>CM034297.1:36325963-37525963 GCA_019925795.1 Dendrobium chrysotoxum
GGTACAACCCATTAATGCAAATCATCCTAGACAATCCACCTAATTATCCTAGATGATATTTTCATCAATGATCGTCCAGAATGACTCCTCGGGATGATCGCCTATCTCTAATCATCTTGGATAATATATGATTATCCTAGATGATATGACTGCCTTTCTGACCAATCATTCTGGATGATAATAATTACTATGATCATCCTAGATGATCCCACGATCATCCTGGATGATATTCTCCAAACTATTTAAACAACCCTTGAGTTTTGATTTTTCACCACAAGCTCCACTCTTCTCTCACTCAAGGTCCTCACTCCTTCATATGGTTGGAGGTGGCAAATGCTCGCGTGTACTTATAGGCAGCTCTTCTAGGAGCGTTGTCGATCCTCGCTTCACTGAAGATACTGATGAAGCTGCATATGCTTGTTTCAAATCTGCTGGTATAAATCCCTCAAGAATCATCAATCAAGCCACCCTAAACTTTTAAGTACTACATCACTTTGCCAATAACACTCTGACTTTCATTCTCACTCTGGCTTTCCCGTTTAATTCTGAACTCCTCTTTGAGTTTTTTGAAAGTTTTCATTTCAATGCTGACTTTAGCTCCCTCTAGTCCTACGTTAATCGATGTTCTATCAAAATAATATATCAAGATTTTTATGAATTTCTTCGACTATACACTACTAAGGACAAGCTCCATCTTCTAGCCTCTGATCCTATATCAACACCACTCCTAGGGAAACTAATGCTTGTTGTTAGTTCCCTAGTCAATGATGCACGTATAATCTAGTACATCCTTGCAACATAATAATTCCAAAAGCTAGAGGTAGGGTCCACATCACTCCCATCCTTTCACTCACCACCTACTATATTATGACCAACCACCAATTCAATGCCGATGATCTGATTATTCAATACATCAAGCTCCTAACATCCATTAGGGATCCAGGCCACACGAGAAAGCTAAACCTAGCCCTTGGACACCTCATTACATATACTCTTGAATCTAAATACAATCTTCAATTCCCTGCTTCACCTGATCACCATCTGATCTTCTACTTAAATAGCTCTTTCCACACCCTTCACAGTACTCATCATCCTTATGAGCATAAGGAGCTTAGGGAAGAAGAGGAAGGTCCTTTTCCTGCACCTGGCTCTTTCAACTAGCAACCTTAGATTGATCAGCTGGTACAAAGGTTTGACCAGTGGGAGGCTAGATTTGACTCTTATGTAGCTGCTCAGGAGCAACAAAACATAGAGGATGCTGCTCATTTTGATGCCTATGTAGCCCAACTGCAGCAGCAGCATGATCAGGATATGGCTTAGTTTGGAGCGCAGTTTGCTTACCTTCACTGACTCTTTTCGCCACCACCACCTCTAAATGATCAGAGTTCATCTTTATAGCTTTTTATGTGTTTATTTTTGAGTTTGTACTTGTTTCTATTATGTGTTCTATTTAGTCGTTGCTTTTCTGTATCCTCCTTTTTGTGATGTAAAAAGAGGGAGTAGTAGTGTTATTAATGTTTAGTGTTGGTAGTGTTGTACTGTTTACCTGGTTTAGTAAATTGTTTTTTAAGTTTTTTCCTACCCTTATGTTTCATTTGCTTATATATATGCTTTATTTGAAATTGTTCAACAAATTTTTGCCATCATCAAAAGGGGGGAGATTGTTGCATATCTTGATTCAGGCATGATAATTTTGATGAAAACAAACATTCCAGTCATTACAGCACATCTATTTTGTTTCCCTACCTACTAACTTTTTAGGTCCCCAAGATTAATTATAATTTAAGCCAGCTCAAGATTGGATTGAGTCCGTCTGTAATTTTAAATTCCAATAGTTTTTTCTTTTCTTGACTCAAATGTAATAAGGTGGATCTTGATGCTAACTAACCTTGCACACACACACTTAGGGGGAGAAATTAGGTAAGTCAAAGTGTTTTTTATTTTTTTATCATATCATACAGGATGATCGAAAATCATCCTGGATGATAAGTTCAAAATAGAAACCCTAGTTAGGGCATCTAGGTTAAGAAAAATTGATTAGGTAGATCGTCCTAGACGATCCTCTCATGGTCCTGGATGATATATTTAAATTCAAAAATCAACCGCCAATCACATTTTAGGAAATATTTTATTTACAAATTTTGAACTAATCATACAAGATGATCCAGATCATCCTGGATGATTTATTACAATCTTGCCTAAAATAATCCCCTCATTAGGAGACTAATTATAGTTTAATTGATCAATCACATTGTACAAGACAATCATCCCAATTGTCCTAGGCGATCCTTTATATTACGTGGAATGATCTCCAATCTGCTCGAATGAAAACCATGATTTTCTTTGGATCATCCAGGATATCATCCTGGATGTCCTAAACTTTGTGCGGGATGATTTATCGATTGCTAGTCAAAATGAACTGATCTTCCCGGATGATTATAAAATCATCTAGGATAAAAACCTTTATTTTCTTCTGATCGCCTAGGATATCATCTTGGATGTCCCGAACATTTGTCTGGAAGATTTGTCATTTTGCACTCAAATTGAACTAACCATCCCGGACGATCAAAAAATCATCCTGGACGATATGTAGAAGTCATGTCTTCTTATCATCCAAACTTTGGTAATCATCCTGGCAAAATAACTGATTTTATACTGATCATACAGGATGATCGATAGATCGTCTTTGACCATATATCTTACAAGTTAAATTTTAGGGCACTTTTTAAGGCCTTCTATTTAAGCTCTTTAACCATCTCTTCAGCAATATTTTGCCGATTTTTCTACTTTAAAAGAGAATAAAGGAGAAGGAGAGTTTGGGATAGAGAGAGGATCTTATGAGGGGGAGTTTGTGAGGGGATTCAAAAAGGTTGCTCCGAGAAAGGATTCAATCGTTGTCTTCCTTCTTCATCCTTGGTTCTGTGGTGGCTTTAGGGAGACGATCAACGGCATCAAATTAAGGTTCTCTGCCTTCTTCAGGAGGAAGCAAAAGGAGTTTGGGATTCTCTGCCAGCTTCAGGAGAAAGTAAAAGGATTCTTGGGTTCTCTACCTACTTTAGGAAGAAGCAAAATGTGTCAAGTTTCTCTACCTCACCAGTGTCGGTGGAAAGATTTTCTAAGGGCTTCTCCGCCTTATTGTGGGAGCAAAAGGAGAGTCACTATAGTGTTTAGTGAAAAAAATTAGAGGGGAGGCTCCGGGGAGTGGGCGTAGGCCAAGTTAATCGAACCACTATAAGTTTGGTGTGCTCTTTTAATTTATTTTTTTTCACATTTTAATTTTCATATTTTTCTATGATCTGATCTATGATTGAAAATCTAATTTTAGTTATCTACTTCTGCTTACATTGTTCGTGTTTTAAATATTCAAAAAAATAAAAATATTTTTCTATTTTTGCAAGAATTTTAAAATACTAATTAACCCCCCTCTTGGTTAGCCTTGGGACTAGTTCATAAGGGCTTAATAATCCTAACAAACTTTCAGAATCAAGTCTGCAATAAAAGCCACTACTTAATTTCACTGATGGTATAGTAATACATAGGACTACCATTAACTTTCGCAAGAATGTAATGAATTACCAACATAGCATTCACTTAAATCCAAAGATTAGTAATCCCTAAAGAAATACACAATTATACACCAAATTTTAAAGCCTCAAGCTCAGCCACAATGGCATTATTGATAGCCGAGGGGCCTGCAAAACCCACAATGACCTGACCATTATGATCCCGAATTAAATAACCACAACCAGCTTTAGAACATTTAAAAGACCCATCAGTATTGAGTTTAAAGTAGCCTTGGGGCAGCTTAGTCCATTTAACAATAGTGACTTTGCAGAAATGAGTATTAGAAGTAAAATTGATACAAAAAATCTGAGCAATTTGATGATAGCCATTAAAAGAACTCCTATTGATCGAGTTAACCAAATATAAATGTATCACCTTATCTTTAATCTTAAAGATAGTAATCATGGCATTCATAATAATGTTCTCATGTTTTGACTCAATTCTACTTTCCCGAAGGAACTAACAAGTAATAACAGGTAAAATATTATAAATATAACTCTTAGGAGAGACAAACCAATCTTGCATAATACTCTTAATAGTGTTATAATACTTACAAAATTGGGTACTAAAAAAAATAAAAAATAACCAAACTTTCAGAGAAATTGATCCATTAGCAAAAACATGATTCAGAGTTTCAATATGATAACAACATTGGCATTTGGAAACAATGCGAAAACCCTTCTTGATAAGAATAGTATCCACTGGCATGTAATTATTAAAAATTCTCCAAATATGAATTGAATAAGAGACATGAATGCCTTTTTGCTAAATAGTAGATAAAATCTGATTTTTAGGCTGACAATTCCTAAGAGAAAGCCAAACATCCATGTATTAAAAGCTCCTATCCTTAGATTTATTGAACAAAATGCAATCACTCTTATCATGTTGAAGAGGAATTTTCAAAATGAGAAAAATTATCGAACCATGCTCCATTTTTGAAAGATAATCCACATTCCTTGTCCCATTATGAATAAAATGAGAAACTTTATAGGCACTAGTAGTATGGGTAATAAGCAAATTGTCAATAGAAGAAAAACCTAACCAATTGACTTGCCAAAAAAAGATGTCACCTGAACCCAAACCCCATTGAATGAAACTCTCAGCATCCAATTTAATAGAGCACAACCTTTTCCAATTAAAAGAATCACCTTTTCAAAAAAAATAATTTAGAGGATGTTTGGCAACACAATATTTGGAAATCATAAATTTAACCCACATGCTTTTTTAGATCTTCAACTAAACCATAATTTATAAGAAAAACCAAGAGCCATATCACTCAAGTTCTTAAAACCAAGCTTACCTTCATTTTGGGCTCAAGAGCAGTTATCCCAAGAAGCCCAAATTAAAGCAAATTTACCCTCTTTGCTACTCTAGAAACATTTGTTGAAATTTCTTTCCAGCCTACTACAAACATTCACAATAGGATATAAAGTATTAAAAAAATAGATAGGAATAGGACAAAGAACACTTTTGATTAACAATAATATACCCCCAAAAGAAATAAAATTAAAAGCCCAGGTAGAAAGCTTTTTATGAATATTAGAAAAAATATCCCCAAACAAATGCGATCTCTTCTTGCCCTTAGAAAGAGGAGTGTCTAAATATTTAAGGGGGGAGATGCTTGTGCAAAAAACTAAATTTTTTCTTGATATAGCTTATTCTCTAATTGGAGATAGACTTATTAGTGATAAAACAACTTTTTTAAGGGTTAAAAATAAACCCACTAGCATTTTGAAAAAGACCTAGAAATTAAAATAGGATATTAAGCATTTTTTTGGAACCATTAGTGAAAATAATAAAATCATTAGCAAAGCTTAAATGAGACGCAGGGAAGCCACCATTAGTGTGATACTGTAAAGTGGGATATTTTCTAAATAGTTCATTAAGACCTCTAGAAATAAACTCTAGCAGCATAATAAATAAAGCGAGGGAAAAAGGGTCACTTTAGGGTAACTTTAATTGAACAATGATTAGTAGGATCCTCCCATACGCTTTTGTCACTTCCTTTGCATAGCCATTTAGCAACCTTGGCTATGCTTGTTTGTTTTCTTTGCAATTCTAATAGAAGGTAATTTGGTAACTAAGGCTACTACCATGCTTGGTTTTACTACTTCATAGCTTTATTTAAGAATCGTGTTGACGCATTCTAATTCCAAACAATAATTTTTTCTATAGTTATTTTCTTTTGGTAGTTTCTTCTTTGTGCATTTTGTGTTGAGTATTACTAATTTTTAATGGCAACTCTATGCTGACTTGTCTGTACAATTTTTGCTGAGTTTGCCTTTTTTGTTATCTTTGTAACTTTGTAACTATCTTATATTGTAATATAATGGGCATTGCCCTCAATTTTTCCAATAACAAATACACAATAAAATACAAAGAACAACAAGTCCCTTCCGGACTTCAATCCAATGCTGACATCATGAATTTCATTTCCCTATAGAATATCAATCCAATAGCTAACATCACAAATTCCTCTTTGGCAAGTTGCTACAAACTACCAAGTTAAATGATCCTTCGGAGATGGTTTCCCTCTGAATATGTCTTCATAGTCTTACTAAGATTTTCAGGATTATTTTTGTTAGTATTTTTTCTTCTCTATGAGGATGCACCAAGTAGTGTAGTTCATATTCTCTATGTTAATTGATGGTTTTGTAATGGTTTGTTAATCAAGATGCTCTTGTTGCTAGTCACTGACATCAATTTTTGCTTATTGTACCTCTTAAGCTATGTGATTCATGTTTGTTTGTGGGTGACACCCAGTCTTATTAACGGGCGAACTATGAGATATATAACTAAAGAATTAGTGTGAGAATGGTGGGAGAAGGTGGGAAATTTTATGGAAAAAGGTAAGCTAGCACAGGTGTCTATAGAAACTTCCAAAAATTCCCTAATGCTCAAAGGCCACTGGAAAGGTTGCATGAAAAGGAATACAAGTGCAACAACTATTAACCTTTGGCATTGACTGCCCTATAAATGATTCATTCTCTATCTGCAACCTCAATGTATGATTGCATGCCGCATTTTTACTCCTCTATCTTGTTGGGAGTTATTATGAAAATATTACAAATGACCTTTTTAGATTTAAATGTATTTGACTCTTATCATGACACAATGGATAAAACAAATTCACATAGCGGACCCTAGCTAGTGGGATAAATGCTTGATGTGTTTGTTGTTGTCTCGAGGGGAGTTCCCTTATGCCAATTTGCAGAGGCAAGTAGGAGTAGGCAAGTCTATTAGTGAGGGTTGAATCGAGATGGCTAGCACTCTGAAGTTGTTAGTAACCTTTTATTGGAGCTCCAGATTGCTTCCAAGTGTGAGGTGAGTCATATAAATAGTAGGCTTTATGTTTCATTTCGCATTTGTCAGGGCCATTGACTTTAATGGACGTTTCTCATCAAGGGTTAAGTATTGATCTAAGTGTTCTTTGTGATATAGGAGGTGACTCCTTCTGATTATTCTGTTGAATTAGGGCTTGATGACCCTTGAATGATTTTTCATTATGAGGTCCACGACGTACGAGATTAGATGCCATGACCCACCGATTATTCTTAGATACCTTAAAACCATGTGCAAGTGTATAATATTCATAGATTTAAAAAAACTATTATAACTGTGCATGAGATCAGAGAAACCTAATAGGGAACAAAAGTAAAATAATAAGCACAAACACATCCATAGATGAAAAATGGAGATCAAGAAAACAGAGCTTTGAAACTAAACAAAATAGGGTCATCATGAGGAATTCAAAGATTAGTGATACGTTTTAAATGACAAAGGAAAATAAAGACTCGTTACACAAAGAAATAAAAATACAAAGCCAAATTATAACTAGATTTGTTAACTTATTTATCTTATATATATTATATTTTTGACAACTGCAAATTTTTAAAATTGCTTCATCTTAATTTGTTGTAAAGAACATGAAGAAGCTCCCAAAATATGTATTTCCATTTCTTCCATGTACATATCTAATGCCTTCGTTTCTTTGATGCACTGCTCAATTCCATTTCTGTTATGCATTTTGTTTTACAATATTCTTTTTTCCCTTACATGGTCCTCATTATTTTGGCATTTTATTACCCCATTATGTCTATATTTCTTTTTCATTTTTCCTATAATATTAAATTATGTATTAGGGTTTTATGATCCTTACCTCCTTCTTTAGGCACAAATCTTACGAGACTGGGGCAGAAGGGAATACTCAATTTTTCAGCTTTCTTATTTATCTAGCCCATTGTAGCTCATATAAGAAAAAATAAAATAAAATAAAATACACTACTAATAAATCAGGATTTTACAGCGCTCTTTCTAACCTACAACAGGGGATTAAACACTTGAAAATTTATTTGTAGCGGTTTATTTGCGTTCGCTAGAAAGGCTAACGCGGTGGTTTAGAAACCATTGTTGTAGGGATGCTTTAGTAGTGCTTTTAGTTGGGGTTAAAACCGCTGCTAAAGGGTAGGCCTCATTAAATATATATATAATGCTAAAAATCAATTTTTTTTATTAAATAAATACATAAGCAATGTCAAATAGATACACAAGCAATGTCAAATGGATGCTTCAACATATATTGAGTGAAAAGAGTACAAGCAGTACTTTATAGCTAACACAAGCGAAGAGGACTTATCGAGAAGTTATCATGCAACTGAGCACGAAGCTCATTATTCTCCTTCTCCAATTCATCACAGGATTCCATGCCCTTCTCTAAATCTCATTCAAATAGCATGCATAGTCGCCTCTTCCAGTCGCAATATACATAAAATTCCCTAATATAATAAGAAAACACTAGAAATGCACAAATGTTGGGTGAAAGGAGCAAAATTAAAGAAGAAATAAATTGGCAATGATAAGTGTCAAACCTAATAAGAAAAAGTAAGGAAGAAAATACAAGGAAGAAACTCAAACATAAGAGAAGATTGAAAAAAAAACTCCAAAATTTCTAATGCATAAAGATTAAATCCAACCCTGATTACTCCATGCTGAAAAAACCAGGACAAGGAGAAATTTTGATCAAACTAAAAAAGAAAAAAAGATGGATAGAAACCCTACTTCATGCGGCTGCTAGCTCCCGATGTAAGCTCCTCAATCGACGTGATTCCCCTCTCCATCTCCATCCATGGAGAGAAATCTACGGCGACAGGAAATAGACATAGCTGATTCTAAATTTGAGCTTTACGACATTAAGCACTCCATATAGAAAGCATCCGCTGCCGACTAGAGGTGAAGCTGCACCGTCTTTGGCTTCCCCCCTCTCACGTTCGAGAGGCGAACCCTGCAGAATGTCGAATGTGTGGAGTAAGTGATTAGGGCAGGGAGCCGCAGGAAGAGATAAGTAAGGTTTTAATGTTTATATATCCCTACAACAGCGGTTTAAAAATCGTTGCTATTATTCGCTATCAAAATATTAGATTTTTTTTTGTAGTTTTAGTAGCGGTTAAAACCGCTAGTAAAGGACATCTACAATAGCTGTTTCAAAACCGCTGCTATCAAGTGCTACGAAAATTCCACATTTGTTGTAGTGATAATAACTGAGATTATTATGAATTAATAAATTTAAAATTTATTTTATTTACTATAAGATTAACATAATAAAAAATTTTATCAATTATCTATATATGATACTAAAATAAATTAAAATATATTATAACTAAAATTGTGGATATAATGTATTTCTAAGCTAGCCCATTAAAGATATTTATCCAAGAGTGCTTATGTACAAGTAATTAAATAGAGTAATTAAATAAAACATGATAGTGAATATTTTTTTTTAAGAATGATATATTACAATAATTATGACTATAGATTATTATTATAAATATTAGACAAATATTTTAATATTTATATGTTAATACATAATTCAATAACTCTAATAAGTGTTAATACATAATTCAATAACTCTAATAAGCGCCTCAGCTTGAAGGTTGGATCTAGGCCAATTCTATAGGTGATAAATGTGATTGTTTCTCTCTTTCCTTATCATCAAGGCAACTGTAGAAGGTTCGGGATGATTTATGATTGTTGCTTGGTAGTTGGTTTGAGAAACGGTATATTTTTTGTGGCTTGTGGGACATCTTGCTAGTCTAGTTCTACGCACAATCTAAAAGTTAACTACCAAACAAATCATTAATATGGGCATGACAATTGAGCCAATGTAACATTCCTTAGTACAGTCCACTTAGCTATACCAACCCAAAGCCTAAACCGTTTGCCCTTGCAGTAGCTGCACGCCAACTCGGGAAAGAGCAAGTAAATTTTTAATCAGTGGCTTCCTTGTAAAATTTTTAGCATTTGTGATAGATTTATGCTTCTTTCCAGCCAAAGAGTTTATTCTCTGAACAGGGCTGTTATAAAATTATAATTGTGAAGAATGTCTCTCTATTTCTACCAAGAGAGGCTAATATTTATATGATATTACTCTCTCTCTTCCTGTAATCTCAAAATGAAGAAAATTGACCTGTATCTCGGAGCTTCTTATCTTCTCAATATTAGCTAAACCATTTTTGTCTTTTATTGTTTATAGTCCTACTTATCCCTTGTCAAGTATTTTTCCAGGCAACATGTCATGCATGTTGTCTGACCAGATTGATACACTCAGAGGGCAGAGTGATTCAATTAGAATTTTCATCAGTGGGGACTGGGGTACATTGATTTGTCCTGATGGTCTGCATGTTAAGGACGAAATATATATTTCATACTTACGCTGTAAAACCATTTCAATAAGAATTTCCAGATATAACCTATATATGTTTCGAATGGTCCTTGTAAATAAAAATTTGTTTAAAGGATATGCCAGCGTTCTTTATGTGCTGCAGTAACTATTGTTGCTTATCTTGTTCACATTATTTAATGGTCAATAAATTCAATGCAAGGCAAGACAACGAGTTGTACCAGATTTTGACCACATTATGTAGATCAGATTATCATATTACGAGAGTTTCTTTTACGTTTTTATATTAAAGCAACTAACCTGCAAGTGTATCAGCAGATTCTGCACAAGCCAGTACATAAATTACGGAGAGCTTAGACTTATTTATCAAGCCTGCAGAATCTTTTCAAAGTACTAATTTTTTATGAAATTCACTTCGACGTGACACCACTGGTTGCATGTGAAAAGCTTGGGACATGTGAAACACGCTACATATGTTTAAGAGAAATAAGACAAAATTAACTTTGTATTTATGAGTAATAAATTTGCATAATATTCATTTTCTTAATAAATTAAAAAGTAATGATAAAAGTTGTCAAAATCGGACCGGATAACGAATCAGAAAAAAGAGAGGTTCACGGTCGAATTCGACCGTTAAAAACATTATAATTCTGAGAGAAAAAAATAAATAAAATATATATATATATATATATATATATATAATATTTGCTTAATTTTAAAATTAAATATAAATAACTATTATATTTATATTATATATTTAAATATAAATAATTATTAAATATAAATATCTCCAATCTTCATTTTTAATTCATATTTAATAGAATTTTACCTTATATATACATATATAAAATTAATATAAATAATTGCGAATTTATCTTACATATTTAGGAATAATTTACAATGTGTGCATGGTGGATGTTTCCATGAGAATTATATAAAAATTTTATATTATAAAATTATATTTATAAAATTATGCAGTATTATTTTATTTAGAACTTTTATTTTTTATTATCATTTAATTTAATATAAATAATTATTTTTATTTGGATAATTATAAATACACAAACAATTATATATTTAAAACCCTTAAAAATAATTATAATCAATTTTTATTTGAATGTTCTATATAAAACTTTTTCAAAAAATTCTCATGGAAGCATCCACCATGCACACATTGTAGAAACTACTAGTTATTTAGTCCCACAACACTTAGGATCTTTATATTGTGTTGTTTATATACCTTTTTTTTTATCCATGGAATAAGAGCTCATATGGCGTGATGGAATCAAGTGGGTGTGATTAACTATTGTTTAATACATAATATTATAAAATTTTTGAAATTATATTTTTAAATAAAATATATCATATTTAAAAAAATTAATATTTAATAAAATATTTTATATTAAATTAAATTATTTATATATATTATGAATTGAACCGGCCAGTTCTTAAAGAATCGGGACTAATTGAACTGGCGGATCAAACAGATTCTCATAGATTTGATGCTAGACCGATTTTTCAGGACCGGTTGAACTGGTGGTTCAAAAAGATTCTCACCGATTTAATGCCAGACTTATTTTAAGGAGGACCGAACAAGCCATAGGATCGGTTCACGGTTAAATAGGCTGAACCGGTGATAATATCATTCGCTTTTTTTTAAAAGAGTTTTATCTTCCAACTCAATCAAACATTTATGTGATAAGTTTTTTGTATATGCGTATATTTTTATAGAAGAAATATAGCATTTCTCTGGATATAATGGTAGAGCTATCCAATTCTTCCATTTGTCTTAATAACTTTACTGGCTGGAGTACAGAAAAGGCTGCATCAATCTTAAAGAGATGTTGGTACTTTTTTTATTTATTTAATTATTAAATTACAAAAGCCTAGAACCATTAACTTTCATCAAGATTGAGGCATAATACCAGAAAAAAAAAACTTCACACAAACTAAACATATTAAGGGGTTGTTTGGTTAAAAATAAATTAAATAGAATATAGGGGTTTTAAAAAAATATGGTGTTTTGTTGGATGAAAAATAAATCCAAGCTAATGTAAAATAAATGTAGTGTATTATATTCAAGTTCATTTTTTGAGGTAAATCATTCTCATCCAGTTTTGAGAGAAAACTATTTACACCACTTCAAAACTCGTTTGACCACCGCCAACCATCTCCATTGCCGCCCCGCTGCAAGCCACCACTCACCACCATCCACCGCCAGCCACCTCCGCTAGCCACTACCGCCCACTGCCACCCACCATTGCCACTGCCGCTCGCCGCCAACTACCATCCACCACCTCCAACAGTCATTCACCGTCGCCACTGCTACTCACAGCCACCACTGCCACCGTCGTCCAACACCAGTGGCAGGCCACTGCCACCCACTGCCATCGCCACCCATCACCACTACCGCCACCCGTCACCGTTGTAGCAACTCATAGATGCCGCTGCCACCACCACTGCCAGTTAATTGCCACCGCTGACTACCCTAGACACAACATTTTTACACTTTATGTTGCATTCACTTTATTGCAATCCAGGATCCCTAGTCTGTGATTTTGAGGATGACAAATAATATTGATTAAATTATTACATTCTTCCTTAGATATTTTAGATGTTATTTATGTTTGTGAGTACTAACATTTTAGGTAGAATACATACTGCTCAAGATTGCTGAAGATTCAAGACCGGGTATAATAGGATGTGAAAGAGTCTGTAATTTTTAATTTCTTTATTTTTCATTTCTTGAGTCTAGGCACAAAATAGTGTATGCAAATTGGGTGACCATTCACACGCACACAGGGGGAGAGATTTTTTTTAAGTTTAAAAATTTTTTTCATATAAATCGTATTGTACTATTTTCAATTGTATTTTACTATCTGTTGTCTGGAAATAGGCTTAGTGGCTAATTGGAAATATTAGTTTTTATGAATACGATCTTAATCGTACTGTATGATTCATTTTCAACCTCAAACCCTAATCGCCAGAATAATTTAAGTGAGATTTTAAATTTTAATTTTTTAACTGATCGTACTATACAATGTTAATCAAACTGTATGAAAATTTGAAATCTTGCTAAAATTAATTCCCTTGATTAATCAATTAAATCGTGGTTTGATTAATGATTGATGATCATACTGTATGATAATGATCATACTGTACGATGAATAATGATCAAATTTAGTCGTACCAAAGATCATGCCAGATGAAATCATGATTTTTGAACTAATCATACTGTATAATGCATATATCATATTGGACGAACTACATAAACTCAACTATCCATACTGTATGATTGAATAGTGCAAGATAATTAATAGAGATGAATTTCAGTCATCTCAGGTTTCATCCCGTACAAATAGAAGAAATAAACTAGATTGTACTGGATGATCTTCAGATCGTATTGCATGATGTGTTAAAAATATGAACTATTCATTATCCTTTGTACTGGATGGGAGTTATTTTAAACTGATCATACTGTATAAACTTGGATCATATTGTATGACTAGTTGAAGCCTATTATAAAAATAATGTCAAAAAACTGGTTTTGAAGAATATAAAGAGAGGAACATGACAGATGAAGGAACTCTTGAGAGGGAGATTTTGAAGAAAATTAGGGTTTGTGAGAGGAAGGAGAAGGTGAGCTTGAGCGTGAGGGAGAAGTAGTGTGAGGGGATCACACGGTTACTCCGAGCTAGCTGCACGCTTTCTCCTCTTATGGCCTTGGTGAGACTTGTGGGACCTCTCTAAGGACAGAGGCTTCTAGGTCAAAGTCCTCGAGGTTCTCTGCCTTCTCTAGGAGGGAGAAAAAAGAGGTAAGGTTCGTTGCCTTCTTCAGGAGGGAGAAAAAAGAAAAGGTCTACTGCCGTCATCGGGAGGGTAACATTTGATTTTAGTATTCCATTGTGAGATTTAAAATTTTATCATTATTGTTATAATTATGATCAAATCATTAGCTTTCGCATTTGATTAGTTAAATTATCTTTTTTAAAAAATCTAAAAAATCCTTAAAAATTAAAACTCTTATTTAGAACTTATTTTGAAAATACCAATTCACCCCCCTCTTGGTGCATCTCATACTTTCACACTTTATTTCAAACCCTAAAAAAATGTCATGCATTCCTTTTACACTCAGCTAAACAACTCCGAAGTATTCCATTTACACCTCATTCTTTTTACTCAACATTCCTATTACACTCAACCAAATTGCTCTGAAGTATTCCTTTTAAACCTTATTCCTTTTACTCATCATTCCTTTTACACTACATTCTTTTTTCAGGCAACAAACATCCCTTAAAACAAACTCAAAAGTTAATGTTAGATTTTGTGGTACGGCTAATAAATGATGATGAAAATTTCCTCTTTATCACTAATAATATAAAATTTCATAATCTCTTTACAACAAATATCAATTTATTTGAAGAACTTTATTTTAAAACTTTGAACAAACTAGAAGAATTTAAAATTAGGCATGAAAACCCTTAACTTGAAGATGAAATTAAGAAAATAATTGATGAATTTAAGAAAATCAACTTGGGTAATCCAACCTTCATAGGCATGTTTTTGAATGAGGGAGATGCAAATAAATTAGTTTAGTTATTATAACAGTTTTAAGGTTTTTTTACTTGGAGTTCTGATGAAATGCCTGAATTATCTTGAATTTAGATTTCTAATTACATTTATTAATTTTTTTTATTTAGAGGAAAGAAAATTAGCATTCCATAAAATGGCTTATATGTATGAAAAAATTCTCTTAAATATTGAAAAGAAAATTAGCAACCAATTCTTTTCTTTTGTTACAAATACCAAGCTTCCCACTAATTTAGAGGGTTTTATCAAATTTGGTCACTAAAAGTGTACTCTCATAGCCATTTTACTTTTGTGCATAAATTTTTGGTCGCTACTGATCTATTTTCTTAAAGTGAGATATCCTCTTTTTTTTGAGGAGATGCAAATGCAAATTTTATTGAAAACCAAATAACAATACCTAAGTGATAGTCCCCCTATCACATTCCTCCTTTAACAAAGACATAAAGTGAGGAGGAATATTATTACAACCAACATCATCCCAAAAAAAATTCCTAGAAGAAGCTAAGTTAGCACAACAATCGGCTAACTTATTACATTTCCTATTTACAACTTGAAAAATGACTTGACTAAACTCCTTAAGAAAGGAAAGATCTTTCCTCTTGAATAAAGGATCATTTACATCAATTTTATTCAGCATACTGTGGACATTTTCCATTACATTAACACAATCTCCTTCAATAATGATACCCTTCTTCTCCAACATCCATTCTTGCATAACCTTCTTAAAAGCCATAATAGAACGGAACTCAAGCTCAGTGGGATCCCAATGAATACAAGATACCCCAAAAGCACAAAGAAATCTTCCTTTAGAATCTCTTATCACTCCACCAATACCTCCCTCATAATTTCTTTTTAAAGAGGCATCATTGTTGAGCTTGATCCACTCGGGTGGAGGAGGATGCCAAAAATCTTTGGACAGCTTGACCAGCTGGTTGACATCCCAGGTTTCTGAATGAAATGAAGCCGCAGCATAACAAACAGAGTAGGTAGTCGTTATCGTGGTGTTTACTTCCTTCTCCACATGTTGGATTTTGTTCCTGCTCTTCCAAGACAAGTACACGGCTGAAAAATACAAATTCCTTATAAAGGGGTTAACTTTAGAAAGCTGCAGCAATACCCGATTGCATCCTTTCAAATCAGAGAACTTAGGGGTCTGAAATCCCCATTTGTTTAATAACTTCAAAACCTGGGTAATGTAAATACAATTACCTGTAATATGATCCAAGGTTTCAGCTGACAAACAACCTCTCGGACAGCTGTTGTAGTCTTGCAATCTCCTATACACCAGGAACGCATTGGTAGGAATCGCATTAAGCAAGAGTCTCCACCAAAAGAATTCCACCCGAGGATGCAACTTCACGCTTTTCTTCCAATCCCAACTGAAACCATCATCTTCATTTGCGTGAATTTTTTCAGAGACTAATGCTGCGATGGTTTTTTTAGAGCTATTAAGCATTAGTTCCATTTGATCTCTATGTGATTGAAAAATAGGAACAGCAGATATAATCTTAATTAAGCTTGGACCAAAATCCAATTTCAACTTGTCTTCATTCCATCTACCGTCTTGTATATACTTGGCAAGGCTTGCACCTATTTCAATGGAATCATCCACAAATGTAGGCCAACGCTCTATGCTTTTATCAAGAATCCAAACATCAGTAAGAGTGTCAACATTAGTACCATCCGATATCTTCCATCTGATGATGTTCTTCAAAAAAATAGCTCCATTCTTTAAGATCTACCATGTAGAGGAATCATAGCTTTTGCTTTGAGAGTTCCAAATACCATCTCCATATTTAGCCTTCAAATTTCTATTTAGAAGAGAAGTGGGATTGGAAAGAAAATTCCAAGCAAACTTTGCCCTTAAAGGTCCTAAATCTTTTGAGGCCGAAAGAACCCCTTGCCCTCCCATATTCTTTGGGCTACATAATTTGTCCCACGCCACATAATGAAGGCCCTTAGAATTATTACTTTTTCCCCAAAGAAAGTCCCTACACATTCTATCCAAGTCATTTAACACTCCCTTAGGGACAAGAGAATGAGTGGATAAGAATGTGTGAAGAGAAAGTAATGAAGATTTAATGAGAAGGAGTTTACCAGGAAGAGAAATAAACTTATTATTCCAAGGTTGAATACAGCTGCTAGCTTTCTCCAACAAGTTATGGAAATCAGATTGAACTAATCTCCTTGTTGTTAGCTTAACTCCCAGGTAATTAAGCTCATTAACAATTTTAAAACCAAGACTTCTAGCTATACTCACAGCCATCCTTCTTCCTACAGCCTTTCCAAAAAGAACAAAGGACTTTTGAGCATTGATTCTTTGACCCGTCCACTTTTTGTAATCCTTCAATAACTTATTAATTTTCTTGACATGTTGGAGGTTGGCAATTGAAAAAATAATAACATCATCCGCATATTGAAGATGAGAGATTTTGTCTCCTCTAGGAGCCACTTTGATACCATTTTCTTTTCCCCTTTGAGTGAAAGCTTCGGAAAGCAATTGTGAACATAAGATGAATAGGTAAGGGGACAATGGACATCCTTGTCTAAACCCACATTCGGCCTTTATCCAAGGAGAGCTGTTACCGTTGATGATAAGAGAGAATTTAGGATCAAGCACACACTGCATCAACAAGTTAGAAAACTTCTCAGGGAACCCATAACGTTCTAAAACTTGCTTTAAGGTAGACCAGGCCATGCTATCATAGGCTTGTTCCATATCTAACTTGATAACCAACAAACCTTTTTTATTTTTGGATATCCTGAATTTGTGGATAAGTTCTTGGGAAAGCAGCACATGATCAGAAAGAGATCGACCTTTAACAAAAGTTGTTTGTTCTTCTGAAATAATCTTAGGGATTAGCCAAACAAGCCTATTCAATAACATTTTAGCCACTACTTTATAAATAGAAGAACATAAGCTGATTGGCCTATAATTTGAAGGGCAGCTAGGATTCTTGGTTTTCGGAATTAAGACCACCAATGTATCCTTCCATTCTTCACACATCACATTGTTTTCAAAAAACAAAGCAATAGCCTTCCAAACGTCTTCCTTAACAATTTGCCAATAAAATTTGATGAAAGAATAAGTAATTCCATCCTTACCTGGTGAAATACTAGATTCCAAATGTTTGACCACTTTCTCGAGCTCCTCCTTGGAGAAGTCTGCTAACAGAACTCTCCTATCTTCCTCACTAAGAACATAAGAAGGATCTGGCCATCCCTTTAGATCACAAGTCCTCCTTTTCCATTTTTCTTTGAAGAACTCATAAAACACTTCTTCAATTTGTTTCTGTTCATCAAACACATTCCCTTGACCATCTTTAATTTGATGAACAAAGTTGTTATTCCGTCTGTTGGAGGCATACGAATGAAAGTACTTGGAGTTGGAGTCCCCTTCTTCAAGCCACTTGACTTTTGCCCTTTGTCTCCACCATGTATCAAGTCTACCAAGAGTATAATTGAACTCCACTACTTTGGCTTTAAGAACCGCAAGCTTTGAATCGGATAAATCTCCATATTCAGCTTCTTCACTTTGTAATTCAGTAATTTCCATCTTCAGCTTCTTTTTCAAATCCTTTAGACTCACAAGCTTTGATTTGCTCCAAAAAAATAAGGCCTTTAAAGCTCTCTTGAACTTAGTGTTAAGTACATGTGTAGCATTACTACTAACAGCCTTACTCCAAGAATTCTCCACAATCTTAAACGATGCAGGTTAGGAAGACCAAACTTCTTCAAATCTCTGTATCTTGCTTCTCCGGAACCCAGACGAGGAGATTTTAACCAACAGAGGGCAATGGTCCAACGCAATTCTAGCAAGATGATGCACCACTGCAGGTTGAATAACTTATAAGGCCAAGGAGTTGAAGAGAACCCGGTCTATCCTCTCTAAAATCCTTGCACCACCACATTTATTATTGCACCAAGTGAATTTGGGTCCTATTATCCCCACATCATGTAAATCACACCTATTCATAAACCCATTCATATCTTGTGGGCATTGAGAAAAAGAGAACTTTTTTCCTCCTCTCTTCTCCTCTTGAGACAATACACAATTGAAATCACCTCCCACAATAAAGGGTAGTTTCAAGCTAGAGAAAGCTCTAGACTTCTCCACAAATCCCTCCTTTCCTAAACATCTCTGCTACAATAAACCGTTCCAATCAACCAAACTCATCCGGAAGGAAGAAAAAGTTCCCCCACTACCGTTTGAGTCGAAGAAAACTTCACTGAGAAAGACACCAAATCAGATCTCCAACAAATTATCATGCCACCTGATAACCCTTCTGCAGGAAACAAAAAAAAATCCCACCGAGGACCCAACATTTTTTTGAACTCAACCCTGTCAACACAAGCAATCTTCGTTTCAATTAACCCAACAAAAAGAGCATCAAATTCATTCACCATTTCCTTTAAATATCGGGAGGCTTCTTGTTTC
Organism: Dendrobium chrysotoxum; assembly: GCA_019925795.1. NCBI lineage: Eukaryota > Viridiplantae > Streptophyta > Magnoliopsida > Asparagales > Orchidaceae > Dendrobium > Dendrobium chrysotoxum. The sequence continues at coordinate 36,345,232 of CM034297.1, forward strand.
CTTGCCCCCCTACAATTCGAAAAAATGATGGAAGCCATTAATTTTTAGAGAGGGGATTACTCCCACCTCTACCACTCTTTACCAAACTGCCTTTCCTTCTAGGAAGTGTGAGACTATCCTTGCTTAAATACCTTAGCTCCTTTTGTAATCTGAATTTCTTTCCCTTGGATTCATCTTCCAAAGGTTCTAAAATTCCAGATTTCCCACATTAAGCGATTATTTCCCCTTCTTCTGTCTCAGCCAAAGTATTGGTCAGCTCATGTTCTTCATCAATACTACTCAACACATTAAATTTATTCTCCACGTCATTCATAATGACGGGATCAATGCCTCCATTCTCGCCATGCACAGCACTAGTCGGAACTTCCACAGAAACAGAAACAACCTCACTTCTATTACCAATCTCATTGCTTCCAAGCTGATTTGAGCTGGGTGTATCACCTTTCACCGTAGGAATAACTTTCTCAATTGGGTCCCTACTAGAAATCTGCTTCTACATACCTTTCCTTCTTCTACTTGTAACATGGACCCAAGGTCCATAAATAGGCTCTGAATTGGTTTCTTCAGCCGCTTTCTCTTTGATTGTGCCATATTCTTTCCCCTGCACTTGAGCCGCAACTTTTAATTCAGAATTTCCCTTTCCCAAACATTGATTAGCAAGATGACCAACTTTCCCACAGTTAAAGCAGAATGAGGAAACTTTTTTGTATTCTAATTTTTGAAAAAACCTCCCACAAGATCCTTCCACCCAAACACCAGTAGGAAAGGGTTTATTTAGATCCATTCTAATACAAACCCTTGCATATTCCCTTTTACTCCATTGGAACATGTTACCATCGATCCATAAGGGTTTTCCAATCATAGAGGCTATCCTCACCACATTATTCTCATCCCAACAAAGCAGCGGAAGGTGAGGCATCCTTACCCATATCGGAGATGATAGTCCTTCAAATGAAGTTGGAGAGAAATGGGGAGTCCATTTATCCATTCCAACAATGTGCCCATTAACGTACCAAGGGCCACCCTCTAACACCTTGTCAACCTCTTCTAAGCTGTTAAAAGAATAAAGCACCCACCCAAGGCCGAGAACGGTAAGATGGAATTTTCCAAATTTTGCCCATTGTCTTCTTAATTCAGCAGCAATCAGATGGTTCAGAATTTCTCTCCCAAAGACCTTGACCACAATGGAAGACTTAAGCTTCTCTGAGTTCGCTATAATAGAATTTTCATCCAGTTTCACAGCCTTCTTATCTTCGGAAAGATAAGAATCATCCAGTTTAAAGTTAACTTTAATATTCTTCGGAAACCAAAATACCTTTGCCCTTTCCTCTACCTTCAAGATTTTAGGATGTGTGGAATAATTACCTTCTCTAATAACCAGTGATCGTTCTGTCATCCTAGACCGTGAAGCAATTAGAACTTCACCTTGATTTACCTGACGACGAACGTTGTATTCTTCCAGTTGATCGGCAGATACACCAGTAGACGCTGGAGGAAGCCGGCGACTATCCGCCGCCATCGCCTGAGAGCGGCGACGAAGACGGAGGAAAAATCGAGAAACAAATTTTTGAAAATTCGCTTATATCTCTCTCTAACTTACCCAAAGTTTCTCTCTCTTCAATTTAAAGTGAGATATCCATAAACTCAAAATTCAACCTAATGTTACCCTAATTAAGCAAGCCTCTTTAAGCATGTGCTTAAACAATGAAGATTAAATTAAAACTAATGTCATGAAACTGATCGATGTTGCTTTTCTTCGTAAAGAGAAATATCAATCTTTTTGGGCTTGAATTTTACTAATTAGAATGTAGAAAGTTTAAAACATATGTGCATTGCTTTAGGAATCTAAATGAGACTAGTTAAAATTATGAGTTCTTTTTTCTTATATTGGAGCTTATGGTGTACTCAACTTCTTTGTATGAAATTATGTCTTTAATGGATCATTCATCAAGTAATAACTAAATTAAGATGCCTCCTAAAGATGAAAAACAAACTACATTTAGATTCCTTGTTTGGATTTATTATTACTAGTTCTTGCATTTTGGTATTAAGAATCCTAGTGCAGCCTATCAGTTCGCTATGACCTAGATTTTTTATAATCATATCCATAATTAGAGTGTTATGTTAATAGTTAGCAAAAGTAAGAAAAAGGAACACAATCTTTATGATTTGATAATTCTTTTTGATGGTTATGTCAACCATCTAAAATCTGCATTTAGTGTTACTTAAGGGAAGTTTGTGGCCTTTATAGTGAGGCACTATGTAATTAAAATTGATCCCTTAAAAATTAAAGTTATCATAAAAATTAAATCTCATAAAAGTGTTATTTAAATGATATGTTTTCAAGGTAGGTTGGTGTTTCTAAGACATTTCATTTCAAATTTATGTAGCATGTATTGGCCATTTGTTTCCTTATCTAAGAAGAATAGTTAGTTTTATTTGTATGATAAATGTTAAAATAAATTAGATAACAAGATGCAATATTTTATATCTCCTTTAGTTTTAGCTGTTTCTATTCTAAAATAGTCATTTTTTTCTCTATAACATAACTTTATGATAAATCCCTTGGTAACTTTCAGGTCAAAGTAGTGAAGAAAGAAAGTGGATCCACTGAATAAGCCGTCAATTACTTCCCATAAAATTAATATCCTCATATTGATAAACACTATTTAGCCTTGAGTTTTGTTACATAAAAGATAAGGTGCTACATGTTTTTACATAGTTTCACTTAATCTCAAGATTGTATTCATTGTTTAAAGAAGTGGCCTGCTACTTGCAATCTGACAGACCTCCAAGATAAAAAGGTGTCCACAGTTCTTAATGATGAGAAAAAATGGGATATGAAAGTTTTGAAATTTTATTTTTCTGAAGATATGATAAAACTCATATTGAATACTCTAACTTCTAATGATAAAGAAGAAGATGGTTTGGGGTTGATATGTTCCAATTATGGTAAGCCGATTGCTGTTTTAGCTTATGAAGCTAATTCTCCTATCCAACAAGACAACTTGATTGATTTGAAGTGGATGAGAAAATTGAAAATTTCTAATAGGGAGTATTTATTCTGGTGGAGACTCTTTAATAATGCATTGCCTATTAATGGTTGGTTGCATCAGAGAAAGCTACAACATAATTTCTACTGTCCGAGAGGTTGTAATGGAATTGAAGACTTGGAGCATATTTCCACTCAATGCATGAAATTATTAGGTGTTTTAGATATGTTGAGATAAAGGGGTATCAATGTACCTAAGTTTCAAAGTTTATCCCAATGCCATGAAGACTTAAAGAAGGGAGTTGGAGTGAAGTCAGGCCTTGCCATAATTTACATTTCTACCTTTTATCAAAACTGGAAAGCTAGAAATTTGAGCAAACATGCTAAACCATCATGTGTTGCTTCGACTGTTGCTGCAAAAATTCTTTTATCCTATACATTTTTGCACTTGTTTCCAATTAAAAAGGGATGGGACATCAATCAGCAATAGTTGTCGAATATTTGGGGTCCCCCACCTAAAGATTGGAGCAAACTGAATGTGGATGCTGCTCTAACAAAGTCCAATATGGCGGGTATAGCGGGTGTTCTAAGAGATTTTAAAGGTAGATTTCTTTGTGCATATGGGAAGTAAGTTGTTCTTTGGGATGTTGCCTTCTTGGAATTGGCAGCTATACTAGATTTTAAAAATTCTATGAAGGATTGGATGTCGGACAATAATGGGATTATCATAGAAGGGGATAATGTGAATATCATAAAGTTTCTTCAAAATTTAGTGATAAAGTCTCCTAATAGGAATAATCAGATGCAAAGATAGGATCTCTCTTTTCTTGAAATGTTTATGAATGTTCTTTTTCATTTTGTACCTAGAAAGTGTAATAATCTAGCAGATTTTTATTCTCATCATGCCATACTGGGTGATTTCTTTTGGGACCTTTTTTTGGGTAGTGAACTTCCATCAACGTTTGTTCAGTTGGTTAGGAAGGATTTTGATAGGCTTCTTGTTCCTTAGTAGATTATTTCTTTCTTTTTTATTGATTAATGCAATTTGCACATTTTCAATAAAAAATATTATTATATAATCATTTGGCATGACAGTCTATAATTTTTCTTTAATTTAAAATAACTTTCATATGGTTGCATGCTACAAAAGGACAAGTCCTAGCTGACTGCTTAAAAGCATATCCATTCTTGATTGAGTCCTCTTTAAATGATGAACTTCCCAATAAACATATCATGAGTTTAGAAGGGTAAGAAAGCCCTAATTAGGTTCTATATTTTGATGATACTATACCTTTTCATAAATGTAAGACACTATAATATACTTTAATAGAGAAAGTTGGAATTAGGTTAGTCTTCGTAACTCATGAAAAATGGATTTTTGAGATATTATGATCATTTATCAGATCCTTGTACAAAAAATTAAGACTATATGAAGGTTTGATGACATTTCAAATATTCGTAATCATAATTGACATAAAGAAATTAAGATCTTCTTAACAAGTTATCAATCAAGCTATTGGAATTTACATTGTCTTAAAACCAAAACTTTCTATCATATTATCAATACTCTTTAAAATTGCTTGAGCAAATTCCTATTATGATTTTATTTAGAGTTCCCGATGAGGGAGATTCCACAATGGATAACTTGATAAAGCTTATAGTGGAACTTTCTTTATCTGAAAAATAATCTATACCTACAAAACTATAGAACCGTCAAGTTTTGTTTAATTTGATCTAGAATATATAAGAAAATCTACACCTCAGACTGAGATAATAGTTGCCAATAAAGCTTATAATGGAGCTTTCTTTATATGAAAAATGATCTATACCTATAAAACAATAGAACTACCAAGTTTGGTTTAATTAGATCTAGAATATATAAAAAAATCTATACCTGACATAGTGATAACAGTTGTGGTGATGAATGATGAATAAATAGATTATAAACATTTCGTTAACAATTATTTAAAAGAGGGCAAACTCGCTTAGGTGAAGTTATTTGCAAATCAGGTAAAAAATAGTGCACTCTCTTATGCTCTAATTAAAAATAATTTCTACCAACAACCATTCAATCAAGTGCACTTATTCTCAATGGTCTTTGAAGAGTGCCCATTAGAGAGAGAAACTCCCGTTAGAGAGAGGACTTCCTAATTTTCAAATTTTTGCTTCCCGGTTTCTTTCCTCTTTTTGTGCTGGTTTTTAGGGGATGGCATCGATCGACCGCCGGCCAATGAACTCCTGTTCAGAGAAGGACCACTCTGTTGGTGGTTCATCCTTGTAGGTGGGAGGCGATTTGGCTCAGCCGAAGGAAGAAACTATTCATAATACGGATGAGGTGAATAAATGAAGATCTACAGGTTTGTTAGTTATTAAAGAAAATTATGATTTTATTCCTGTGAAGAAATCTTTTGTTGAGGGTAAGGGCAAAGCTATTGCTCAGTTTTTTGATTGCAAGACTCCTCATTTGCTTAAATCAAATGGTTTTTCTCCTTTTAAATCTAACGACATTGAGGCTTCTTTGTCTAGTATGAATCATCTTGTTAATAGATTTGGAAATTCAAATGCAATCCCTAGCAACAGTGTGATAAATATGAATTCCTTGATATCTGTTAACAAAAATTTTCCTATTAAAGGTGGAGAGAGTCCTGAAGGTTGTAATGTTGCAAAAATCTTCTATGGTTAAGAACCTAAATGCATTGCCAGTTTCTGTGGAATTGCCTGTGAGAATTGGAAATAGAAAAAGTGTAGTTAACCCTTGGATTAAAAGGCCTTACCTTAAATTGAATTTCAAAGAGGAAGACAAAGTTTTAACGGATGATGGAAAGGCAGTGAAGATGGTTGAGTCTAATGAAGTGTTGAATGTCAACAGGCTTCATAATTCTTTGGTTGTTAAAGCTTCTGGTAAAGAAATCCCTTCTCACATTGTGGCTTGGGAATTAAGGTAATAATGGGCCCAAGTTGGTCAATTTCATTTCACCACCCTTGGAAGGGGTTGGTTTTTGTATTCTTTCCAATCAGCTGGAGCAATGGATGATATCCTTTCAGGAGACCCTTGGTTTGTTAATGGTCACAATATAGGCAAGTATAGATGGTCCCCATAGTTCTCTCCCTCGTCCATTAAAGGTCTCTCTTCTTCAATATGGATTAAAATGCCTCAAATGCCCTTGCAATGTTGGGATGAGGAAAATGTGGCCAGGATAGCTTATATGGTTGGTTTACCTATGATGTTAGATGGCAATATGTTTCAATGGGGATGAAGGGAATTTGCAAGGGTTTGTGTTCGTGTGAAATTGGACCAATCGCTCCCTTTAGGTGTTTGGGTGGAAAGTATAGCATGAAGATTTTTTCAAAAAATTGAGTATGAGAAGATCTCCTCTTTCTGTTTTGATTGCTATTTGATTGGGCATGTGAAGAGTGATTGTAAAATGGGTGCTTCAATGGCCAAAAATCTTGAAGGAGAAGTTAAGAAGCAAAGCCTAGGGAACCAGGAAGTTATGGGACATGGAACTAACATTGATTCATCTTATGGGCCATGGATTCATGTAAATAATAAGACAAACAAGAAGTTCTCTAAAGGAGTTCATGTTGAGAAGTCGGTTCAAAAGGAGTTCAGCAAAAAGCTTCAATACAAACTTGTGAATAAGGAGATTGAGAAATCAGCTGGATTGGCTGCTATAGAGCTGGGTGCTGGTTCTACTTTGGATGTTATGAAGGAAAATTAAGATAATAATGTGGATGTGGAGGTTGAAGCTATTTTGGAAAGAAGAATTGGTGAAGAAAAGAATGCTAATACAGATTCGAAGAAGGATTTTAATATCTTTACAAAGGAGGCCGATATGCAAATCTAGGAGGAGCAAGTAGTTGCAAGTTTAAAAGCTAGTAATGCAATTCACATCAATGCGATTGAAGGTGATAAATTCCAATCTGGTAGTCTGGCCACTCTGGAGTCTTCAAAAAGTTTGTTCCTTAAAAATAGAAATAAATTGAAAGTTCTAGAAACATGTCTGGAAGGGAATGAGGAAAGAAATGGGATTCTAGTACCTATGAAAGGAGAATTAGAAGAAGGTGAATAGGTTGAAGATAATTCTAAGTTATCTGGAAAGAACTTGTGCCTTGTGGAAGAAGGATCAGGTAAGATTAAGTTTAAGCTACAAAAAGAAGTTAAATTTTTGGGTAAAGACAATATCATTCCTCAAAGAAGGATAGGAGAAGTGGTGAAGAGGAGCAAGAGTGGGAGAAATCCCAACTCTAATCCAAAATGTCATCAATAGCTTTTTGGAATTGGTGGGGGGGCTAAGAAGATGGAATTTGAGAAAGAATTTGGGATCTTCTTCATGGGGCTTGTGGAGACTAACATTTCTTCAGTTAATAGGAATGATTTCATTAAAATGGTTGGAGCTAATTGGGATTACGTCCTTGTTCCTGCTAAAGGATTGGCTGGAGGAATTATGGTGTGCTGAAAGTCTGAGGTTGGCTCTTTCTTAGTGATTAAAGCCTCTTCTTAAGTAGTTCTGGGAGAGTTTAAATTTCCTAATAGGGGTTCGTGGCTGATTCCGACAGTTTATGGTAGCAAGGATACTTATAAGAGAAGAGCATTATGGGAAAGACTTGAAGACTTTTCGGATTTGAAGAACCCATTCATTGTGGGGGGTGTTTTCAATTACATCTTTTCCCAAGAAGAGAAAAGAGGAGGGAGGAAGTTTGTTTTTTTCTCAAGGCCCACAAGATATGAGTTTGTTTATGAATAAATGTGATTTGCATGATATAGGAGTTATTGGTCCAAGATACACTTGGTGTAATAATAAAAAAGGAGGAGCTCATACTCTTGAGAGATTGGATCGTTGTCTTCTAAATTTAATGGCATTAGAAGTAATTCAATCGACAGTTGTTTGTCATCTTGCCAGAATAGCATCTGAGCATTGTCATATTCTGTTAAATATTTTTACTTCTGGATTTTTGAGAGTAAGAAATCTAAATTTAAAGAAGTTTAGGCCTCCTATCCAGGCTCATCAGCTATTGTAGCTAACTCTTGGGGGAAAGCTATCCGAGTGGATGAAGTGCATTTTTTTAATGTTAAATTTAAAAGAACTTTGTAGGCCTTATTCTTTTTTAGTAAGGCTAAACATTCGAATCTTAATGTTTTGAAAGATAATCTCAGAAAAGAAATTTTGGAGATGTAAGAAGAAGAGGCTGAATGTGGTGGGCTGTCTGATGAAAAAATTTGTCTGTTAAAGTCTAAGGTACTTGAGCTCAACTCTACTTTGGGTCAGCTCAATACTTGGTGGAGACAAAGGGCTAAGGTCAAGTCATTTGAAGAAGGTGACTCTAATTCCAAGTATTTCATGTGTTTGCTTCAGCTAGGCGTTATGGTAATTACATAAATCAAATCAAAGACAGTGGAGGTGGTTTGATTGAAGATCAAAGTCAAATAGAAGCAATTCTCTATGAATTCTTTAAAGACAAGTGGAGAGAAAGGAGTTGTGTGCTTAGGGGATGGCCGTCCAGCTTGCATATTCTGAATGAAGCAGACAGAAGTTTGTTATGTCCGAGTTCACCATGGAGGAGTTGGAGCTGGTTGTTAAGCATTTAGAAGGTGATATATCCCCTTGCTTGGATGGCATATCATACTCTTTTATTAAGTTTTATTGGCTTATTATAAAAGATGATGTTTGAAAGGCTATTAGCTCATTTTTTACTACTGGTGTTATATGTGAGAAGTGGAAAGAAACTTCAGTGGTTTTAATTCCGAAGGTGAAGAATCTTTTGAGGCCATCCAATTATAGACCAATTAGCCTTTGTTTGTCTATATACAAAATTGTGGCTAGGAAGCTATTGAACAGGTTAATTGGTTTCATTCCTAAAATTGTATCGGAAGAACAAGCGGCATTTGTAAGAGGTCGTTCTATATCTGAACATATTTTATTAACTCAAGAGTTAATTAGTAAGTTTAGATTTTCTAAAGCTAGGAAAGGATTAATGGCTATTAAAGTCGACATGGAATAGGCATATGATAGTATGGGTTGGGACACTTTGAAACAAGTTTTAGAGCATTTTGGTTTCCCAGGGAAATTCTCTAATTATTTATTACAGTGTGTGGTTACTCCCAAGTTCTTTATTTTGATTAATGGAAGGAACTCTAAATGGATAGAGGCTAAAAGTGGTTTTCGGCAAGGATGCCCTTTATCTCCTTATTTATTCATTTTGTGTTCTCAATTATTGTCGGAAGCCTTTGTTCAAAGAGGAAGAAGTATTGGAATCAAAGTTGCTCCAAAAGCAGAAATTGTTTCTCATTTACAGTATACTGATGATATTATCATTTTCTCTGAGGCTAACCGAAAGAGTGTGAAGAAAATCAGTAAGATACTGAATGATTATTGCAATTGGTCGGGTCAAAGCATCAACACTCAGAAATCCTCTATTCTCTTTGAGAAGGCTGTTCGTAGGAGGAAGTCTATTGCTCTTTCTAAAATTATGGGCTATAAGATTGTCAAAGAACTAGTCTACCTTGGAGTTCAATTGGTTTTAAGGAGATTGATTCATCCAGATTTTCAATTCTTGTTGGGAAAGGCTCATAGCAGATTAAATACTTGGGGTAACTGATTCATATCTCTTGTAGGAAAGATGGTTCTAATTAAGTCTTATTTCCTCTCCCTTCAAATTTTTTATTCAACTCATTCACTTGTCCTAATGGGAGTGTTGAATGAGTTGGATAGAATGAGCAAGGACTTTCTCTAGAATAAACAAGATAGCATTAAAGGCATTCACTATGTAGCTTGGGAAATTTTATGTAAACCAAAGAGATTGGGTGGTCAAGGAATTCATTCAGTAGCTGAGAAAGTAGGGCTTTTAAGGGCTAAATTTTCTTGGAACTTTGTTTCTAAGCCCTATTCTCTGATCAATAGAAAGGCTAAGTATGGAAAGGATATTTGGAATTTTCAAGTCAGGAATAGTGCTTCTCCTACTAGGAAAATCATAATCAATGGAGCCAAATTCCTGAGAAAGATTGTGAGATGGATGATCTCGAATGGCCTAGTATAAATACTACTAAGGATGTTTGGATCTTAGACAAGAGCATAGATCGTTGGCCCATTTTTGTTGCTGATTAAACAATGATAACAAGTACCTTATGGAGTTTATTCAGGAAGGAGAATGGAAAGTCACGAAGCTGCAACAGTTCTTTGGTACGGAGCTGGTGGAACTTATTGCTTCAGTTCCAATCCATCCTAAAACGCAATATGATGAAATGAAGCTTATGTCAAAATGTTCTAGCAAATCAATTTCTGGATTGATTACTGAATATTTATATGGGAATGATGAGGAAGACAGGAATTGGAGATGGTTGAGGAATTTAAAACTACGTCCATGTGTAGATTTGTTTTGGTGGAGATTGAATCTTAATGCTCTTCCCTCAAACGTGTTTTTGGTGTATAGAAGGTTGCAGAACTTCAGTGGTTTTCTCAGAGGGTGTAAAGCAATTGAGAATTCTGAACATATTGTTGCTTGTTGTAATTATCTCTACCAAGTGATTGAGCTGCTTAATAAATGGGGATTTAATGTCCCTATTTTTTATGTTCTAGAAGAGACCTTTTGTGAATTGGAAGATCTGTCAAAATCCAATGCATGCTTGGGAAATTTGTACTGCTCAGCTGTGTACTATACCTGGAATAGTAGAAACAAACTCATCCATAACGGAGTGGATGATAGCATTGTTGTTATTACAGCAAATTCTATAAGTTCTGTCATTTCTTCCGTTCAGTTTAATCTGATTCTAGATTACTGGGATACCAATCAACGTAGGCTGTATCATTCTTCTTGGCATCCTCCTCCCCCGGTTGGATTAAACTTAATGTTGATGCTTCGCTAAAGATCTCTTATAAGGCAGGTGTTGGTGGCGTGATCAGAGATTCCAAAGGTAGATTCTTATTTGCTTTTGGAATTAATTGTTTGCATTGAGATAGCTCAGAACTGGAACTGCAGGTGGTTCTTTCATTGAAGGTGGTACTTCAAGAGTGGATGTATGAGGCGAAAGGAATCATTCTTGAAGGGGATAACTTTAATGTAATGAAGTATGTGCAAGGCATGCTGAAGAATGAAGATACTAAGGAGGGCAGCCCTAAGAGAGAAGATTTTTCTTTTCTTAAAGATTTTAACCAAGTGATTATTCATTTTGTGAATAGGGAATGTAAAAAGTTAGCACATTGTTGTGCTAACTATGCTCGTTTTTCTTATTTTACTTGGGATAGTATTGGTTGTAATAAGATTCCTCCTTATTTCTTTTCTTTGTTAAAGGAGGAATGTGATAGAGATGCTATCACTTAGCTTCTTGTATCTTTGCATTTTCTAATAAAATTGCTCTATGCATCTCTTTAAAAAAAAGTGCAATTATTCTATTTTAGGAAAATAAAGTTCATGATTTGAACACTCCTAGTTTTACAATAAAATACTGCATAAAGATTAACATTCTGTATTGGAAGACTAAAATGACATTCCAAATGGATTCTAAAATAAAGATAGGGGTTTAAAATTTTCCTTTTTACAGTCAAATATGACATAAATAAGCATAAACTCTAAAAGTTTAGAAATTATATTTTATTTTGGTATTCAAAATTAAAAATGGGAAGATATCTGCATTCCTTAATATTTTTCTTTATCTTAGGCGAGTAAGATAGGGTTTAAATTATTTTAAAGGACAGGTACCTGATGAGCATGCATAGTGATCATGGTGGAGAGTTTAAAAATGTGAGATTTGGAACATTCTATGAGGAGCAAGGGATTAGCCATAACTTTTCAGCTCTAGGACCCCTCAGCAGAACGGGGTAGCTGAAAGGAAGAACAAGACCTTAGTGGAAGCCGCTAGAGCCATGCTTGTTGAGTATTCACTTCCAAAATACTTTTGTGTTGAAGCGGTGAACACTACCTGTTATGTGCTGAATAGGGTGAATGTTAGAGCTAATCTGAATAAGATACCTTATGAGATCATTAAGGGTAGAACTCCAAACCTGTCCCACCTCGATATCTTTGGCTGTAAGGTTTTCATTCTGAATAATGGGAAATCATCCTTAGAAAAATTTGACCCCAAATCTGATGAAGGAGGGTTCTTAGGTTATTCTACTGTGGGGAAATCCTTTAGGGTGTTTAATAAGAGGACATTGGTGGTGGAGGAGATAACTCATGTTGTGTTTGATGAATCTGATCCTAAGGAGACTAGAGTTGAGGAAGAAGAAGATGTAGGAGAGATTACCTAAGGAGTTAAAACTACAAATCTGGAGGAAAGGGTAGAGCCTCAAAACACTTTGCATAGAGATTGGAGATATTCTTCGAGTCATCCTAAAGAATGGATCTTAGGAGACCCTTCTGAAGGTGTTAGAACTAGGCATGGACTTAGGAAGGAAGTAAACCATTCTACCTTTATCTAAATGACTGAACCCACCAACATCGATCAAGGCCTTTCTGATGAGTTTTGGATCTTAGCTATACAGGAGGAATTGAATCAATTTATAAGGAACGATGTTTGGGAGTTAGTAGAAAGACCTAGGAATCAAAGTGTTGTGGGAACAAAGTGGGTCTTTAAGAATAAGATAAATGATTCTGGTGTGGTGGTTAGGAATAAGGCAAGATTGGTGGCTAAGAGGTACAATCAAATTGAAGGGATTAATTTTGACTCGGGATAAAAAGGATAGTCCAGGATGATGTCGAGATCGTCCAGGATGATGTGAAGAAAAAAATGAAAAAGATGAAGGATGGAGAGGAAAGATCGGGGATCCCAAAAACACATAAAATAAAAAGAAAACAAAAAAGAAAAGGGAAAATAAAAATAAAAACAAGAAAATAAAACTAAAAACTAATATTTTTTTTTAATCGATTAGCTCCAGTAAATCAAAATTTTCCCTTGATTTTTAATCAAAAAACCAATAAGAAGAAGATTGACAATGCTGAAATCCAAAAAAGTTAGAAAATCAACTTTCGTGACTCCTACCACGGACACCTTACAAGTTCAAATTCCTTTCAAACAAAAGTCTAATTCAAAAGAAAAGAAATTAGATTCGAAAAGAGATCCTTTCAAGCCTCGTTCCAGAAAAATATCTGATATAATAGTATTACAAAGTAAGGAATCAAAAATCATGATTTTTCGTCTCAACCTTTTGAAAATATTAAGTGGTGCGTGGATTTCTCTAAGACATTTAAAGATCTGAAAGGGAAGAAAGCTTATTTCTTTATGGGTTCATTTTGTGCCTCTTTTTCAATTTGTTTGGCACTTTGTGCATCTTTTGATTTTTGATACACTTTGTGTATCTTTCTAGTTTGGCGACATTGCGCATCTTTTCATCTTTGGGCTCATTTTGTGCCACTTTTTATTTTGGCGCTCTTTGCGCAAGCTTGCTCCCTTTCATAATCGTTAAAGAATCTCAGCTGTGAGATTACCTTCCTGACATAAGAGATGAAAAAACTCACTCCCTACAATAACGAAGAGTAATTCACAAAATAAAAACCATAAATCATATGATAAGTGTAGTCACTTGATTAAGAAAAATATAACACTGATTCAAAGCTTTGAAAATACTATTCATATGAGGTAGATTACTGTAGGAAGATAAAATAGATCTCTATTTCAAAAACCAACTTTCTAATTTTGAAGAAGATTTTTATCTAAAAGAAATAATACACCATTAAAGGGAGTTAGAGGAAGAGAAACAATCATCAATATTTCTTCCCTTTAACAGATTTAGAGGAGTCAATAATAGTGTAGTAACTTTTATTTATATTCAAAATATAGATTACTTGTGTAAAGAAGTTATGTTATGTTTCATATTTTCTTGTTCTTAATTTAACTATGTAGTTGGACACTCACTTCGATAAAGGCTTAGTGGATTCAAAAAAAAAATTGAACAAGCATTAAATAAACCTCAACATAGGCAAATTTAATATTTGGATTCTTAAGTAGATATTTTAAAATGCAACTTTAGTTAGAATCTGGATGAACTCAACATAGGTGAAGAAGTATCACTACTCTAATCCACTTTAATTAATTATAATCAATGACTTTGATTTGCATAAGATTAAGAACTAAATTTGTTTAGAAATTTTATATAACACATAAAAATAATAAAATTCCAAAAATAAAAAGTACGATTGATTTTATTTTGCTATTTTACTTTTAGTTGATAAGATAACTTATAGTGTTTGGTAAAATTAGTAATCAACTTTTAAAAACTATACTTAAATTGATCCTCAAGAGAATGATACACTGCTCTTCCTTTCGTTACTTTGTATGGCACATACAAAGATGTAAAAGAGTCATTATATGTCAATAATTTCATAAACTTGTGCATGCTCATCAGGTACCTGTCCTTCAAGTGTAGAATGATATTTAACCACAACATCATGCTCTTTTTGTAAAGTTAAGAAATCCAATTTCAAGCTAGCATGCAATTTCTTAAGTTTCCTATAAGATGAATGAATTTTCTCAGAAACTTCTAGCAATTGATCATTGGTTAGCTTACATACCTCTTCTTGATCAGACTTATTAGGATGATCATCAGCTATCAGACACAATTTATTAGTCTCCTCTTCAGCTTTAGTCTTAGAGGAGTCGAAAGCAGAATCTGCCTAGAATGCCTTTTGAATCTGTTTCTTGTCCTTCCTGAACTTGGGTTTCTCCTCACCCTTCTCTTTGCTTGGGCGAGCTTTAAGTTTAGGACAATCAGCCTTAATGTGTCCAGGCTTCCTGCATTCAAAATACATAGTATCAGATGAGTTTTTATAATTTTTGTTGGACTTACCCTTATTCCACTTCTGAAAGTTTTTGTTTTTCTTTCTTAGAAAGCTTTTGAATTGCCTAGTGATTAAGGCAACATCATCGCTATCAGACCTGGAAGTATCAGTATCACTATCGTTGGCCTTTAGTGCAACAATTTTCTCCTTCTTCTTCTCACCTGCATCAAGCTGTCTTTGGTTCACCCCTTACTCGTAAGCAATGAGTGACCCAAGTAAGTTATCAATAGAATACATGTTCAAATCTTTGGATTCAGTAATTATAGTTATCTTGGCATCAAAAGAAGAAGGCAAACATCTCAGAATTTTGTTCACTTTTTCATAATTCGTAAGTTCTCTTCCTAAAGCATGTAAAGAAGTGATAATTTGAGTGAACCTAGTATATATTTTAGAAATCTATTCACTAGGTTACATACGAAAGAGTTCATAGTCATGAAGTAAGATGTTTAACCTAGACTGTTTGACTTCAGATGTACCTTCATAAGTGATTCATAATCTATGCCAAATTCTCTTACTAGTTGTATAAGTAGAGACACGTATATAATCCACATATCTTAAGGCATAGAAAAAATAGTTCAAACATTTGGCATTTAGTTGGGCTAAGTCCCGATCATCAAAAGTCCATTCGGTGAAGGGAAGTTCAGTTTTAACGTTATTAATCATTCTAAAAGGTGCTTCATAGCCATCCTTAACAAGTATCCACATGCGATAATCTATAGATTGAAGAAAAGTGGACATGTGAGTTTTCCAAAAATCAAAAGATATGTTGTCAAATAATGGTGGTCGTGTAATTGAATAACCTTCAGTAGTATTACGATTACCAAAGTTAGTCATGGATCAAATTTAAAAGTTTTTACACTTATTTTTTGAATCCCGCTCTTATACCACTTGAAAGATTGAAAGAGATGTTAAGCCCTTGTGAACTAGTCTCGAGGCTAACCAAGAGGGGATGAATTGGTTATTTTAAAAAATTCGTGGACAAACAATGATTTAGAAAAAATCTTTTTGAATGTTTTATAACAATTACAGATTTATGATGATTTGCAGATGTTTAATGATGATCAAAGAATAATAATCACAGTCACACAATCATCAACAAAAAAGTAAGTGTAGAAAATAATCAGAAAGAACACACCAGATTTTATAGTGGTTCGATCTACTTGACTTACATCCACTCCCCGGAGCCTCCCCTCTGAGTATTGCACTAACACTAAGTGACTCTCCTTTTGCTCCCACAACAATGTGGAGAAGCCTGTACAAGGCCTCCTTTCCACCAACCCGGTGAGGCAGAGAACCTGACTTCTTTTGCTTCCTCCTGAAGCAGGCAAAGAACTCGGACTCCTTTTGCTTCCTCCTGAAGTAGGCAGAGAACCTGATCTTCTTACAGATGATCCTCCCACAGAAAAACACTGACAAGATAAGAAATAATAATCGAAGAAGATGACTTTGATCCTTGCTTTGAGTAACCTTTGTGAATCCCTCACAAACTCACCCTTACAAGATCCTCTCTCTCTCTCTCCCAAGCTCTCTCTCTCTCTCTAAAGGTTTTCTCTGGAAAGGAAAGTGGCAAAAGATCTTTCTTGTTGAAAGAAAAAGATCCTAAAAAGGCGGGCTCAAAAATTGCCCCAAATCCCAACTAGTCGTTAAATATCATCTAGGACGATCGGTCGATCATCTTGTACGATCAGTTTAAAATCACATGTTTCAGTCTGGACGATCAGGCTTCTCTGGATGATTAGAACAAATATTTGTTCAGATCATCCTGGACGATTCTATGATTGTTCGGGATAATTAGTGTAAATTAGAAATTTCATCCAAAGAATAGTTCTGTTCATCAAGGGCAACTTAGGCTGGATGATCTCAAAATGACTTGATCATCCAGGATAATATTTCTAATGTCCTGTACGATTAGTTCAAAATAGCCAAAATCATCCTGAACATCGTGCTGATCGGACTACATAAAATGTGCTGTACAATTTAAAATGACTTAATCGTCCGGGATGATATCTCTATCATCCCGTACAATTAGTTCAAAAATAGGAATATCGTACAGAGGATAGTTCGGTTCGGCTAGCTAAATTGCTCTGGCCGATCAGGATTTTGCATGTATCATCTCGTACGATATTACGATCGTCCGGGATGATATGATTGTAAAAATTACTTTCCTTAATTACCAGACTAATTTAGGCAAGATTGTAAAGGATCGTCCAGGATGATACACGTATCATCCGAGATGATCCGACCAAATATCTAAAAATAAAAACTTGCCTAACTTCATCATGCAGCTGAGAACTTCTGATTTGAGTCTATCATCATGTGCAATCACAAGATCGTCTAGGACAATCTACTTAATCATACCGACTTAACTTGGTCACCCTAATTAGAATTTTTGTTTTTACTGGATCATCCAGGATGATGTGAATATCATCCAGGACGATATGAATATAAAATGAACAGAAACTCTAATTCACTAAAACTCTCCCCCTAAGTGTGTGTGTGCAAGGTTACTTAGCTAGGGGATCAATTACATTACATTTGACTCAATAAAGATGAAAAGAGTACATTGGACCTGAATTACAAAATAGACTGACTCGATCTTGGACTAGCTTTAACTTGCTATTGATCCTGCGGACCTAAAAGATTAAACAGGCAACCAGAAATAGAAACTTTTGCTATCATCAAAATCATAACCCTTAAAACCAGATTTGCAACAATAATTTTGAATACTTGTCTTTTTTTCTCAACTTTTACACTATCAAAGGTACTTTATTAAAGGTTTCATAATCCCAAATTACTCTCTTAATAGATGACTTAAAATTAAAATTAATAATTTTTTCACATTAATCCTTAAATAAAATAATCCTTTGTAACTAGCCAAGTTCTTAGGTGATTTTAGTAGTTCTATTTATTAGGAATTACTAATTTTAATAAAATATTTAGTTTTTATTATAATTACTTTATTTGATAAATTTTTCAAATTATGAACTATTAATTACTTAATTATTTTTCATTTTTTTAATTTCATATTCCAAGAAATAATAAGTTGTATAAAATTACAAAAGTATAATAGAATTAATTAAAGATAAATAATAAAATGTGCAAAGCATGAAAATTTGAAGTTTTTGATTTTCATTATTTTTTTTCCAAATTTCAATAAAGTAAAATAAAAATACAAGAACTTAAAAAAATGTAAAAAACTACAAAATATTATATATTAGGGATTTCTCCTTAATCATCATCCTAAATTTGCTCTTCCTCCTCCTCTGTCCTTTGCTACTACTACTAACGATGCTTCACAGTACAACACAAATGGTGGGGGACTAAGGATCATATTATTTTGACTATAGGAATTCATCTCTCTGTTCCTAAACATGCCAACCATTATTGTATTATAGTCAGCATGGTATTGATACTATCTTTGGTGTTAAAGCATCATGTGGTGATATTGTTAGTGCATCCCTTATTCTAAAGCATAAATCTGATATCCAAAATTATCCATAAAAACTTGGGTCTTATCCACCTTATCCCTGAGGTCTGCCACTTGATCTTTTAATTTTCCCAGATCTTTAACTTAAGGCTGGCTTGGTTAGGTAGGTTGATAGGATCACTTTCACTGCTCTAAGAAGGTGATTTTAGAAGACTTGATTTTGGACATAGTACAGGCAAAAGTAAGAAAATTTGCTCCTCCCCTTAGTTATTAATAGCTTTGACCACTACATATAATTCATAAACTAAATAGGGTTGATTTAAACCTATTATTGTAGACCCCCTAAGCATGTACAAGTACACTGAAACAAAACTTTCCCAAGGTCAATGGTAAACTCCTTCAAGTTGGAATAATTTTTAATAGCCCTATCCTTGTTAGCTTCAGTAATATTTCTACTAGGCATAAGTTTCACAAAAATAAATTAGTGCTAGGCTTTGGATTCTTTGTTTATGATTAAAGTTGAGAAGTTTACTTTCCTATCATCTTTTTTCTTCCACTAGGCATTTGAATTCCTATTGATTATGAACCTAATGATTTCATCATAATCATTGGGGAAGATGCAAAAGTTTAGATATTCATCCACAGCAAACTAATAATTTTAGGTGTGGAAGGTTGTGTTTATTACAATGGAGTTGAAATGATCCAAGTTTGCTCTGACAAAAATAATGTCATTTTGGTGCTCATTCGTGTTACTAATGAATTTTCAAATGATAGGTATTATAATAGGGATAGGTTAAATCACAAACATATCCAAAATTTTTTGTACTATATAATCTCTTCTATCAGCACCCCCAAGAATTACTAGTTTAGGGATAGGTGATTTATGGATAATTAGGTTGTTATACCTTTACTTAGTGGCAGCACTAATAAATCTTCTAGTAATGTGGGTGAAAGTTCGAAAGGGATGTTAAGCCCTAGTGAACTAGTCCCGAGGCTAACCAAGAGGGGGGGTGAATTGGTTATTTAAAAATTTCACGATAACTATAAAAATCTTTTCGATACTTAGCAGCGGAAACAAGTAAACAATAACGAAAAGATCAACCAACGATATTCACCCAAGCAGTTTATATTGAAAAGTAAAGTGCAAAACTGAATCAGAAAAGCAAACCAGATTTTATAGTGGTTCGGTCAACTTGACCTACGTCCACTCCCCGGAGCCTCCCCTCCGGGTATTGCACTAAACGAAAGTGACTCTCCTTTTGCTCCCACAGCAAGGCGGAGAAGCTTGTACAAAACACCTCCTTTTCACCATACGGTGAGGCAGAGAACCTGACCTCCTTTCGCTTCCTCCTGAAGCAGGCAGAGAACCTTCGAACTCCTTTTGCTTCCACCTGAAGCGGGCAGAGAACCCCGGATCTTCTTGCGAACGATCCTCCCACGAAGAACACCGACTAGACGACAGACGACGAGCGGAGAAGACGACTCTGATCCGTGCTTGGAGCAACCTTAGTGAATCCCTCACTAACTCCCCCTCACAAGATCTCTTCTCTCTCTCCCAACTCTCTCTTCTCTCTAGGGTTTCTCAGGGAAGGAAGGTAGCAAAATATTTTTCCAAAAATTGGAAAAAGTTCTTTTTAAAGGAGGGCATAAAATTTGCCCTAAATCTCAACTGGTCGGCCAAGATCGTCCAGGACGATTGGGAGATCGTCCTGTACGATCAGTTCAAAATCAGCTGATTCAGTCTGGACGATTAGGCTCTTCTGGACGATCAGTAGAAAAAGTTGTTCATATCGTCCCGTACGATACTGCGATCGTCTGGGACGATTAGTACAAATTGAGGAAAATCGTCCAGAAGACAGTTCGGGTCGTCCAGAGAAATCTGTGCTGGACGACCAAAAAATAACTTGATCGTCCAGGACGATTGGTACATCGTCCTGTACGATTAGTTCAAAAAGGCCCAAAATCGTCCTGTACACAGTTCGGGTCGTACAGCTGAAATGCACAAGACGATCACGATCGTCCGGGACGATCCTGCGATCGTCCAGGATGATGTGATCGTATCAATTAAACATTAATTGCTTTCCTTAACTACTAGACTAATTTAGGCATGATTGTAGTGAATCGTCCAGGACGATACACGTATCGTCCGGGACGATCAGACCAAAATACTTAAAATAAAACTTGCCTAACTTAATCTGGCGGCTGGGAATTTCTGATTTGAGAATATCATCCCGTACGATCCAAAGATCGTCCAGGACGATCTGCTTAATCAGACCTTCTTAACTTAGTCACCCTAATTAGGGTTTCTGTTTTAACTGGATCGTCCAGGACGATGTGGATATCGTCCAGGACGATCTGAACAAATTTTTAACAGAAACTCTAATTCACTCAATCTCTCTCCCTGAGTGTGTGTGTGCAAGGTTACTTAGCAAGGGAATCGGTTACATTATAATTGACTCAATAAAAAGAAAAATCATACATTTGACACACTTGGACCCGATCTTGAGTTGGCTTGAGTGGCTCGCGGTCTTTTGTGCCTGAAACAGATTAGCCAAGCAAAACACACTGGAAATATGTTTGTCATCATCAAAACCAGATTTGCAATAATCTCCCCCTTTTTGATGATGGCAAACATTTGTAAAGTAGTCTGAAAATAAAAGTAAACTAGGAGATCCAACAAACAAATATATTTTTTTTTTTAAATTTTCATTTAACAGCTAAAACAATACATGAAGCATGACTCAGAAAACAGAAACAGACACGACTACAACTGAAACAGATACGACTACAACTGACTCCCCCTTTTGACATCACAAAAAGGAGGAGCGAAAAACATAACACGGAAATAAAACATAAAATAAAATAACTACAAAACAGGAAAATCAGAATTTTTCCTTGATTTTAGATTCAAAAATCAATGACAGGACGATTGACAGCGCTGAAATCCAAAGAAGGTTGGAAATAATCAACTTTCGTAACTCCGACCCCGGGCACCTTATCGATGCAAACCTCTTTCAACACAAAAATCTGATTCAAAAGAAGAGACATTAGATTTGAAGAGAGATCCTTTCAAGCCTCGTTCCAGAAAAATATCTGATATAATAGTGTTACAAAGTAAAAAATCAGAAATCGGGATTCTCAAAACTCAAGCTTTTGAAAATATTAAGTGGCGCACAGATTCCTCTAAGACATTTAACAATCTGAAAGGAAAGAAAGCTTGTTTTGGGCTCATTTTGTGCCTCTTTTTCAAATTGGTTGGCGCTTTGCGCATCTTTTGATTTTTGATACATTTTGTGTATCCAATTTGGCAATTTCACATCTTTTCAATTTTGGGCTCATTTTATGCCTCTTTTTCAAATTATCTGGCGCACTACGCATCTTTTATAAGCTTTCTCCTTTTCATAATCATTAAAGAGTCTCAGCTGTGAGATTATCTTCCAGATATAGGAGATGACTCTCCGCAGTAAGGAAGAATGATTCACAAAACAAAATCCATACAACATATGATAAATGCAATCACTTGGTTTAGAAAATCAAACTAATGACTCAAGACTTTGAAAAACACTATTGATATGAGACAGATTACTATAGGAAGAGAAAATAATCTCTATTTCAAAAACTAACATTTTAATTTTGAAAAGGATTTTTATTCAAAAGAAACTACACACCAGTAAAGGAGTTAGAGGAAGAGAAACAATTATCAATGTTTCTTCCCTTTAACAGATTCAGCGAAGTCAATCACTGCTTATCAGCTTCCAAACCAAAACAAGGTAAAAACTCTCAGTCAAAAATTCAGATCACCAGAAGTAGTGAGCGGTGATCAGATCTTGAAAAGCATAAAAATAGATAGAAAATCATAGCAAAATAAATACTCAAATCAAACTAACAAAAAGGGTAACACAGAAATCAGCAGAAGAAATAAAATCAACTAAAAGCAAATAATCAAACCAAAACTAACTAACAGAAATCAGAAGTCAGAATACAAAAACTAACTAATAGAAATCAGAATACCAATCATAACAATCATAAATCAGCAGTCATCAGAATCAAGCATTTATATCAATCACTCCTAATCTGGTTCTCAAAATGCTGAATGAGTCAAAGGCCAGTGGTTTAGTGAATATGTCAGCCAGCTGATTTTCAATTGCTACGTGGTGTAGCTCAATGTCCCCTTTTGTAACATGGTCCCTAATGAAGTGATGCCTAATATCAATGTGTTTGGTCCTAGAATGTTGGATTGGATTCTTAGAGATACAGATGGCACTAGTATTATCACACAGAACAGAAATTGTGCCAACAGGTACTCCTAAATCCAAGACTTACTGCTTCAACCAAAGAACTTGGGCCACACAACTCCCTAAGGCAATGTACTCAGCTTCAGCAGTGGAAAGTGCAACTGAGTTCTGTTTTCTACTGTACCAGGAGACTAACGACTGTCCTATAAATTGACAAGTCCCAGAAGTACTCTTCCTATCCACCCTACACCCCGCAAAGTCAGAATCAGAATATCCAATGATCTCAAAAGAGGTGCTATGCCTAGGGTACCAAATTCCTAGGTTTGGGGTTCCTAAAAGATATCTAAGAATTCTCTTAACAGCAGTCAGGTGGGACTCTTTAGGATCAGCCTGAAACCTAGCACAAAGACATACACTAAACATGATATCAGGTCGGCTAGCAGTCAGGTAAAGCAGTGAACCTATTATCCCTCTATACTTCTTCTGATCAACAGATTTTCCATTTGAATCCTTATCTAACTGTACTGAGGAGGGCATGGGAGTATTGATTAGCTTGGCTTTGTCCATTTCATATTTCTTCAAAATGTCCTTAGTGTATTTTGATTGATTGAGAAAGGTTCCATCATCCGTTTGCCTTATACTAAACCCCAAAAAGTAGGACAATTCTCCCATCATACTCATCTCAAACTCCTTACTCATTGTTTTGGAAAACTCATCACATAAATATTTATCAGAAGATCCAAAAATTATATCATCAACATAAATCTGGACAATGAGTAAGTCATCTCCTATTCTCCTCAAAAAAAGGGTGGTGTCTACGCTCCCCTTAACAAACTCTCTTTCTAACAGGAATGTGCTAAGCCTCTCATACCAAGCTCTGGGTGCCTGTTTCAATCCATATAAGGCCTTTTTTAATTTATAGACATGACTTGGATATTGGGAACTCTCAAAACCTGGGGGTTGTTCTACAAATACATCTTCTTTAATTACCCCATTTAAAAAGGCACTCTTGACATCCATTTGAAACAGCTTAAATCCCTTGTAACAGGCAAAGGCTAGTAGCACTCTAATGGCTTCCAATCTAGCTACGGGGGCAAAAGTTTCCTCAAAATCTATCCCTTCTATCTGATTATACCCCTTAGCCACCAATCTTGCCTTATTTCTCACCACCACACCAGAATCATTCATCTTATTCATAAAGACCCACTTGGTTCCCACAATACTTTGGTTTCTAGGTCTTTCTACTAACTCCCAAACATCATTCCTTACAAATTGATTCAATTCTTCCTGCATAGCTAAAATCCAAAACTCATCTGACAAGGCTTGATTGATGTTGGTGGGTTCAGTCATTGAGATAAAGGCAGAATGGTTTACTTCCTTCCTAAGTCCATGCCTAGTCCTAACACCTTCAGAAGGGTCTCCTAAGATCAGTTCTTTAGGATGACTCGAAGAATATCTCCAATCTCTAGGCAATGGGGTTTGAGGTTCTACCCTTTCCTCCAAATTTGTATTTCCAACTCCTTGGGTAACCTCAACAATCTCTTCATCTTCTACTTCAGATCTAGACTCCTTAGGATCAGATTCATCAAACACTACATGGGTTGTTTCTTCCACCACCAAAGTCCTCCTATTGAACACCCTAAAGGATTTCCCCACACTTGAATATCCTAAGAACACTCCTTCATCAGATTTGGGGTCAAATTTTCCTAAGGGTGACTTTCCGTTGTTCAGAATGAAAACCTTACAGTCAAAGACATGGAGGTGGGACAGATTTGGTGTTCTACCCTTAATGATCTCATAAGGTGTCTTGTTTAGTTTGACTCTCACATTCACCCTATTCAGCACATAACAGGCAGTGTTCACCGCTTCAGCCCAAAAGTATTTTGGAAGTGAATACTCGGCAAGCATGGCTCTAGCGGCTTCCACTAAGGTCCTGTTCTTCCTTTCAGCTACCCCGTTCTGCTGAGGGGTCCTAGGAGCTGAAAAATTATGACTAATCCCATGATTCTCACAAAAACTTTCAAATCTTTCATTTTCAAACTTCCCTCCGTGATCACTATGGATGGTAATAATCTCACATCCTAACTTCTTCTGAATCCAAGTAGAGAAAGATCTAAACTCATCAAATGACTCAGATTTGTGTGACAAAAACTTAACCCAAGTGAACCTTGAATAATCATCAACAATCACAAAACCATAGACTCTCCCCCCTAAGCTGGCAGTGCTAATGGGTCCAAAGAGGTCCATGTGAAGAACTTCTAAAGGTCTAGAGGTGCTAATGTCCTTAACAGAGTGAAAAGAGGACTGGACTTGCTTCCCCAACTGACAGGCATCACACAGGTGATCCTTAGTGAACTTAAGCTTGGGCACACCTCTAACTAAGTCCTTTTGGGTGACTCTCCTAAGGGTTTTCATACTAGCATGACACAATCTCCTATGCCATAACCAAGACTCATCAGCAGCAGTTTTTAAGCAAATTGAATTATCAGATTTAATGCTACTTACATCCAGCTTGTAGACGTTGTTGATCCTTTGCCCCTGCAAAACAACTTCATCATTTAAGCTTAAAATGCAGCCAGTGGGCAGGAATTTGATGCTGTATCCCTTGTCGCAGAGTTGACTAATGCTCAACAAGTTGTGTTTCAGTCCATCTACAAGCAAAACATTATCAATCACAAAATTCTTTGAATCACCAATCATACCTGTGCCTACCACCTTCCTGGTGGTGTTATCTCCAAGTGTAACCTTGCCTCCAGCTCTGGCCTCCAGCGAAATGAACTGATTTGCATCTCCAGTCATATGTCTAGAACATCCGCTGTCCAGGTACCATATGCTCTCACGAGGTCTTGTGTGAGAGCACACCTACAAAATCATCAAATGTCAGTCTTAGGAACCCAAACAGGTTTGGGTTCCTTCTTATGAAAAGAAGAATGCGATGCAAGCGTGCTGTGCTGTGAAACAGGCAGTTTGGGTCTCCACACCCAATGTGTACTACGGTGAACAGTACAAGTGTGTGATATGTGTCCTAACATGCCACATGAAAAACATCTAACACCAGGAAAAGGATTAACTAAACATCGTGAGTGATAGTGCCTCTTCCTAGTAGTGTATGAAACATGCTTTGATGAACTTGCAACAGAATTTTTAAAAGGTGGCGGTGCATAAAACTGTTCAAAGGTAGGCGGTGTTTTGTTCTTTTCAAAAGCACTGATTTTTACTTCCAAAAACTCATTCTCTTTCTTTAAACTTGCAATTTCAAATTTTAAAGCGCCATTGTTACTTTCTACTTCACATGCCATTGTATCTAACTCTTTAAAAGCTTTTTCTAAATCAACATGCGTGGTTTTCAAAGAATCATGCTCAGAAACTAAATCAGAATATTTTTTGTTCAATTCATCAAACTCATCAAGCAGAGACATGTGATTGGAATCAAGTGTGGAATAATCTTTAACTACAGAATCATGCTCTTTTTGTAAAGTCAAATAATCTAATTTCAAACTAGCATGGGTTTTCTTAAGCTTCCTATACGATGTATGAATCTTTTCAGAAACTTCAAATAACTGATCGTAAGTAAGCTCACATACCTCTTCCTGGTCCGACTGACCAGGGTGATCATCCGCCATCAGACACAAGTTTGTTTCCTCCTCTTCAGCTTCAGTCTCAGAAGAGTCGGATGCAGAGTCTGCCCAGAACGCCTTCTGAATCCGCTTCTTGTCCTTTCTAAACTTTGGTTTCTCCTCACCCTTCTCCTTGCTTGGGTGAGCTTTAAGTGTTGGACAATCAGCCTTAATGTGTCCAGGCTTCCTGCATTTAAAACAAACCGATTCAGATGAACCCTTAAAGTGTTTATTGAACTTACCCTTGTTCCACTTCTGATAGTTCTTATGTTTCTTCCTTAGAAAGCTTTTGAATTGCCTTGTGATTAAGTCAACTTCATCGCTATCAGACCCGGAAGTGCTAGCATCTGAATCTTTGGCCTTTAGTGCCACGGTCTTCTCTTTCTTGCGTTCACCTGCATCAAGTTGCCTTTGCTTCACCCCTTGCTCGTAAGCAATGAGTGATCCAAGTAAGCTGTCAATAGAGTAAGTATTTAAATCTTTGGATTCAGTAATAGCAGTAATCTTAGCATCATAAGAAGCAGGCAAACATCTAAGAATCTTGTTCACTCTTTCGTAGTTGGTAAGTTCTCTACCTAAAGCATGCAAAGAGGTAACAATCTGAGTGAACCTTGTGTACATTTCTGAAATAGTCTCACTAGGTTTCATGCAAAAAAGTTCGTAATCATGTAACAAGATGTTTAACCTAGATTGTTTGACTTCAGTTGTACCTTCGTATGTTATACATAACCTATCCCAGATTTCCTTTCCCGTTGTACAAGTAGAAACACGCATATAGTCTTCAGATTTCAAACCACAAAAGAAACAGTTCAAACATTTTGCATTCAACTGTGCTAAATCACGATCATCAAACATCCAATCAGCAAATGGTAATTCAATTTTCACATTGTTAATCATTCGAAAAGGTGGTTCGTATCAGTCCTTAACTAACATCCACATGCGATAATCAATAGATTGCAGAAAAGTAGACATGCATGTTTTCCAAAAATCAAAAGGAATATTGTCAAACAACGGTGGTCTGGTAATAGAATAACCTTCAACAGTATTATGATTGTTACAGTTAGCCATTGGATCAAATTCAAAAGTTTTTAAACTTAAATTTTGAATCCCGCTCTGATACCACTTGAAAGTTCGAAAGGGATGTTAAGCCCTAGTGAACTAGTCCCGAGGCTAACCAAGAGGGGGGGTGAATTAGTTATTTAAAAATTTCATGATAACTACAAAAATCTTTTCGATACTTAGCAGCGGAAACAAGTAAACAATAACGAAAAGATCAACCAACGATATTCACCCAAGCAGTTTATATTGAAAAGTAAAGTGCAAAACTGAATCAGAAAAGCAAACCAGATTTTATAGTGGTTCGGTCAACTTGACCTACGTCCACTCCCCGGAGCCTCCCCTCCGGGTATTGCACTAAACGAAAGTGACTCTCCTTTTGCTCCCGCAGCAAGGCGGAGAAGCCTGTACAAAACACCTCCTTTTCACCACACGGTGAGGCAGAGAACCTGACCTCCTTTCGCTTCCTCCTGAAGTAGGCAGAGAACCTTCGAACTCCTTTTGCTTCCACCTGAAGCGGGCAGAGAACCCCGGATCTTCTTGCGAACGATCCTCCCACGAAGAACACCGACTAGACGACAGACGACGAGCGGAGAAGACGACTCTGATCCGTGCTTGGAGCAACCTTAGTGAATCCCTCACTAACTCCCCCTCACAAGATCTCTTCTCTCTCTCCCAACTCTCTCTTCTCTCTAGGGTTTCTCAGGGAAGGAAGGTAGCAAAAGATTTTTCCAAAAATTGGAAAAAGTTCTTTTTAAAGGAGGGCTTAAAATTTGCCCTAAATCTCTACTGGTCGGCCAAGATCGTCCAGGACGATCGGGAGATCGTCCTGTACGATCAGTTCAAAATCAACTGATTCAGTCTGGATGATTAGGCTCTTCTGGACGATCAGTAAAAAAAGTTGTTCATATCGTCCCGTACGATACTGCGATCGTCCGGGACGATTAGTACAAATTGAGGAAAATCGTCCAGAAGACAGTTTGGGTCGTCCAGAGAAATCTGTGCTGGATGACCAAAAAATGACTTGATCGTCCAGGACGATTGGTACATCGTCCTGTACGATTAGTTCAGAAAGGCCAAAAATCGTCCTGTACACAGTTCGGGTCGAACAGCTGAAATGCACAAGACGATCACGATCGTTCGGGACGATCCTGCGATCGTCCAGGACGATGTGATCGTATCAATTAAACATTAATTGCTTTCCTTAACTACCAGACTAATTTAGGCATGATTGTAGTGAATCGTCCAGGACGATACACGTATCGTCCGGGACGATCAGACCAAAATACTTAAAATAAAACTTGCCTAACTTAATCTGGCGGCTGGGAATTTCTGATTTGAGAATATCGTCTCGTACGATCCAAAGATCGTCCAGGACGATCTGCTTAATCAGACCTTCTTAACTTAGTTGCCCTAATTAGGGTTTCTGTTTTAACTGGATCGTCCAGGACGATGTGGATATCGTCCAGGACGATCTGAACAAATTTTTAACAGAAACTCTAATTCACTCAATCTCTCTCCCTGAGTGTGTGTGTGCAAGGTTACTTAGCTAGGGAATCAATTACATTACAATTGACTCAATAAAAAGAAAAATCATACATTTGACACACTTGGACCCGATCTTGAGTTGGCTTGAGTGGCTCGCGGTCTTTTATGCCTGAAACAGATTAGCCAAGCAAAACACACTGGAAACATATTTGTCATCATCAAAACCAGATTTACAACAGTGGGAGGTTGACTCTGATCTTTTCTTTCCTCCTATGTGTTTAGGTGTCATTTTTAAGGATTGTACTGAGAGCCAATGGACTACATAGTGTTGCGGCATCCAGTTAGTCAAATGGTCATTTTGATCAAAGATAGAATAAGTATAATGGTGTTTGAGTTAGAAGTTACTACAAAATTACACTTTAGAACATGATATTTTAGGCTTTTAACTATCCCATCACAATAGTACTTTGCTCTTTATAATGTTTTACATTTTCATAGGCATCCAATCTAAATTCTTCAAGTTCATTCAATTATTTTAGTCACTTTCCTTAACATCCTTAAGATTTAAATTCAATTCCCTTATAACTCAAAAAACCTTATTCCTAATTCTATTTGCAAGTTGTAAGATCTCTTAAAAACTTATCAATAGGGAGACATTCTAATATGAGTCTTAAATGAAGTAATTCAAGCCCATAAATCGTCATATAATCTAATAAACCAATCATTCATATTTGTGTTTAAAGTTTTTTCTAAGATTTTCTTAATCTCCTAATTTCAACTTGACAATTAGTCAGAGGGTTATAAGTTGCTTCTTTTCTATGCTATATACCAAATTTCAAAGTTGGTTGCTACTATTTTATTAGAAAAATAACTATGCTCATCACTAAGGATTACCCATGGTGTACTAACATGAGAAAAAATATTTCTCTTTAAGAATATTATAACAATATCAGCATCACTTGTGGGGCAATAAAAACCTTTTATCTATTCAAATACATAGTCGATAACTATCAAAATATTTTCATTATCATATGATTAAATAAATGGTATAGAAATTCTAACCCCTAAATATCAATTAGCTCAACCTTAGACATAAAATTTATGGGCATTTCATTTCATTTCATTTTGTAATGTTACCTACCCTTTGACATGTATAACATTTCTTAATATTTGTTAACATCACAAAATAAGGTAGGCTAATATAAACTAAATTGCATAATTTTAAGGCAATTTTATATCCGCCAAAATGCTCCCCATAGTTAGAATCATAACATTGGCTAATAATACTTAAGGTTTTTTTCTTAAGGGACACATCTTATAATGATTTGATCAGGTTAACCTCATTTTTTTCTGAGGTTAGAACATTAAATTGAAACTTTAACCTTGGTTTTCAATTTCAGGAATTCAATTTTAAAGCTTCAATCTAGCTCATCACTAGGTTCTAGCATGGTAATTTAATCATTGAATTTAAATTTGTCATTTGAAAATCACCCCATGGTTTTCAAAGATCTAAGTATTTTAAAAATCTTAAATACTCTATTCAAGACTCAACCTCAATTCTAAATCAAATCCAGCTTAAAACTCTAAACAGAAACTCTAGCACTCAAATCTAATGCTTATAATCTTTGGACTTTACTCTATTTTAAGGGAATTTTCAACTGATTAAAAACCCAAGTAATAGCTCTAGAATAGTGTTTGGTCATTTGCATATTGATTAGGCATGTCTATAGAGTCTACCTAACAATTTTGGATGTTACCATACCTTTATAAACCATAAAACCTAAAGCATATTCCAAGCATGTAAAACCATCAAATATTAATAACTAATGTCACTCGACATAGTATCTTATTACAAATCACCTTGAAAACCTTTTCAAATTCATTAAACATGTTCACAATCATCATTTCATTGAATTGAACCCATTTGAGTCCATGGTTGACCTAGTTTGATCTATGGATTCCTATTAAATATAAACCCTTCAAATGCATGAATCATATCAAACTGCTCAATCCAAGACATGGATCCTGATCCTAGGCATTAAATAATAATTCATGATTAAGTATAAATCATATTAAACCCTTCGATGAACTAGGTTGGCCACCATTTGTCACGTTGATTATTAAAGGACCCTTTTAATCCGACACCCAAAACTAAGCATAGAACTCTACGTAAACCCTACCAAAACCTTTAAATGCTTTCAAACCCTAAACTATACATGGATAAACCTAATTAAACCTTTGGAGAACCATGGTTGATCAAGATATCATAAATAATAAAAGCATTAAAACTAAACTTATGAATAAACCCTTCTTTGCTCGGACATGTCATCACCAAGACTACTTCAAATAAACTCTAAATTCCATTTAGTGGATTGGACCTATACCCAAGTATTGGTCAAGCTAGATTGAGAAAGCCATCCTAGGTTGACCAAATCAGCTCTTAAATCTTTAAATATACATTTCATATATATAGACCATGCCATGACCTGAAATTGCTTCTAACAAACTTTAAAACACATTTTGAGTGGTTGGACCTAAATCCACACCCTAGTCAAGCCTACTTGACAAAGTCAACCTTATTTGACCATAGGTCCCCTTAACCCTTAAATATTCATTTCATGCATCTAGAACTCACCACAATATAAATATCCTCCAATAAGTTCTAAATATTATTTGGAATGAGTTTAACCCAACCCAACCCCTGACTAAACCTAGTTCACCAAATTAGTCTAAAAGAATTAAAAAATTAAATTAATGCATTTAGACCAAAGTATGCTGCCCAAGCCCATGGATATAGTTCATTAGGTCCCCAAGGAGTAGGTAAAAGGTTTTATCCCATGGTTCCACTTGGGCTATCCATATGGCTTGACCCAAGTAAACTTAAAGGGGTTTTCTTAAGCCAAATCCAAAACCATATAAAATTAAATTGTATAAACACTTACATCAGGTGTCTATAGACCCTTTGCATCAAACTGAGCAAGCCCAGCCAATGGATTAACTTAGGTCAACTAATTGGATTGACCCAAACCAGTAAAAGCCCAAATTCTTGAGTCTATTCATGGCCCAGTTCAAATCAAACACTATAAATAGTTGAATTAAATTCTAAAATGTTCTTGCCACCATCCTAATAACCTCCAATCATATGGATGGCCGATGTAGCAAGATTCTTCATAAATACCCATGAGAAATCATTGCTTTAGTTAAAACTTCCCAAATATTAACCCATATGGGTTGTACTTTCTTAGGTGAGCTGTCACTACTTATTAGACAGTCCCCAAATAAAATTGTGGCTATCCTTTATTGATGTGGTGAGAAATTTTTTTTACCCTATAATTTCTCTCCTTTAAATATCCTCTCTTTTCTCTAAAAAAGGGTTGGTTCTTTTGTTTTTTTTTTACCTTCATAGAGCTCCACATAGCCTTTCACAACCCTCCCCCACTCCAAAAAGATTTGACTAAATAGTTACAAAAGTGGTCAAAGGTGAAAGCCTTCCAAGCTAAAGAAATTTTGATCTAGAGTTCCTCAAGTTCTGAGGTCTTCAAGGAAGATCAAAAGGATGTGACAAGAAGCTTAAAGAAACCAAAATCAAGAATTTTCATCCACTAATTAAAGGTAATTCTCAAACACAAGGTCTAGATCAAAGATACAAAAACCTTTATCATCATATATCATGGAGCCCACAAACTTTATGGAATAGGGTATTAAGTAGCCAAGAATCTTTAGAAAAAAAAGTTATAAGTATTCTTCTACATCATTCAAAGATGAATTAAATTGATCTGTCAAATTTTGGCCATCGATCATGTGTGTATTGGATCAAACAACATAGATCTGGTTCGATTGCATGATCCATCCGATCGAATTGAGCTGTGAGAAGGACTGCATGTCCGTATGGCATGATCAAAGCAGTTCGCTCAACCACTAAAGATCTGACAGCTGGTTTGTTTAAGTGGCTTGACCGTGACCATTCAGTGGTGACTAACCTCAAAGTAACATGTTGTAGTAAAAGGATGACATGTGACGACACAACAAGAAAAATCTTTAGTTATTTATTTATTTTAGGAAATTGGCTGAAACTTCAAAAAATTATCATAAATCACACACTTAATGAAAAAATGCATGTAATATCTCTAAGGAACTAGCATGAGCAGATATTCAATTTAAAAATATAATCAAGACAATTTGATTATTAAATAAAGAGTAATATGTAAGAATTATTTTGTTATTTTTGGTAAATTAACTTTAAAGATTCATCCAATTGATCTAAAATTTTGCCAGGTGATACTAGGGCATGTCCTTGACCTACCCTAATTTCTATAGGTCTTATTGATGAGTTAATTTTTGCATGGGTAAAGTTTTAAGAAAATTGGTCATTTATTAATCTAGATAAATAGATATTTATAAATTAATATCCATGGGTCATTTATTAGTAATTTTATTGTGTGCATGTAGAAAGTTTAGTTTGCCACTAATTTCAAAAAAAAATTAAAAGTATAGATGGATTTACTTTGAAAAATAATTTTCAATACTAGGTTTAATTTGATGACTTAAAACTTCAATTTCAAGATGTTTGAGTTCATTTCATTATGAATTAATGAACCCTAATTCATCATGCAAAATTAAAATAATATTTTTAACAAATCAAAACTCTTTATTACAAACTTCACCAAACTTCAATATGAGAGCTCTTCTACTCTTGCAATTTCCTGTCAATTCAAGTGCTTCTACTAGCTTTAAATCTTGAGCTCCTTTTTTTATGGTTTTCCTCTACTACTTTGTTATCGTAAGCTTTTCTCATGGATTGGGGCCTCTTTTGGCCCCTGGTATTTTTTTTCCTTCTCAATTTGGTTCTTTTATTTTGTTGTGAGTTTATTTTAAAATATATGAATAAATGCCCCATTTTAAATTGTGGCTCCTAATTAGGTTGGACCGAATCACTAAAAATCTGGTGTGTTCTTTCTGATTATTTTTTGTATTTTATTTTACTGCGATTAACTGCTTGGGTGAAATCTGTGATTGATCTTTTTATTATTGATTTAATTCGTTTCCGCTATAAGATACAAAAAGATATTTCTTTTTATTAAAGAAGTTTTTTTTAAAATATCAAATTCACCCCCCCCCCCCCTCTTGGTTAGCCTCGGGACTAATTCTTTAGGGTTTAACACCCCTAACAATCTTTAAATTATATGGGTAAATAGATCTAGTATCAGATACGTTAGTGTGTGGGAATTGATAATTTTGGATGATGTAATCCCAGCAGACTTGTATCGAAGGTAAGCAGCCTGATCAGTTGCCTCAAAGAATCAAGGATCTATAGTTCCTCTATAGGAACTTCTAGTCAGCATCTTAGAATGCTTGCCAAAAGCCATAGAGAAGATGTAAGTGCTAGGGATTGAGAGAAGAGGTTTCAGGGTGAGAAAAGCCTTAAAATCATCCTGTGTATAAAGAGTTGCCCACATCATCCAGGATGATCGTGATATCATTCAGGATGATTTGAAGCAATAATGGTGTCCAGGATGATTGGTCAAAAAGGTTGTCATATCATCCAGGATGATTAAACACAAGCGATCATCCTGAGGAGTCATTCTTGATGACCATTGACATAAAGTATCATCCAAGATAATTAGGTGAATCATCGAGGATGATTACTATTAATTGGTTCAGATCAACCATTGTATGTGTGATGGGTGATGAGATGATCATATCGTGCAAGACGATGTGGATTATCTAGGACGATGTGAACAAAATTTGGAAAAATAAAATAATAGAGATGAATGATCAGAGGATTCCAGAATATAAAACTTCATGTCAAAAATACCAAAAAAAAATAAGACAAAAAGGAAACAAAAAGAACAAAAGATAATTTTTTTTTAATCTATCAACTCCAGTGAATGAGAATTTTTTATCAAGTTTAAATTCAAAGGCCAATAAGAAGAAATTGACGACGCTAAAATCCAGAAGAGTCACAAAATCAATTTTTGTAAACCGTACCTCGAACACCTTATAGGTTCAAATTCGTTTTAAATAAAAATCTAATTCAGAAGAAAAGAAATTAGATAAGAAAAGTGATCCTTTCAAACTTCATTTCAAAAAAATATCTAATAAAATAGAATTGTAAAGTAAAGAATAAAAAATCATGATTTTTAATCTCAAGTGTTTGAATATGTTAAATGGCATATGAATTCTTCTAAGATTTTTAAAGGTTTGAAAGAGGATGAAGCTTATTTCTTTGTGGGCTCATTTTGTGCCTCATTTTCTAATTATTTGGTGCACTCTATGCATCTTTTGATTTCTGATACACTTTGTGTATCTTTTTAATTTATTGGCAAATATTGTGCATCTTTTTAGTGTTGGGCTCATTTTGTGCCTTTTTTTTAGTTGATTGATGTACTTTGTGCATCTTTTGCAAGCTGCCTTTCTTTTAAAACCTCTAGAGACTCTCAGTTGTGAGATTATCTTCCAGATATTAGAGAAAAAAACTCATGCTCTTAGATAAGGAAAAGTAAAACATAAAACAGAATCATTCTTATATGATAAATGCAACCACTTAATTAAGAAGACATGAAATTGATTCGATGATTTGGAACACTACTTATATGAGATAGATTACTTTAGGAAGATAAAATATATCTCTATTTCAAAGTCTAATTTTTTTTATTTTTAAAAAGATTTTTATTCAATAAGAAAAATACACCATTAAAGGAGTTAGAGGAGGAGAAATAATCATCAATATTAGTTCCTTTAACTATTTTACAAGAGTCATTCATTGCTTACAAGCTTCTAAACAAAAATAGGGCTAAAATCTTATTTAAAAACAAGTTCTTCAATAGTAGTGAGCAGCGATCTGGTTCTTAAGAAACTGAAGAAAATCAACAGGAAATCAAAAAACACATAAAACTAAATAAACAAATAAATCAAACAAAAACTAAGTGCAGAAACATAAATAGAAAGCATCAATTTCAAGCATGAATATCTATCACTCCTAATCTAGTTCTTAAGGTGCTAAAGATTTCAAAGGCCAGTGGTTTTGTGAAGATATCTGCTAGTTGGTTTTCAGTGGCTGCATGATGTAGCTCTATGTCTCCTTTGGCAACATGGTCCCTAATGAAGTGGTGCCTAATGTCGATGTGTGGTCCTGGAGTGTTGAATTGGGTTCTTTAAAATGCAGATGGCATTAGTGTTATCACAGAGGACAGGAATTGTGCCTACAGGAATTCCTAAATCCAGAATTTGTTATTTTAACTAAAGGACCTGGGCCACACAACTTCCTAAGGTAATGTATTCATCTTCAGCAGTGCACAGTGCAATTGAGTTCTATTTTCTACAAGACCAGGAGACTAAGGATTATCCTATGAATTAACATTTTCTAGAGGCGCTCTTTTTATCCACCCTACATCTTGCAAATTATGAATCAGAATATCCTATAATGTTAAAGGTAGTGCTATGCCTAGGATACCATATTCTTAAGTTTTGGGTTCCTAAGAGATATCTAAGGATTCTCTTACCTGTAGTCAGGTGGGACTCCTTTGGATCAGCCTAAAATCTAGCATAAAGATAAATACTAAATATAATATCAGATCTGCTAGCAGTTAGGTAAAGAAGTGATCCAATTATTCCTCTATACTTCTTTTGGTCAATAAATTTTCTATTTGAATCCTTATCTAACTAGACACTAAAACTCATTGGAGAGTTGATTGGCTTAGCTTTATCCATTTTATATTTTGTAAGGATGTCCTTAATATATTTTAATTGATTAAGAAAAGTTTCATCATCCATTTTCCTTATGCTAAATCCCAAAAAGTAGGATAATTCTTCCATTATACTTATCTCAAATTCTTTGCTCATTATTTTAAAAAAAATCATCACATAAAATTTTATTAGAAGATCCAAAAAGTATATCATCAATATAGATCTGGACAATGAGTAATTCATCTCCTACTTTCCTCAGAAAAAGGGTGGTGTCTATGCCCCCTTTAACAAACTCTCTTTCCAGTAGGAATGTGCTAAGCCTCTCATAGCATGCTCTAGGTGCCTATTTTAATCCATACAAAGCCTTTTTTAATTTGAAAATAAGTTTTAGAAATTGAGAATTCTCAAAGCTAGGGGGCTGCTCTACAAATACATCTTCCTTTATTATCCTATTTAAAATGGTACTCTTAACATTAATTTGAAAAAGCTTAAATCCCTTATAACAGGCAAAGACTAGTAGCACTATAATGGCTTCCAAACAGGCTACAGGGACAAAGATTTTCTCAAAATCAATCCCATCTATATGGTTGTACCCCTTAGCCACTAATCATGCCTTATTCCTAACCATCATAATAAAATTATTCATTTTATTCTTAAAGAACCATTTCGTTCCCACTACACTCTAGTCCTTAGGTCTTTCTACCAACTCCCAAACATCATTCCTAACAAATTGGTTTAGTTCCTCTTGCATGGATACGATTCAAAATTCATCAGAAAGGGCTAGATTGATGTTGGTGGGTTCATTCATTGAGATAAAGGCAGAATGGTTTACTTCTTTTCTAAGTCCTTGCCTAGTTCTAACACCTTTAGAATGGT
The DNA here is from genome assembly GCA_019925795.1 of Dendrobium chrysotoxum. Lineage (NCBI taxonomy): Eukaryota > Viridiplantae > Streptophyta > Magnoliopsida > Asparagales > Orchidaceae > Dendrobium > Dendrobium chrysotoxum. The sequence goes on from CM034297.1 coordinate 36,382,381, forward strand.
CTCCTAAGATTAGTTCTTTAGGATGACTTAAAGGATATCTCAATTCTCTAGGCAGTGAAACTTCAGGTTCCACCCTTTCCTCTAGATTTATAGATTCTACTCCTTCGGTGACTTCTACAACCTCCTCTTCTTCTACCTTAGACCCTCCAAAATTATCTGATTCATCAAACACAACATGAGTGGTATCCTCAACAATTAGGGTTCTTTTATTAAAGACTCTCTAGAATTTCCCAACACTTGAGTAACCTAGGAACACTTCTTCATCAGATTTTAGATCAAACATTCCTAGTTAAGACTTTCCATTATTTAGAATGAACACTTTACATCCAAAGATACGAAGGTGAGAGAGGTTAGGTATCCTACCCGTAAGAATTTTTTAGGGTGTTTTATTTAGCTTAGATCTAAGATTTACCTTATTCAGAATATAACAGGCTGTATTCACTGCTTCTATCCAGAAGTATTTAGGAAGAGAGTATTCAACTAATATGGCTTTAGCAGCTTCTACTAAGGTCCAATTTTTTTTTTCAGCTACCCTGTTCTGCTGAGGGGTCCTAGGAGCTAAAAAATTTGTTGCAAATCTATTTTGATGATGACAAACATGTCTCTATTGTGTTTTTCTTGGCTAACCCATTTCAGGCACAAAAGATCACGAGCAACTCAAGCCAACTCAAGATCGGGTCCAAGTGTGTCTAAGTGTACTATTTTTCTTTTTCTTGAGTCAATTGTAATGTAACTGATCCCCAAGCTAAGTAACCTTGCACACACACACTCAGGGGCAGATCCTCCTGGACGATATTTGGATCGTATGGGACGATATGCTCAAATCAGAAATTCTCAGTCCCCAAATCAAGTTAGACAAGTTTTTATTTTAAGATATTTTGTCTGATTGTCCAGGACGATACGTGTATCGTCCCGGATGATCCAGTACAATTATGCCTAAATTAATCTGGTAATTAAGGAAAGCAATTTATATTTGATTGATATGATCATATCATCCTGGACGATCGCAGGATCATCCCGGACAATCATGATCGTCTAGTGCATTTTAGTTGTACGACGTGAATTGTGTATAGGATGATTTGGGCACTTTTTGAACTAATCGTACAGGACGATACTCGTATCGTCCTGTACGATCAAGTCATTTTTTAGTCATCCATCATAGTTTGCATTGGACGACCCGAACTGTCTTCTAGACGATATTCCTCGATTTACACTAATCGTCCCCGATGATCGCAGGATCGTACGGGATGATATGAACAATTTTTTCTACTGATCGTCTAGAAGAGCCATATCGTTCAGGCTGATGCAACTAATTTTGAACTGATGATACAGGATGATCTATCGATCGTCCTGGACGATCTTGGCCGACTAGTTGAGATTTAGGGCAAATTTTAAGCCCTCCTATAAAATACCTTTTTCTTTCAACAAGAAAAATCTTTTGCCACTTTCCTTTCCAGAGAAACCCTAGAGAGAGAGAGTTTGGGAGAGAGAGAGAGGATCTTGTGAGGGGGAGTTCGTGAGGGGTTCACGAAGGTTACTCCAAGCAAGGATCAGAGTCTTCTTCTCCACTCGTCATTTTTCATCGTGTCGGTGTTTTTTGGGAGAGGATCGTCGGCAAGAAGATCCGAGGTTCTCTGCCTGATTTAGGAGGAAGCAAAAGGACGTTGGGTTCTCTGCCCGCTTCAGGTAGAAGCAAAAGGAGGTTAGGTTCTATGCCTCACCGGGTGGTGGAAATGAGGTTTTTCGTACAGGCTTCTCCGCCTTGCTGCGGGAGAAAAAGGAGAGTCACTTTTTGTTTAGTGCAATACCCAGAGGGGAGGCTCCGCGGAGTGGACGCAGGTCAAGTTGACCAAACCACTATAAAATCTTGTTTGCTTTTCTGATTCTATTCTACACTTTACTTTTCTGATATTAATTGCTTGGGTGAATATCTATGTTTGATCTTTTCGTTCTTGTTTACTTGTTTCCGCTGCAAAGTATCGAAAAGATTTTTTTCTGTTCCTCATAAAATTTTTAAATAACCAATTCACCCCCCCTCTTGGTTAGCCTCGGGACTAGTTCACTAGGGCTTAACATCCCTATCAAACTTTTAAGTGGTATCAGAGCGGGATTCAAAATTTAAGTTTAAAAACTTTTGAATTTGATCCATGGCTAACTATAACAATCGTAATTCTGCTGAAGATTATTCTATTACAAGACCACCGTTGTTTGATAACATTCCTTTTGATTTTTGGAAAACACGCATGTCTACTTTTCTTCAATCAATCGATTATCGTATGTGGATGTTAGTTAAAGATGGTTATGAAGCACCACATAGACTTGTTAACATTATTAAAACTGAACTCCCATTTGCAGATTGGACTTTTGATGATCGTGATTTAGCATAGTTAAATGCAAAATGTTCGAACTGTTTCTTTTGTGCTTTAAAATCTGAAGACTATATGCATTTTTCTACTTGTACATTGGGTAAAGAAATCTGGGATAGATTGGGTATAACATATGAAGGTACAACTGAAGTCAAACAGTATAGGTTAAACATCTTGTTAAATGATTACAAACTTTTTTGCATGAAACCTAGTGAGACGATTTCAGAAATGTACACAAGGTTCACTCAAACCGTTACCTCTTTGCATGCTCTAGGAAGAGAACTAACTAATTACGAAAGAGTGAACAAAATTCTTAGATGTTTGCCTTCTTCATACGATGCTAAGATTACTGCGATCACGGAATCTAAAGATTTAAATACTTACTCTATTGACAGCTTACTTGGATCACTCATTACTTACGAGCAAGGGGTGAACCAAAGACAACTTGATGCAGGTGAACGAAAGAAGGAGAAGACAGTGGCGCTAAAGGCCAATGATTCAGATGCTAGCACTTCCAGGTCTGATAGCGATGATGTTGCCTTAATCACAAGGCAATTTAAGAGCTTTCTAAGGAAGAAGAATAAGAATTTTTAAAAGTGGAACAAAGGTAAGACCAGTAGAAACTTTAAATGTTCATCTGAATCTGTTTGTTTTGAATGCAGGAAGCCTGGACACATAAAGGCGGATTGTCCTACACTCAAAGCTCACCCAAGCAAGGAGAAGGGTCAGGAGAAACACAAATTTAGAAAGGACAAGAAGCAGATTCAGAAGGCATTCTGGGCAGACTCTGCATCCGACTCCTCTGAGACTGAAGCTGAAAAAGAGAAAACAAATCTATGTCTGATGGCTGATGATCACCCTGGTCAGTCGGACCAGGAAGAGGTATATGAGCTTACTTACGATCAATTACTTGAAGTATCTAAAAAAATTCATGCATCGTATAGGAAGCTTAAGAAATCCCATGCTAACATGAAACTGGATTATTTGACTTTACAAAAAGAGCATGATGTTTTGATTAAGGATCATTCCACTGTTGATAGCAATCACATGTCTTTACTTGATGAGTTTGATGAATTGAATAAAAAATATTCTGATTTAGTTACTGTGCATGATTCACTGAAAATCACTCATGTTGATTTGGAGAGAGCTTTTAAAGAATTAGATACAATGGCATGTGAAGTAGAAAGTAGCAATGGAGCTTTAAAATTTAAAATTACAAGTTTAAATAAAGAGAATGAATTTTTGAAAGTGAAGATCAGTGCTTTTGAGAAAAACCAAAAACCACCCACTTTTGAAAAGTTTTATGCACCGCCACCTTTTGAAAAATCTGTTGTAAGTTCATCAAAGCAAGTTTCATATACATCTAAGAAGAGGCACTATCACCCACATAGATTAGTTAACCCTTTTCCTGGTGTTAGATGTTTTTTTGTGGCATGTTAGGACACATTTCCCACACCTGTACTGTTCACCGTAGTACACATTGGGTGTGGAGGCCCACACTGCATGTTTCACAGCACAGCACACATGCATTGCATTCTTCTTTTCATAAGAAGGAACCCAAACCTGTTTGGGTTCCTAAGACTGACGTTTGATATTTTTATAGGTGTGCTCTCACACAAGACCTCATAAGAGCATGTGGTACCTGGATAGCGGATGTTCTAGACACATGACTGGAGATACAAATCAGTTCATTTCGCTAGAGGCCAGAGCTGGAGGCAAGGTTACACTCGGAGATAACACCACCAGGAAGGTGGTAGGTACAGGTATAATTGATGATTCAAAGAATTTTATGATTGATAATATTTTTCTTGTAGATGGACTAAAATACAACTTGCTAAGCATCAGTAAACTTTGTGACAAAGGATACAACATCAAATTCCTGCCTACTGGCTGCATTTTAAGCTTAAATGATAAAGTTATTTTACAGGGGCAAATGATCAATAACGTCTACAAGCTGGATGTAAGTTGCATTAAATCTAAGAATTCAATTTGCTTAAAAACTACTACTGTTGAGTCTTGGTTGTGGCATAGGAGATTGTGTAATGCCAGTATGAAAACCCTTAGGAGAGTCATCCAAAAGGACTTAGTTAGAGGTGTGCCCAAGCTTAAGTTCACTAAGGATCACCTGTGTGATGCCTGTCTGTTAGGGAAGCAAGTCCAATCCTCTTTTCACTCTGTTAAGGATATTAGTACCTCTAGACCTTTAGAAGTTCTTCACATGGACCTCTTTGGACCCATTAGCACTGCCAGCTTAGGGGGGAGAGTTTATGGTTTTGTGATTGTAGATGACTACTAGAGGTTCACTTGGATTAAATTCTTGTCACATAAATCTGAGTCATTTGATGAGTTTAAGTCTTTCTCTACTTGGATTCAGAGGAAGTTAGGTTATGAGATCCTGACTGTTCATAGTGATCATGGTAGAGAGTTTGAGAATGTGAAGTTTGGAAGTTTTTGTGAGGAGCAAGGGATTAGTCATAATTTTTCAGCTCATAGGACCCCTCAGCAGAATGGGGTAGCTGAAAGGAAGAACAGGACCTTAGTGGAAGCCGCTAGAGCCATGCTTGCTGAGTATTCACTTCCAAAATACTTTTGGCCTGAAGCGGTGAACACTGCCTGTTATGTGCTGAATAGGGTGAATGTGAGATCTAAACTGAATAAAACACCTTATGAGATCATTAAGGGTAGAACTCCAAACCTGTCCCACCTCCATGTCTTTGGCTGTAAGGTTTTCATTCTCAACAACGAGAAATCATCCATAGGAAAGTTTGACCCCAAATCTGATGAAGGAGTGTTCTTAGGCTATTCTAGTGTGGGTAAATCCTTTAGGGTGTTCAATAAAAGGACTTTGGTGGTGGAAGAAACAACTCATGCGGTGTTTGATGAATCTGATCCTAAGGTGACTAGAGTTGAAGAAGAAGAAGAGGTAGAGGAGATTACCCAAGGGATTGGAAATACAAATTTGGAGGAGAGGGTAGAACCTCAAACCGCATTGCCTAGAGATTGGAGATATTCTTCGAGTCATCCAAAAGAACTGATCTTAGGAGACCCTTCTGAAGGTGTTAGGACTAGGCATGGACTTAGGAAGGAAGTAAATCATTCTACTTTTATCTCAATGACTGAACCCACCAACATCAATCAAGCCCTTTCGGATGAATTTTTGATTTTAGCTATACAGGAAGAATTGAATCAATTTGTAAGGAATGACATTTGGGAGTTAGCAGAAAGACCTAGAAATCAAAGTATTGTGGGAACCAAGTGGGTCTTTAAGAATAAGATGAATGATTCTGGTGTGGTGGTGAGAAATAAGGCAAGATTGGTGGCTAAGGGGTATAATCAGATAGAAGGGATTGATTTTAAGGAGACTTTTGCCCCTGTAGCTAGATTGGAAGCCATTAGAGTGCTACTAGCCTTTGCCTGTTATAAGGGATTCAAGCTGTTTCAAATGGATGTCAAGAGTGCCTTTTTTAAATGGGGTAATAAAAGAGGATATTTTTGTAGAACAACTCCCAGGTTTTGAGTGTTCCCAATATCTGAATCATGTTTACAAATTAAAAAAGGCCTTATATGGATTAAAATAGGCACCCAGAGCTTGGTATGAGAGGCTTAGCACATTCCTATTAGAAAGAGAGTTTGTTAAGGGGAGCGTAGACACCACCCTTTTTGAGGAGAACAGGGGATGACTTACTCATTGTCCAGATCAATGTTGATGATATAATTTTTGGATCTTCTGATAAATATTTATGTGATGAGTTTTCTAAAATAATGAGTAAAGAGTTTGAGATGAGTATGATGGGAGAATTATCCTACTTTTTAGGGTTTAGCATAAGGCAAACAGATGATGGAACCTTTCTCAATCAATCTAAATACACTAAGGACATTTTGAAGAAATATGAAATGGACAAAGCCAAGCCAATCAATACTCCCATGAGCTCCTTTGTTCAGTTAGATAAGAAATCAAGTGGAAAATCTATTGATCAGAAGAAGTATAGAGGAATAATAGGATCACTACTTTACCTGACTGCTAGCCGACCTGATATCATGTTTAATGTCTGTCTTTGTGCTAGGTTTCAGGCTGATCCTAAAGAGTCCCACCTGACTGCTGTTAAGAGAATTCTTAGATATCTTTTAGGGACCCTAAACCTAGGAATCTGGTACCCTAAGCACAGCACCTCTTTTAAGATCATTGGATATTCTGATTCTGACTTTACGGGGTGTAGGGTGGATAGAAAGAGCACTTCTGGAACTTGTCAATTGATAGGACAGTCTCTAGTCTCCTGGTCCAGTAGAAAATAGAACTCAGTTGCACTTTTCAATGCTGAAGCTGAGTATATTGCCTTAGGAAGTTGTGTGGCCCAAGTTCTTTGGTTAAAGCAACAAGTTTTGGACTTAGGTTTACCTGTTGGCATAATTTCTTTCCTATGTGATAACACTAGTGCCATCTGCATCTCTAAGAATCCAATTCAACATTCTAGGACCAAACACATTGATATAAGGCATCACTTCATTAGGGACCATGTTACAAAAGGAGACATTGAGCTACATCATGTAGCAACTAAAAATCAGCTGGCTGAGATATTCACTAAACCACTAGCCTTTGGCTCTTTCAGCATTTTGAGAACCAGATTAGGAGTGATTGATATAAATGCTTGATTCTGATGACTGCTGATTTCTGATTGTTTCTAATTGTTATTCTGTTTCTATTAGTTAGCTTTTTGATTTGCTTATTTGCTTTCAGTTCTTTTTATTATTTCTTCGTCTGTTGATTTCTGTGTTAGCCTTGTTGTTAGTTTGATCTGAGTATTTACTTTGATATGATTTTCTACCTATTTTTTATTCACTGGTTCATCTCTTTTATTTACTGTTTTATGCTTTTTAAAATCAGATCACTGCTCACTACTTCTGCTAAGCTGAATTTCTGACTAAGAGTTTTATCTTATTTTTATTTGGAAGCTGGTAAGCAGTGATTGATTCCACTGAATCTATTAAAGGGAAGAAACATTTATGATTATTTCTCTTCCTCTAACTCTTTTATTAGTGTATTATTTCTTTTGGATAAAAATCTTCTTCAAAATTAAAATATTAGTTTTTAAAATAGAGATTTGTTTTATCTTCCTACAGTAATCTACCTCATATAAATAGTATTTTCAAAGTCTTGACTCATTGTTATAATTTTCTAAACCAAGTGATTGTACTTATCATATGATATATGGCTTTTGTTTTATGAATAACTCTTCCTTATTGTGGAGAGCGTCTCCTATATCTGGAAGATAATTTCATAACTGAGACTCTTTAACGATTATGAATAGAAGAAAGCTTACAAAAGATGTGCAGTGCGCCAAATCAATTAAAAAAGAGGCATAAAATTAGCCCAAAGCTGAAAAGATGCGAAATATCGCCAACTAAAAGATACACAAAGTGTATCAAAAATGAAAAGATGCGCAAAGCGCCAAATAAATTGAAAAAGAGACAAAAAATGAGCCCAACCAAGCTTTCTTTCCTTAAGATCGTTAAAGGTCTTAGAAAATCCGTGCGCCACTTAATACTTTCAAAAGCTGTGTTTGAAAATCCTGATTTCTGAATTATTACTTTGTAACACTATTATATCAGATATTTTTCTGGAACGAGGCTTGAAAGGATCTCTTTTCGAATCTAATTCCTTTTCTTCTAAATTAGATTTTTGTTTTGAAAGAGATGTGCATTGATAAGGTGCCCGAGGTGGGAGTTACGAAAGTCGATTTTTCCAACTTTTTTTGGATTTAAGTGCTGTCAATTGTCTTCTTATTGGTTTTTAGATCTAAAATTAGGAAAAAAATTCTGATTTACTCGAGAAGCTTGATAAAAAAAAAGTTACTTTTATGTTCTCGGTTCACGTTTTATTTCATTTGGTTTTATTTTTTTCATTTTACTGTTTGTACGGATGTTTCAGTGTTTCTGTTTACCCTCCTCCTTTTTGTGATGTCAAAAGGGGGAGTCAGTTATAGTCGTTTCTATTTTTGTTATGTGTTAAGTTTCATGTATAAGTTTGGTTGTTAAATGAAAATTTAAAAAAATTATCTTTCGATCTTCTAGTTATTTTTCAAACTACTGTAAAAATGTTTGCCATCATCAAAAAGGGGGAGATTGTTGCAAATCTATTTTGATGATGACAAACATGTCTCTATTGTATTTTGCTTGGCTAACCCGTTTCAGGCACAAAAGATCACGAGCAACTCAAGCCAACTCAAGATCGGGTCCAAGTGTGTCTAAGTGTACTATTTTTCTTTTTCTTGAGTCAATTATAATGTAACTGATCCCTTAGCTAAGTAACCTTGCACACACACACTCAGGGGGAGAGCTTGAGTGAATTAGAGTGTCTATTCAAATTTTTGTTCATATCGTCCTAGATGATAGTCACATCGTCCTGGACAATCAAGTAAAAACAAAATACCTAATTAGGATGACCAAGTTAAGAGGGTCTGATTAAGCAGATCATCCTGGACGATATTTGGATCATACGGGACGATATGCTCAAATCAGAAATTCTCAGCCGCCAGATCAAGTTAGGCAAGTTTTTATTTTAAGATATTTGGTCTGATCGTCTAGGATGATACGTGTATCGTCCCGGACGATCCAGTACAATCATGCCTAAATTAATCTGGTAATTAAGGAAAGTAATTTATATTTGATTGATACGATCATATCATCCTGGACGATCATGATCTTCTAGTGCATTTCAGCTATACGACCCGAACTATGTACCGGATGATTTGGGCACTTTTTTAACTAATCGTATAAGACGATACCCGTATCGTACTGGACGATCAAGTCATTTTTAGTCGTCCAGCACAGTTTGCTCGGGATGACCCGAACTGTCTTCTGGACGATATTCCTCGATTTATACTAATCGTCCCGGACGATCGTAGGATCGTATGGGATGATATGAACAATTTTTTCTACTGATCGTCCAGAAGAGCCAGATCGTCCAGGCTGATGCAACTGATTTTGAACTGATCATACAGGACGATCTATCGATCGTCCTGGACAATCTTGGCTGACTAGTTGAGATTTAGGGCAAATTTTAAGCCCTCCTATAAAAGACCTTTCTCTTTCAACGAGAAAAATCTTTTACCATTTTCCTTTCCAGAGAAACCCTGGAGAGAGAGAGAGTTTGGGAGAGAGAGAGGATCTTGTGTGGGGGAGTTCGTGAGGGGTTCACGAAGGTTGCTCAAAGCAAGGATCAGAGTCTTCTTCTCCGCTCATCGTTTTTCGTCGTGTCGGTGTTCTTTAGGAGAGGATCGTTGGCAAGAAGATCCGAGGTTCTCTGCCTACTTCAGGAGGAAGCAAAAGGTCGTTTGGTTCTCTGCCCACTTCAGGTGGAAGCAAAAGGAGGTTAGGTTCTATGCCTCACCGGGTGGTGGAAAGCAGGTTTTTTGTATAGGCTTCTCCGCCTTGCTGTGGGAGCAAAACGAGAGTCACTTTTTGTTTAGTACAATACCTGGAGGGGAGGCTCCGGGGAGTAGACGTAGGTCAAGTTGACCGAACCACTATAAAATTTGGTTTGTTTTTCTAATTCTATTCTGCACTTTACTTTTCTGATATTAATTACTTGGGTGAATATCTGTGTTTGATCTTTTTGTTCTTGTTTACTTGTTTCCGCTACAAAGTATCGAAAAGATTTTTTTCTGTTCCTCGTGAAATTTTTAAATAACCAATTCACCCCCCCCCCCCTCTTGGTTAGCCTCGGGGCTAGTTCACTAGGGCTTAACATCCCTATCAAACTTTCAAAATTATGATCTATCCCTTACTCTTTATAGAAAGATTTAAAGTTCTCATTTTTAAACTCTCTACCATGATCATTATGAATGGTCAGAATTTCACAACCTAATTTCCTCTGAATCTAAGTGGAGAATGATCTAAATTCCTTGAATGATTCACTTTTATGAGACAAGAATTTAACCTAGGTGAACCTCGAATAATTCTCAACTATCACATACCCAAATACTTTTCCTCCTAAGCTTGAAGTGTTGACTGGTCCAAAGAGATCCATGTGACAGACTTTTAAGGGTTTGCTAGTATTTATGTCTTTGATTGAGTGGAAGGAGGATTTAACTTGCTTTCCTAACTGACAAACATCATACAGGTGGTCCTTAGTGAACTCTACTTTTAGGACACCTCTCACTAAGTCTTTTTGGGTGTTCTTCCTAAGGATTTTCATGCATGCATAACACAATCTCCTATGCCACAACCATGATTCATCAGTAATTAATTTTAAGTAAATAGCAATATCATCTTTGAAGTAGTTTAGATCCAGTATACAGACGTTGTTGATCCTTTTTCCCTACAAAATAATTTTGCCATTTAAGCTTATAATGCAGCAAGTTGGTAGAAATTTTAGGCTGAAGCCTTATCACAGTGATGGCTGATGCTGAGCAGATTGTGTTTCAGTTGAAAGTTCGATAGGGATGTTAAGCCCTAGTGAACTAGTCCCGAGGCTAACCAAGAGGGAGGGTGAATTGGTTATTTAAAAATTTCACGATAACTATGAAAATCTTTTTATAACGTGCAGCGGAAACGAATTAAAACAACGATAAAAAGATCAACCAAAGATATTCACCCAAGCAGTTAATATCAGGAAAAATTAAAGTGCAGAATTGAATCAGAAAAGCAAACCAGATTTTATAGTGATTCGGTCAACTTGACCTACGTCCACTCCCCGGAGCCTCCCCTCCGGGTATTGCACTAAATAGAAGTGTCTCTCCTTTTGCTCCCACAGCAAGGCGGAGAAGCTTGTACAAAAATCTCTTTTTCACCACACGGTGAGGCAGAGAACCCGACCTCCTTTCGCTTCCTCCTGAAGCAGGCAGAGAACCTTCGAACTCCTTTCGCTTCCTCCTGAAGCAGGCAGAGAACCTACGAACTCCTTTTGCTTCCACCTGAAGCGGGCAGAGAACCCCGGATCTTCTTGCGAACGATCCTCCCACGACGAACACCGACTAGACGAAAGACGACAAGCGGAGAAGACGACTCTGATCCGTGCTCGGAGCAACCTTAGTGAATCCCTCACTAACTCCCCCTCACAAGATCTTCTCTCTCTCTCCCAACTCTCTCTCTCTCTAGGGGTTCTCAGGGAAGGAAGGCAGCAAAAGATATTTCCAAAAATTAGAAAAAGTTCTTTTAAAGGAGGGCTTAAAATTTGCCCTAAATCTCAACTGGTCGGCCAAGATCGTCCAGGACGATCGGTAGATCGTCCTGTACGATCAGTTCAAATTCAGCTGTTTTAGCCTGGACGATCTGGCTCTTCTGGACGATCATTAGAAAAAGTTGTTCATATCGTCTCGTACGATCCTGCGATCGTCCGGGACGATTAGTTCAAATTGAGGGAAATCGTCCAGAAGACAGTTCGGGTCGTCCAGAGAAATCTGTGTTGGACGACCAAAAAATGACTTGATCGTCCCGGACGATAGGGTCATCGTCCGGTACGATTAGTTCAAAAAGGCCCCAAATCGTCCTGTACATAGTTCTGGACGTACAGCTTAAATGCACTAGACGATCAAGATCGTCCGGGACGATCCTGCGATCGTCCAGGACGATATGATCGTATCAACCAAAAATTAATTGCTTTCCTTAATTACCAGATTAAATTAGGCATGATTGTACTGGATCGTCCGGGACGATCAGACCAAGTATCTAAAAATAAGAACTTGCCTAACTTGATCTGGCGGCTGAGAATTTCTGATTTGGGAATATCATCCCGTACGATCCGTAGATCGTCCAGGACGATCGGCTCAATCAGACCCTCTTAACTTAGTCGTCATAATTAGGGTTTCTGTTTTAACTGGATCGTCCAGGACGATGTGGATATCGTCCAGGACGATCTGAACAAATTTTCAACAGAAACTCTAATTCACTCAATCTCTCTCCCTGAGTGTGTGTGTGCAAGGTTACTTAGCTAGGGAATCAGTTACATTACAATTGACTCAATAAAAAGAAAAATCATACATTTGACACACTTGGACCCGATCTTGAGTTGGCTTGAGTGGCTCGCGGTCTTTTGTGCCTGAAACAGATTAGCCAAGCAAAACACACTGGAAACATGTTTGTCATCATCAAAACCAGATTTGTAACAATCTCTCCCTTTTTGATGATGGCAAACATTTGTAAAGTAGTCTGAAAATAAAAGTAAACTAGGAGATCCAACAAACAAACATTTTTTTTAAATTTTCATTTAACAGCTAAAATAATACATGAAGCATGACTCAGAAAACAGAAACAGACACGACTACAACTGACTCCCCCTTTTGACATCACAAAAAGGAGGAGCGAAAAACATAACACGGAAATAAAACATACAATAAAACTTAAATAGAACAACTACACAACAGGAAAATCAGAATTTTTCCTTGATTTTAGATTCAAAAATCAATGACAGGATGATTGACAGCGCTGAAATCCAAAAAAGGTTGGAAATAATCAACTTTCGTAACTCCGACCCCGGGCACCTTATCGATGCAAACCTCTTTCAACACAAAAATCCGATTCAAAAGAAGAGACATTAGATTTGAAAAGAGATCCTTTCAAGCCTCGTTCCAGAAAAATATCTGATATAATAGTGTTACAAAGTAAAAAATTAGAAATCGGGATTTTCAAAACTCAAGCTTTTGAAAATATTAAGTGGCGCACAGATTCCTCTAAGACATTTAACAATCTGAAAGGAAAGAAAGCTTGTTTTGGGCTCATTTTGTGCCTCTTTTTCAAATTGATTGGTGCTTTGCGCATCTTTTGATTTTTGATACACTTTGTGTATCCAATTTGGCAATTTCGCATCTTTTCAGTTTTGGGCTCATTTTATGCCTCTTTTTCAAATTATCTGGCGCACTGCGCATCTTTTATAAGCTTTCTCCTTTTCATAATCATTAAAGAGTCTCAGCTGTGAGATTATCTTCCAGACATAGGAGATGACTCTCCACAGTAAGGAAGAACGATTCACAAAACAAAATCCATACAACATATGATAAATGCAATCACTTGGTTTAGAAAATCAAACTAATGACTCAAGACTTTGAAAAATACTATTGATATGAGGCAGATTACTGTAGGAAGATAAAATAATCTCTATTTCAAAAACTAACATTTTAATTTTGAAAAGGATTTTTATTCAAAAGAAACTACACACCAGTAAAGGAGTTAGAGGAAGAGAAACAATTATCAATGTTTCTTCCCTTTAACAGATTCAGCGAAGTCAATCACTGCTTATCAGCTTCCAAACCAAAACAAGGTAAAAACTCCTAGTCAAAAATTCAGATCACCAGAAGTAGTGAGCGGTGATCAGATCTTGAAAAGCATAAAACAGTAAGTGCAAGATATGAACCCGTAAATAAATAAAAATAGGTAGAAAATCATAGCAAAGTAAATACTCAAATCAAACTAACAAAAAGGGTAACACAGAAATCAGCAGAAGAAATAAAATCAACTGAAAGCAAATAATTAAACCAAAACTAACTAACAGAAATCAGAAATCAGAATACAAAAACTAACTAACAGAAATCAGAAAACAGAATACCAAAAACTAACTAACAGAAATCAGAATACCAATCATAACAATCATAAATCAGTAGTCATCAGAATCAAGCATTTATATCAATCACTCCTAATCTAGTTCTTAAAATGCTGAATGAGTCAAAGGCCAGTGGTTTAGTGAATATGTCAGCCAGCTGATTTTCAGTTGCTACGTGGTGTAGCTCAATGTCCCCTTTTGTAACATGGTCCCTAATGAAGTGATGCCTAATGTCAATGTGTTTGGTCCTAGAATGTTGGATTGGATTCTTAGAGATACAGATGGCACTAGTATTATCACACAGAACAGAAATTGTGCCAATAGGTACTCCTAAATCCAAGACTTGCTGCTTCAACCAAAGAACTTGGGCCACACAACTCCCTAAGGCAATGTACTCAGCTTCAGCAGTGGAAAGTGCAACTGAGTTCTATTTTCTACTGGACCAGGAGACTAACGACTGTCCTATAAATTGACAAGTCCCAGAAGTACTCTTCCTATCCACCCTATACCCCGCAAAGTCAGAATCAGAATATCCAATGATCTCAAAAGAGGTGTTGTGCCTAGGGTACCAAATTCCTAGGTTTGGGGTTCCTAAAAGATATCTAAGAATTCTCTTAACAGCAGTCAGGTGGGACTCTTTAGGATTAGCCTAAAACCTAGCACAAAGACAGACACTAAACATGATATCAGGTCGGCTAGCAGTCAGGTAAAGCAGTGAACCTATTATCCCTCTATACTTCTTCTGATCAACAGATTTTCCATTTGAATCCTTATCTAACTGAACTGAGGAGGGCATGGGAGTATTGATTGGCTTGGCTTTGTCCATTTCAAATTTCTTCAAAATGTCCTTAGTGTATTTTGATTGATTGAGAAAGGTTCCATCATCCGTTTGCCTTATGCTAAACCCCAAAAAGTAGGACAATTCTCCCATCATACTCATCTCAAACTCTTTACTTATTATTTTAAAAAACTCTTCACATAAGTATTTATCAGAAGATCCAAAAATTATATCATCAACATAGATCTGGACAATGAGTAAGTCATATCCTAATCTCCTCAGAAAAAGGGTGGTGTCTACGCTCCCCTTAACAAACTCTCTTTCTAACAGGAATGTGCTAAGCCTCTCATACCAAGCTCTGGGTGCCTGTTTCAATCCATATAAGGCCTTTTTTAATTTATAGACATGACTTGGATATTGGGAACTCTCAAAACCTGGGGGTTGTTCTACAAATACATCTTCTTTAATTACCCCATTTAAAAAGGCACTCTTGACATCCATTTGAAACAGCTTAAATCCCTTGTAACAGGCAAAGGCTAGTAGCACTCTAATGGCTTCCAATCTAGCTACAGGGGCAAAAGTTTTCTCAAAATCTATCCCTTCTATCTGATTATACCCCTTAGCCACCAATCTTGCCTTATTTCTCACCACCACACCAGAATCATTCATCTTATTCTTAAAGACCCACTTGGTTCCCACAATACTTTGGTTTCTAGGTCTTTCTACTAACTCCCAAACATCATTCCTTACAAATTGATTCAATTCTTCCTGCATAGCTAAAATCCAAAATTCATCCGATAGGGCTTGATTGATGTTGGTGGGTTCAGTCATTGAGATAAAGGCAGAATGGTTTACTTCCTTCCTAAGTCCATGCCTAGTCCTAACACCTTCAGAAGGGTCTCCTAAGATCAGTTCTTTAGGATGACTCGAAGAATATCTCCAATCTCTAGGAAACTCTGTTTGAGGTTCTACCCTTTCCTCCAAATTTGTATTTCCAACTCCTTGGGTAACCTCAATAATCTCTTCATCTTCTACTTCAGATCTAAACTCCTTAGGATCAGATTCATCAAACACTACATGGGTTGTTTCTTCCACCACCAAAGTCCTCCTATTGAACACCCTAAAGGATTTCCCCACACTTGAATATCCTAAGAACACTCCTTCATCAGATTTGGGGTCAAATTTTCCTAAGGGTGACTTTCCGTTGTTCAGAATGAAAACCTTACAGCCAAAGACATGGAGGTGGGACAGATTTGGAGTTCTACCCTTAATGATCTCATAAGGTGTCTTGCTCAGGTTGACTCTCACATTCACCCTATTCAGCACATAACAGGCAGTGTTCACCGCTTCAGCCCAAAAGTATTTTGGAAGTGAATACTCGGCAAGCATGGCTCTAGCGGCTTCCACTAAGGTCCTGTTCTTCCTTTCAGCTACCCCATTCTGCTGAGGGGTCCTAGGAGCTGAAAAATTGTGACTAATCCCATGATCCTCACAAAAACTTCCAAATCTTTTATTTTCAAACTCCCCTCCGTGATCACTATGGATGGTAATAATCTCACATCCTAACTTCTTCTGAATCCAAGTAGAGAAGGATTTAAACTCATCAAATGACTCAGATTTATGTGACAAAAACTTAACCCAAGTGAACCTCGAATAATCATCTACAATCACAAAACCATAAACTCTCCCCCCTAAGCTGGCAGTGCTAATGGGTCCAAAGAGGTCCATGTGAAGAACTTCTAAAGGTCTAGAGGTGCTAATGTCCTTAACAGAGTGAAAAGAGGACTGGACTTGCTTCCCCAACTGACAGGCATCACACAGGTGATCCTTAGTGAACTTAAGCTTGGGCACACCTCTAACTAAGTCCTTTTGGGTGACTCTCCTAAGGGTTTTCATACTGGCATGACACAATCTCCTATGCCATAACCAAGACTCATCAGCAGCAGTTTTTAAGCAAATTGAATTATCAGATTTAATGCTACTTACATCCAGCTTGTAGACGTTGTTGATCCTTTGCCCCTGCAAAACAACTTCATCATTTAAGCTTAAAATGTAGCTAGTGGGCAAGAATTTGATGCTGTATCCCTTGTCACAGAGTTGACTGATGCTCAGCAGGTTGTGTTTCAGTCCATCTATAAGCAAAACATTATCAATCATAAAGTTCTTTGAATCACCAATTATACCTGTGCCTACCACCTTCCTGGTGGTGTTATCTCCAAGTGTAACCTTGCCTCCAGCTCTGGCCTCTAGTGAAATGAACTAATTTGCATCTCCAGTCATATGTCTAGAACATCTGCTGTCCAGGTACCACATGCTCTCACGAGGTCTTGTGTAAGAGCACACCTACAAAAGTATCAAATGTCAGTCTTAGGAACCCAAACAGGTTTGGGTTCCTTCTTATGAAAAGAAGAATGCAATGCATGCGTGTTGTGCTGTGAAACAGGCAGTTTGGGTTTCCACACCCAATGTGTACTACGGTGAACAGTGCAGGTGTAAGAAATATGTCCTAACATGCCACATGAAAAACATTTAACACCAGGAAAAGGGTTAACTAATCTACGTGGATGATAATGCCTCTTCCTAGATGTATATGAAACATGCTTTGAAGAACTTGCAACAGATTTTTCAAAAAGTGGCGGTGCATAAAAACTGTTCAAAAGTAGGCGGTGTTTTGTTCTTTTCAAAAGCACTGATCTTTACTTTCAAAAACTCATTTTCTTTCTTTAAACTTGCAATTTCAAATTTCAAGGTTCCCTTGCTACTTTCTACTTCACATGCCATTGTATCTAATTCTTTAAAAGCTCTTTCTAAGTCCACATGCGTAGTTTTCAATGAATCATGCTCAGAAACTAAATCAGAATATTTTTTATTCAACTCATCGAATTCATCAAGCAAAGACATGTGATTTGAATCAAGTGTGGAATGATCTTTAACTACAGAATCATGCTCTTTTTGCAATGTTAAGTAATCTAATTTCAAACTAGCATGAGTTTTCTTAAGCTTCCTATACGATGTATGAATTCTTTCAGAAACTTCAAATAATTGATCGTAGGTAAGCTCACATACCTCTTCCTGATCCGACTGACCAGGGTGATCATCAGCCATAAGACACAAGTTTGTTTCCTCCTCTTCAGCTTCAGTCTCAGAAGAGTCGGATGCAGAGTCTGCCCAGAACGCCTTCTGAATCCGCTTCTTGTCCTTTCTGAACTTTGGTTTCTCCTCACCCTTCTCCTTGCTTGGGTGAGCTTTAAGTGTTGGACAATCAGCCTTTATGTGTCCAGGCTTCCTGCATTCAAAACAAACAGATTCAGATGAACTCTTAAAATTTTTATTGGACTTACCCTTGTTCCACTTCTGATAGTTCTTATGTTTCTTCCTTAGAAAGCTTTTGAATTGCCTTGTGATTAAGGCAACATCATCGCTATCAGACCCGGAAGAGCTAGCATCTAAATCCTTGGCCTTTAGTGCCACTGTCTTCTCTTTCTTGCGATCACCTGCATCAAGTTGCCTTTGGTTCACCCCTTGCTCGTAAGCAATAAGTGATCCAAGTAAGCTGTCAATAGAGTAAGTGTTTAAATCTTTAGATTCAGTAATAACAGTAATCTTAGCATCATAAGAAGTAGGTAAACATCTTAGAATTTTGTTCACTCTTTCGTTGTTAGTAAGTTCTCTACCTAGAACATGCAAAGAGGTAACAATCTGAGTGAACCTTGTGTACATTTCTGAAATAGTCTCACTAAGTTTCATACGAAAAAGTTCGTAATCATGTAGCAAGATGTTTAACTTAGACTGTTTGACTTCAGTTGTACCTTCGTATGTTATGCATAATCTATCCCAGATTTCCTTTCCCGTTGTACAAGTAGAAACACACATATAGTCTTCGGATTTTAAAGCACAAAAGAAACAGTTCAAGCATTTTGCATTTAACTGTGCTAAATCGCGATCATCAAACGTTCAATCAGTAAAAGGCAGTTCAGTTTTCACATTGTTAATCAGTCTAAAAGGTGGTTCGTATCTGTCCTTAACTAACATCCACATGCGATAATCAATAGACTGTAGAAAAGTAGACATGCGTGTTTTCCAAAAATCAAAAGGAATATTGTCAAACAACGGTGGTCTTGTAATAGAATATCCTTCAGCAGTATTACGATTATTACAGTTAGCCATTGATCAAATTCAAAAGTTTTTAAACTTAAATTTTGAATCCCGCTCTGATACCACTTGAAAGTTCGATAGGGATGTTAAGCCCTAGTGAACTAGTCCCGAGGCTAACCAAGAGGGGGGGTGAATTGGTTATTTAAAAATTTCATAATAACTATGAAAATCTTTTTATAACGTGCTGCGGAAATGAATTAAAACAATGATAAAAAGATCAACCAAAGATATTCACCCAAGCAGTTAATATCAGGAAAAATTAAAGTGCAGAATTGAATCAGAAAAGTAAACCAGATTTTATAATGGTTCGGTCAACTTGACCTACGTCCACTCCCCGGAGCCTCCCCTCCGGGTATTGCACTAAACAGAAGTGTCTCTCCTTTTGCTCCCACAGCAAGGCGGAGAAGCCTGTACAAAAATCTCCTTTTCACCACACGGTGAGGCAGAGAACCCGACCTCCTTTCGCTTCCTCCTGAAGCAGGCAGAGAACCTTCGAATTCCTTTCGCTTCCTCTTGAAGCAGGCAGAGAACCTACGAACTCCTTTTGCTTCCACCTGAAGCGGGCAGACAACCCCAGATCTTCTTGCGAACGATCCTCCCACGACGAACACCAACTAGACGAAAGACGACAAGCGGAGAAGACGACTCTGATCCGTGCTCGGAGCAACCTTAGTGAATCCCTCACTAACTCCCCCTCACAAGATCTTCTCTCTCTCTCTCTCTCTCTCTAGGGGTTCTCAGGGAAGGAAGGCAGCAAAAGATATTTCCAAAAATTGGAAAAAGTTCTTTTAAACGAGGGCTTAAAATTTGCCCTAAATCTCAACTGGTCGGCCAAGATCGTCCAGGACGATCGGTAGATCGTCCTGTACGATCAGTTCAAATTCAGCTGTTTTAGCCTGGACGATCTGGCTCTTCTGGACGATCAGTAGAAAAAGTTGTTCATATCATCCCGTACGATCCTGCGATCGTCCGGGACGATTAGTTCAAATTGAGGGAAATCGTCCAGAAGACAGTTCAGGTCGTCCAGAGAAATCTGTGCTGGACGACCAAAAAATGACTTGATTGTCCCGGACGATAGGGTCATCATCCGGTATGATTAGTTCAAAAAGGCCCCAAATCGTCCTGTA
This sequence comes from Dendrobium chrysotoxum, assembly GCA_019925795.1. NCBI lineage: Eukaryota > Viridiplantae > Streptophyta > Magnoliopsida > Asparagales > Orchidaceae > Dendrobium > Dendrobium chrysotoxum. Next base: position 36,402,340 of record CM034297.1, read on the forward strand.
CATAGTTCTGGACGTACAGCTTAAATGCACTAGACGATCAAGATCGTCCGGGACGATCCTACGATCGTCCAGGACGATATGATCGTATTAATCAAAAATTAATTGCTTTCCTTAATTACCAGATTAAATTAGGCATGATTGTACTGGATCGTCCGGGACGATACACGTATCGTCTGGGACGATCAGACCAAGTATCTAAAAATAAGAACTTGCCTAACTTGATCTGGCGGCTGAGAATTTCTGATTTAGGAATATCATCCCGTACGATCTGTAGATCGTCCAGGATGATCGGTTCAATTAGACCCTCTTAACTTAGTCGCCCTAATTAGGGTTTCTGTTTTAACTGGATCGTCCAGGATGATGTGGATATCGTCCAGGACGATCTGAACAAATTTTCAACAGAAACTCTAATTCACTCAATCTCTCTCCCTGAGTGTGTGTGTGCAAGGTTACTTCGCTAGGGAATCAGTTACATTACAATTGACTCAATAAAAAGAAAAATCATACATTTGACACACTTGGACCCAATCTTGAGTTGGCTTGAGTGGCTCGCGGTCTTTTGTGCCTGAAACAGATTAGCCAAGCAAAACACACTGGAAACATGTTTGTCATCATCAAAACCAGATTTGCAACATCAGTCCATCTACAACTAAAACATTATCAGTGATAAAATTTTTTGAATCACTAATTATACTTGATCCCACCACTATCCTGGTGATTTATCTCCAAGTGTTACCTTGCCTCCTGCCTTGGCCTCCAGTAAAATGAATTGATTTGCATCTCCAGTCATATTCCTTAAACATCTACTATCCAGGTACCATATGCTCTTATGAGGCATTTTGTGATAGCACTCCTACAAAATCATCAGATGTCAGATTTAGAAACACAAATAGGTTTGGGTCCCTTGTGAAGGAAAAAAAATGCGATGCATGCATGCTATGCTGTGAATTTTATAATGTTGGCCTTCACAACAAATGTGTTCTACGGTGAATTGTGCAAGTGTTGGAGATGTGTCCTAGTATGCCACAAGAAAAACATCTAACACCAGGAAAAGGGTTTACTAATTTATTTAGGTTATAGTGCCTCTTCCTAGGTTTGAATAATGCATGCTTTATTGATGTTTTATAAAACCCTACAAGTGAAGGTGGTGTTTCATTTTGCTCTAATACAAAGATTTTTTTGTTGCAAATCTAGATTCAAAAAGTATAGTATTGATGATGACAAACATGTTTGTATTCTGTTTTGCTTGGCTAACCCATTTCAGGTACAAAAGATCAAATGCAATTTAAGCCAAATCAAGATCGGGTCCAAGTGTGTCTAATTATAATGTTTTCCCTTTCTTGAGTCAAATGTAATGTAATTGATCCCCTAGCTAAGTAACCTTGCACACACACACTCAGGGGGAGAGTTTTAGTGAATTAGAGTTTCTATTCAATTTTTGTTTCGATCATCCCGGATGATGTCCACATCATCCTGGATGATCCAGTGAAAATAGAAACCCTAATTAGGATAACCAAGTTAAGTCTGTCTAATTAAGCCGATCATCCTAAATGATACATTGATCATACGGGACGATAAGCTCAAATCAAAAATTTTCAGCCGCCAGATCAAGTTAGGCAAGTTTATTTTTAGAGATTTGATTTGATCTTCCCGGATGATATGTGAATCATCCTGGACGATCCATTACAATCATGCCTAAATTAGTCTAGTGATTAAGGAAAGTAATTAAGGTCTGATTGATTTGATCATATCATCCTGGACTATCGCAAGATCGTACAGGACGATTGTTAAAAATCCTGACCGTTCAGTGCCTATCACCTGTACGGCCAGAACTGTGTGCAGGATGATATTCCTGATTTTGAACTAATCGTATGTGACGATACCCATATCATCCTGGATGATCAAGACATTTTGAAATCATCCAGCATGTTTCATCTTTACGTCCAGAGTGATGCTCAGGATGATTTTGGTACTTTTTGAACTAATCATATAGGATGATAGACATATCATCCTGGATGATCAAGTCATTTTGAGATCGTCCAGCATAAGTTCCTCTGGATGACCAGAGCAGTCTTTTAGACAAAATTCCTGATCTACACTAATCATCCCGGACGATCGCAGAATCGTACGGGACGATTGGAACAACTTTTTTCTACTAATCGTCCAGAAGAACTAGATCGTCCAGGCTGAAATAAGGGATTTCGAACTGATTGTCTTGAGATCAACCTGGATGATATTGGCTGACCAGTTGAGATTTAGGGCAATTTTAAGCCCTCCTATAAAAGATCTTTTTCTTCTAACAAGAAAAATCTTTTGCCACTTTCCTTTCCAGAGAAACCTTGAGAGAGAGAGAGCTTGGGAGAGAGAGAGAGAGGATCTTGTGAGGGAGAGTTTTCTGAGGGATTCATAAAGGTTGCTCCAAGAAAGGATCAGAGTCATCTTCTCTATTCATCGTCTCTCATCTTGTCAGGGTTTTTTTGTGGGAGGATCATTCGCAAAAAGATTCGGGTTCTCTGCTCGCTTCAGGAGGAAGCCAAAGGAGTCCAGGTTCTCTACCTGCTTCAGGAGGAAGCAAAAGGAGTCCAGGTTCTCTGCCCGCTTCAGGAGGAAGCAAAAAGAGTTTAGGTTCTCTACCTCATCGAGTTGGTGGAAAGGAGTTTTGTACAAACTTCTCTTCCTTACTGTGGGAGCAGAAGGAGAGTCACTTTTGTGTTAGTGTAATACCCAGAGGGAACGCTCTGTGGAGTGGATGTAGGTCAAGTTGATCGAATCACTATAAAATCTGGTGTATTCTTTTTTATTATTTTTTGCACTTTACTTGTCTGTTATTATCTACTTGGGTGAAATCTGTGGTTGATCTTTTCAATTTTGTGTTTACTTATTTCCGTTACAAATTATCGAAAAGATTTTTCTTGTTGCTCATGAATTTTTTAAATAACCAATTCACCCCCCCCCCCCCCCTCTTGGTTAGCCTTGGGACTAGTTCATCAGGGCTTAACATCCCTATCGAACTTTCAAGTGGTATCAGAGCGGGATTCAAAAATTAAGTTTAAAAACTTTTGAATTTAATCCATGGCTAACTTTGGTAATCGTAATACTGCTGAAGGTTATTCAATTACATGAACGCCATTATTTGATAACATGCCTTTTGATTTTTAGAAAACTCATATGTCCATTTTTCTTCAATCTATAGATTATCACATGTGGATGCTTGTTAAGGATGGCTATGAACCACCTTTTAGAATGATTAATAATATTAAAACTGAACTGTCTTTCACTGATTGGACTTTTGATGATCGTGACTTAGCCCAACTGAATGCCAAATGTTTGAACTATTTTTTCTGTGCCTTAAAATCTAAGGATTACATGTGTGTTTCTACTTGTATAATTGGTAAAGAAATTTGGGATAGATTGTGCATCACTTATGAAGGTATAACTGAAGTCAAATAGTCTAGGTTAAACATATTACTTCATGAATACAAACTTTTTTGCATGAAACCTACTGAATCTACTTTTAAAATGTATACGAGGTTCGCTCAAATTGTCACTTCTTTGCATGCTTTAGGAAGAGAACTTACAAACTATAAAAAAGTGAACAAGATTTTGAGATGTTTGCCTTCTTTGTTTGATACTAAGATAACTGCAATTACTAAATCAAAAGATCTGAATAATTATTCTATTGACAACTTACTTGGGTCACTCATTGCTTACGAGCAAGGGGTGAACCAAAGATAGCTTAATGCAGGTGAGAAGAAGAAGGAGAAAACTTTGGCGCTGAAGGCCAACGATACTGACACTGATTCTTTTGGGTCTGATAGCGATGATATTATCTTAATCACTAGGCAATTCAAAAGCTTTCTAAGGAAATAACATAAGAACTTTCAGAAGTAGAATAAGAGTAAGTCCATGAAAAAATTTTAAAAGCTCATTTGATACTATTTATTTTGAATGCAGGAAGCCTGGACACATTAAAGCTGATTATCCTACACTTAAAGCTCACCCAAGAAAGAAAAAGGGTGAGGAGAAATCCAAATTCAGGAAGGATAAGAAGCAGATTCAAAAGGCGTTCTGGGCAGATTTTGCATCCAACTCTTCTGAGACTGAAGCTGAAGAGGAGGAAACCAACTTGTGTCTGATGGCTGATGATCATCCTGGTCAGTCTAATTAGAAAGAGGTATGTGAGCTTACTTATGATCAATTAGTTGAAGTTTCTGAAAAAAATCCATTCATCGTATAAGAAGCTTAAGAAAACTCATGCTAACCTAAAACTAGAATTTCTGAATTTATAAAAAGAGCATGAAATTGTGATTAAAGATTATTCTACTGTTGATTGCAATAACATGTCACTACTTGATGAATTTGATGAGTTGAACAAAAAGCATTCTGATTTAATTGTTGAACATGATTTACTAAAAACCTCACATGTTGATTTAGAAAAATCTTTTAAAGAATTAGACAATATGGCATGTGACATAGAGACTAATAGGGAATCATTAAAATTTGAAATATCAAGTTTGAAGAAAGAAAATGAATTTCTAAAAGTTAAAATCAGTGCTTTTGAGAAAAATAAAACACCTCCTACTTTTGCACAGTTTTATGCACCTCCATCTTTTGAAGAATATATTTCAAAACTATCAAAGCATGTTTCATTCAAACCTAGGAAGAGGCACTTCTACCCACGTAGATTAGTTAACCCTTTTCTTGGTGTTAGATGTTTTTCTTGTGGCATGTTAGGACACATCTCTCACACCTGCAATGTTCACCGTAGTACACATTGGGTGTGGAGGCCCAAATTACCTATTTTACAGCACAGCACATATCATTGTATTCTTCTTTTCATAAGAAGGAACCCAAATCTGTTTGGGTTCCTAAATTTGATATTTGATGATTTTATAGGTGTGCTCTCTCACAAGACCTTGTGAGAGCATGTGGTACCTAGACAGCGGATGTTCAAGACACATGACTGGAGATGCAAATCAGTTCATTTTGTTGGAGGCCAGGGATGGAGGCAAGGTTACACTTGGAGACAACACCACCAGGAGGGTGGTAGGTTCAGGTATAATTGGTGATTCAAAGAGTTTTATGATTGACAATGTTTTGCTTGTAGATGGATTGAAACACAACCTACTGAGCATCAGTCAACTCTGTGACAAAGGATACAACATCAAATTCCTGCCAACTTGTTGTATTTTAAGCTTAAATGACAAAATTGTTTTGCAGGGATAAATGATTAATAATGTCAACATGCTGGATGTAAGTTGCTTTAAAGCTGATGTTTCAATTGGCTCAAAAACTACTGCTGATGAGTCTTGCTTGTGGCACAGGAGATTATGTCATGCCAGTATAAAAACCCTTAGGAGAGTCACCCAAGAGGACATAGTTATAGGTGTCCCAAAGCTTAAGTTAACTAAGGACCATTTGTGTGATGCATGTCAATTAGGGAAGCAAGTCCAGTCCTCCTTTCACTCTGTTAAGGACATTAGCACCTCTAGACCTTTAGAAGTCCTTCACATGGATCTCTTTAGACCCATTAGCACTGCCAGCTTAGGGGGAAAAGTCTATGGTTTTGTGATTGTTGATGATTACTCGAGGTTCACTTGGATTAAATTTCTGTCACATAAATATGAGTCATTTGATGAATTTAAGTCCTTTTGCACTTGGATTCAGAAGAAGTTAGGTTGTGAGATCTTGACTATTCATAGTGATCATGATGGAGAGTTTGAAACTTTCTGTGAAGAGCAAGGGATTAGTCATAATTTTTCAGCTTCTACAACCCCTCAGTAGAACGGGATAGCTTAAATGAAGAACAGGACCTTAGTGGAAGCCGCAAGAACCATGCTTGCTGAGTATTCACTTCCAAAATACTTTTGGGCTGAAGCGGTGAACACTACCTATTATGTGCTGAATTGGGTGAATGTTAGATCTAATCTGAACAAGGCATCTTATGAGATCATTAAGGGTAGAACTCCAAACCTGTCCCACCTCCATGTCTTTGGCTGCTAGGTTTTCATTCTGAACAACAGGAAATCATCCTTAGGAAATTTTGACCCTAAATTTGATGGAGATATTCTTCGAATCATCCTAAAGAACTGATTTTAGGAGACCCTTCTGAAGGTATTAGGACTAGGCATAGACATAGGAAGGAAGTAAACCATTATGCATTTATCTCAATGACTGAACCCACCAACATCAATCAAGCCCTCTCTGATGAATTCTGGATCTTGGCTATGCAAGAGAAATTGAATCAATTTATAAGGAATGATGTTTGGGAGTTAGTAGAAAGACCTAGGAATCAAATTATAGTGAGAACCAAGTGGGTCTTTAAGAGTAAGATGAATGATTCTGGTTTGGTGGTTAGGAATAAGGCAGGATTGGTGGCTAAGGGATATAATCAGATTGAAGGGATTGATTTTGAGGAGACCTTTACCCCTGTAGCTAGATTGGAAGCTATTAGGGTGCTACTAGCCTTTGCCTGTTATAAGGGATTTAAGCTGTTTCAAATGGATGTCAAGAGTGCCTTTTAAAATGGGATAATAAAAGAGGATATTTTTGTAGAACAACCCCCAGGTTTTGAGAGTTCCCAATATCCAAATCATATTTACAAATTAAAAAAGGCCTTATATGGATTGAAATAGGCACCTAGAGCTTAGTATGAGAGGCTTAGCACATTTCTGTTAGAAAGAGAGTTTATTAAGGGAAGCGTAGACACCACCCTTTTTCTGAGGAGAGTAAGGGATGATTTACTCATTATCCAGATATATGTTGATGATATAATTTTTGGATCTTCTGATAAAAAATTATGTAATGAGTTTTTTAAAACAATGAGTAAGGAGTTTTAGATGAGTATGATGGGGGAATTATCTTACTTTTTGGGGTTTAGCATAAGGCAAATGGATGATGGAACATTTCTCAATCAATCGAAATATACTAAGAATATTTTGAAGAAATATGAAATGGATAAAGCCAAGCCAATTAACACTCCCATGAACTCCTCTATTCAGTTAGATAAGGATTCAAGTGGAAAATCTGTTGATCAGAAGAAGTATAGAGGAATAATTGGATCATTGCTTTACCTGACTGCTAGCCGACCGGATATTATGTTTAGTATTTGTCTTTGTGCTAGGTTTCAAGCTGATCCTAAAGAGTCCCACCTGACTACTGTTAAGAGAATTCTTAGATACCTTTTAGGGACCCCAAACCTAGGAATCTGGTACCTTAGGAATAGCAATTCTTTTGAGATTATTGGATATTCTGATTCTGACTTTGTAGGGTGTAGGGTGGATAGAAAGAGCACTTCTAAAACTTGTCAATTCATAGGACAGTCTTTCATCTCCTGGTCCAGTAGAAAATAGAACTCATTTGCACTTTCCACTGCTGAAGCTAAATACATTGCCTTAGGAAGTTATGTGGCCTAATTTCTTTGGTTGAAGCAACAAGTTTTAGATTTTGGATTACCAGTGGGCATTATTTCTGTTCGGTGTGATAATACTAGTGTCATCTGTATTTCTAAGAATCCAATCCATCATTCTAGAACTAAACATATTGATATAAGGCATCACTTCATTAAGGACCATGTTACAAAAGGGGACATTGAGCTACATCATATAGCAACTGAAAATCAGCTGGCAAACATATTTACTAAACCACTGACCTTTGACTCATTTAGTATTTTGAGGACCAGATTAGGTGTGATTGACATAAATGCTTGATTCTGATGACAACTGATTTCTGATTTGTCTATTTTTCATTCTGTTTCTGTTAGTTAGTTGTTTGATTTGATTATCTGTTTCCTATTAGTTTTTATTTTTTAGCTGATTTTCATTTTAGTCTTATTGTTAGTTGGATTTGAGTATTTAATTTGATGCAATTTCCTACTTATTTATTGATTCACTATTTTATTTTCTTTAAAAAATCAAATCACTGCTCACTACTGCTGATAAATTGAATTTCTGACTAAAACTTTTGCCTTATTTTTTGGTTTGGAAGCTTGTAAGCAGTGATTGATTCCACTGGATCTGCTAAAGAGAAGAAACATTAATGATTGTTTCTCTTCCTCTAACTTCTTTAATGGTGTATTATTTATTTTGGATAAAAATCTTCTTCAAAATTAAAAAGTTAGTTTTTGAAATAGAGATCTATTTTATCTTCCTACAGCAATCTACCTCATATGAATAGTATTTTCAAAGTTTTGAGTCATTGTTATGATTTCCTGAACCAAGTAATTGCACTTATCATATGATGTATGGTTTTTCCTTTATGAATTACTCTTCCTTTTTATAGAGAGTGAGCTTTGTCGTCTCTTATGTCTGGAAGAAAATTTCACAGCTGAGATTCTTTAATGATTTTGAAAGGGAGAAAGCTTACAAAAGATGCGCAAAGAGCGCCAAAATAAAAAGAGACACAAAATTAGCCCAAACTAAAAAGATGCGCAATGTCGCCAAAAATTGAAAAGATACACAAAGTGTATCAAAAATCAAAAGTTGCTCAAAGCGCCAAACAAATTGAAAAAGAGGCACAAAATAAGCCCACAAAGAAATAGGCTTTCTTCCCTTTTGGATCTTTAAATGTCATAGAAAAATCCATGCACCACTTAATATTTTCAAAAGCTTGAGACAAAAAATCATGATTTCAGATTTCTTACTTTGTAATACTGTTATATCAGATATTTTTCTAGAACGAGGCTTGAAAGGATCTCTTTTCGAATCTAATTTCTTTTCTTTTGAATTAGATCTATGTTTTAAAAGGAATTTGCACCTATAAGGTGTCCGAGGTGGGAGTTACGAAAGTTAATTTTTCAACTTTTTTGGATTTCAGCGCTGTCGATCATCTTCTTATTGGTTTTTGGATTCAAAATCAAGGGAAAATTCTGAATTACTAGAGCTGATCGATTAAAAAAATATTATTTTCTATTTTATTTTTCTCGTTACTAGTTTCATTTACTCTGGTTTTATTTTCTTTTTGTTGTATGTATTTTTGGGATCCCTAATCTTTCCTCTCCATCCTTCATCTTTTTTATTTTTTCTTCACATTATCCTAGACGATCCCCACTTCATCCTAGATAATCATCTTCATCCTGGACAATCCATACATCATCCTAGATGATCCATTCAAATCATCCCCACTCTGATCAACGACTGAGATGCACCAATTATTGGTGATCATCCTGGACGATCTTTACATCATCCTGGACGATATGATCCAGTTTTCCTGATCCTGATCAAATGGCTGAGAATGCACCAATTATTGGTCATCGTCCTGGATGATACACCTCATCGTCCTGGATGATCCACGTGTCAGCAGTTGGATGATTCAAATTTGACCCGTTTTATACATTTATTGCATATCATCCCGGATGATCCACCTAATCATCTTGGACAATACTTTTCATCAACGGTCATCCTGCTTGACTCCTCAGGACGATCGCCTGTCTCTAATCATCCTGGATAATCTCTGATCATCCTCGACGACTCACTGCCTTTTTGACCAATCATCCTGGCCGTCATAATTACTCATATTGTCCTAGACGATCCTACGATCATACGAGACGATCCGACCGATTTCTACTTCAACAGCCATTTTTCTTCAGATTTCTTCACACCCCTTCCTTCCATACTTCCTCTCTTGTGATCCTAATGGCTGGCGAAAAGAGATATAGGCATCAAGGTGCCAGCTCCTCCCTGGGAAAATGTCGATCTAAGCTTTCCAAATGCAGTCGATCAGGCTACCTTCCAACACTATTTGAAGTTGGAATCACACAATCCAAGATCGCCAACCCCCGCATTCTTACCTACCCTATCCTGGATCTATTTCTGCATACCTCCCTCACCTTCATCCTTACTCTGGCCTTCCCCTTTAGCACTGAACTTCTCCGGGTCTTTTTCACAAATCTTCACACAGCCGCTGACTACTCCACCCTTTACTCCTTCATTAATCAGCAACCTGTAGAACTCATCGCCCAGGATTTTCACCATATCCTTCAACTCTCTGTCACTGGCAATAAACTCCACACCCTAGTTTCTGATCCTGATTATGATTGGAGTGTCGCCAATCGCTTCCTTAGAAATACCAACGCCCCCTACCATGAAAATGCTTGCTCTTCCCTTCTTAAGGATGCCCGTACCATTCAATATGTCCTTTGTTCCTCCATCATCCCAAAGGCTGGGGATCGCATCCACATCACACCTTTACTTTCCCTGACAACCTACTATATCATGGCCCACAGGGAATTCAATGCTACTGATCTCCTTTTCTACTATATCGAGCATCTCACTAGCATTAGGGATCCGGGCCATAGACGACGCCCAAATCTAGCTCTAGGACACATCATTTCATATGCTCTAGAGACCAAATACGATCTGCAATATCCAGTCCCTGCCAATGTCCCTCCTTTCTACTTCAGAAATAATTCCTTCCATGTACTCCATAGTACCTGACTACATCTGGATCCCACCTCGGATGTTGAGGAGGAAGAGGAAGAAGCTGTTCCTATTCCTGTTGCACCTGATGCACCTGCTCCCCTTCATATTACATCCCCTTTTGATTATCTGGTGCAGCGGTTCAACCAGTGGGAGGCCCAGTTTGATTCTTATGTGGCTGCCCAGGAGCAGCAGAACACTGAGGATCTGCAGCGCTTCAATGACTACGCTGCTCAGCAGCAACAGCATCACGACCAGAATATTACCTAGTTTGGAGCCCATTTCACCGCCATTCCCAGCTACTTTCAGCCACCGCCTCCTCCTCCTTCTGGTCAGGATCCGCCACCTTTTTAGCCTTATGTTTTGTGATGTTTTCTACTTGTATTGTTGTGTATATTCCTCCTCCTTTTTGTGATGTCAAAAGGGGGAGTTAGTGTTTTGAGTGACTAGTAGTTTCCTGTACTGTTCTAGTTATTTCTTGTAGTGCTCTTATTTTGTAGATGTTCTCCTTATTGTATTTTGTGCTTTTTGAAATTTGAAATGATATTTATTTTTTATATGTGCGTTGGTTAACTCCTGGTTATTTTATTTAAAACTACTGCATTAATGTTTGTCATCATCAAAAAGGGGGAGATTGTTGTAAACCTGGATTCAAAAAGCATAGTTTTGATGATGAAAAACATATTTGTATTATGTTTTGCTTGGCTAACCCATTTCAGGTACAAAAGATCAAATGCAATTCAAGCCAATTCAAGATCGGGTCCAAGTGTGTCTAAATGTAATGTTTTCCCTTTCTTGAGTCAAATGTAATATAATTGATCCCCTAGCTAAGTAACCTTACACACACACACTTAGGGGTAGAGTTTAAGTGAATTAGAGATTCTGTTCAATTTTTATTCTGATCGTCGCGGACGATGTCCACATCATCCTAGACAATCCAGTGAAAATAGAAACCCTAATTAGGTCAACCAGTTAAGTCTCTCTGATTAAACCGATCAACCTAGATAATACATTGATCATATGAGATGATAGGCTCAAATCAAAAATTCTCAGCCACCAGATCAAGTTAGGCAAGTTTTATTTTAAGAGATTTGATCTAATCATCCCGGACGATACGTGTAATATCCTAGACGATCCATTACAATTATGCCTAAATTAGTTTGGTAATTAAGGAAAGTAATTAAGGTATGATTGATACGATCATATTATCCTGGATGATCGCAGGATCGTACGGGATGATGTGTTAAAAATCCTGACTGTCCAGTGCCTATCACCTGCATGTCTAGAGCTGTGTGTAGGATGATATTCATGATTTTGAACTAATCGTACGGGACGATACCCATATCATCCTGGACGATCAAGTCATTTTAAAATCCTCCAGCATGTTTCACTTGTACATTTAGAACGGTGCTCAGGATGATTTTGGAACTTTTTGAACTAATTGTACAAGACGATAGACATATCGTCCTGGACGATCATGTCATTTTAAGATCGTCCAGCACAAGTTCCTCTGGACGACCAAAGTGGTCTTCTAGGTGAAATTCCTGATCTACACTAATCATCCCAGACGATCGCAGAATAGTTCGGGATGATCGGAATAACTTTTTTCTACTAATCGTCCATAAGAACCAGATCGTCCACGCTAAAACAGGTGATTTTGAACTGATCGTTCAGGATGATCTAGAGGTCATCCTGGATGATATTGGCCGACCAGTTAAGATTTAGGGCAATTTTTGAGCCCTCCTATAAAGGATCTTTTTCTTCCAACAAGAAAAATATTTTGTCACTTTCCTTTCTAGGGAAATCTTGAGAGAGAGAGAGCTTGGGAGAGAGAGAGAGGATCTTATGAGGGGGATTTTGTGAGGGATTCATAAAAGTTACTCCATGAAAGGATCAGAGTCATCTTCTTCATTCATCATCTCTCATCTTATCAGTGTTTTCTGTGGGAGGATCGTTTGCAAGAAGATCCGGGTTCTCTACCCACTTCAGGAGGAAGCGAAAGGACTTCAGGTTCTCTGCCTGCTTTAGGAGGAAGCGAAAGGAGTCTGAGTTCTCCACCCGCTTCAGGAGGAAGAAAAAGGAGTTCAGGTTCTCTACCTCACCGGATTGGTGGAAATGAGTTTTATACAGGCTTCTCCGCCTTGCTGTGGGAGCAGAAGGAGAGTCACTTTTGTGTTAGTGCAATACCCAGAGGGGAGGCTCCGGGGAGTGGACGCAGGTCAAGTTGACTGAACCACTATAAAATCTGATGTGTTCTTTTTTATTATTTTCTGCACTTTACTTTTCTATTATTATCTGCTTGGGTGAAATCTGTAGTTGACCTTTTCAATTCTGTGGTTACTTATTTTTGCTAGAAATTATCAAAAAGATTTTTCCTGTTGCTCACAAATTTTTAAATAACTAATTCACCCCCCCTCTTGGTTAGCCTCGGGACTAGTTCATCAGGGCATAACATCCCTATCAAACTTTCATTTTTCTCCTAGAAACTCATTTGCCTTTTTATAACTTACCACTTACTTTTTCAATGCATGATCACTTCTATCTGAATCGCATGCAATAGTATCTAATTTTTTAAAAGTCTTTTCTAAATCAACATGCTATGTTTTTAAGGAATCATGCTCAGTAGTTAAATCAAGATATTTTTTGTTTAACGAATCAAATTCATCTACTAAAGTCATCTAATCCCTATCAAGAGTTGAATGATCTTTCATAAGTATTTTATGCTCTTTCTATAAATTTAAAAATTTAATTTTCAGGCTTGTATGTGCTTTCTTGAGCTTCCTATATGAAGAATGAATTCTTTTAGATATTTCAAATAATTGATCATATGTAAGCTCACACACCACTTCTAGATCAAAGTGATCAAGATGATCTACCATCGAGCACAAGTTGGTTACCTCCTCTTAAGCTTCAATTTCAGGCGAGTTAGATACTGAGTTTACCAAGAAAGCCTTTTGGATCTTCCTCTTATCCTTCTTGAACTTAGGCTTTTCCTCACCCTTCTCCTTACTTGGGTGAGCCTTCAGTGTTGGGCATTCAGACTTCACATGCCCTGGCTTCAAACATTCAAAGCATATAACATCATATGAGGCATTAGAATTTTTATGGTTCTTGCCTTTATTTTATTTCTGATGACATTTTTTTTTGTAAGAATCTTTTAATTTATCTTGTTATTAAGGCAATGTCATCATCATCAAAACTAGAAGAGCCAGAGTCATAATCATTAGCCTTCAAGGCTATGGCTTTCTCCTTCTTCTTCTCACCTGCATCAAGATGTCTTCAATTCAGTCCTTGCTCGTAAGCAATTAGTGATCCCAGTAAGTTATCAATTGAATAAGTATTCAGATCCTTAGATTCAGTAATGATAGTAATTTTAGCATCAAAGAAAGAAGTTAAACATCACAAAATTTTATTTACTTTTTCATAATTATTGAGTTCTCCTCCTAAGGCATGTAAAGTGGTAACAATCTGTGTAAATCTAGTATACATCTCAGAAATTGATTCATTTGGTTTCATGTAAGAGAGTTCATAATCATGCAAAAGAATATTCAGTCTAGATTATTTAACCTCATGCGTTCCTTCATAAGTAATGCATAATCTATCCCAAAATTTATTTACCCGTTACACATGTTTAAATACGCATATAATCTTCAGATTTCAATGCATAAAAAAGTTGTTTAAATATTTAGCATCCAATTGGGCAAGATCCTTATCATCAGTTGTCCATTCAATAAAAGAAATTTTAGTTTTAGCACTATTTACAAGTCTACAAGGTGTAGAATATCCTTCTCTAACAAGCATCCACATGCGATAATCAATTGATTGTAAAAAGCTGGACATGCGAGTGTTCCAAAAAGCAAAAGAAATATTATCAAATAAAGGTGGTCGTGTGATTGAATAACCTTCTATAGTATTATGATTTCCAAAGTTAGCCATAGATCGAAATTCAAAAGTTTTCCAAAACTTAATTTTATGAATCCCACTTTAATACCACTTTAAAGTTCATTAGGGTTGTTAAGCCCTTGTGAACTAGTCCCAAGGCTAACCAAGAGGAGGGGGGGGGGGAATTCGTTATTTTAAAAATTCTTAAACAAGAAGAAAAATCTTTTTAAATCTTTTTGAATATTTTAAACACAAATAGTTTAAGCGGAGGAAGATAACAAAAATATAGATTTTTAATATAGAACAAATCAAAGAAATATGCAAAAAATTAAAGTACAAAAAAGTAAATGAAAAGAGCACACCAGATTTATAGTGGTTTGGTCAACTTGACCTACTTCCACTCCCAAGAGCCTCCCCTCCAGGTATTGCACTAAAATTATAGTTACTCTTCTTTTGCTCCCATAACAAGGTGGAGAAGCTCTTACAAAATCTTTTCACCAACACCATTGATGCAAAGAACCTAAACTCCTTTTTGCTTCCTCCTGAATCAGGCAGAGAACCTCAACTCCTTTTTCTTCCTCCTGAAGTAGGCAGAGAACCTCAACTCCTTTTGCTTCCTCCTAAATTAAGTAGAGAACACTCGATCTCATGCTAATGAAGACCTCCCTAGAGCCACCATGAGCCAAGGATAATGATTAGAAAAGATGACTTCAACCCTTGCTTGGAGCAACCTTTATGAACCCTTCATAAACTCCCCCTCACAAGATTCTCTCTCTCTCTCCCTCTCTTATTTTCCTTCTTTAAGCTCTTTTTGGTTAGGACAATAGCAAAAGATGTTTAACATCAACTATTGAAGAGCTTAAATAGGAGGGCTCAAAAAGTGCCCAAAATTTCAACTTATCGTCAAAGATCGTCTAGGGTGATATGTCGATCGTCCTCTACGATCAGTACAAATATAGCCTTTCCATCCTGGATGATCTGGTTCTCCTATATGATTAGACAACAAGGTTTATTCTTATCGTCCAAGATGTTGTGGTCATTATCCTATATGATTTGTTCAAATATACATTTTCATCCAGCAGATAGTTCGGGATGTCTAGGAGATGAGTCGGGATGATATGTAGAAATATAACTAATTGTCTCGATCGATATCGCAATCTTCCTGTATGATTAGTTCAAATGTAGACATTATCGTCCAACAGATAGTTCGGGTCGTCCAGCAGACTTGGAGTAATATTAAGGTTTTTGCAATGGATCATCCAAGTCGATTCTGCGATCGTCCCTAATGATGTGATCAATCAATCAAACCTTAAATACTCTCCTAATCAACGGATCATTTTAAGCTTAATTGTAATGAATCATCCAGGATGACATAGGATCGTCTTGTACGATCAGAACAAAATTTTAAAAATAAAATATTTCCTAAAATGTGATTGGCAATTGATTTTTGAATTTATACTAATCATCATGTATGATAAAACATCATCCAGAAAGATAAGTTAAGTAAACTTAATAATCAGGGATGCCCTAATTAGGGTTTCTATTATGAGCTAATTATATAGGATGATTTTGGATCATCCTATACGATATGATCAAAATTCAAAAATCTCTCAAACTCACCAAATTTCTCCCTTGAGTGTGTGTCTGCAAGGTTACTTAGCATTAGGATCCACCTTATTACATTTGACTTAAGAAAAGATAAAAATCATTGGAATTAAAATTACAGATTGACTCAGTCCTAATCTACCCAATCTTGAGCTGTCTTGAATTTCATTTGATCTTATGGACCTGAAAAGTTAACAGGCAGGGCAACTAAAATAAATGTACAGTAGTAATAGAAGTAGAGAAACAGGTATGTTTGTTATCATCAAATATCTAACATTTGAATCCAAATTTGCAACATGCACTCCTTCTCTTTACTTGTAGATTTGCTTCCACAAACATAAGACAAACACTCTAATGACGGTATCAAGTAGTTCTCTAAATTCCCTCAGTTTTCACCCTAAGGGAAATTCAGAGAAGCACTATGAATTATACTAAAAATATCTAAATGACTGAACTCTCTTACAAACCTAACACAATGATTATTTATAGGAAAACACAAATTAGGCAATTGGACTGGGGTGCTTGAAAAATTGGCACCGCTACACCCAATAATTAAACTAACATCGATGCACTACTGCTCTGGCTCTGCTACAGTGTTTACTAATTTGGATCAGTTACTTAGTGAACCATCAGGTCATTTTGTTAACAAGCCATGACCTTAGGTATTTATAACTGCTATGCCACGACACGGCTAACTTTTAAATTCTGTGACACTGTAAGATGTATTTGGGCACCGAGGCATTATAAAGTGTGACGTTGTGATACCAAACAAGAGAGAACATGGCACTACAAATCTAAACTTTTGATGCTGGGATGCTTTCTGATAAAGAAGTTGGTGGTGCAATATCGATATTCTAGTGCTCAAGTAGTGTCTTTGATGGCATTATGGCTTAATTTATTCTAACACTTTGGTGCAATATGTGAAACATAAACTTTTATGCTTTTTCTATATTTTTATTACACAATATAACTAAAATAACATATTTTCACTTAAAATATAACACATAAAATAACACATTTTTTATACTTATTAATAATGCCATAAATTAATTGATGGAATGTTAATATTAAATTATAAAACTTATAAATTAGTAATCAATTAATTTACTTAATTAAAAATATCAACAACTAATAATCAAACTTAAATTAAAAGGTAAATTATTAGGTAACCTGAGCTTATGAGGCTATTATCTTAGCCCCAAGGAGGGTGAAATAAACTTCATAGCCCGTACTTCATAAATTTGATTGCTATTCAATTTAATTAATCATTGAAATCATTAATAAAACATTTCTTGTGCTTTCCCCCTTTAGGAAGACAGAGATGTATTGGATTGAAAGTTGACTAAAACACTAAATAAAAATGTAAGAACTCTATGTAACCCATCAACCCTATTATTTGGAAGATTGGTAGCATTAAATATATGAACATAGGACTTGCTAATCAATGACTTATGACACTTTAAAATTATTGAGTGTTATATTGTTTAAAACTTAGAACGAAATAATTATAATAATAAAAACACCTCTAAAACAAACATAAAACTTTTAAATCACCAAAAACTTGAATTCAGATCAACCTTCGATGTCCTTAAACAAATAAATTTAATTATAAAAATATTTAAATAAATAATATCTTGGATTTATCCAAGCCACACAGCCTTATGCACACATTTTAGATGATTTGCTAAGACAATCGTCTCTAGCCTAGGCTAGGTTAGTAGTTTGGTTTAGTCTGCTTAGAGTACTTTGCCTAGATGGTACTTATGCTTGGATTACTTCCTTTATATATTCTGGATGGCATATTTTTATTTTTATTGGTGCACACTTGGAGTAGGCTATCTTAGAAATGATATCACTTAATTTACCTAGTTTGAAGAAGAATCAATTTATGAGAGTTAGGAGAGATTTAAGAAAATGTTTAAGAAATGCCCTCACCATGATTTACCTGATTAGCTGGTTATTCAAATTTTTTATAATGGATTAGTAGGATCTCTTAGAGAAATAGTAGATGCTATAGTTAGAGGATCATAAATGTTTATGCCATTTGAGGAAGCATATGAATTAATAGAGGAAAGGACTACTAATAATTTCTAGTGGCCTGCTCATAAGATAAATCCTGAGAGAGTAGCAAGAATATATGAATCTAATACTTTTTCAATGTTAACCGCATAAGTTGTAGTAATTTCTAAGAAGTTGAGCACCATAAGAGTAAATTAAAACTTAGGAACTTAATCATCTATGTAATTGGAGGGTAAAAATTTAATTAAAAAAAGTAATATACAAGGGATTAAAAATATTAATTTGATCAAAAGATAAAATAATCCCTACTCTAATATATAAAGTCCAGGTTAGAGGAACCATCTTAATTTTAGTCAGTTAAATAATATTAATGGTAACAATTATTGAAATTCTAGTCAAAATAATTAAGGAGTAAATTTAAATAATCCTTAGCAATCTCTTATTAATTTTAGACCTACATATATTTTAGGATTTAATTAAGCAATCAGTTTGGAAGTAAAAAATCATCATTGTAAGATGTTGTGATACAGTTAGAGACTTAATTGTAAAATTAAGCTGCTTTTATTGAAAATTTTAAAACCCAATAAAGTCAGCTTACAATTTCAGTCAATAGTAGACCACTTGGATCATTACCTAATAATACTGAAGTGAACTGAATGGAAAAAGGAAAAGAACCTAGATAAAATTATTTAAAAAATAGTAGCAATGTACCCCAGCAAAATTTATAAATGTAAGGAAGTCTTACTGAAGACTATAAACTTAGCATTATATTGGAGGCAACCTAGATTTTTGTTTAGTGTGTCATGACAAATTGTGTGAATTTACATGAGTTATATTTCATATGTTGTGGTTCTTGAAATGTTTTGTATTTCATTTTATTCTAATAATTAAAGTTATGATCTAAATTTAGTAAATAAGAAATGAGCCCAAAGTTATTTGAGCACTGCAATGCTGAGTGTTTTAACCTCACTGCACCACACTCTTAAGCACCCTAATTTTGAAAGCAAGCAATATAGCACTAAACCTCAAAAAATGCTCATTTCAAACCACTATTTTCTTGGATAATTAGCACCATGACGCAGATTATTTGAGAGCAACAATGCATAACCATTCAAGTAAAAAAAAAGAGTGGTTTTGCCAAGCCAAAAGAGTATTATATAATTATAGTTTTAATTATAAAACTTTAGTAAGTGCCATAGTCATGATAACTAACATCGCGGCTCTATTGCACCTACATTATTGATTCATTAAAAGCATCATGGAGGTTACTAATGCAACCCCCACTACACTTACACGTGTCAAACACCACAGCAATAGCCAATTCTAAAGTGACGCTATAAATTTTGAAAATTAGCACCACTATGCCACGTGGCCTAAACCATTACAGCCCTATCTTTTTGACCTTTTAATTATCTTATGTGTACTTAAGTGCCTGATGCCATTTTGCATTGCACGACATTACTTAGTCTGGTTGCAAAATAGGGTTACACTTTTTATTTCATTTATAATATATCATTCCCTTCAATATCTTATAATTACTAAGTAGAAACATTATTGAAGTTATTCATGATTGAACCCTATTAAACTATCCTATTCAAATGGGGTATTCCATTGATGTAGGGAAGCTTATATTCTCCTCACTTATGTATATCATTTGGGGCACAACTTCTATTTTGTTAGGGCACCCTTCCCTATCTTATGCTTTATGTGTTGTAGCAAGTGTAAGGGGTAAGCAAATAGAAGAACAATTATTCCCCATTGTGGCCCTAACAAAATGAAAATTTTGGGCTTTAAGAAATCTGAGAAAATGGAGGAAGAAAGAGACCATTGTGAGCCTAGAGTGTTTCGATGGCCTAATAGCAGTAGTAATAGTAGAAGTGCTAGAACTCCTAAAACTTTTGGAGATAAAGTGGCTAAACTAAGAGGGAAGATGGAAAAGGTTACTAACTTCTGTGTGAAATCTAAATATTGGCAGCTTGAGATGAAGATGAAAATGGCCCACAGTATGGACCATCAGAAAAGCATTACAGATACACTATTGATCTTAATGATGCTCTTGTTGGAATATTTAGAAGTAATTCTTTTGTGCAGCAACCTAATTAGCTTTAATTACCATCTACACCTTCTTATGATCCTTTTGTTTGGCAGCATGGCTAGAGAGGTCATAATGATGATGATTATGAGGTGGAAGAGGAAGAGGAAGACCCAGATTCTACTAAATAGGTGTTTAGCTTGAGGAGAGAGAGAGAGAGAGAGATTGAATGCTACATTTATCGTGTAGCCATTTTTATTTTTATTTCTTTTTCATTTCTTTGCCTTGGGGGTTATCCCAATGACATGGAGTGATATTATTGTATTAGTCTGATGCTCAGTTATGGCCATAAGATCCACTAAATGTGTGATGGTACTTATAGCACTAGTTATCATATATGTTATATTATCTTATTTCATATCACATGTTTTGTACCTTTCTATCATTCATATGAAAACATGTGTATCTATTAATATTCATGTGCGATTTTATTTACATTTGAATAAATTTCTCTTATACTTACATTTTCACATTGTCTTTTAGTAAAATCCCTGCATTCTGATTATTTATCTAACTATAATAAAAATGATAAATAAAAATTATATAAAATTAGAATAATAATAAAACCCTAAATCATAGTTCAAATGAACATTACTTTATAGTTTTTAGATTGGAAGAACTAATGATTAACTTACTTAAAATATTTAAATTATTGACATAAATTCATAAGTTGTACATTTATACAATAATCTTTTCAATTAAAGATTAATAATTATGGTTAAAAAGTAGATATGGATGGGTTAATTTGGAATTAGTAATCTATTTCAATCCTCACGATAAACTCATTAAGATTGTATGAAGATTTTAAGTAAAATAATATTCAAAATTATTAACTATTTACTCCACAAAAATAGAAAGGAAAAAATATGAAAAGAGCTCTAAAATGAAAAGTAAAAGAAAAAAAGAAAAAGAAAAAAGAGTACATGCAAAAATTGGTATCAGATAAAAGCTTAGAGTTTGACTGCATTCTTATACTTAAATTCACAAAGAACAAGATAGTAGAACTAGTAAAAATAATAATGAACTTATGAAATTTCAATTTTAACTATAAACACATATAATCTTTAAGCTATATTATTTAATTTAGAATTCAAAATTCAATGATTATATTCATAACATATTAATTCAAATTAAGTAGTAATAAGCATGACTGATTAGGATGATTCTTATTATTTTTTCCAAACAAGAATTATAACTTTGTTCATTTCTACTACCTCTAGACTATGATGAATTATCCTATATTTTAAAATTATAACTAAAAAATAGCAAAAAAAATGTTAAAGAATTTACAACATCATGACATCCAATGAAACAATACCACAGCACCACATTCAATAACATTTGGGAGCCACACATCAGGCATTATAATGCCAAGTTCTTTGTTTATTAGTGTTGTGTCATCAATAAAAATAATGACACAACATTAGCAATGTCACAACATTAAGAAGACTGCTTGGCAGAATCGAATTCTCTATTTTCAAATATCACGGTACCATAATTTTTTATGCCTTGGTACCATTTTTTATACTTAAGTGTCGCAGCACTTGAATTTCAATAGTGCCACAACGTTGCAATTATAACTTCCAAGGGCTACATTCTATTAGTGAAAAGACACGATTGATCACTAAGTAACTGATCCACATCAGCAAGTGCCATGGTGGTGCAAAACATTCAACATCGAGGCATTCGTTCACTTTAAGGGCGCCCACGGTGCCACTCTTTTAAGTGATGCAGCACTAGATAATGTCGTCCTATAAAAAGTTGTGATGTTATATTTGTAAGGGAGTTAAGTCACTTATGTTAAATTCAGTATTTCTTAGAGTACTGCTCTAGTTCTCTCTTAGATGAAATTCTATGAGAGGATAAAGAAGTATAAGAAACAATCATCTGGACTATTTAACCTATGTTTCTTGAAGCAAAATTAAAATTTAAGGGATAAGAAGTGTAAAGGAGATACTTTGATCCTTTCTGGTGACAAAACTCTTACATTTTCATTCTTCCATGAGTTTAATAAAAATAATTTTGCTTGTTATTTATTCTATGTTTGGCTAATTCTCTTAGTTTAGATTGATGTTTAAAACACATATTAAGTAGTAATGAAGATTCTTGTTCTATAAATATTAAATGACATTTTCAATATTATCTCGTTCTTAATTTAATGCACATAGTGGCCATATATATGGTTAAAATATAGTGAGATGTATTGCCTCGACGGAGGAATTCAAGAACAATTAGGAATATTCAGATACGATATTTGCATGCTTAAATATAGGATGTAGAATGTTCTGGATTCTTAAGAAGATACTATAACTGTAGGAGGTCAACAGATATCCTTTCAGCCCTATAAGCTAGAATGAGATTTGGGGATACATATGCACTGAGTCACATATATAATTAGAAATGTCATTAGGAAAGATATGAAATTTACACTCATCAATCTAAAACACTTTAATTAAAAATTGAATCCAATAGTTTTACTATTTTATTTAATGATAGAATCTCTATAATTATCATTTTTATTTCACTAGGATAATTATTATAATTAGAGTAAACGGTAGTAGTTTGTAGTAAGTAAGCATACTTCATCATGGGTTTGACACTCTACTCTATCAGTT
Organism: Dendrobium chrysotoxum; assembly: GCA_019925795.1. Lineage (NCBI taxonomy): Eukaryota > Viridiplantae > Streptophyta > Magnoliopsida > Asparagales > Orchidaceae > Dendrobium > Dendrobium chrysotoxum. Next base: position 36,424,968 of record CM034297.1, read on the forward strand.
TATTGCTTAATTTGGCATGTATACTTACTTATATTAAGCATGATTTTATTAATTTCATATCAAAGAAACCTACGCATTGTTTAGGGGTGATAGAGTTCTAGACTTTCATATAATTCAAGAGTTCACTCCATAACCCCCATCAGGTTGCAAGAGGATGAAAGCAAATTTGATATTTGAAATCGTTAAATATGTACTCCTCAAAGTATGAAAGAATGAAATTTATAAAAAATTCTAATAGAGATATGTGAAAAGGTAAAAGATGAGTATATTCAAAAGTTGGTATTGGTTGAAGCTAAGTTCAAATTCATCCTAATACCTAAATAAAAAAGGATAAGGTAAGCAAATTAGTACATATGATGGTGCACTAATGAACTTCAAATTTAATTACAAGCATAATTAATCCCTAATTTATATTATTCATTTCTTACTAAAGAAGTCAATTTTACACTTACAATCATAGTGGATAGATTCAATAAAAGCAATAGCAAGGGTAACTGATTGGGAAAATTATTATGACTTATTAAATTAGAATTATAACTTTATTCATTCTAAAGTACTTCTAAATCATGACATATCATCTTATACTTTTGTAATTATAAATTATCAATTTTTACTTTATCTATTAAGTAATCAATAGATGATTTTTACCATTGCTTGATGACAAGCATGAGTTTAAGCTAAGGGGAATTTATTAAGTGTAAATTGTGTACAATTTATTATGTCTAAATTTAATAAAAATGTATTATTTAGTTGTTTTTGCACAGGAAATGTATAGGTATAGAAAAATAAACTATGAGTGATGAATAACACTATAACACCATCAGACAAAGCACGATAACTTTATGATCCTTAATATCGAGGTGCCTGATTCAGACATTATAGTGGAAAATTCTTTATTTTCTAGCATTACAGTGACACTAAGGTCAACATTGGGGCATAACAAATCACCCCTACACCTAAGTTCAGCACTGTAGCACCAAAGCCTCATGGAAAAAGGTGTCGGCATCAAGCCTTGCAACGCCCAAATTTAGCATCACTAAAAGTCACATTCAAGTGCCACATTACTCAAGTTTTGGAGCACCATGATAGAGTAGCTATCAATAAGAAAATTCACAACAGCTCAGCAAAAAGATGTGTAGGTTCAGCCATTAACAATGTTAGGTCAGCCAGCGCCATAATGGAGTAAGTACTATAGCGCTTAGGAGCTAGTTCATTTTATATTAATGCAGCGTCACTTTGTTGTGTATTGAGATGCTAAGCCCATCCCTATACTAACTATAAACAGTTTTTCAATTATATTATTTAAGGAGTTGTATCACTTGAGAAAAAAAATATAATTCTTAGTGTGTTTCTTAGTGCCCATATAGTAAAATTGAAGGGAGGCTAGGAAATTGCAAAATACTTGTATTGAAAAAATCCTAGCCTGCCTTGTTAGAGAAACTCCATTATTGGACAAAGGAGTGTGGAGAAGATCAATTGATTTTTTTGGGTGAAAATTTTATTATTACGTCTCCTAAATCTCTTATTTTAATGAATTAAATGAAAATGAGTTTGCATGTTCTATCTTCCATTTTTGTATAATTCTCTAGTTTTGGGCTAATGACATAAAAGCATAGCTAGTACTAATGTAGACTCATGTACCTTGGATGAATATATAGTTGTTTTAAATATCTCTTACACTTCATTTAATGCATATAGTGGTCATGTGTGAAGTCAATATCTAGTGTGATATATAGCCTCAATGAATGAATGATGGAATAATTAGGAGTATTAAAATGGGTTTAGTGGGATTTTATTATTTATATATCAAAGAAAATTTAAACATATTTCTATATCAATTAAAAGTAAGGACCAATTCAAGCCCCATATCAGGCATTTAATAAGCCAATGTTGTGGTGCTCTATGTTCTAACAATGTTATGCTCGTTTAATTGTAACACTACATTAAAAAATACTCAAGAAAATATTATTTAATTTTAATAAAGAATCATAATTAGTAAAACAAAAAATGACACATATGACATTTTTCACAAAAATATCACACATCAACAATAAAGCTAAGATTTAACATCAAGAAAATTGGGTTTCCTCCCAAATAGTACTAAATTTTTAATCTTTAGCCTGACTTATCTTGAGTTTTCATTTTGGCATAGTAAGATCACTACTATTCCATGAATCCTCCATGTTATGATCTTTGCCTTTTTCCTTTGGGCTAACATTATTGGTAGTGGGTAAGATGCCATGGGGTCTACTGCTAAAGGAAATTGCAAGATGTCCTAATTGATTTTCTAATTTTTTAAAGGAAGAAGTTTGGCTTTAAAATTGGTTTCCAATCTAAATCAAAAAATTATCCAAAGGTTTCTTCCTATCTCTAAATTTATTATTTTGATATAAAGTTTTAGGGTTTAATAATAATTGTTGAGGATTTTTCGCATTTTCTCCAACGTTTAATTGTCTTGTATTATACTAATTTCCATCATTATTATTACTCCAACTAAAATGTGGGTGATTCCTCCAACCTGAATTATAAGTACTATAATAGGGATTATTTTATCTTCCAATTACATTTACATTCTTAATCCCTTGAGCTACAAACTCATTAACAACATTTAAACTATTTACCTCTAAAATTATTAATGATCTTGATTCTGTATTTACTTCAAGATTATCTAACTTCAAATACATTGCAACTACACAATCAAAATTGATGAAGCACCTGACTCAGACATTGGCTACTCTCTTAGGATTAACCTTGTTAGAAGGTGATTAGAAATTGTTTGATTCCATCTCCTATATAAAGTAAGAAGCCTTGTCAAAAGGCTTTAACATTAAAGAACCATCGATTGTCACACCAATTATTGACATAAGAGATCCTACAAGCCCATTATAATAACTCTAAATAGCCAAATAATATAAAAAATTATGGCAAGAGCACTTTGTAAGCATCTCCTTAAATCTTTCCCAGGTCTCATTAACTGACTATAAATTAAATTGGAAAAATGAGTAATATCACTCCTAAGCATAGAAATTTTAGATGGTGAGAAATATTTGCAAGGAGCTTATGTGTCAATGTATTTCAAGTGGTTATTGAGATTGGGGGCAAGAACTTCAACCATATTTTAGCTTTGTCCCTTAGAAAAATAAAAACAAATAAAGTCTATAATAGAGTCTTCACTGACTCCATTATACTTGAGTGTTAAATAAATTTATAAAAAGCTAGCTAAATATAAGTAAGGATCATTAATAGGAGTTCCATAAATTGAGAGTTCTGTACCATTTGGATAATGGCACACTTTAGCTCAAAAGTATTGACTGGATAGAAGGTCAGTTGATGCTCTAAAGAATTCCACCTACTAAAAGGTTATCATACTCCCTACCTTACCTAAGATGGTCCTAATATGGATTTCATTTGGCCATTCCTAGTTCTAAAGTATTTTTTGATTTTTTAATTTTTATAAGGGACTTATTAATTTTGTAAGTTAAAAAACAAAGGTTCCTTACTAGCTCTACTATGCACTTGCCAACAACACAAGAATTAAATTACAAGAAAACAAATTTAAAAAATACTTTTTTTTTAATAATCATAATTTTACTACTCACAAATGAAAATCATAAAATAACATACTGGTAGAATTAAATATGAAATTTTTTGGGCAATATAGAATTATTGTATAGCACAAGTAAATTCCTCAACAGCAGCACCAAAAACATAGAGGGGATGTGTTTAGTTTATGTTTTCTTGGAAAGAAGCCTTATAAAGATACAAGTGTGTGTGTCAATCAAGTAATAAAATGTATGAGAGAGTGTCAATCCCATAAGGAAATATTATGCTACACACAAATGTACTAATACCACCTACTCAAATTATAATATTTATCCTACAAAATGAAATCAGGGGTACTCTCTATCTATATTGATAAATGCAAGAAATACTGAAGATGCTAGTAATTAAAGTTTTTTGGACTAATGATAGTGAACATCCCAAGTTTTCCTAAGTAGACTCCTCTAAATTTGTTATGAATTAGAGCATATGCATCCTTAAATCTCTGTCAAGTTTATAAGGATGTAAAAAAAAGTTTATGGCTTTCCTATAATTATTAAATCTCTATAGACCCTAGAATACTAAACGTCCTATATCCAGGCATACAAGTATTTTATTTCAATTCTCCTAATTATTCCAACATTCCTCCATCGAGGACATGTATCATACTAGGTGTTGATTATATACATAGCCACTGTATAAATTAAATGAAGAGCGAGAGATATTATAAATAATAATTCATAGTTTAGAATACAAGGGTCTATATTAGGAATTATAGTAGTTTTTACATCATCAGTCTAAAACTTTGAGTTTAGTTGGCCATTAAATAAAAATTGAATAATAAAAATTATATTAGCTACTCAAGAAAGACAATATAAGTAGAGAAGGTAAAGAAAATATAACCCAAAATGATGAATCCAAAATAGATCTTATGGATGGACCCTTTCCAGAGTGAATCTCCCCTTACAACTTTGCTCTACACACTCCTTTCCTCTCCAATTAATTGTTTGCTCACTACAATGTTGACCAATACCTCTAAATTATGTATCTCACTATTCACTAGTCTATCTCAAACTTTCTTGTAAACTTCTCTAAAAAATTCACACAAAAAAGATAGAAAAAATATTTATACTTTATACATAAATGGAATTAGGCATCACGTCGCTAAATAAGATAGTATTGTGGCATTTGAATATGACCTAACCCCTTAACACTACTTGATTTACTCCACTATGATATTGGTCTGACCTAGAGAGGCTATAGACTTAATTAATGCAACTTTTGGTTGAGTTAGTGTGGTTCTTCTTTTCCTTAAATTTCCATCACAATGATGTAAAAGATGAGGGTTGTGACACTTGATTGTGCTTCCCAACACTGTGGTGCTCCAGCATTGAATTATTTGTATTTTTTTCTTGAGACTCTAGTGTTGTAATGTTCATAATTAATGCTAAGGTACTGCATGGCATTGTGGTACTATCCTTCAATCCGCAGGACCGTTGACTTCAGTGTAATTATCCTAAGACTCCGGTGTTATAATGTCCAAAATTTGCTCTAGGGTGTTGAAGATGATGCAACACTGATAGTTATGGTGCTATAGTGCTTATTTTAAACTTTATAAGATTTACTTTATTTTTTGAGATATTTCTGTACAACATCAATGAAAACACACATCTTTATTATAACTTAACAAAATGAAATACCACATAATTTTCATTTAGCATAGTACCCACATCTAGGTTTGATGTGACTCCATGTATAATACAAGAAAAATGAGGATTAGAGATGAATCAAGATGCGATAGGGACCGTGTAAGTGATAAGAGGAAGAGATCTAGTGATTTGAGGGGATTTGTATCAATAGCATCTACCAGCAGCCATAACTACACTTAATGTATTTATTATGGAAGATGAAATCTAGGTCATTATTATATTCCGACGAGATGATGTTTTTCATGTGGAAAGAAAGGATAGAATGTGATAGATTATCTACAAAGGGAATCTAGTGGAAGAATTAATTTTAGGGTAAGGTAGTTTAAGCAGACTTAAGGATAGAGGACTGCAGGACTCAGAGTATATAATTAAAGATCTACGAATAGGGTTGATGATAGAGCTATTTTTGGTAATCAGAGGAAGTCTGATACACCCGTAATGTCAACACATAGTCCAGTGATGCCAAAATTGTATACATTATAGTATTAGAAAGATCAAAAACAACTTGATAAATTGATTGGTAAGAAACCTTGCATGAACTGTTGATTGTTATAGCATTATACATTAAATGATGTGTGATTTACTGAACTGCATGATTATATGATAGTTTGGATTAATTTGGACTCTCTGATAAGGTATTAATTTGATTTAATTTGATTTAAAATTTTATTGAATTTATTTTGTATTAATTTTTACAGTTAGGTACCCTAATGGACATGTTGGGAATGATATTTTTTTGAAATGGGTAGATTTTAATAGTCATATTATGAGTAATACAAATTCATAAAAAAATTTTGAGAATTTTATAGGAGCATTGTAGCACTGTGCCTTTGAGTGTAGCGGTGCCAGAAATTACCACCATGACATTAAAGATTATATTTTACAATAATTCTTGAAACTGCTTGCAACACAGCTGCACTAGATCGCATGAGTGCCATAGTTCCATACACTAATATATATATATATATATATATATATATATATATATATATATACAATGCCATTTGCTTCATTCCCTCACCTCACTCAATCGTGACTTGCCATGGATGGAAAGAAGAGAAGGACAATTGAAGGAGAAGTGAGGAAAGAGAAATGAGGACATGTGGCCTTTGATCCGTTTCACTGCATTTAGAAAAATTCTTCTAATTATTATAGGTGATTTCTATCCTATTCTTACTTTCAAAAAATTTGATTTTTACATTATATATATCATAATATTGATTATTTTGAATATTTGGACAAGTTGATTATCTAATGTCACAAGAAAAAATTGTAATTATTATATTATGTATGATTTGCATAGAGTAGTGATTTTGACATTTTAATACAAGCATTGTGAATATATGAAATGTGATTGGGTAATAGCTGAGTGTTATTACTGTTGTAATAATATATGTGAAAACTAGTAAAGACTGGTTAATTATTGATGTTGGTTGGAGACTGATTGACCTATATAATATGGTGGGCTGATGAGCTTTTCTTTTAATATTTTAGTTTTGTGTTATCCTATATTGATTCATGTAATTTATTGATTCGGAGTTATAAGAAGATGATTACTATACTGACAGGCAAAGAGTAATGGCACTATTTATTGAGATAATGACTACTGATTTACCAATTATTGAAAAACACCACGCAAGCTAGAACTCTTTTCTTATTTAGTATGATTGCTTAAACATGCATAGATTTATTGTAATTATTTTTTCTATACATGTTTCAGATAATTTTATTATTACTATTTTACTACTATTGATTCATGGTCATTGTTAATTATATTGATTTATTGTTAACTAATTAACTATTATTGAGCATGTGATTACTACTATTGAGCATATAATTAAAATATTGAATTGATATTTATATATAATAACTTATCATCATGTGTATGATTCTACACGATTTATTTATAGCACTACTTGATTTCTGAATTTTTGATAGATTTTGTTGATACTTATGATTTATTTATTTATATGATTTCCCTACTATTTCAATACCACTATTATGACACTTATTTAAGAATGATTATTCACAGCTTTATTATTCTAACATTCATATTGTACTATTTTATAGATTTCACTGCTAAAAAGTGTGTTTTACTACTTTTGTATAGATTCAAGGTTATATTAACTTCTATTATTATGAACTGAATGATTACATGTATTTTACTTCTTTCTAATGCTTTGAGTTTAGTAGATGGATTTAAGTGACTTGTTCGACTTTTAAGATTATTATATGTGGTTTAATAAATTTAAATCACGGAAAAGGATTGGGGATGTGAGTTTGATCTGATACTCGATTCCTTAGGTTTTCCTCTTATTTCTATTTTCAGTTATTTAATTTGTGCTCTGGAAGGGAAAGATAGTATAATGTGTTTGTATGACTCTTGGGTATTATAATTAATTTTTGGAGAGTTGAATACAGATGTATATTAATATTTTGATGAGTAGAAGCTTCTTTTACTGGTATGTTATTATTGAAAGAAATTAGATTACTTTATTTGTTATTACTAAAAACATAAAAGAAATAATTCTTTAAAATTAGATTTTGGAGCATGAAAGCCCACAGTCTAGGGAGGTGGTTGGGGGGATGTTAGTTGTGCGACAATGGTCGAAGGGACCAAAGTTGGGAAATTGTGGTTAGAGGGATCGTAGTCAGGTGATAGTAACAAGAAGGACCATAGTCGTGCGATGAAGGTTGGAGGGACTGTACTAGGGCGATGGTTGTTGGTGGGATCATATTCAGGAGACAATGGTTAAAGGGACCGTAATCATGCGACCGAGGCTTGTGGAACTATTATCAAGTGATTGTGGTCAAAGGGAGCATAGTCGGGATAAAGTGGTAGGAGGGATCATAGTTAGGTGATGCTGGTTGAAGGGGTCGTAGATGGGCAATGGCAGTTGGAAGAACATAGTAAGGTGATAGAGGTTGATGGGATCATAGTTGGGTGATAGTGGTTGTAGGAATATTGTTAGGTGATGGAGTGCACAGGAACCATAGTTGGGAAACTACGGTCAAAGAGACCATCGTAATGTGATAGATGTTGGTGGGATCATAATTGGATGATGGAGGTTATATGGATTGTAGTTGAGCGATAGAGGAAAGAGGGACCATAATTGGCAGACAATGAAGTTCAGACGGGCTATAATCAGGAGACAGTGGTATGAGGACCTTAGTTAATAGGAGACAACAGTCTAAGGTTGGTGATTGGAAGGTAAAATTTAGGTTGCGGTGGCTAGGTGAAGGTCCAAAGGCGGTCAGGTAGAGATTCGATGCCCATGGTCGGGTAGAGGAGGTCAGATGGTGGCAATCAGTCAATGATAATTCTTGTAGTGGTTGTTGATGGAAAAACATTTGGCAATGGAAACCAGGCGAATGTCTTGTGGAGGCCAGGAATAGTTCTGGCGACGATGGCCCAGAGGATGAGGTTCAACATCAGCTATCAGTAGATGACTATTCTGATAGTCGTGGTTGGGAGAAAAATCATATGATGGCTATCAAGAGGAGGTTCAGTGGTGGTCAGTTAGAGGTCCAACGATGACAGTTGGGCGGTAACGATTTGCAAGCGGGGTGCTCTAGTGGAGTTCCAAGATTTTTAAGCCTCAGATCTCTCTTCTTTCCCTAGCCAACTGTCCAAGCTCTCCCTTTATGCAAAGAGTAGAGGCTAATTCACAAATTTTTTAGAGATGCATGCTCCGTAAATATGGAGATCTGGACCAAATTCGAAGTGCTCTATCAAATGACCCATGATGATTCTCCTGACCAAGGAGTTTTTCTTCAACATTCATGTGTCTAAATGGTGTCCAAATAAAGTGTTCTTGGGCTCATTGAATCTGTCTCATTGAGACGCTTGATTCAACTATAAGCATGCCAAATTTGAAGATCATTTGATTATCCAGTTAATATCCCGAAGCATCTAAATATGTTTCAAGCCTTTGATTTGGGCCCATTTGGGCTTAGATTTGATTGTTTTTTTTCTATCGTTGGATTCATCACCTTATGACGTTCAGTTCAACAATAAATTTATTGAAATCGGCATTTAGATTACCCTAAATTTTATATTAGAAATTTCTAATTAAATATACCTCAAGATTTTTGATGACGTGTGTGTGTCTATATATATATATATAGTTGCCACTCATTTGGGTCCATCAAATTGGCATGGTGTTTCCACGATCAGAGGCCCAGATAGATTACATTATTGTCCAAAATTATACCACAAATCCTCAAGGAATACTTAAAATTATACAAATAGATTTATTTCCAGAAATTAAGAAAATAGTTATCCCCTTAATGTGTGACCAAAATAGATTTATTTTAGTTAAGTTTAAGCAGAGACTATGGCAAAATTTAATAAAAAAATCAAGTTTAATTATATTTTAGTTGAGTTTAAGCAGAGGTTATAAGTCTTAAAAAAATTTATAAAATTTATAATTTTGAATATAATGTCTTACCTACATGGCAGACTGCCGCATCATTACATGGTTGAAGATTTAACATTTTATTCATAATTTTAAAATTTATGAAATTTTAAAAGAAATTGCAAAAAAGACAGAATTTTTTGTTGAGCAAAGTAATTTAAATTGATTGTTTGTAATATAGAATTTTGCAAGTAAATTTGAGTTGTGAAAAAAAATATTAGTGCATATTATTCAAGTAATGTTATAGTTAGTTGAAAATTTTTTTTGTATATATTTTAAAATTAAGCAAATATAAAATTTTTTTAAAATAATATGAGTGTGATTGTTGGCCATTTTTAACTTCTAAGGTAATAATCATAAAAAGCAAATCAATTCTCTTCATCATGACATAAGTGGACGTGAGATAGTGCTTTAAAGCAGCCATCTTTTGGTAGCAACGGAGAGACATTCTTAGGCAGATATAATTTTATATCAGCCCGTTCTGAGAATAAGTACTTTGGCCGAAAACTGGCATTAGATCTTTGTCCCAAATGCTACAAATTTTTTTTTTTTTTTTAAGGACATTTAGGCAGATTAAGAAAAGCTCACTGACATCTCATATATATAACTCAAGCTCAAGACTTCTTTGTTGATAATCAAAATTTCCGACCAACACAACTAGACGAGCTACGTTTACATATTTTACCTGAAAGCCACTTACTGTATTTCTCCGGATAGCACTTTTTTTTTTTTTTTGACATTTAGGTCGATTAAGAAAAAACTCATATACACATCACATACCCAAGGCTCAAACCCAACACCTCTCGGTTGATAATCAAGCCTCCCAATCAACAGAATAAGATGAGCTACGTACTCCAGACTGCATGAAAAAGTCAAATAATCTGAAAAGTTAAACAGTCCAACTTTTAATAGCACTAAAAATAAAATATTTAACAATTTTTCAAAATTCAAAAAATGCTGGAAACTCTAAAGGCTTTGTTTGGATTAAGGGAAATAAAATGAAATTTAAGAATTTTTTGGTTGATATGATTTTGAATATGCACTCACTGATTTAAACATCAAACTTTTTTCAATTCAATGTTTATGTAATGCCTCAGTTTTAATCAATATAAATTAATTGCAATGATTTTAACTGCTACCAAGTTTTTTAGTGGGTTTTACTATTATAAATTAAAATAATTTAAAGTTCTTCTAATTAGTTCTCATAAAACAATTATAATTTATAAAAACTTTCAACTTATTAAAATTACTACTAAAAATAAAAAGTTTTACCGTAGATTCAAAAGTTTAGTAATTTTAATTCAATTAAAGCCGAGGTCCCTACTACTAAGGATGCTTAGTCAATAAAAGTTAGTTATTGCTCAACCAACAAATGATTTGGTTTTCCTTTTCAGCAACTCTTCCCTTTTTTTTAGTTTCTATTCTCTAGTTTTAGTTATTAGTTAGCTCAAATTATTGAGTTTTGTCAAATTTAATATAATTTGATATATTTTCAATCAAAAGCATGGCTTAACCGGTCCCATCGGTTCAACCTTGAACCAGACAGAACCGCCGGAAAACCGGCACCAGTTCTTTTCAACCGGCTGATTCAATTACCATATTTTTTAAATAATTAAATGAATAAATTTGTTATAAAAAGATTAAATATTAAATAATTTTTTTTAAATAAACAAAATAATTTAATTTTAAAACATTTATATAAAAATAGGCTTTTTGCAGTACTTTTTCTACCCTACGGCAGCGGTTAAAACACCTACTATTTAATTTGGAGCGGTTTCAAAACTGCTTCACATCTGTCGTATTTGTTATCGCTGCAAACGTCTTTCGCAGCGCAATTTAAACCGTTGCCTTAGAGGTAGTTTTAGCAGCAGTTATTTTAGCACCAGTTATAACCGATGCAAATTTACAGCTGTAAACTAGGAATAGGTCTTTTAGCAACGATTTTAACCACTGCTAAACTGTTAATCAGAGTCTATAGCAGTGGTAAAAACCGTTGCAATTCTGGGAATTTAAAAAAAAAATTTATAAGCATGCCTTTGCACATCAAAACCAATTTTAAGCACATTCTAGAAAAGAAATTGGAATTACACCAATGGTTCATATTATACCTCAACCATCCCACTGTTCATAGAAAATTGCTGGGTAAATCATCTCCAACAATAACAACATCAAAGTGACATGGCTTTTATTACAAATAGATATTTGTAGGTATGCTCTACCTAAAATATACACAGTTGAGAAATAAAATTTACAGATGGGTTCTCAGTACAAAGCGAAAGCACACATCATAAAGGAATGGTGATTTTATTTGATTTGTTCTATCTTCTAAGTATTGAATAACAAAGTTTTTTTTTTTAAAGGCAGTGCCATTATAAACTTAGTTCAATATTTTCTTAAAAACAATCAGTTTTTTTATCATGACATCTACATAGTACAAACTGTTCTAGTTTAGCTCCTATTATCAAACGAAATAAAAAATCTATAAATCCTTTCAGCTTTATCCACAGAAAGGTTAGTATTTTCCAAATTAAATGCCTTGGAAGCTTTAGAAATTGCCTCAATAGAACCTATGGCACCTGCAAGCTAAAATAAATGGAACAGAACTCTTCGAAGTAATGAGGAGGAGATTCTTAGCAAAAAGATTGCTCAAATGCAAATGCTTACACAAAGTACCATTGATACATAGTTGTTAATATGGGATGATGACATTTAGGCTTCGTTTGGAACGGCTTTTTTCCTGCTTCTTAAAACTGCTTTAAGAAGCAGCAAGAAAGCCGTCCCAAGCAAAGCCTTTGTCAAATCATATAAGTAAAGAGATTTTACATAATATTCATATTTGTGAATTGTGAGACTTAGGCTTCGTTTGGGACGACTTTCTTACTGCTTCTTAAGGCAGTTTTCTAGTATAAAAATTATAATTTTTGTGCTAGAAATTTGCTTTAAGAAGCAGTAAAAAAGTTATCTCAAACGAAGCCTTAGAACGATGGGTTAAGGGGTGAGGGGCACCAGGACAAGAGAGTACAAAAATAGAAATTATGTGCAAGGATTGGTCACTTAAGATAAATTAAACGCCCAAAGTCACTAATTATTACAAAGAATGCAAATCAACCACAAGTGCTTTATTTCAACATTCAAAAGCTTGAATTAGCTTGGAAACTTGTTCGTTTTTCGGCCTCAAATTTTATGACTAAACTTGACTGGATATACATACAAGATGCACACAATATATTGTAAAAGCTATAATGGCAGCAAAATATGATGGATTACCGCATTTGCATCATGGTTATCTATTCCAGGTATGGAGGTGATGACTCTAAGGAAGCATTCCATATGCTCAACTAATCGCTTACGCTTGGCAAACCAAGGACAATCATCATTCACACACAAATTTGTAGTTGTTAGCAGCCTAAGAAAAATTGATTGAATTATAAACTTAGTTCAAAATAATTATAAACTTAGTTCAATATTTTTTAAAAAACAATCAGTTCTTATGCTTTTTATGGCCATCATATTGTGCATATGAACCTAAGGAAATAAAAAATCTATCTTCAATAATAACAACATCAAGAAATTATGACAGAAGTTGTCAAGATGAATTTGGAATGGAAATGACAAAAGTTAAATATTCTTCACAAACATTAGTAAATTTGGGCTAAGTAATGTCAATCGTTGCAACTATTTAGATATTAAAATCCATATGATCATACATCAGAATATATATTACTAGCTATAGCCAAACATAAAATAATAAGATCTTTATAATATTTCAAAACAAAATATAAGCCATACATAAAGAAAATATCGTGCCCATTTATATTACACCTTCTCTTCTACACCTTGGATGTCAATTAGGCGAGAATTGATCATTGTCTCCCTGTTAATAATATAGAATTTATCAGTAAAAAATAAGATGATAAATAAATCAATAAATGAAAAAAAAATCTAATTTTTTTATTTTTCATAGCATAGTTGAGCTTTCTGGTGGTGGATGTTGTCCCTGGTTATTTTCCTTCAATTATCTCACCTCACTTTGTAGTATTCGCACCACTTCCGCAAGTCTTACAACTCGATCAAATGTAGTATTACCTCCACTGCTACTGTCTGAAGTCGTGGTGCTATGAGGAAAATATCTTCTTGGAGTGACCCCAAAACCCTGTGTCCGTACCCTCTCTGAGTGTTCTGGCCCCATGATCGCCTTGAAGGCTTTCTCCTTGGCCTCCTAATTTCCATCTTCTGGCATTAACCCTTCCTCGGCAAGCATTTCAGAAGCATGTGCCTAGATTCGGAAAAAAAAAATTTATATATATATAACTCATCATATGAAATGCCTACGATTTTACCCATTTTTGTCTGGCCTCCTCAGATGACCATGATCCATCTTTACGAGTGCGATTGATTTTCCATAATAAGTGGCGATCTTTTATAGACTACAAAAAAATGAAAATTAATTATCTTTACAGAATACGTACTGTTTCTTGCTGTTTTCTTATGGAGTTAAACTGACCCATCGTATGCGGAGACGTTCATTTTTTTGCATTTTCTGCATTTCTCGCTGCCCTCTCCTACAATAAATAATCATCATAACAATTTCTTTTTTAAATAAACTTAGTAAGGCAGTTTATTTTGCTAAATTGTCCTGAGGTTATGACCACTTACTAATAAGTTGACAACACTGCACTGGGTCTACTCCTGCAGGGACAGCCTCTATAATCTCCTCTATTGGTCTACTATCTCAGTGCTCTGCTTTCAAACTAGTTTTATAATTACACCATTTAACACAAGAGATTGTAGTATCTAATGCTTTATGTTTGCAGGGAACACAAATTAGGCCTAAATAATGTTAAATAATTTTAGTTATCAAATAAGCATAAATACAATTTGACTATTTGCTATCTTATTTACCTCTACTTCAGCTAGAATCCTCTTCTTAAAGGGTTCCATGCATTTTTTGCATCAATTTGAGAATGAGATCGGTGCCAAAATAGGATCTCTAGCTACAACCCCTAAGTATGAACCAAGCAAATTAGACTCTGGTATATTACATGGCACCATATTCTCATTGACTTCTATGTGAGCTCGTGTACCAAGTAGTGTTAATTTTAAACTAACAAAAAAAATTTGTTATAATTATTTGCCTTAAACCACCATGAAACATCTTCACATAGCCCAACCAGTTCATTTGAGCATTGAACATAAGAAAACTCAAAAACGTTATAGAAACAATAGCAAGAAAGTGTTTCTAAGTGATATGGGTCTAAAGAGATGAGTTGACATTTACTAGCTCATAACACATATAATATCTATAAAATTCATTTTTAAATAGAATTTTTAATTAATTAATTATAATATGAATAATAATTAATGATTAGATAATAATAATTTATTTATTTATTTATACACTTTGAAAAAATTTTATCTATTTATTAAGGATAGATTATTTTTACCTAAAAAATTTATATATATAAATTTATAAAACAAATTTTGTAAATAACATATAGATGTAAAATATTTTTAAACATATAACATAAATTAATAATAATTTATATTAAATTCATAAACTTATAATTGAATTAAATTTATATTAAATAAGTAATATAAATTAGTAATAATTTTTATTAAATTATATGGTTATATGTAAATTAAATTTTGATTAAAGATCAAATTTAAATGTTAAAAAATATTTAAACTTAAAATTATCATATTGTTATGATTGTAAATTCTTAGAACTATGAGATTTGGACTTTTTTTTGCTCCTTTGGGAGATTTTAAAAATAACTCTTTTAATTATTTATGTAAATTTTATGTTTCATAATTATTTCGTTTAATTTTTTATCCCATATTTGGATGATAACATCATTATTATGTTAATTTTATTAATTTGTAATAATATTATTATTTATTATGTCATATGGTTTGAACCCAGTTCGACCGGTCGAACTCAGCTCGACCGGTCGAACTATAAACCTCTCCTTCTTCTAGTGATTGTTCGGTCCAGTTTTCACAACTTTGACCAAAAGTATGATATGCTTTCAAATTTCCTATGCATTATTTTTAATAGTCACACACTTTTAGTTTATTAACTTCTCATCTTTGAAAATATTTATTTTCTTTGTAATCAATATCTTCTCACCTTCTCAGTCAAATGTGTTGACTAACTATTTTTCATTCAAAGTGCCTTATATTCTGCACAATTAGTCGATTCTCAATGAAATGTATACTTCAAACCTAATAGTTATATGCTACTGTGAAGAATTCTAAAATATCATATAATATACATGAATATTCTTGAATTATACATAGATCTCACTACCAAAAAAGCAGGTCTTTCGCAGCACTTGTTATGGGCGGTTTGAAAACCGCTGGCAAAACTTGTTTATCGCTGCGGTTATAAACGCTAGAACTAGCCGCGGTTAAAACCGCTAGAAAAAATAGCACTTAAAATGTCTTAACCTAGCTTCTGAGCATTCGCCTCTTCCTATTCGATCTCCTTTGCATTCGATCCCGTCCGCCCCTACTCCGCCTCCTCCCTATCTCCGTGCGCCTGCGCCCCCTTCGGCGTCAAAGGCAGAAGTCCGGTCGTCCGGTCGTCCGGTCGTCGGCGTCAAAGGCAGAAGTCCGGTCGTCCGCCCGTGTCCACCTCCTCCGATTCTTCCTGCTCCCGATCGGTTTGTGCCCTAACCTAGGGTTTTTTAATTTTGGTATTGGAACTTGATAGATTTCGGTGATTCCCTCGGTTGGCTGAACCCTGGCTTTGAATTGTAGATTCATGTAATTTACTGCAGGCATTGGTTGTCTTCCATGTGGATTGCTGCGTTTGCCACCGCTCTTTTTTTATCTACCTATACTTGTTAGTTCTAATTCTTATAACAAGTGTATTAGTCAAAAAAATAATGTAGTAATGATTAATCCACATTATGTTTATAATCATCAAGGTATGTGCTATGAGTTAACCAATGATAACCATAAGTAATTGATGAAAACCTACAAAGTTCAACTTTGTAAAACAAATCTCAATATCCTAACATCCATCATGCTTCCCACTTACCACATTCTTGAAGAAGTAATTATATTAAATTGCTAAGTTGATCTTTAGCCACTAGAATGCACCATGACCTAAATATCTTGAATTTACAAAGCATAATCTAGTGTTAAAAGTAAAACTCCTGATCCCATTAGCCAATTCACTGTATAAAATGTTAAATGGAGCTCCTATCCACTTTTTTCTCTTTAGAATCATGAAAAATGCTATATCAACATAAAGTTAATCATTTTGCATCGACACACAGTATAGCTCATTTTAGGCCATGATAAAACTTTTATGACCATATTATGTCTAGGGGGTTATGTCTTTTAATTGGAGCACTTAAACCTCCTTGAATAGGTATAACTCTTGATTATTTTGGTAGCTTTACACTCCAAATAGTTGCCAACGTAAAGAGAATGAACTCTCTAAAACTTAGGTTATAATGTTATAAATGATGATTTTAGGAGCTAATGGATCAGGAGTTTTACTTTTATGCGTAAATGAGGTATTCTTTATAAGAATTTATATAAATAACAACCTTTAGAATTAATAAATGAGTAAATGAGGTATTCTTTATAAGAATTTATATAAATAACAACCTTTAGAACTCTCCATTCATTATGTAAACGACTTAATTCCTTGCCATAGTTTTTCTCTTTTAATAGAGTAATATGTTATCTATCCAAAATCACTCATAATAAATAAAAAATCACAAACAAATAATGCATTAAAATTTTTGAGCGAGCTTAACATTACTCCTTCCAACATATGAAGCTAGCTATACTCTCTATTCGAAAACCCTAAACTTTATAATGCTATGCCAATGATCATCTGTGAAAAATTATAAGGATTTCAGTCTATGATATTTTCTTAAGCAGACAGTGTTCACTTGAATAGTGGGTAAAGTTTATTTCATTGATGATAATGCTATTCCAATGATCATTACAATGCACTATCTTCTTCAAAGCCTGTTCACTACATACGATTTATAGTTAGGGTGTAGAAAGAGATTTGTTTGTTTTCCTGAAAGTATGATTAAGCTTTCAGAATGAAAACATTTTCTCATTTCAGCCAATATCCTTTTAGGTTTGTGACATTATCTAAATAACCTTTTGATTTTGAGGCTTCTTCCATCTTGTAGATTTTGAATTAGAGTTTTATAATTCTAGCTGCTGCCTTGTATCATATCACATTGTTCTTAAGAATTTGCTGCTTTTATTGTTGTTGCCTAAAGTCTAAATTTGCTTTCATATCGGTGTTGAATTTGCTGCACTTTTTTTGTAGTCTATCAAGGACAGATTGCAATTATGGAAAATCAATAGGATGCACAAAGATGGTACCTGGTCATCTGAGGATGCTATGCAGCGATGGGTACATATATATAGTTATTACAATTTTTTTAATAAATCGTTCTTTAATAAATTTAACTATATATATGTATTTGTACTGTAGGCGCAGGCATGCAAGCTTCTTGCCGAAGAAGGGCTAACACCTGAAGATGACAATATTGAAGCTAATGAGAGAGTCTTTGCTATAGTTATGGGACCTGAACATTCAGGTCGAGTTCGTACCCAGGGGTTTGGTGTCACACCGACTAGATTCTTTCCTCAAAGCAAAACTGAAGGTGGTAGCGGCAGCAATTTTGGACAGATTGCTAGTCTTCGAGAAGAGTTCAGATCATTTCAAGATAATCAGAAGAGAGAGTTGGCTTGTTTCGTGATGAGATGAGACAATTCATGCAAGGATTTCAAATGAATCATCCACCTCATGGAGGATCAGAAATGGTATGAAAAAAAATTATGTAATTTAAATGTAAATTACTTGATTATTATTATCTCATTATTTTCATATTATTTTCAGGGTGGCAATGACAATTCATCTGATGCCTGATAGTCTACTGATGAGCTGTAGTATTAAATGTGATGCTTCTACTTGTATGACTATTTTATGTATTTTTGAACTTATGTTGTTTTGCTTTTGAACTCTAGTAGTTTTCATTTTATGCTCATTTCCTTTCTTGTAATATATGAATCATAGCATTTTCTAGTAATTTTCCTTGAGCTTGACTTGGCATTTGGAGATGAGTTACATTTTCTTTGTTTTAGCTATAACTCTTATTTATGTGTGTTTTATGTATTGAATTTAGCTACTAATCTTGTTGTTGTGAATCTCTATTGTGTCTTTATTTTAGCTACAACTCTTGCACATTTCCTTTCAATAGAATTGTTTTGTGTGGCCATGTTGGCTGACCAGCTGATATAGCTAGTTAGATATAGGGTGAACGATCAGATTTTGAGATTTAATAAAAAAAAAATCTGGACAATAGTGGCGGTTAAAACCGCCACATTACTGGATGTCTGACCATTGGTGGCGGTTATAACCGCCACCAAAGACACAGAATTGTGGCGGTTATAACCACCACAATTCTGGGAATCAGTTCGATTTATAGTATTAGATGCGGTTATAACCGCAACTTAATTTCTAATTCGTAGCGGTTATAACCGCTGCCGTAATATGCCAGACGTAACTCTACCCCGTCGTTCCCTAAACCGCTGCGGAATGCCTTTGCAGTGCATTACAAACACAGCGGGCGTGTAGCGGTTTACAAACCGCTGCAAGAAAAGTTATAGCGTTTATAACCACTGGGATAGGTCATGAAATGTGCTGCGAAAACCATCTTTTTTTGGTAGTGTCTACCGGCTAGCATGAACGAGAAAATGTTTCATTTGACGTGTAGGTTAGGCATCAATGTCATTTTGGTGGCTTTTGGCCTATAAAAGGAGAGAAAGGACCATCCTATGGAGTTTGTTGACTCTTTCAAGACTCACTCAATGCTAGTCCACTTTCCTTTAACAAATTTGGTGATTGGATATACCAAGCATCCCAAAATAAATGCTTTGAATTTTTTCTTGCATAATTCAAATTAGTAACATCCGACCATCAATTAATATATACTTTAGTGGTGACTTCTCCAACATCCAATTGATTGTTGACAACCCCATTTGAAATATGCTCATGCATCTCTTGAAATTTTTTTTTGCTTTGCCAACACTTTGTTAATGACTCCCTCATCACCCAGTTGATGTGTCCCTAATTTTTTTTTTTTAATTGAGGAATTCATTTTACCCATTCTAATGTTTCAATCATCACCCTTCTAATGATTCCCCCATCACCCTATTAATGATTACCTTATTATCCTACTAATGACCCCTCATCACCCATTTGAAAACTTCCATATTGTTGTACTACTAACTCCTAGGCTTTTTTTCTTGGTTGATGTCACTTCTCTTAATTTTCTTCATGAGTTTAATTTATTTATATCTCATCAAGTCGTTTCAAAGAGTCAAATTCTTCTCACCATTTATAGTGACCAACTTCAAGTCACCTCTACCAACATCTTTGTATCCCTTAGTATTGACTTTAAAGTTGCCTCCTTCATAGCCATGCTTTGGCTCTAATTGAATTCTTAGTTTCCACCCTAACTTATTAGGCACTTATGTTAAAATAACCAAAACTTTTAAATCATATTAAAAATTCATGTTTTATCAAAAACGTTATTTTTATGTGAAATCAATAAATTGATGTGTATTAATGCCATTTTGATTGAAATTTAGTTATATAGAGTTTGCCTCGGGACATTGTGCAATTTTCCATAGCGTTATGGTGCTATGGGTGGCTGGTTAGCATAGTCATGTTGGAGATATGGTATGGTAGCATTAGACTCTCTGTTTGGGAATTTATGTGAGCACAACAGCACTATGAGAAATGAGCCCAAAAACATTAAGATCCAGTGGATATGGTGAAGGTGGTTGTGATCTAATTTTAGGCAGAGTTGAGTTAGAGAGCAGCTACACTATGGTCATCGTTGCGACGCTTATGGTAGTGCTACAATGTTCTAACGGTCATCACGACGGTGCCATCCAAATAGAAGGATTTTTATATGTTCTTATCCTTAGCCATTTCTCCTATTACATTCTCCATGTTAACTTCAAACACACACACACACACACACACACACACACACACACAGAGTTAGAAGAAGACAAAGGAGATTTTGGTGACTGCAGTGTTGGTTTCAACCATTGGGCTAATTGGGAAAATTGTTTATCTCGTGGACAGAGACTAAAAGTCTACTTTAGTTTTCAATTTAGGGTTTTGATTGGTTGCAAAATTAAAGTAAAATGATTTAAGAGAGTTTGAACAACTTTCTACCATATAATTTTTAGTATTTTATAAAATTCATGATTTTGGTTCTATTGACAGAAATTTCATCCGGTATTTAAATTTTGGATGTTCTTATTATTATATGATAAATTATGATAATTTTTTGAATATCTTGATATTATAAAAATAAAATCCATGCTGTACAATGATACTTAGTTTGATAATTTTAAATAATTATATAACTTCAATTTAAAGAGAATTTATGCTGATAAATTTAATTTTTATTATTCTTTCTCATCATATTCGACTCTAATTGGCCATATGTGTTATCATATGCAGATATATTTTTTCTACTTGTTGCGGACTCAAATATACGCGGCGATAGAGTTTAATATTTCCGTCTCAGCGTTGTACGTATATTCAGCACACAAACAGAATCGAAATAGTAACACCAGGATTTTTACGTGGAAAACCCTGGAAAGGGAAAAAACCACGGGGCCACGCCCAGTTGAAATAGTTCCACTAGTGTCGTTTGAAGTACACGAGGCTGATCCGTCCTTTAAATTCAGGACGATCAGATTACAATGAGTATCAGTTACAAGGACAAGCAGAGTTCCGACGTCACTCGGGGTGTCGAGCAGAATTCCGGCGTCACTTGGAAAGAAGTCCGGCGTCGGGTAGAATTCCGGCGTCGGGCAGAATTCTGATGTTGCTCCCGTGTCGGGCAGAGCTCCGGCGTCCCTCGGGCGCCTGGTGGTGCTTCGGTGGTGTTCCGGCAGTGTTCCGGCGGAGTTCCGGCGGTGTTCCGGCGGTGGTCGAGGAGGAGTTATTCCCTCCTAGACTTCTCTCCTCTTCTTCTTCTCTTTCTTCTCTTCTTCTCTTCTTGGCTTGGGTCCCCTCTTAAGAGAAATGAGGGGCTATTTATAGTTTTTCTGGAGTGGCATAGCCTGTAAATATGTGAGGGATCAGGGGCCAATAGGGAGTGATCCGGATGAACGGCCGATATTGAATCCCTTGATCGTGAACCGTTTATCAAGCATTTGAAGGTCTTAATGATATCAGAATTCTGCGATCTTGGAATCGTTGGATTCTTCTCGTCGAGCCGCTCGATTCGAGTATAAGCTCGTCAAAATCGGAGACCGTTTGGTAACTCAAATTGCTGTTTGATGCTTCCAACAGCACTTTGGGTACTTGATTTGGACTCACTTGGGCTCGGATTGAGTCGAATTTGGTGTCGTTGGATTTGTATTTCCGAGACGCTCAGTTCGACTATAAGTTTGCTGAAATCGGAGTTTAAATGGTCTCCGAATTAATTTTTGAAGTTTCCAACTTGAGTTTTTCCTCGAGATTCGTGCTCGATCAAGATGATTTTTTGATGATATATCAGTTGCCCCCCTATTTTTGGACGTTGAAGCTCCACGAGTCCGAAAATATGCGTTTCAATCTTTGGGAAAATTTTTTCGTGCAATTTGATATTTGCAAAAAACCAAATTTGGGTGTAGAGGTCTCGAATGGCCTTAAAAGTGCCAAAATTGAGTCCGGAACGTCGAAAAAACGGTTCCGGGGACCCCAAAAACGTCCAATTTGACCTTTTCGGGCCCGAAATTGGGCCCGGAAATGGGTTGGGGCAGCTCAGCCGCCGCCGGCGGCCGCCGGCCGCCGCTGCCGCTGCCGGATCCGCCCGCGCGCCGCCGCCGCGGCTGCCGCGCGCCCGCCCCTGCCCGGCGCGCCTGCCCGCGCGCAAGCGGGCGCTGCCCGCGCTGCCCTGGCTCCTGCGCGGCTCTCCTGAGCCGCGGCTCTGGCGGCTGGCGGTTTAGCCGCGGCTGGCGGTTCAGCCAACCGCTGGCGGTTGGGTAACCGCCAGCTAACCGCTGGCGGTTAAGGCCGAAAATTTTTTTTTTTTTTTTTTTTTTTTTTTTTTTCAGCAACTTCCCCAACTTCCCCCTCTTGCTATAAATAGCCCCCTATGGCCTATGGGTTTCTTGCACCTCTCTTCTCCCCTCTAGTTTCTGGCATTTTGAGGCCTTCCGTCGTTTTTGAGTAGGTGACTTTCCCTACTTGACTCAGCGCCCCTCCCTTTGCGCAGAGGTTAGAGTATTCCTCTTTTCTCCCCTCTAGTTTCTGGCATTTTGAGGCCTTCCGCCGTTTTTGAGTAGGTGACTTTCCCTACTTGACTCGGCGCCCCTCCTTTTGCACAGAAGTTAGCGGTTTTCCCTCTTTTTTCTCTCATTCTGGCTTTCTGGCAGTTGAGGCATTCCGTTGTTATTCAGTAGGTGATTTTCCCCACTTGAGACAACGCCCCTCCTCTTGTACAGGAGTTAGAAATTTCTTTTCTTTTTCATTCCTTCATGTGGAGGTGAGATGTTAGTCGGAGGGAGTCTGAAGATGGTCGGAAGTCAGGCGTCGGGAAGAAGTACGGCGTCGGGTAGAACTCCGACGAAAATCCGTCGGCGGGAAGAAGTCCTATGACGGGTAGAAATTCGGTGTCGGGTAGAAGCCCAACAAACACCCGGCGATGGGCAGAAGTCCGACGTCGGGAAGAATTACAGCGTTGGGTAGAAATCCAGCGTCGGGTAGATCTCCGACGAGGGTCCGACGACGGGCAGAAGTCCGGCGTCGGGTAGAAGTTTGGCATCGGGTAGAACCCTAACAAGGGTCCGGTGACGAGCAGATGATGGCCGGCATCCAGTAACATTGTGTTAAGGCAATATTCATCCATACTTAAGTGTGCCAACATCAGATATTACTGAATCAAGAGGCCGAAGTAGTGTGACATGCCAATATTCTGGCGATACACAAACACTGTCAACTGAGTGGAGGTCTGATGATGATCCAGTTATGTCCTTTCTTTAAAGGAGCAGTTGTAGGAGATGCTTGCGTGCAGTAAGGGAGAAGTCACTTAAATCCACCAAGGATATTTGACTGTGTTAAAGTTGCTTATTGCTTGATGATACTAGTTTGTACGGATGACGCCAATGTACTTTTCAATTTCAACTTCTAGTGAGAATAAATGTACACCTGAATCTGGATTTATGTAACTCCAATGATATTGTATATGAAATGAGGATTTGTCCCCTTGAGGGACCTGAATTGTTATTGCATCTGTAAGACATGCTTTGTGCTTTTGATGTAATATTAGTTTGAACGAATGTGAGAGACATCCTTTTAGGATGTTTGACATATCTGAGATTGCAAGTCAAAGCCCTTGCCTGATGACGTTAAGGGAAGATGTTAGATTAAATCTCCCCAAGAATGATCTTCCAATGATTGGGATACAAGACATCATCTAATGACATTTGACCTATATGAGGTTGTATGTCAGAGCCCTGCTCAATGACGTTAACCTGTATAGGAGTGGTCGAGGGAATCCACCGAGGATGTGAGACCTATTCGAGGTTGTATGTCAGAGCCCTGCTCGACGACGTTAACCTTTATGGAAGAGGTCGAGAGAATCCACCAAGGATGTGAGACCTATCCGAGGTTGTATGTCGGAGCCTTTGCTCGACGACGTTAACCTGTATGGAAGAGGTCGAGAGAATCCACCAAGGATGTGAGACCTATCCGAGGTTGTATGTCGGAGCCTTTGCTCGACGACGTTAACCTGTATGGAAGAGGTCGAGAGAATCCACCAAGGATGTGAGACCTATCCGAGGTTGTATGTCGGAGCCTTTGCTCGACGACGTTAACCTGTATGGAAGAGGTCGAGAGAATCCACCAAGGATGTGAGACCTATCCGAGGTTGTATGTCGGAGCCTTTGCTCGACGACGTTAACCTGTATGGAAGAGGTCGAGAGAATCCACCAAGGATGTGAGACCTATCCGAGGTTGTATGTCGGAGCCTTTGCTCGACGACGTTAACCTGTATGGAAGAGGTCGGGAGAATCCACCAAGGATGTGAGACCTGTCCGAGGTTGTATGTCGGAGCCTTTGCTTGACGACGTTAACCTGTATGGAAGAGGCCGGATCGAATCCCCCTGGGATCGATCTTCCAGTGATTGAGAAGTAATAAAGACTGCATATTTCTCGAATCAAGGATAAAGAGACTATATTTGTCAGTAGTTTTTCACTGTCATTTGTATTCTTTTTAAAGAAAGAGACAATATCAAAACTGGACGAACAACACATTATATTACTGTAAGACAATAATTCCCTTGTACAACAGAAGAGATACATATAGGGACAATCACATCATTTGACTTGGTAGAAATACTAAGGACATTAGAGTGACATCCTACTGATCATAGAAGAGATACATGGTGACACATGACAAGTAGTATTACTAACACAAAGGTTCAAGTTGCAGCATTACTCAATCTCACCAACCATTTGAATATTATTCAATGGTTGTCTTTGTTGTTGTTGATTTTGCCCCCCAGTGGGGCGAGCTTCTTCTCGGGTAGGTGGGTTCCCAATAAACTGTCGAAGATAGCCCTGGCGGATAAGTCTTTCAATCTCATCCTTAAGTTGCCAACACGCTTCAGTAGAGTGGCCACGACTACGATGAAAGTGACAGTACTGATCTTGATTTCCTGTATTTGGCTTCGAAGGATGCGGCCATTTCACTTTGTCCTGATCTTGAATCGCCATTAACACATTTGCTTGAGATGTGTTGAGCGGAGTGTACTCTTTCTCCTGCCGAGATTCTCGTTGTGGTAATGGGGGCCTAGAAGGTAGATTGATATTCCCTTACTTTTTTCGTTGTAAGGAAGAATTATCCATCCCAGGAGTACCTTTGCGCTTCCCATTTGTCTGCTCGAACTGCTTTCTGTGAGCATTTATGGCTTCATCTGCGGAGATTTGTGCCTCCACACGATGAATCAGGTCGGCGTATGAATGAACCGTATCTCGCATAAGAGCCGAATAAAAGGGGCCAGGACGGAGGCCACCAAGAAAGACTCCTCTCAATAATTCAGGATCTACTCCTGAAATTTGTCGAGCCTCAGTAGAAAATCGCTGAAAATACTCTTTCAACGATTCTCCCTCATTCTGACGGATTCCAGATAGGTGGGAGGAATCCTTAGTGATTCTTCGATTGGCTACAAACTGTTCCACGAACACTTTAGCCATTTTGTTGAATGAAGGGATCGTTCTAGACGGAAGCGAATAGAACCAAGTTCGTGCTTGTCCCTTGAGGGTAGCAGGAAAAACCTGACATAGGAGTGCATCCGATGCTCGCTGGATATGCATGATAGTTCTGTAATGATCGATGTGCTCGTACGGGTCGGATGTCCCGTCGTAGGAATCGATGCTTGGTAGTTTAAATCCTGCCGGAATAGCGTGTTGAAGAATAGTTTCTGTCAAGGGTGACGACTCCTGCAAGTCCCACTGACGAAGGGGTTGCCTTATGCCTCCTGTAGGGAACTCTTCTCGGACCAATCGTCGCAGTTCGTGGCGAAGGGCATTGCGAGGGAGCTCAGCAATGTGTGGTCGGGCTAACTCTTCGGGAAGGTCCAAAGGAATACGAGGTTGCCGACCTGTGTGCGAAGGATGGGTAGAACTTGCTGTATCAGCCAGTTCATTATCTTGATGCGACTGCGAATGCCTCCTGAGTGGAGGAAGAGGAATCTCGTCTTGAAGATGTTCGATTTGCACAGCTTCAACACGTGGTGGATCTCGAGGGAGAAGAACCTCCTCCTGTGGTGCTAGTTCCTGTGGTGCTAGTGCCGGTTGTCGAGTCTCTCCCAGGAGTTGTAGGATCTCGTTCTGAGACTCCTCCATCTTCCTGATGCGGTCTTCAATGGACGGTCCTGAAATTCCTTCTCCCATAGCGTCTTGCCCCCCAGCATGAAAGGAGGCGGATACTTGGGGTCTATGATTCATAGACTGATCCCGAGATTGATGTGAATTGGAGCGGGAGGCTCCCAAGATGCGATTGCTACGCCTGTTGGCCATCAAAGTGGTGCTTAGGATAGTGGGATTTGTTTCCCACACACGGCGCCAAACTGTTGCGGACTCAAATATACGCGGCGATAGAGTTTAATATTTCCGTCTCAGCGTTGTACGTATATTCAGCACACAAACAGAATCGAAATAGTAACACCAGGATTTTTACGTGGAAAACCCTGGAAAGGGAAAAAACCACGGGGCCACGCCCAGTTGAAATAGTTCCACTAGTGTCGTTTGAAGTACACGAGGCTGATCCGTCCTTTAAATTCAGGACGATCAGATTACAATGAGTATCAGTTACAAGGACAAGCAGAGTTCCGACGTCACTCGGGGTGTCGAGCAGAATTCCGGCGTCACTTGGAAAGAAGTCCGGCGTCGGGTAGAATTCCGGCGTCGGGCAGAATTCTGATGTTGCTCCCGTGTCGGGCAGAGCTCCGGCGTCCCTCGGGCGCCTGGTGGTGCTTCGGTGGTGTTCCGGCAGTGTTCCGGCGGAGTTCCGGCGGTGTTCCGGCGGTGGTCGAGGAGGAGTTATTCCCTCCTAGACTTCTCTCCTCTTCTTCTTCTCTTTCTTCTCTTCTTCTCTTCTTGGCTTGGGTCCCCTCTTAAGAGAAATGAGGGGCTATTTATAGTTTTTCTGGAGTGGCATAGCCTGTAAATATGTGAGGGATCAGGGGCAAATAGGGAGTGATCCGGATGAACGGCCGATATTGAATCCCTTGATCGTGAACCGTTTATCAAGCATTTGAAGGTCTTAATGATATCAGAATTCTGCGATCTTGGAATCGTTGGATTCGTCTCGTCGAGCCGCTCGATTCGAGTATAAGCTCGTCAAAATCGGAGACCGTTTGGTAACTCAAATTGCTGTTTGATGCTTCCAACAGCACTTTGGGTACTTGATTTGGACTCACTTGGGCTCGGATTGAGTCGAATTTGGTGTCGTTGGATTTGTATTTCCGAGACGCTCAGTTCGACTATAAGTTTGCTGAAATCGGAGTTTAAATGGTCTCCGAATTAATTTTTGAAGTTTCCAACTTGAGTTTTTCCTCGAGATTCGTGCTCGATCAAGATGATTTTTTGATGATATATCACTACTATTAAAAAAAATGACATGTTCTATTTTATTTTGCATGCCATGTGAAATGAGATGTGGAGGAAAGGAGCTTGGGCCTCTTAGCATACATTGAAGCACCAACATTACTTAAGTCATGTTATATTACATATGTCAAATGAATTGTGTAAGCATAAATGAAATGAAAAGGGAAAGAATTGATATGAGAATAAGATGCCATAATGGCATGAAAAGCTTTGGTGAAGTGATTATTCTCTATTAAAAGTCATGTAATAACATAATTAATACAAATTGCATGTTAGTTATATCTTTGTTGGAATATGGATTATGTTACTTGTAAACATGATAAATTATGGTGTAAATGAAAAAAAAAAAAAATCAAATTCCTTAGTAAGTTTGTTTGATAGTTTGATGAACAATGTTATTGCTCGCTCTAGTTGTTAATCTAATCTTTAAGGAAAACATAAAGCACGAGCTAAGTAGAAGCAAGAAGTTAAATAGTGTTGTATTTGAATATGGAATTAGAGGAATAAAAATTTTCTACGTCATGAATTTTAATACAAGATTATTGTGGATGAATGGAATGCAATGTTATTGTAAATATCAAAAATATCATATTTATTAAACTTGCAATCTTTTTTGTAATTAAAATAAGTAACTAGACAAGACCAAAGAATTTTCTCAGGAATACATGATGGTCACATTTTCAAAACTTATAAAAAAAGTCATTCTAATTTTTCATTAAGACACCAAATTATTGTCATTAATCATTAATAAGTCATTCATAGAATCTCTTATGAAATATTTAGGCTCAATGGGTGGGTTAACAATCCCAATTTGAATAAGCAACAAAAATAAGTGGAAATGTTCTGCCATTCTATATAAGTCAAACTTCTATCCTAAAAGGAAGCATTTTGAAGCAAATAACTGGTGATATGTGAAGTATTTTATGTACATCAATCCTGAGGAGCTTTATAGTTCTGAAATAATTTCCATAGCAATAAGCACATTTTGCTTTTATCCAATACGTAAAATGATGTAGCAGTTTAGTTTTTTTTAACTTGCTTTATGATGTGAATACTATATACATAACTGTGTTTAATTAGATAGAGATATTTATGATTAAATAATCATTTCCTTGGATAAAACTAATCCTGCATAAGAACAAAAGATCACATAAAAAAGTGTGTTTGATTTGATAGAGATATTTATAATTAAAAATAACACTTTTTGTTGGACGGAACTATTCCTTCATAAAAAGAATTCCATCATGGCATCAAAAAGATGTTCCGATGAGTGATATTATGCTCGTTTTCTTGGTGCATGGTTGATTGATATTTAGAATTAGTGGTGATGTGGGATGATGGTATTTGCATTTTCATAGGTTGCGATAACAATAGGGGATGAAGAGGCCAACAAAAAATAATTGAGGAATTTGCGTACATAGTGTTGAATTCTTATTTAATATATATCTATTATTTAAATTTTTATTTTTATAATATTATAATCTAAATTTTAAATCATATGAAAAATATAGATAATATATATATTTTGATATAATTTTAACACTTAAGCGCAGAGGCGGAATCTTGTCCACCCTCAAAACTAGTGGGCAAAATTTCCAATATTTTGAAAATCAGACCGGACAGACGGGTTCAACCGGTTCAACTGTGAACCGGCCAAGTAACTGGTCCGGTCAAATTCAAAACCGTGTTTCCATCAAACCGGCTCGACTGAAAAATCATCGAACAGGTCCTAGTTTGGTAGAACCGACGGATTCTATAAAAATGTTTAATTTTATTTTAAATAATATGTTTTAGTATTTTAAATCCATTTAGAAATTTTAAAATATTTTTATTAGATATAGAGATTAATTCAACCAAAATTTCACATAAAATGTTTTGTTGTAAGTTATGTAAACTTTATACTATGTAAAGACAATTACCTCAAACTACTCTATTACGTGCAACTAAAAAAGCTGCATGAATACTATCTGAGTTATAATGCGAATTTAGTTAAACTTCAAATTTGGACTGGTTTGGCTAAAATTTTTTTTTAATGTGTATTATAAATTTATATAATATAAATTTGTGATAATGTATATTATAAAAATTAATAATATAATTTTAATATTATAAATTTATACAATATCTTAAATATTATTTTTATTATAAATTTTATTTATATTATATATTTTTGCAAATCTAAATTCAAGCACTGTAGTTTTAATGATATCAAACATTCCTGCTTCTCTACTATTACTACTGCACATCTGTTTTAGTTGCCCAATGCCTACTAACTTTCAGGTTCACAAAGTCAATTGCAATTCAAACCATCTCAAAATTGGGTAGATTAGGACTAAATCAGTCTGTAAGATTAACTTTCAATGGTTTTTACCTTTTCTTGAGTTAAATGTAATAAGATAGATCCTGATGTTAAGTAACATTGCACACACACACTGTGGGGAGAAATTTGGTGAGTTTGAGAGTTTTCTTAATTTTGAGCATATCATACAGGACGATCCAAAATCGTCCTGGACGATTATTCAAAACAGAAACCCTAATTAGGACGTCCCTGTTTATTAAGGTTAGTTAACTTATCGTCCTAGACGATATTTTATCGTACATAACGATCAGTACAAATTCAGAAAACAGCCGCCAATCACATTTTAGAAAATATTTTATTTTTAGAATTTTTTTCTGATCGTACAGGACGACACTATATTGTCCTGGATGATTTATTACAATTTTGCGAAAAATGTTCCCTTGATTAGGAGACTAATTATTGTTTAATTTATCAATCACATCATACAGGATGATCTTCCGATCGACCCGGATGATCCTTTGTATTTCGTGGGACAATTTCTAATCGTCCCGAACAAAACCATGATTTTCTTCTGATCGTCCAGGATATCATCCTGAACGTCCTGAACATTGTGCGAGACGATTTGTCGATTGCCACTCAAAATGAACTGATCGTCCCGGATGATTATGAAATCATCCAAGATGAAAACCCTTATTTTCTTCTAATTGTCCAAGATATCATCCTGGACTTCCCGAATATTTTTCTGGACGATTTATCATTTTTCACTTAAATTGAACTAATCGTCCTGGACGATCGTAAAATCATCCTGGATGATATGTAGAAAGTATTTCTTCTAATCGTCTGACATTGGCAATCGTCTTGGCAAAACGGCTGATTTTGTATTAATCATACAGGACGATCGATAGATCATCCTAGACGATATAGTCGATAAGTTAAATTTTAGGGCATTCTTTTAGGCCTTGTATTTAAGCTCTTTAAACATTTCTTCAGAAATCTTTGACTGGTTTTTCTACTCTAAGAGAGCTTAGAGGAGAAGGAGAGTTTGGGAAAGAGAGAGGATCTTCTGAGTGGGAGTTTATGAGAGGATTCATAAAGTTTGCTCCAAGCAAGGATTCAATTATCATCTTCCTTCTTTGTCGTTGGTTCCGTGGTGGCTCTAGGGAGACTATTATCAACATCAGATCTGGGTTCTCTGCCCGTTTCAGGAAGAAGGAAAAGGAGTTGGGATTCTCTACCGACTTCAGGAGGAAGAAAAAGGATTCTGGGTTCTTTATCTGCTTTAGGAGGATGTAAAAAGTGTCAAGGTTCTTTTCCTCACTAGTGTCGGTGAAAAGATTTTGTAAGGGCTTCTTCGCCTTGCTATGAGAGCAAAAGGAAAGTCACTATAGTGTTTAGTGCAATATATGGAGGGGAGGCTCTGGGGAGTGGACGTAGGTCAAATTGACCGAACCACTATAAATCTGGTGTGCTCTTTTCATTTATTTTTCTGCACTTTAATTTCTGCATATTTCTATGATCTGATCTGTGATTAAAAATATTTGATTTTGGGTATTTGCTTCTGCTCACATTGTTTGAGCTTTAAAACATTTAAAAAGATAAAAATATTTTTCATTTGGTGTAGGAATTTTTAAAAATATTTGATTTTGGGTATTTGCTTCTGCTCACATTGTTTGAGCTTGTTCAAGAGTGTTAATTGAAGCAATTATAAATTCACTTTTAAAAAATATTATTTATTTTATAATTTATGTTATAATTGAATAGTTTTAATATTTATTACACTATCCAGGTCAACTCCGATCGAACCATTAAAAGTTGAACTTGACTTTCTTCCACATTTATATCCTATCCAATTTTTACAATTTTAAAAATTTTTAAAATTTGCCGCAATTAAAAATTTTTTTTGCCCTATTAGAGACACGTTCACGCGAGAAATTATTATGTGCAGAGTCCGGATGGGAGATACGTACGAATTTTGTGAGGGTGCACAGAAATATACAGTAAATATATAATTTTATTTTTTACTATGTATTTCATATATATTTACTATGTGCACTCATAAATTTTGGATTTATCTCTCATCCGAACTCGACACGTATTAATCTCTTCGTTCATGAACATAACATTTGGAGAAAGTGTTATACTGTCTAGGGGTGTCAAAATCAGGTTACGGGTTGGGTTCGGGTCGAACCTGACATTGACTAACTACTCTTTGACCGGACCCAAACCCAACCCATTTTTTTCAAACAGGTTAGAAAATGCAGCCCGAACCTGACCTGCCGGGTTGCAGGGTTGAGCTGACATGACACGATCAGAAAATGCAACCCAAAGCCGACCTCCCGTTGCCGTCGTCGTTGCTTCCAATTCAAGTATCCAACTACAGAATGGACAATGACCTCCCTCCTGTCATTGTGGTTGCTTCCTATGCAACTACAATACGGCGAGCTCCCTACCGTCGATCGGTCGTCATCGAAGGAGGCGAAGAACGACGGGAGAATAGGAAAAGCAAACCTAAGTCCTTGCCATCGGACCGTCGTCGTTGTTGCTTGACTTGCTTGCGATCCAGCCCTTCCGGCTTCCGTCATTGAAGGAGAAAAATCAGGCATGTGAGGGGAAATCAAGTCAGTACTCGTCAATTTTGGGTTAGAGGGTTGACCATGAACTGACCCGAATCCAACCCGTCTGCCAAACGGGTTGGCCCAAACCCGAAATTTATTGGATGGTTTCATGTCGGGCTTTCGAGTCGTGTCAAATATTGACACCCCTAATACTGCCCGCAGGATGCCTCGCCGCTTGCATGACGCCATTGCCGGTTGCATGTTACCTGCAAGATGCTACTACCGTTTTCTGTCTGCATGACGCCGCCAACATGTGTACAACTGTAAATGTATTGTTGATTTGGAAAAATAATACAGTGTTTACGTGTTTGCCCCCTTAACCAAATTTCACTTGGTCTCTGGATTGTTTAGAATCTATTATCTTAATATATTTAGAATGCTTTAACTTAATTGCCTGCTTCTCTTAATTTCGTTGCGTTACAATTTTTTTTTTTTAATAGTCTTTTTCTTATTTTGAACTAGAAATGATTCAATTATTTTCTACTTTTCATTTCATTAAAGAAAGTTGTTTAAGAAATAAAGTCACAATTTTAGGCAAATGATTAAGGCTTAGAAGATTCAGGTGCAGGTTTTACCGTTTTAGCATAGTACCAACCTTGCAAACTTTTTCAGATCAAAGCATGAGAGGTTTTGTCAAAAAATGGTCATTGTAACCTTAGTGGGCACTGTAATAAGGAGCAATCCACTTTTTGTAAGAGAAAAGGTTGCTGGAACTTATTTTGTTCGTTTATTATCCATACGAATTTTTTCTTTGGTACTAATGTTCGTTTCGGTATTAACGTTTAACATCCAAATCACCTGTAGCAGGTGTAGATCCATAGCTGCAGTACAAAACTTAGCTTTGAATTTTATCTTATATGTTTTTTATTTCTTGTAAATTTAGATATTTATATAATGCATTTGGCCAAGCGTTGTGTAAACAAATATAAAAATTTTAATATAAGATATATAAATGAATAAAGATTTTATGATATGTATTTATGTCACTCAAAACAATTTTGAAAAGATCAAAGAAATACATTTATGTATTGGGTTAAGATGGTTTATCTTTTATTTCAAGAATTATTTCAATCAGTTTTTTTTCATATAAAAGAGTTTTATCTTTTGATATTCATCTCAATGGTTTGTAATTAATATTAATGGGAAAAATATCGTACATATGGGTTGAATGATGACTAAGTTGATGCTATATTTTTGTACGAGAGAGTTAATATTTTGAGAAGAAGATTATTTTGAATAACTTGTGTTCAGTAGGATATAGGAAAGACGTAGTGAAAAGCCAAAGAAACAATGAAACATTCTAAGAGGAAAATGAGTTATTGCTTTTTTTTTTTGGTCTTTGCACTTATATTATTTGAGTTTACTCGCATTAGGGATGATATATTTATAGAAAGTTAAAATGTCTAAAAGTCATCGATATCCTGTTAGGTGATCAGCTATTTTTTTTACAAAATTAAGCTCTTTACTATATAGGAGCCTATAAGTTTATTGGTAATAAACTCCAAACAGTTTACTACAATGAGGTGAATTTTCCATGTGGCAGTTATTGAGAGATTGAAAATTACTTATTTGATAATTATGCTCAGGATCTATTAGCTGGTTGTCCGGGCATTAGCTATTGACTTCTGCTTGTTGCTTTTGATTGCTACAAAGTATAGTTGAATTGTTGGCTTTGAGTAGGAGTTAGCCTTTAGATGAGCTCAATCTACATAGATGTTGTCTTGAAAAGTGTTGAGTAATTTAACAAATTTAAATCGAGGATTTTTAGATCTATTAACTTTTCATTTGAGATGTGGACTTGATCAAATGATAATCATTTGCCTTCAAACTAGTTGCGGGCTGAAAAATTCAAGGCAGCAGACTAAAAATATTTTGTCTTAGTGATGTACAAAAATTCAACACACAAACAGATGATGCACTAGGATTTTTACTTGAAAACCCTGAAAAGGAAAAAAATCATGGGGCCTTGCCTAATTGAAATAATTCCACAATATGTTAAAGAATTTATCAAGCTTTAGATGGGTATTCTTGGTGTTGTCTGAATAACAAAGATTGTTCATCAAAGGTCTGGCGATAGTTGGAGATCTTTTGATAATCAACCAATGGGAAATTGTTTGGAGATGTTTGATTATTAGAAAAAGATTCTACAGCAACCAATGAACATACAGAAATCAAACGACGCTCGGGGGTCGGGAAGAGATTCAGCGTCGGCAGTGTTGACTGGAAAATGCAAGTGAGCTCTTTAGCCTTCTCTTCTCTTCTTCTTCTTCTTCTTTCATATGATGAATGAGGGCCTATTTATATTTTTTGAGAGTGCATGGATTATAAATATGAATAAGATCAAAGACATGTTGGGAATATTCTATCGGATGGCTGATGGTGTTTCCCTTAATCATAGAGCATTTCTCAAGCATTTATGTTTTGTAATAATGTTAGAATTAAGTGATCTTGGACCCGTTGGATTGATCTCATCGAGCCGCTCGATTTGTCTATATGCATGCCACATTCGATGATTATTTGGTCATCCAATTAATGCATTGAACTTTTCAAGTATGCTTTGGACTCTTGATTTGTGCCCATTTGAGCTCGGATTAGACCAAATTTGGTGTTATTAGGTTCGTCTCATTTAGATGTTCAATTTGACAATAAACTTGGTAAAATTAAAGTTTGAATGACCCCAAAATTAATTTTTGAATCCTTCATCATCTCTTATTTTCATCAAGATTCGTGTCCGATTAAGGTGAATTTTTGTGACATTAAGTGCTCCCTATTTTAGCATGTCAAAGCTTGCTGAGTCTAAAAATATGTACTAGAGCTTTTGAAAACTTTTGCAAAATTTTATTATCGGACAATTTCTGTGGCCTGACCGCTCTCCAAGCGTTGATGTCAGCCTTCCCTCGACTCTATGAAACAAGTAAAATATCCCCGATCATAATTTAAGTGTTTACTAAAGTAAGCGAGCTGATCGAAATGAAAAATGTTAGAAACTCAAACTAAAAATACTTGAAATTATTCTAAATTGATTGTAGAGGCTTCGTTGAGCTCCAAAAGTATCAAAATTGAATGTGAAACTTTGAAAAATAATTCTAGGGACTCAGAAAATGTTGAAACAGACTATCCGTGCCAAGAATTGGGCCCGATGGCCTGGACAAGGTTTGGTGTCCAAAACAGCTAGCCAACTGTCAGCCTTCAGTGGGTCATATGCATACTTGAGCCGAGGCATGCGCGTGAGGGGTGCACTTGGCACCCTCTTTGATTTTTTTTTTGAAAGCTAGCCATCTTGATTGAGGTGGCACAGTTAAGCAAGCTACAGTAGTCGCCTTTTAGAATTTAGGATAAAATTATTTTTTTTATTAAAATTTTAAATATTTTTATCCTTTTAAATTCTAAAAAATTATAAAAATAAAAAAAATTCATGTAAATTTTGGAATAATCTTATCACCTCCCTCTCCCCAAATACGTATAAATGCCCCCTTTGCGGGAAGGATAAAGAGAACAAACTTCCCCTAAATTTGTTCTTTCTTTTCCTTTTCTTTATCTCTCCTTCTTTCCTACACTTCCTCTTATATTAGAGGCATTCTACTATCTTTGATAGGCAGTGTCTCCTACCAAGCTCCTATGCCCCTCTTTATGTATAAGGTGTAACCCTTTTATTTCTTCTTCTTCTTTCATGCACTTCTTTTTACATTAGAGGCATTCGACTATCTTGGATAGATGACATCCCTTATCAAGCTCCAGTGCCTCTCTTACTGTAGAAGGAGTTCCCATGAGAGATTATTCTCCCCTTAAAATACCCATGACTAAAGAAAATTAACCACATCCTGCACCAAAGAGATATGATGGTTGTAATACACAGGAAGAGTCATGGTGATAGTGGATAGATGGAATTTTGACAATCATAAATCAATCCTTTAATGTAGAAAGTCACGTAAAATGCCTATGGTATGGGTAAGGTAGTGAGCTAATGGCAATGGTCAAGGTGCACTTTATTTGGGGTAGTATGTATGTATGCTGATGGGGGCGAATATCAGACAATATGATGGAGGTGGTTGAACTCTATGCAGATTGCAACTATCTAGCAACATACTCATAGTGTCAACTAAGTGGAAATCTGATAGGACTCCAACCGATGCTTCGATAACTATGCATTTCCTCAGGTGGTGGATTAATAAATGCACCAAGATTTTTCCCTTCTGCTTTGATTGATGATGTTGTCTCTATTATTACCTCTGATAATGGTTTAGAAAAAAATTGATGTGTTAAATATTGTATTGATCCTTACCCCAAAATGGTTTTTCTAGGTACACACTCCTCCACCAGAATTCATTTTGATGTACGAGATGATGTTGATGAAAGCACTATGATCTTCTTCACTTTTAGATTCCTTTATTTGATGAAGATGATTGTATATTTGAATCTGATGTAGAGCCATTCTATAGGTACATCCAATAATATTGTATATGGATTTGAGATGTTTATATAAGCTTGATGCTTGCTATTTAGTTATTTGAAGTAAATACTACTCTATCTTTATATAAGAATACTTTCAATTTTTGAACTTGCCTACCAAAAGAAACTAAGTGTTTTATGTATTTTTTGAACATGCTTTTATATATTGCACCTACTTAGAGCAACTAGATTAGCTGAATTCAATTTCCTTACATAGTTGTTAGCATTAAGTGATTTTTTAGATAAGAACATCTGAGGCTTTTAGACCACTACCTTTTGAGGCTTTTAGCCTTTTATTTTATTTAGTGTAGTTATGCCTTTTCATATTTTTAGCCTTCTAAGGTCTTTGGTGTTCTAATGCCTTTTGAGATTTTTAGCCTTTTATGTTCTTTGGTGTTCCTATGGCTTTTGAGATTTTTAGCCTTCTAAGATCTTTGAATGAGCGATGACCTATCAATCACTTGCTATCATGAAGTCTTTCAAGTGAGGACCCTACCCACTACTAACATCCCTTGGAGGTTACCTCATGGGCAGAGCTTCTTAGGGTTATGAATGGAGACCTTGCTGATGATGTCAATACAACACTTCATATAGAAAGCAGTTAACTTGCCTCCGGTTCCTACTGAACCGGGAACTTCTGTTCAGAAGAATTAGTTTTTGAACACTTGGATGAAAATGTAACATATCAAGATCAATCTTCCGGATCAAGTTTCTCATTGGCTGAATGAGGACATCATCATGAAGCTTGATGAAACGAAAGTGGCAAAGAATGTGGAAGTCCTTAAAAACTCCCTCGTTGTGAAAGTTTTTTTGGGTAAGAATATCTCTTTTCCTTTGTGTAGTATCGAATTGAGACGTCAATGGGCTAAATTTGGTGGATTTCTTTTAACCTCTCTTGGGTTAGATTGGATTTTGTGCTCATTCCAATCTAATGAAGCTACGGAAGAAGTTCTTAGTGGTGGTCCTTGGTATATGGGGGGACACATTATGGGGATTGATAAATGGACACCATAATTCTCTTAAGAATCCTTAAAAAGGTTAACATCACTTATTTGGATTCATTTGCCACATTTTCTGCTACATTGTTGGGATGAATCAAATCTTGCTAAGATTGCTTCAAGGGTGGGATATCCTATGCTATTTGATGGTAATATGTTAAGATGGGGGAGAAGAGAGTTTGCGAGGATTTTTGTCTGTATAAA
The DNA here is from genome assembly GCA_019925795.1 of Dendrobium chrysotoxum. Lineage (NCBI taxonomy): Eukaryota > Viridiplantae > Streptophyta > Magnoliopsida > Asparagales > Orchidaceae > Dendrobium > Dendrobium chrysotoxum. The sequence goes on from CM034297.1 coordinate 36,463,369, forward strand.
TTTGGACTCTAAACTACCTCATGGTGTTTGGATAGAGGGGGTAGAGGGAAAATTTTTTCAGAAGATTGAGTGTGAGAAAATTTCTTCTTTATGTTTTACTTGTGGTAAGATTGGACATAAATCAGATTTTTGTATGGAGAATCATACTAAACAAATTAATAAGGGTGTTAGTAATCATGTTGAGGAAATTCATGTAAAAAGCAAGGAAGTTGATACTCCTATATCAAAGGATTCTGAATATGGTCCTTGGTTGCATGTGAAGTTCGGGAACAGAAAGAAGAATATGGTGCTGAAGAAGAATTTTTTTAAAGCTGGTCTTAAGAATTTTGTTGGAAATCTAAATATTAAGTCTATTTCTGATATAGATAATCAAAATGAACTTCCAGGTATTCATGCAGAGCAGAATTTGTTATCTTCGGATGCTGAGGTCAGTGAGGTCATGAAAGATAATGAAGTTGGGATTGATTTCAGTATTGGCTTGGCTTGAATTAATGCTCAAGTCCTATTAAACACTAATCCCTTGCCTTTGGCATTGGGCTTAACTCGTCTAAGCAACTCCTAAGCCCACCTCCCACGCCACCTCAACTGCCATGTGGCATGGGAACTAGTCAAACCATCAAACCAAGGCTAGGGAGCCGTCAAACCCAGTCAAAACCCATCTTAAGATTAATCCCCTCTAATCTAAACTTCTCCAGCAGCTTAGGTGGACTCTAGAACTTCCTAAAACTCTCCCAAGCCTTTTGATCCAGATCTAATGGCCCTTATTCATTCCCATTTGGACTAAAGGACAAAAGGGGCTTTCCACCTCATTTGTACCTTTTTCCTTGATTCTCCCTGCTCCTACCTATTCCATGGACACATGGCAACCATCTAGAAGTCCAACTAGTTGATCCAAACCATCCCTTTGGATTGGAGAAGGCTGAATAGGGCAAAGGCATTACTTGAGCTCATATTCAAACCTTAGCCTTCTCTCTCCATTCAAGCTCCCTCCAGCCAATCTCTCAGTACGTTCAAGCTCTCCAGATTTCCCTACACATATTCCAAGCTCAAACCCACCAGTCAAAGCTACAGGTGACCCGTTCTCCAATAATGAAAGTGTGAATAGGTTGTTAGACCTATTAACTATGTCCGAATGCTAACCAAGAGGGGGGTAAATTGGTTATTTAAAAATTTCTTTGAATTTTTGAAAACCATTTTTAGAAAACTTAATTAAGGATCCTTAAAATATGGAGTTGATTGAATAACATTTTCATAAAAGATTTTTCAACCACAAAATAATAAAGCGCATAAAATAAAAAATGTAGAAAATAAAAAAGAACATAAGAACACCAAATTTTATAATGGTTCGGTCAAACATAACCTATATCCACTCCCTAGAGTCTCCTTCTCTAGGTATTGCACTAAACCAAAGTGACTCTCCATTTTCCCCCACAGTAAGGCGGAGAAGCCCTTACAAACTCTCTTCCACTAAATTCCAGTGCGGCAGAGAACCGTCATCATTTTTCACCCTCCTGGTGAAGGAAGAGAACCCACTCTTCCTTTCACACCCTCCAGGTGTCGGCAGAGAACTCACTCATCCTTTTACACCCTCTAGGTACTGGCAAAGAACCCACTCATCCTTTCACACTCTCCAGGTGTTGGCAGAGAACCAAGCATCCTTTTTCACCCTCCTGGTGACGGCAGCGAACCAAACCTTCTTCAAAGATCATCTCTCAAGAGTCTTCAAAGAGATATGGAAGAGACTTGAAGTACAAACAAAGAGATCCTCACCTTTGGGCAACCTTATAAATCCCCTCATAATTTCCTCTTCAAAGATTTCACCACACTCACTCCCAAACACTCTTCCTAATCACTCTCCCTTCCACTCTCAAGAAAAAATTCAAAGAAGATTAGTTGGAAAGTAAGTTTTTAGGAACCTTGTATTCAAATGACAAGAGAAATCATCCAAAAATTGAAAATTTCAAGTTTTATGAAGTAGGATCGTACTGTATGATCGATAATTATCCCATATAAATAGTTCAATAAATGAAAGGTTCATCCCGTATGATATACCGTACGAACCATATAAGCCCTATTTCGTACTCTGGAAAATGAAATAGGAAACCAAATCGTATTGTACGAACTGTTTAAAATGTTGAACGGTTCATCCCATACGATGTTGTATAAAGCTGTGAACCTCAAATTTTGTACTCTAGAAATAATGTATGAAATCCATTTATACTGTACGAACAGTTCAAAAAATTGAACAGTTCATCCTGTATGAACCAGTACGAACCATTGAACCCCAGTTTTCATACTCTGGAAATGATATACGAAATCCATTCGTATTGTACGAACAATTCAAAAATTAAACGGTTCATCCCATACGAACCAGTACTAACCATTGAACCCCAATTTTCATACTCTAGAAATGATATACGAAATATGTTTGTACTGTACGAACAGTTCAAAAATTTAAACAGTTCATCCCATACAATTCTGTATGAAACTAGCAACCTTGGATTTCGTACTCTAGAAGAGATGTGCAAATACATTTCATACTGTATGATTTACACTTAGAAAAATTTTCATACTTAACCTGGCAGGTTCGTTGGTTTAAGAGGAGAAACTATACAAATCATCCTATAAGATATAATATCGTACAGTACGATTAGTTTAAAAAATTAAGTATTGTCTTACTCCCCCAGTGTGTGTGTGCATGATTACCCAATTACAATCACATCTCTCAAACTCAAGAAAAGAAAAAAATACATACTCCAAGACTAAACACCTCTAATTCAATCAATTTGAAGTCTTCCACTGTCTGAAATATGATTTTTCCTGAAATGAAAGATTAGTACACACAAAATAAAATTTCTAACATTTGTTAGGACAAATAATAAACAAGCAATAAGATCAAACAATAAGATTTTGTAATCATCAAAAACTCACATCAAAAACTCACTGGAATAACCATATTTATACCATTCTCAACAATCTCTCCCTTTTTGATGATGGCAAAATAATTATTGTTTGAGTTAACAAGTAAACATAAATTTTCTCCTAAGCTCCCCCTACAAGTAAGCTCCCCCAAAATGAATAATCTATTTGAAATAAGGGGACAGAAGAAAAAAATAAAGAGATAAGATAAGACAAGACAAACACACACAAATACACACATAACATGCATATCAAATAAAACATATCAAACAAAGCATAGCAAACAAACTTCCCCTTTTGACATTAATAAAAAGGGAAGAAATCACAGTAGTTGATGAATAAGATAATGTTAAATGAATTATAATTACTCTATTGAAATTGGATGCAAAAGATAAAGACTCAAAAGTTTAAATCATAGAATAACAAGGATAAGAAAAGTTGATCTATGTCAATAATATAATAGACAAATTAAGTAACCACAACTGTTGCAGAAATGATGAAATAAAATTAATAATTTTCTAATTCAATAGTGACAATCATTGATTAGTGTAATTGAGAAAATGATAAAGGAAAGAACAATTGGCAACATTGCGCATCTTTTCAAATTGAATGGCACACTTTGTGCATCACGTCAATTTTTGGCTGATTTTGTGCCTCTTTATAATTTGGTGAACATTGCGTATCTTTTGTATTTGTCACACACTGTGCATTTTTTTTCATTTTTAGGCTCATTTTGTGCCTACTTAAAAAATTTTCTTTTCAAAACAGTAATCTCTTGACACAAATACAATGCTGAACACTTTGAGATAGAAATAAGAGCAATATTAAGACATTAAATATGTAATAATTTAAGCTAAGTAATACATATCTAAAAATAAAATAATAAAAAGATCTTCTGATCTACACCCAATCACAAAGTAATCTAAATATTTTGAGAGATTAAATTATGCATAGTGATTACTATTATAAAATAGATTCAACTAATATTTCATGAAGACAATCAACTACGTTTGATTAAAAAAAAATTTAAGTTACAATGGAATATGCATCCAAATATGATTTGTTCATTTCATTTAACATACATTTTTGTTACATGCAACCTTCCATACTTCTTCCAACATAAAGACTACCATTCATACATCAAATCTTTCACAAACAACCAAATACAATATAGTCTAATAAAAATAAAGAAACAACACAACAACTTCAAACATAAACACCCATACAGAGCAACAGCCAAACAACATAATCATAACTAGAAATCAGAAGGACCCTCATCTGGAGGTGGTGGTGGAGCAGCGAACATAGCAAAATAGCTATTTATTATGGCAAAATTGGTGTTCACTGATTCAAACTAATCACGAATCTAACCTCTATCTTCATTATATCTGTCATCCTACTACTTTAAATGTATCTCAATATCATCAAATCTTTGATCGAGATGATCAAAGCGCTGGACCATATTTTGATAAAAGTCCTGATCAAGTCCAGGTACAGGGGTAGGTGCAGGTGCATGTGCACCTTCTTCCTCAGAATCATCTCCAGAGCCCTCTCCCCCAAAAAGTGCCTGAAAAGAAGCATCGGTAAAGTACACAGGCAACTCAGTAGGTCCGCTAGGGTGGACTAAGTTATACTTCTTCTCTATGATATATGAAATAACATGGCCTTGTGCAATGCTTTTCTTCCTTTTGATGCTAGGATGGCCAATGTCAATAAGAGAATACAAATAGTCCATGATTAATTGGGCTTCATCTATAAGTTGACCAGTCAAGATTAAGTAGGTAACAGTTCAAAGGAGGGGTGTCATATTGATTCGATCTCTAGCTTTTGAGATAATGGAGGTTCTTAGAAAATGCTAGATGATCCTTATATTTTGGTTCAGGGTGTAGACTCTAGGTAAATGACTTGGTTGGCTTACTCCCCTAAGAACATGATTGACTTCTGACCAATCATAACCAGCTTTAGAGGTCAAGGTGTGTGCTCGAATCCCTAGAGTTCTAAGGTGAAGGAAAGTCCTCAAATCCTCCTTAATAATTTCTACTCTCTATTTCAGAACATAAGAAGTGATCCTGGTGTGGTCCTAATTTATTTTCATGTTTGCAAGGAAAATATGAAACAAATTCTTATTGTATGCATGAATGAGGGTAAGGATGAACTAAAATTGAGTAGAGTCAAAAAGTGGCATTATAGTAAAATGGATGTTCTCTTGCATTAAGAGACGAGAGGGTATAATTTTGGAAGTACTAAATCTGACCTAAGCATCCTCGTTTTGTTAAGACAAAAAATTGTCATCCCAATCTTGTCTGGAGGATGATCCTCTAGCATGTCATGATCTTTTGCCGCTGTTGGACATCTCTAATTTGTGGTTTTGAAGGGTTTGAAATGGAAGTGAAACGAATGAAAACTACCCTTCTATATAAAGAAAAGTTGATCAATCGTACAGTACAAAAAAAGTTTCGTACGGGATGAAATACTTTTTGTACGAGACGCAATAAATTTCATACGTACGAATGAAAATGGACAAAAAAGAAACATCTTTTCGTAAACTGCCCTTCCCGATGCATCCTTTCATACAGGTTTTTTGACTTCCCGATCATACAGATGATCACGTATTCATCCGGGATGATCAGAATATTAAAGATCATTTAAATGACAGTTGACTTCGTCCTTATCCAAAAATGACAATAAGGATTATACAGACAAACGATACGTTCGTACGTACGATCAGTAATAACTGCCTAAAACTATAAACTTATTCCCATTCGTTAGACAAACCTGTAAATATCGTACAGTATGATGATGTAATCATATAGTATGAACTATTAAAAAGATTGATCCGTCCCCTCAACTCTACAAATTTTCATGCAAACGCTACAGAATTTGTATTGTACGAAATAATTTTATACAGTATGAATAGAACAACAAAAAAACATAGTACAGGGAAAGCTCAAAAACCTTTCAAATTAAAATATTTTTCATTTTTCATTAAAGTACAAACAGTAAGAAGAAAAAGTGATAAAATACAATCAAAATTAAAAACAAAAATATACAACTTATACTGCACAAACTTGATATAAACAAACATACAATCACACACAAAATAATATTTATGGAAATTTTAATTCTGCATTAAGATCAATCACAACTAGCCTTATTTTTAAAATGCTAAATGTGTCAAAAGCTAGTGATTTTATGAAAATATCTACAAGTTGATCCTTAGTAGCAACATGATGTAATTCAATTTCCCCTTTTGCTACATGATCTCTTATAAAATGATGCCTTATATCGATATGCTTGGTTCTAAAATATTGAATAGGATTCTTTGAAATGCATATGGCACTAGAGTTATCACAAAAGATTGGAATTATGTCAAAAGAAAATCCTAAGTCAATTAGCTATTATTTTAACCAAAGCACTTGTGCAACACAACTTCCTAAGGCAATATATTCAGCTTCTGCAGTTGAAATGGCTACTGAGTTCTGTTTTCTACTAGACCAAGAAACTAAGAAGTTTCCTATAAATTGACAAGTTTCAAAAGTGCTTTTCCTCTCAACCCTACCACCAGCAAATCGAAATCAGAGTATCCAACCATTTTAAATGCGGTGCTTTTCTTAGGATACCAAATTCCTAGGTTTTGAGTTCCTAAAAGATATCTCATAATTCTCTTAACTGCAGTTAGATGTGACTCTTTAGGATCTGCTTGAAATCTAACACACAAATAAATACTAAACATGATATCAAATCTGCTAGCTGTCAAGTAAAGCAAAGATCCAATCATCCCTCTAAATTTCTTTTGATCAACTGATTTTCCTTTAGGATCCTTATCTAACTACACTGAGGAACTCATGGGTATACTTACTGGTTTAGCCTTATCCATTTCATACTTCTTAAGGATGTCCTTAACACATTTTTACCGACTCAGAAATGTTCCATTCTCATCCTGTTTAATGCTAAACCCCAAAAAGTAACTCAAGTCTCCAATTAAGCTCATCTCAAATTCCTTACTCATTGTTTTTGAAAATTCATCACAAAGATTTCTATTAGTAGATCCAAACAAGATATCATCTACATAAATTTGAACAATGATTATTTCATTTCCTACTCTTTTTAAAAAGAGAGTGGTGTCCACACTCCCTTTTACAAATGACCATTCAAGTAGAAATGTGCTTAGCCTTTCATACCAATATCTAGGTGCTTGTTTAAATCCAAATAATATCTTTTTTAATTTGAAAATATGATTAGGAAATTATGCACTTTCAAAACCTAGAGTTTGCTCAACATAAACATCCTCTTTTATCATCCCATTTTGAAAGGCACTCTTTACATCCATTTGATACAACTTAAAATCTTTAAAATAGGCATAGGCTAAAAGCACTCTAACTGCCTCAAGTCTGGCTACCGGGGCAAAAGACTCTTCAAAATCAATTTACTCAATTTAATTATACCCCTTAACCACTAACCTTGCTTTATTCCTTACAATCACTCCAAAATCATTCATCTTGTATTTAAATACACACTTTGATCTTTCGGTCTTTCTACCAATTCCCAAATATCATTTCTAGCAAATTGATTTAACTCATCATGCATAGCTAGAATCCAAAACTCATCCGAAAGTGTATGATTTACACTAGTGAGTTTAATCATTGAAATAAAAGTTGAGTGATTTATTTCTTTCCTCAAATCATGCCTAGTCCTAACTCCTTCACTTGGGTCACCTAAAATCAACTCTTTAGGATGACTCTTAGTAAATTTTTATTCCTTAGGCAATTGGTTTTCTTCCTCATTTTTAACCCTTTCTTCAACTTTTTTATTTTCAAGTCCTTGGGTTATTTCTTCAACTTCATCTTCATCCAACCTAGACCCTCCATAATTATCTGATTCATTAAAAATAACATGAGTGGTCTCCTCAACTACCAATGTTCTTCTATTAAAAACTCTATAGGATTTTCCAATACTTGAATATCCTAGAAAAATTCCTTTATCAGATTTAGGATCAAATTTTTCTAAGAGAGTTTTTCCATTATTATGTATGAATACTTTATATCTAAAAACATGTAGGTGTGAGAGGTTGGGAATTCTACCTTTAAGAAGTTCATAGGGTGTCTTATTTAATTTTAATCTAATGTACACCCTATTTAATACATAGCATACGGTACTAACTACTTCAGCCCAAAAATATCTTCGAAGTGAATATTCTGCCAACATGGCTCTAACAGCTTCAATCAATGTCCTGTTCTTTCTCTCAACTACTCTATTTTGCTGAGGTGTCCTAGAAGCTAAGAAATTGTGGTCTATTCTATGGGATTTACAAAAATCATCAAACAATTCATTTTCAAATTCTCTCACATGATCACTTTGGATAGTAACAATTTCAAATCCTAGTTTTCACTTAATCCAGGTGGCAAAATCTCTAAACTCCTCAAATGATTCACTTTTATGATTTAAAAATCTAATCCATATGAATCTTGAGTAATCATCCATAATTACATACCCAAACCTTTTTCCTCATAGACTTAAGGTACTGACGGGTCTGAAAAGATCCATGTGAAGAATTTCTAAAGGCTTACTAGTTCTAACTTCCTTGATTGAATTGAAAGAGGATTTGACTTATTTTTCTAGTTGACATATAAAGTCTAATTTGGGTACTCCTCTAACTAACTCTTTTTGGGTGATTTTCCTAAGATTTCTCATGCTAGCCTGACGAACTCTTCTATGACATAACCATGACTTATCAGATACAATTTTCAAAAAAAAAGTAGTAGAAGATTTTATAGAATTCAAATCTAGCATGTATATATTATTTACTTTATCACCATTCAACATAATAATTTTATTTTGACTAATAACATAGCTAGTAGGCAAGAATTTTATATGATAACTTTTATCACACAGTTGACTTATGCTCAACTGATTGTGTTTTAAGCCTTCTACTAACATAATATTTTTAATCACAAAATTTTTAGAATTTTTAATCATACATGTACCTACCACTCTCTTGGTGGTATTATCTTTAAGTGTAACATTGCCTCCATCTTGGCTTTAAGCGATATGAATTGATTCGCATCTCCAGTCATATTCTTTGAACAGTCATTGTCTAGGTACCAAATACTCTCACAAGGTCTTATGTGAGAGCGTTCCTACACAATCATCAAATAGTAATCTTGGGAACCTAAATAAGTTTGGATTCATCTCTTGGCAATTTTAAACCAGATGCATATGTGATATGATGTGTTTTAGGTATCTTAGATCTCCACACTAAATGTGTCCTATGATGAATATTATAAGTGTGGGAAATATGTCCAATCATACCATAAGAAAAACATTTCACTCCAGGAAAAGGATTTACCAATCTATGTGCACTGTAAGATCTTCTCCAAGATTTTGAACTAGTGGACTTGTGATAATATTTGTGAAAATCTTTAAGTTTGGGTGGAATCCTATTTTTCTCAAGTGCTTTCAACTTAACTTCAATATATGCATTAACACTCTCTAGAATCAAATTTTCAATCTTCAAGTTATACTATCTACTATCTGATTCATCCATAAAAGTTTTGAAATCATTTTCAAGTTCAATGTGTGATAATTTTAGAAGTTCATGCTATTTATTCAAATCATCAAATTCATCCAACAAAGTCATATAGTTGCTATCAATTAATGCATGGTCTTTCCTAAAGATTTCAAATTCTTTTTGCAGTTCTACGTAATCCAAATTCAACTAAGCATGCAATTTCTTTAGTTTCTTATATGCAGAATGAATGCTCTCAAAAACTTTAAATAATTCATCATAACTTAAGTCACATACCTCCTCTTGATCCGAATGATCAAGATTGTCAGTCATCAAGCATAAATTTGTGACTTTCTCTTCAGGTATTGTTTCTAAGGAATCTGCAATGGAGTCCATCCAAAATGCTCGTTGTAGTCTCTTCTTGCCCCTTCTATCCTTTGGTTTCTCCTTGACTTTCTCCTTGCTAGGATTGTCTTTGAGATTATTGTAATCAATCTTTATGTGTCCTCGCTTCCTGCACTCATAGCAAATAACATCATTAGAAGCCTTAGCATTTTTATGGAACTTACCTTTGTTCCACTACTGGCGTCTCATCTGCTTCCTCCTTAGGATCCTTATAAACTGCCCTGTCATTAAGGCAATATCTTCTTCATCCTTAGGCTGGGACTAATCACTCTTTGAGTCATCCACTTTCAGTGCAATATTCTTTTCTTTCCTTATATCACCTGCATCAATCTGTCTTTGAGTCACTCCTTGCTCGTAAGTAATTAGTGATCCAAGTAGATTGTCAATAGAGTAAACATTTAAGTCTTTTAACTCTATTATTTACATCATAGGTAGTAGGCAAATAACATAATATCTTATTTACCTTTTTAGAATTTGTTAGTTCCCTACCTAAAGCATGAAATGAAGTTACTATCTGTATAAAATAAGTATACATGTCAGAGATTGCCTCATTCAGTTTCATGCAAAAAAGTTCATAGTCATGTAGTAGAATGTTCAATCTAGATTATTTCACTTTATTGGTTCCATCATATGTAATGCAAAGCCTATCCCAAATCTCTTTTCTAGATTTACAAGTAGAAATACACATGTAGTCTTCTGATTTCAATGCACAAAAGAAACTATTCAAACATATAGCATTCAATTGAGCTAATTCATGTTCTTCTACAGTCCAATCAGTAAAAGGTGTTTGAATTCTAATTCCTTCTACAAGTCTAGTAGGTTCAGTGTAACCTTACTGTACTAAAATTCACATGCGATAGCCAAGTGATTCCAGAAATATAGACATGCAAGTTTTCCAAAAATTAAATGGGATATTATCAAATAGTGGAGGTCTAGTGATCGAATTACCCTCAGGTGTGTTTCAGTTTCTAAAATTAGTCATGATCAAATTTCAAAAAGTAATTTAAATAATATTTTTGAAATAGGCTCTGATACCACTTAAAAGTACAAATAGGTTATTAGACCTATTAATTATATCCCAAGGCTAACCAAGAGGGGGATGAATTGATTATTTTAAAATTTCCTGAAATTTTTGAAAATTGTTTCTAGAAAACTTAATTAAGGATCCTTAAAACATGCAGTTGATTGAATATGATTTTCACAAAAGAATTTTCAACCACAAAATATTAAAGTGCGTAAAATAAAAAATGCAAAAAATAAAAGTGAACAGAAGAACACCAAATTTTATAGTGGTTCGGTCAAACATGATCTACATCAACTCCCTAGAGACTCCTTCCTTAGGTATTGCACTAAACCAAAGTGACTCTCCTTTTGCCCCCATAGCAAGGCGGAGAAGCCCTTACAAACTCTCTTTCACCAAACCTCGGTGCGGCAGAGAACCATCATCCTTTTTCACCCTCTTGGTGAAGGCAGAGAACCCACTCGTCCTTTCACACCCTCTAGGTGTCGGCAGAGAACCCACTCATCCTTTTACACCCTCCAGGTGTCGACAAAGAACCCACTCATCCTTTCACACCCTCCAGGTGTTGGCAGAGAACCAAGCATCCTTTTTCACCCTCCTGGTGACGGTAGAGAATCAGACCTTCTTCAAAGATCTTCTCTCAAGAGTCTTCAAAGAGATATGGAAGAGACTTGAAGTATAAACAATAAGATCCTCACCTTTGGGTAACCTTATAAATCCCCTCACAATTTCCTCTTTAAAGATCTCACCAAACTCACTCCCAAACATTCTCCCTTCCACTCTCAAGAAGAAATTCGTAGAAGATTAATTGGAAAGTCAATTTTTTGGAACCTTATATTCAAAGGACAGGAAAAATCATCCAAAAACTAAAAATTTCAAATTTTACGAAGTAGGATCGTACCGTACGATCGACAATCATCCCGTATGAACAGTTCAATAAATGAACGGTTCATCCCGTATGATATACCGTACGAACCATGTAAGCCCTATTTCATACTCTAAAAAATAAAATACGAAACCAAATCATATTGTACGAACTATTCCAAAAGTTGAACGGTTCATCCCGTACAATACTGTATGAACCTATGAACCTCAAATTTCGTACTCTCGAAATGATTTATGAAATCCATTCGTACTGTATGAACAGTTCAAAAAATTGAACGGTTCGTCCTGTACAAACCAGTATGAACCATTGAACCCCAATTTTTGTACTCTTAAAATGATATACAAAATTCATTTGTACTGTACGAACAGTTTAAAAAATTAAACAGTTTATCCCGTACGAACCATTGAACCCCAATTTTCATACTCTGGAAATGATATATGAAACATGATCGTACTATATGAATAGTTCAAAAATTTGAACAGCTCGTCCCATACGATCCTGTATGAAACTAGCAACCTTGGATTTCATACTCTGGAAGAGATGTATGAATACAGTTCGTATTATACAATTTACATTTAGAAAAATTTCCATACTTAACCTAGCAGGTTCTTTGATTTAAGAGGAGAAACTGTAAAAATAGTCCCATACGATATAATATCGTACAGTACGATTAGTTTAAAAAATTAAGTATTATCTTACTCCTCCAGTGTGTGTATGTATGATTAGCCAATTACAATCACATCTCTCAGACTCAAGAAAAGAAAAAATACATACTCCAAGATTATTAATCTCTAATTCAATCAATTTGAAGTCTTCCACTGTCTGAAATGTAATTTTTCCTTAAATGAAAGGTTAGTACACACAAAATAGAATTTTCAATATTTGTTAGGAGAAACAATAAATAACCAATTAGATCAAATAATAAGATTTTATAATCAACAAAAACTCACATCAAAAACTCATTTAAATAACCAGATTTGCACCATTCTCAACAGACAAGTCCAAGCATAATTCATCCAAGGCACGCAAGGTCCAATCCAAGGCATTTCAAACCTCAACTTCAACTAGGAATTTAAATGAGGATAGACTACAAATTCAAAGAAATCAATTTCCCCTCAAATCCCAAGGTGAAATCCATTAAAACTTTAGCCCTAGGTCACATTAGTTAGGGTTACTTAGCATTTTATTAAAGTATGTTTTAAGCTGTATCAAACTTCCCACAAGATTTATGTTTATATAGTGAATATACATTTCAAATTCCAAACATTTTGGTTAACCAGATTGGGATAAATTGTCAAAAAGACTTATTCTAGGGTTTGGTCTAGTAACCCTCCTATTACATAAGATCTAGACCATTGATCTGGTCCATATCTTGCCATTATGTTGTATTTCTAAACTGTGAATCTGATCCCACAATTATATCTTCTGTCCAGTGCGATCAGCACCGTTCATTCCACACTACGGATGATTGGATGGCTGGCGCCTACGTTGTTAAGTGGGGCATGTGGGATTCACTACCGTTAATCATAGGGCAATGATTGCACCGCCGCGCAATCATTGCCAATGATTGGCCGCGATTTCAAGAGGCTAATCAGAGGCGACGCCATGTGGCATTCATCTACCACCGAGCCGCCATTTTCTTTTTATTAAAATTTAATTATTTTTAAATACTTTTCAAAAAAATTATTTTTAAATAAAAAATTAATATTTTATATCTTATTTTTTAAAAAATTAAGATCTTTAATTTAAAATTTAAAATTAATTTAAAATATTACATATATTAAATTATTTTAATTATTAAGATATTTAATATTTTAAATTAATATTAAATTAAAAATGATTAAAATATTTCCTAAATTTTAAAATTCTATTTTAAAATATATTTTAGACTTTTACATAACTATTTAATATGTTTGACTTTAAAATTAAATATTATTTTAAAATATTATCTTTAAATATTTTAAATAATTTCTGAAATTCAAATATTCAATTAATGTTAAAATTAATATTAATTTAATTATTTTAAAATTAAAAATACTATTCTATAATATCTTAATTATTTAAAAACATATTTAAATATTTTAAAATTAAACTTTAATTCAAAATTCTTAATATAATTTAAGTATTTTATATTATTTAAAATTTTAAATAATAAATTAATAATTATTTATTTATTTATTTAATATTTTTAAATACTCATAAAATGTTTTAAATAATTAAAGAATTATTTTAATTTGAAATTAAATTCAATTAAAGACATATTTTATATATTTTAAATAATTTCTTTATTAATTAAATATTTAAATATTTAATTAATATTTAATTACAATTGAATTAAAATAATTTTGAAAACTTTAAGAGAATTATTTTAAATAATTTTAAAATACCAAAAAATAATTAAAATTAATTTAAATTGATTTAAGAATTACTTTAAATATTAATTAATTTTAAATTAATTTAATTACTTTAATTAGCAATAGTCTTAAAAAATTTAAAATAAATTCAAATTAAATCAGCAAAAATACAAATAATATCTCAAAATTTTTAAATTTTTTATTATATTAATATAAAATAATTTCAAAATTTAAAACTTAATTTATTTTAAATATTTCAAATTACTTAATTATTCTAATATTTTAATTAAAATTAAAATATTTTCAAATATCTTAAAACTAGAGGATCTCTAAAAAAAAGAAATATATTTTGAAATTATTTTACCTATATTTTAATTTTTAATTTCAAAACTTATACTTTCATATATATATATATATATATATATATATATATATATATATATATATATATATATATATATATATATATATATATATATATATATATATATATATATCTTAAAATTTTATTTTAAAATTATATATATTTTTTAGATGTTTGAATGTTGAGAGATCCTATGGAGCTTTAAACATAGATTGAGCATATGAATCGAATTGGTGGGGGATAATTAATGAACAATTATATTTTTGATTACTCACTAATCTAATCTTTAATTATATGTGTTATATTTAATCTTTGCATGTTTAGGGTGCACACACCCATTTAGCTTAGGTTCTCGTGTTTGGGTGCATTCATGTAGATGTATGTCTAAGGGTTAGCAAAACTTTGAATTAAATCTATTTAACTTAGTGACATCATTAAGGATAATAATTAAAGACCCATGTCTAGAAAACTTAGAATAATTCTAGAAAATAGGATACATCTCCTATTGATATGAAATTCAAATCATTTTAACTTAGTGATACATATAGCCCATAAGAAAATTTTCACTGGCTTTAAAAATCATTAAAATATTTAATTAATTAATCCTTCATTAAGCCTTAAAAAGTTTCAAAAATTATAATAAATCAAATTTAATTCAAAAATTATAAATAATACCGAATTGACCAGAATTCAAACCTTGATAAAAAAAAATAAAATCCCCATTTGGCTGGACATTAAAATCAAGCTTAATTTAATTTTAATTCAAAATTAATATTTAATTAATTTAATTAATTAAAAATAATTAAAAATTCTAAAAAATTCCCAAACACTTGGGAATCTCTCTTTAGGTCATTCCTAACCTTTGTAGTTGATTTCAAGGAGTTAAGAGTTCATTTGGAGTAAAATCAATAAAAGCCTCTTAATTAAATATTTTTAATAATTTCAATAAATACCCAAAACTTCAAAAATTCATAACTAATTTTATAAAATTCCAAATTGAGTAAACTCAAAGGCATTGGACTCCATTTGGGGTCTAATATTTATTAGAAATATCAAACTACTTGAAATAATTCAAATTTAAAAAGTCAACAATTCGGTCAACCTGAAGTCAAAATCTCAAAAATTCATAATTAATTATAGAAAATTTCAAATCCAACAAACTCAAAGCCTAATAACTCATCAAAAGATCTAATATTTAACAAAAATATCAAAACTCTAGAAATCTAGTTCAATCTAAAAGTCCAATTTTAACCTCTCAATTAATATATTACAATAATTTAGAAAAATTCTAAAATTTAAAAATCAATCTTAAATTCCAAAAATTACCAATCAATACCAAAATTATTTAACCAACCCTTTAACACATAATGACCACTCCAAAGATAAAGTTTTTAGGATGGACTACTATGGACTACGGGGCTAAGTGTCCTAGGGAGGCCTAGTTCCTCGAGCCTGGTGGCACAATGCCACAAATGAATTCAATAGAGTATAAAATCTTAAAATTAATTAATTATTAATGATTAAACCAAGACTAAAATCCTTAATCCAACTACATTAAATAAGGTTTTTAGGCTGGACTACCTCGAGCTGTGGGGCTACGTGTCCTAAGGAGGCTTGGTTCCTTGAGCCAATGAAATAATGCCACCAATCGGTTAATGGCAAATTAAATTGATTTAAATCTTAAAATTAGAAACAAATCAATCTTAACTAAAACTTATTGACTTTCAAATCTTATTTAATTCAATTACGTAACTATATTGGTTATCACTAGGTAACCCAAGCCTGTGAGGCTATTAAGTTAGCCCCAAAGAAGGTGAAATAAACTTCACGGCCTCGGTGAGAAACAAAGGTGGTAGCCATTTAACATTCAAAAATCTATTTTAAAATTAATTTTAAATTTTTAATATTTAAACTTTAATTAAAATTTTCCTTTAAACCTTTCAACCAACCATAATATCAAGTAACTTCAATCAAACATCCTATATAGGACACATCCAAAATACACGGCCTACTTCACACACTTTAGATGATTTGATAAGATAACCAACTCTAGTCTTAGGCTAGATCGGTATTTACTTTTTTGCTATGTACTGAGTTTTTTATTATTTTCATTGTATGTTGTTTACTAGTGTAGATTGATGTGTTTATCTATTTTATTTCTGCACTCTGTGATGTGATTGATTGCGTTATATTTATCCTTATGTTAGGGATAATTTATTTGCTAATTCAATCTTATGTAGGTGGTCATGTTCATATAGGGCATTTAAAAGTTGAAGGGGGAAAAAATAAATAAAGTTTTAATTAACAATATTTTTTGCTGGTGCTTCAGAATGCTTAAGTCCCCCTTTAAATTAAAAAAGCGTAGCCAAGTGTGGCTGTGAATTTGAGCATTTTTATTTTTTTTAATAAATATCAACTATCTGTGATCATTTAAATATTGATTTATTAGGATAACCATTTAGGTTATAATTGAGTCTAGATTTTTTAATTTTTATTAATGTAATTTAATTTCAATTGAGTTGTAATCTATAAAAGTGATTATTTGAGATGAAATATTAAATATCCAATCTGAAATCAAAAGAGAAGGGTGACATCCCTTAGAGGAGAGTCCCTCTTCATGTGGATATCCATATTAGGATATTTTGAGTATCTAAGGAGAAAAAAAAATACCCCTTCAGGGAGGAGTTTCGTTTCACTTAGATATCCAGACTGGATAAATCTAAGGAGCCCTCAGAAGGATGAAGAAGTGATAAATGAGAAGACCCATTCTCAAAGTCACTTGAGTCTTAGGAGTAGAATCCATGTTGTTGTTAGTGGTACCCATCTAATTTTAATTTCAAGTAATTCTGAGTTGTAATATTAAGTGGCACTTGCCACTTGGACTCTTAAATTTATTTAATTAATTTGATTTGATGCATTGCTTGTTTTAATTATGATTAGGATTGCCTATTTTTCATAGTTTCTTTGGTGCTTGTATCAATTTTGATTTAGCCTGGAACCCAATCGGAGGCTTGTGAGGGAATATTTAAAAATTCTTTTACTTAAACAAATTAAAATTTTTAGCCAACATAGAAACTCTAACATTTTTAAGAAGTAATCCCAGGATCGCCGGTAGTTTGCATAAGCATGTTTGTTGCACCTTCTTTTCTTTGTTAGTCACCTCCCCGCCTACGAGTTTTGGCAGACCACCTGGCCTATGAGAGTGCAGATCTATCAAGGGGATGCTGTGCATTCTTTTAGGAAAAAATCTATTTTTAATCCTTTTTTAAAATTTCTTCATTCTGGTTTAAATATTAATCAAGTCAACTAACATGTATCGTATTAGATACAAAGTTAAATGAGTCTAAAACTTAATTACATTTTATTTCTAAATTTTATATTACCCAACATAAGTCAACAGGCCATTTAAGGACATTCTCTAGTCGTCGGCCCCATTTTCTCAAAATATATCTTAAGCAATATCCCTATCACTCTAAATTAAATGACTGAATACATGGATTTTAAGCGCTTAAGTAGTTAGTTGGCTCCCCAATCCAGGTCGGGGTAAGTCTAAATCCTACATTACATTAGCTAGGTTTGGATCCCTAATTTTTAGTACCCAATTTAGACTTAGGTTCTGAGGCAGGCTCAGGCTATAAGATCTAAACCTTTGGGAATTGAATCCCAACATTCTAACAAAATTGAAAGTCAAACTTAAGTATCTTTCAATTCAAATTCAAACCCAACACTTAGGATAACAGGGGCACTTCTAAATTGTTTCAGATTCCCATGTGCCTCCTACTCTTCCTCCTTTAATTCTAGAAATAAGTGCTTAACTTTGATCCAATCCCAATTAAATTTCTAATCCTCGCATCCTTTGATATCAAACTTTTAATTCTTAAATAAAATTTTTATCGCCATTTTAATTGAGAGTGTTCGTAGGAAATTCTGGTTTCCTATGATGTAATTAACTATGAGGACTTACGCTCATAGGAGATTTAGAAACTCAGATCAAATTTTTCAAAATCAAGTTTTTCGAAAATTCAATTAATTCTCTTTGAGAAAATTCAAGTCAAAATCAAATATAACGATCATTATCATCTTTTTTAAATGATTGATAGTAAATGATGTTTTCTTTAGGAAGATATATTATTCTATTATAATGACTTTGATTATGAAATTAATGATCTCTTGTCCAAATTCTTATAGTCAAATGCTCGATCAACTTTCATTTTGACTCTCCGGGGTCATATATAATTCTTCCCTAAGTTTGATTATGTTAATCAGGATGAATTTAAAGTTTTATAATTTGAATTCATTAGGGAATGATATGCTCACCTTCCGAGGTAATATATCATTCATAATGACATGTTCGATCTTAAAATTTAAATTTTAGAAATTAAATTCTCCCAAAAAAATTAATCTTTTTCAAAACTCAAATAACACTTTTCAATCAAACATAGGACTTTCCAGATTTGTTTAGGCTAAGAAAAGGCCTATAAATAGAACCTTTCTTTATACTTTACATTTATTGCATAAGAAATAGTTTTTTTCTTGTATGAATTTTGCTTAGAAAGGCTTGGTGGTTGTTCTACTCATTTGTGAAGATTTGAGGTTGGTCCTCTAAGGCTTTGGTGAGTCCTTAGTTATCTCTTCTTAGTGTTATTCTTGTTCTCAACATAATTTTCAACTCCTCTACCGAGCCTCAATCTTACAATCCCTTATCCCCAAATATATCCAAATTCTCCAAACACTCATAAATAACCATATATATCTCCCATAACCTTCTAAGGCCTCAACTCCCTAAAACCCTAATATACCATAGCAAAAATTCCAATACAGAGAAGCAAGTCCAAATTAAAAGTTTCATAACTTCTCAACCCTTAATCTAAAATCCAATCATTAGTTCTCTAACATCCAAAACCTTTTCTAGATTTTCTCATTATTTTTCTCTAAGGAAAACCATTTTTTATGGAGCTTAAAATTTTCAGACCCTAATATATCCAAATACCTAAATTCCAGTTTCACCACCACCCCAATATCCACTCCATCACCACCCTAATAGGACACCAATCAAGTTATTGCATTCACAATAATGATCCCATTGATACTCTATCACTTTCATTGCTACATAACCTTTTGTATGTTGTAGATATGTGTATTCTAGACATTTTAGTATTTTCTTTGAAAACATTTTTTGGGTAAATTGAAAAGTGTGCAATTTCTAAAAGTAGAAAATAACTTTGACCTTTGAAAATAACATTGTAGAATATTTAATGTTTTTAAATTATATTGGGAACAATTCTTGATAATCTAGTAAAACTCTAAAAATTGTGAAGTTCAACCTAGTTATTGATTTTGTTAGCTTCCAATCTAGAAATTTTATGAATTTATATATTTTATTTATTTCTTTTATTGAAATGCTTTTATATCTATACTTATTTACCTGAAATGTTTGATTATGAGGAGTTGTATGTATTTGAGAAAGTTCTATTTTGTTGAATGTAATGGGAGTTATAAGGGCCTATTTTCTTCTATATTAGTATAAAGAGTCATAAGTGCTTGAATTCTGATATCTAATTCAGTTGGGAGGTACAACGGCCTAAGGGAAATTTTTTACATTCTACTATATTATATGAATTACTTATTTTATTTATATTTTATTCAAAGTTTATTTAGTAAGAATATTGGAGCCACATGAGAGGAATTATCTAGAATTTGATACTATTATATTTGCTTTGAAGATCT
Organism: Dendrobium chrysotoxum; assembly: GCA_019925795.1. NCBI lineage: Eukaryota > Viridiplantae > Streptophyta > Magnoliopsida > Asparagales > Orchidaceae > Dendrobium > Dendrobium chrysotoxum. The sequence goes on from CM034297.1 coordinate 36,483,550, forward strand.
ACAGGCATTATTTATAAAAAGTTTGATGTGATATTTTCATTGATCATTAGAGCATGGTATACATATTTTACATAGAAAGACTTGAATCTGAGGTAGAGAATGTGGCTCAACATAATTAAGGATTATGATCTAACTATTTAGTATCAACCTGGTATGGTAAATATAGTGGTAGATACATGGTATAGGAAGTTTTTTGGGATAACAAGTCTTCGTTAACCTCTGATGATTTCTTAATTATAAATATTATGATACTAGAATTATAAGCAATTACATTTGTTGATTAAGGTTCAAGTGTGTTAGATTAGATGATTATAGAATCATCTCGACAAAAAAGAATTCACGGAGCTCATAAGTTAGATACAGGATAATTGAAATTGACTTATCAAAATAAATTTGGTAAGAAAATTGAATAACTTCTTCTTTTTTTGGTGTCATTTAAAACAACAATACGCTATAGGTTCCTAGTGTTTGAAATCTGAGGCATGAGACTATGCATGTGGCATATCACTGATGCTACACAATACATCCAAGATGAAGCAAAATGTATAGTGATTTTAAAAGTATATTCGGGTGACCTAAATTGAGGGCGGATGTAGTTGATTTTGTTAAAAATGTGAAGCCCATCAATTAGTCAAAGCTAACCAACGACAACAAGGAGTTCTTCTACAACCATTATCTATTCCAAAGTGGAAATAAAAAGAGATAATGATAGATTTTGCTATGGGATTCCCTAGATAGATGTATACATTCGATGTTATCTGGTTTAGAGTGGATCATCTAACAAATTCTATGCACTTCATTTTGATTTTATTGGCTAATTTAGTAGATAGGTTGGCATATACATTAAATTATCTAACTGCATGGAGTGCCAAGAGAGATGAATTCCAATTAAGATAGAATATTTACTTCAATGCTATGAAAAAGCATTCAATATGATGTACTACATAGTTAAAGGCCAATGATAACATCATAAATTAATGATAGTCAACATAATTTATGCTATTCATCATGAAAAACTCCCCATGTAAGCCCATGAATATCAAATTTTTCACCTCAATTTTTATGAGGTTTAACTAAATCAAAATCAACTTAATCCAAACTCAAATTAAATCAAATCAAATCAAATTCAGATAAAATCCAAATCCCATCAATTGGAAGTCACCAAGTGGCTACCATTTGACCCCTCCTACTCTATCATTAGCAATCCCCTAAATTATTGCTAATGATATGAGTAAATCAAATACATTCAACCAAATTCAAAATCAAAGGTAAATCAAAAAATTCAAGACAAAAATCAAAACCAAAGTCCCTTGTTCCATAACTTATTTTGAGTGATTTTTCAATTACCTCAAAATAAAACCAAATGAACTTGGAATCATAATTTGTTAACTGCATATTAATTAGCATGTCCCTAAGCTCAACCCTCTAATTTGAGAGCAACCAAAGCTCTTTAACCCCCAAAATTGAATGTAATTCCAAATTCTATGAAACTATCAAATATTTATAGCCCATGCCACTGAACTATGCATCTCATGCAATTTGACCTTGGGAGCCTCCCCAAAACTCTTGAACATGTTCATGATCATTTTTATGACATGTTAAACTCTAAATAAAACTTTTGGTGGATCTTGGTTGACCATGGTTGACTAAGGGACCACTTGAACCCAAAACCATAAAACTTATAAAATTAAACCTTCTCATAAACCCCGACATGGCTCATTCAAAAAAACCTTTGGAAGTTTTTTCAATGCATTCCAAACATTATATGAGATGTATTAAAACTAAAATTAAGCCTTGGCCAAGTGTGGTTAACCAAATTAACCATAGTTGACCAAATAGTCCCTTAAGGTTACAAACATGCATTTCATGCAAGGTGACCTCCCCATTGACTATTTGAACTTCAAAATATCAACTTGAACTTGTTGGACCTAACTCAAACCCCTAGTTAAACTTGGTTAACCAAGTCAACCATGGTTGACCAAATTAAACCTACAATTAAATCCAACCTAAACCTAATGCTCTAAGCATTATCAAACCAAGTTGAGCCCATGGGGTGGCCCATAAGTCCCTAACAACCATCCATAGAAAAACCAACCCTTGGGTCCACTTGGGTTAGCCACATGGCTCAATGAAACTAGTCAAGAAGGGTTTCCCTCGACCCAAATCTCAACTTAAGCCAAATTGAATCAAACCAATGCTTGTATTAAGTCCCTTTTAATCCCATGCACCTACCGTAGCTTTCCTAGCACATGGGTCCACTTGGGCAAGGAATTAGGCTAACCCAATGTGTCCAAAACCACCCAAGGCTGAGCCAATTTTGAACCTAGGCCCTACTAAGGAAAATTGACACTTGCATTGGATGGCCCTTGGTACTATGCACCTACCATGCTTAGCCTAGCCCTTAGGCTAGCCTTGATTGGAGGTTGGGCTAGCCCAAAGTGCCCAGGAATAGTCTTCTTGATCCATGTTACATAATTAGGCTTCATTAGACAATGGACCCATGCACTAGGTTCAAGTACCTTCCAGACACATTTCCACATCACCCCTCCCAGGTGCTTGCCGACGACAGACATAGTAGGTGAAACAGACCCCTAGTGGTCCCCTCCTCACATGAGCCAAACACAATGGCCTTTTAAGGTCTGGAACCATTTGTTGAGCTCGGGGAATATTCCTTTTGTTGTTCTCTCTAGTTTACATCCATCTAGGGCTCTGCTTGAGTGGTCCTGATCGTCCAAACTCTATTGGAGAGGACTGAATAGGGCACACCCCTTGAACCCTCTATTCCTTCCTTTCATTTTGAAAAAACTCCCCAGTGCCACACGATGCTCCCTCTAGCTCCCCAGATTCTCTCGCGCCCTCCTCTGGTAAACTTGAGCGAGCTCCAATGAACTCCGTTTGTCCAAGTTTGAAGTCCTACCATTGGTGCTCCTCCAGCCACACTCACTGGGAAGAAATCTTCCCTGACATCGGATGAACGTGCTTGAAATATGGCACTAGTAATTAGAGTATTCCTAAGGTAATAGTCCAAACCCGAGCTCCCTAGCTAGGTAGTCTGGTCAAGTGTGAAGGGAACCTTCAAACCAATGGATTCTGACTGTTGGATTGATGGTTCACACCCTTATGAAGCTCTATATGAAATTTGGTGTCATTTCACTGGCAGGATCTCTCAAATGAAGTTGGAAAAGCCTTACAGCTCACAGTGCGTGCGGGAGGTGGAAGGCGAAGTAAGAATTATTGATCTTGATCAACGGATCTGATTAAATCCCATGGTCCCAGAGCACGTTATATCATAGTCGTTTGATCTTTAATAGGATGGCTACGGTAAAAGATATGTTATTACCATTAATTCCAATGATTCGCTACCCAATCAAATGACACCGCATGGAAAAGCGTGACTGCCTGTGTAAATCCTTAATTAAATTCATAAAGAAAATTAATAAATTTCAAAATTTCAAATCTCGTCAAAGACTTGTCCAAATAGGGTGTTCTTATGCTCATTGGAAAGGTCTTGAGTAGACCTAAAAAAGCACTATGGTATCAAGCTCTGATTCTTCACGAAATTAAAGTTATTTTAGAATTAGTCCTAGGGGTACTTTACAAATATTTCTTCAAATTGATTCCACAAAGCTTGGGATTTTGGGAGATTAATCTAGGGCATGTTATTGGCATCTATAAAATCAATCACCCCTCTTTAAATTAATTAAGGGCTTCGGCTAATTCAAACTCATTGGTCAATAATTAACCCTTAAGTTTTAATTAGCTTAACTACCTTTCCAATCAGATTTAGGTTTTGAATTTTTGTGGACTGATTGTGTTTGGTCTAAGGATTAGAAAGCCTCTGATTGCATCCCCATCCCATGATTAGTTTGACCTAAATGAATCCCTAAGTGCATAGATGTAGTTGCCCTAGGTGATTAATTTAACAACCTTAGGGGACCAACCATGAGGCCAATTTCAGTGGGCTTAAATTATTATTTTAATTTAATTATATTTTTATGTGTACATTTTAATATAATTAATAAATTAATATATATATATATATATATATTGCAAATTCAAATTTGTAAAATTTAAAATTATTTAGTACCATAATTATTTATAGATATCAGTTAATCAAATAAATCAAACCAATATATGCAAATAGAAAGATTTTCATGTAGCCACCAAACAACCCCTTTATTTGCACGTAGTTAATATGGAAATTTTGGATTCCAAATTAACTTTTAAACTATTAAATTTGAATAGATTAAGGGGGGTTTAAGTCTATTTGCGCTCATTCAATTTGGTTGCATAAGATCTGTAAAAATAAGAGCTCAAAATTATCTGAAAAGACAAAATTCTCGTGAAATTAACATCCACAAATATAAGTAACAAATTTGCCCACAGCAAAGCACACCAAACCTTATCTCATTGTGGTTCTCTTCTCTCTCTTCAACTCTCTTTGACACCAAATAACAAACCTCGTAGTAATAACAAGCTATATCTTGGAGGAAGATCAGAATCATCATAAGCTTCATTACCACCACCACCACAACTACGATCACCATGGCTCGAGCCTAAACCTGATGGCTGATCTTTTGCTTGTTTGAATAACTCCTTTGTATTTTGAATTAAACCTGGACTCTGCTCATGCTCCTGTAGATCTGAATTTTTACTTTTGTCAATTTTGACAACATTCGAAGCAAAGCCTAGGGGTTCATTTGTTTCATTTGAATTCAGAATTTTTGCTTCTCTTGTAGGATTGCTATCGAGGTTTTAATAATACCATTATCTTCCCTTCTGGCGATTTGAATTTCATGGGAGAAAGAGGAATTATTAGAAACTTTACTCCTCTGGGATTCGGTGCTGACCATCTTGTTGAAAACATGTTCTAGAGTACCTCTGATATCGTCTTTTATGCTATCATTTAACCGTATGGTCTTCCATATCTCATCAGAGATCTGGCCCATGATTTTTCTCCTGAAAACTTTCTAGTGGGGAAAATTAAAATTTGAGACTTACAGGCAATAGAACTAAAGTAAAAGAAAAGAAATATAAAATTTTTGATCAAATTATATGTATTAAAAGGGAAGATGATAAGAGATTAATTGAAAACAAAGATATTAAAGAAAGCATATAAATTTGTGAGTGAGACATTCTTTAGAATTGCTGGTTTGGTTTGTCCCTTAGATTCAAGATTTGTTGAGCAACTTGCCTTTGCTCTTGATGGAAGATCTACTAGAATAGGCATTAGTTTCGGTATTTGCATTAAACCTCTTATCGAGATATGAGGATTGATCACTGTTGGCCATCCCCATATATTGACTTCAGTGATTTGTATTGCTGCATTTCAACTTTGCAAATGATTTTTACTGCTTCTCATAGTGACCACACTGCGTTCACTTCTAATTTATAATGGAGGGAATCCGTCAAAACCCTAATGTATCTTGGCTACGTATTGTTGATCATTAGGTAAGACCTAAGAAGTAGGAGCTCAATAGGTTTTCCATCAAGTGCTAGCTCCTTATGCAGCACTTTCATTCTCTCTTAAGAGACTGGTTAAGTTGAATCCACCACAATCACTCCGTTAAGCTTGCAAGCAAGATATTTAAGTTGCCTCTCTGGAGGGAATATCCATGAATTCTTAGACAGCATGTTTGCAATCTAAATAATACTTCGCTATCAAAGAAAGGGATTTCTCATGAGAACCAATGGGATTGTTACATAACGAATTTTTAAAATTAATCTGTTTAATATTTGACTAAGATGTTTAATATTTGGAGTTCAAAATATGAAAACAATGACTAGGATCAAAGTCAAACATAGATTTTGCAAAAGTATATTTTTACTATAAAATCATATTGAAATATTTCTCAATTTTATCAGTAATAGATGCACTAAATCCAGGGGCGGATCTACCCTTTGCCCCGGGGGGCAATTGCCCCCCCCCCCCCCCCTCGTCAAAAAAAAAAAAAAAAACCTTTTAAGTAAGGGTTATTTGATAATTTACCCTTTCTAATGTTATTATTTTGCTCTAACCGATCATTTTTCACGCACAGGAGCCACCCATATTCTATTCTCTTTCTCTCGCGGTCTCGTCTCTCGTCACTTCGTCCATCTGAAATCAACCGTGCAAGTCGAAGCTCCACTCACCCTTTCAAAGCATCAACTATTTTGAGCATTTTTAATACATTTCAAAACTGTTTGCAGGATGCATAGTTGTTGGTCAATGTTAATAACCATATGCTTGTTCCAAAGCATGAGGCACTTAGCAATGAGGAAAAGAAGGAACTACTGAAGCGTTATACTGTCAAAGAAACACAGGTAAGTTCTTTGGTGATATAAATAAATGCAAATAGAAGAAGAATGCATGTCCAGTTTGCCTTTCAAGCCGTGTCCGAATGGTTGGGAGTTTTTTTCTCTCTGACAGAGCTCTTCGAGTGCACTGACTTGCACCAACTTCGTTCACATTTGAACTTTGGCTCATAAAAATGCCCGGGCTTATGGGTTTAGTAGAACATTCTTGCCCCCTATTCATTGGGACAGGTAAGCACCGAATCGGTATCCGTATATATATATATATATATATATATATATATATATATATATATATATATATATATAGATATATAATTTTTGATATTTAGTTCTTTTAATGTTGAGTTCCCCCCCCCCCCCCCCCCCCCCCCCGGAAATAAGGCTGTTCCGCCCCTGACTAAATCGCAACATCACCTAATTGGATCATGATCGAATGATCCCATCCTTACAGATAAGTCATATATATCTATGTGCTCAAACGATGATTAAGCTAGAAAGCAAAGCAATTTATTAAATTTATCTTATATGCTTAATTTTATTAATTATAACATTAATCATCTAATTTAAAAATAAAGTTGATAATAATAACTTCATTATTCATTAATTAATTGTTTTACATCACAGCAAATCTAACTCATTCTAAAGACTATATATAATACACTTAATTTTGTAAATTATATAAATTAGGTCTATATTATGATAATACACATAATTATCTTATACTTAATAATTTTGGTTTTGATTTTGATCCCAATAGATTCACTGTATAATTCGATAAATCATATCAAATATTTTGAACTTTTAGTCTTTTACAAAAATTTAATTCATAGTTATTTATTTTAGCAAATTCTTTCATTAAAAATAAAAAATAAAAAAATTATTACAATGACAACTTATTTATTTTTTTGGAGGGAAAATTCACTTAAATAAACAACTTCTAAGAAAATTACTAGTAAATACTATGACCATAAATACAACTTTAGCAATAAATATATCAAAATATAAGCCATCTTATACATATAAATATATATTTTGGAATATATAGGAATGAATTTTTAATAATAGAATAATATTATAAATTTTTTAATAATCCCATAACAATAGCAGTTCATATACAAACAACAAATCAGTATATATTTACATACATAAGAGAAACAAGGATTCTTATCTACTTTCATGTAAAAAACTAAATCTAATTCAAATTATTGACCTTCGTAGCTTCATCTCCTCTCTGCCTCACACTTCAACTCCTTTCTCAAATCTCTCCGATTATAATTTGATTTCCTTCTTCAGTATTTAAAATTAATCACGCATTCGACTCCGTTCACAAATTGTTAATTATTAGTACGCTCCAATTCAAAATTTCTCCAATATCAAGCTTATTTACAAGCATTTCTCCTAAAATAAAGTCCATATAAAACAGACATGCAGCCCCTAATAGTACTAATAAGAACCCATATACAGCAGCAAATTGCAGATCACTTCGTAAAGTTATGACTAATAAATGTATTATTATCTTATATTTCGTATGAACTAACACCGATCAGTAATGACAAAATTAACTCAAATTTTGTGAAATGACTAACACAAGCTTACAGCATGGTAAAGTGAAAGAGAAGTGAACCGTAAAAATCAAAAAACATTACCTTCTAATAAGGATAATGCAGGTGTGTTTGTAGCAGCACAAGTGAAAGTCATCAAAGTCATAATAACTCCTGATTTAACGAAAACTATATTAAGATAAAAATAAGTTTCATTGAGAAATTCATACTACTAAAACGACATATATAATACATAATAAAACATGTTTCTCTTTCTACTGGCATTTACATACACAGCTGCATCTAAAATGCTTATTTCTCGAAGAGACCAATGAGCGGCAGATATCAATAATTTGACAGTTCTAATAATCCCGAGTCTTGCTGTAGCAAGTAAAAGCTGCCATAAAGAGAAATAGCAACACTAGTTCATACGATGTCCTCAAATATTGTGGATAGGACAAGCCCCCTAACAAACTCACACTTGCGAGTTCTTTCCTCATGCTCCTTGTCAGATAAACATGGCTTTGAGCTGGACAAGGTTCATAAAAAATCATTTGTTAATTTTAGAAAAATATGCAAGTCAGAACACTAATAGAACCGAGTAATTACAAGCCATTGTACATAGTATTTTATACCAAGTTTGAGGACAAGCAACAAATAAGGAAAAAATTTATTCATAAGAAGCTAAGTAGACCGTCTGCATATTTCTGTTGCCATAAAAAAGCCCGTATAAGATAAAATGGGAAGGTAGAAGTCAATCATAAGCCATCCAGGGGCAAACGTAGTCGTAATTTAAACAACCAGTCAATTTGATGCTTAAGAAACACAGTAAACTTCAATACGTTGCTGCAGCTCCAAATCTGGCGCAGGAGAAGATGAAGGACAACAAGAATGCTAAGAGTCAAAAGTGCTAACCCTATGCTGTCGAGATATATATATGTAACTGCTGATCTTTTTTTTTTTTTTAAATTACAATCAATTAGCTCTAAGCAAGAGAATCATCTTGTTTAAGTTTAGTGAGAAGAAACACATCTCATTGCACTTGTTTCAATGCAGTGGTTCGCAAATTATTGTCCCAGTATCAGGTGAACGCTAAGAAATCATTCTAGAAATGCACATAATTCTGAAACACAAAGCATAAATAAATTGCCCAGCAATCTAGCGATGTGCAGGTAATATAATTCTAAGTGGAAAATTTAAAATACTTGAGAAAAGTTTTAGAAGATGGGAAGCTTAGAATTAATAGATTAAATATCAAATTAAATAACATGAAACCTAGTACATGCGAAATTGATAATTAAATTTACATTGCTGGAAAATCAAGGATTACTGTAAGAAATGGATTGAATTATATTGGATATATTATACACATAAATATTGATAAAGATGATATGTTCTACAGCAAAGATAAATAGTTAAAATGGAAAGGGTATCAAAATACTATGCAAGAGTGTCGTAAAGCTAAAGAAATATTTTACAGAACTACCACAAACTGATAGTACTATAAAGGATGGAGAATGAGGTATAGATTAAAAAATGATTCAAATAAAAAATTAATGAATAAAGCACCTATTGAACATAAAGTGCAGAAAAATAAACAAAGATAATCCATCGAAGTCTAGAAGATGGGTAAATAAAATACAACAACATCAAGCCTTTATCCCACCATGTGGATTTGGCTACATGAATCATTCTTTTCCATTATCTTGTTAAGAGTGAAATTCTAATTTAACTCTAAAAAAAAATCATTTATAATACTCTTTAACCAAATCTTTTTAGGTCTACCTCTACCTTTCTTAACATAGGAAAAATCTAATACATCTAACTCTCCTAACCAGGTCATTAGAAGGTCGCCGTTTCATGCGACCAACCCACGTAAGGCAACTCTCTCTAATCTTAGCTGTCATTGAAGCTACTCCAACCTTTACACGCTTTTACTCATTCCACATTTTCAACCTCATCTCTGCAAAACTTAATTTTATGCTTCTCTTTAAATGGCCAACATTCTATGCTCACAAGAAGCATATCATTAGACTCTAAGATTTTAGATCTCCTCAAACGAAACCATTAGACTCCAAGGTTGACCTTCATAATTCAAATTTTCCTTCAACTCCCTCTCTAGTATTATCAACAAGAAGAATATCATTAACAAAAAGCATACACCAGGGTACATCCTCTTGCAAATGTCCAATAAGAACATCCATGACTAAGCAAAAAGATATGGGCGTAAACAGAGTATAATAAGTAAAAAAATCAACACTAAAGGATCAGCAAAGCAGTATACCGAAAATAATACATTGTGCAAAAAAAGAGCCAACTAAAAATTAAGCACAAAAACGAGACTAAGGTGATTTGGGCATAGAACAGCAAATGAAGATGGGAGGAAAAAACTAGTAGACAAAATAAATCCAAATGCATTAGAAAGAAAAGTAGACGGACCAAAGGTGAGTCGCGACTTTGTGCCAAAAGATTTATAAAATAAAATTAACATAGCATGCAATATTGAACCATAATTAAAGGAAGTTGAGGAAATATAATGCTAAATCAAAATAGGCAGGATAAGCTTAAGGATGATGATACTACAACAACAACAACATCAAGCATTTATCTCATTATGTGGGGTCGGCTACATAAATCATTTTTCTTCATTGTGCCATGTTAAAAGTTAAATTCTCATTTAAATCTAATAAAGAAAGGTCATTTCTAATATTTTCTAAAGTCTTTTTAGGTCTACCTCTACCTTTCTTAACATAAGACAAATCTAATATATCTATTTTCCTAACCAGGTCATCGGAAGGCTGCCATTTTATGTGACCAAACCATCTAAGGCGACTCTCTCTAATCTTATCTTCCACTGGAGCTATTACAACCTTTCAAGATTAAGGATGATGATGATAAGAAATAATTTGCTCAAAAACAAAGCCTTTCAAAACTTTTTCTCAAAGAAGAAATATAAAATGCAGACCAACATGGCCTCAATTACTTAATAGTGCCAATAAAGATGCATTCAACGCTTGGTGTTGCTCGCCTAAATGCCATATTTTTCATGCATAGTATACATTCAAATTCTCCAGCTCCGTCAACACCAATGTCCACAGTCCCACGAAATAACCTCTACTCTCAATCTCTCAAGTACTCGACCTTAGTTTTAACAATGAGCAATCCTCCTGCCCACTTTTGCCACTAAAAAACATTCAACATAGATAATAGATTATTTTAGACACAAGCATTCAATTATTGATAAAACCATCAATATTAAGTAACTCAAACATGGAATAAATGTTACATTAAAAGCAAGTTGCATGGAACATAACTACCAGATATTATGGTAATTCAAACATATTTTATCAAAGAAAAGCATTTCAATTGTAATTTTTTATCCTTAAACTGTAAATTATTTAATAAAAAGAACCATCTTATATCGAGCCAATTCAATCTAGCTTCAAGTAGAGTTTCGAGCTAATTCTAGTAAATATTATTCATTCAATAAATATTTTTCAATTATTGATCAAAATTATTATTTATATGCAAGTATCTAAACTATATTAGTTAATATGTATTATTATTATTATTATTATTATTATTATTATGGCTCTAACAATTTTGAGTAATTCATTTTTGATTTGGAGCATATTAATTTTAATTTCAAGTCAACAAAAATTCAAGTAATTATCGAACAAATTTAAATTTTCAAATATAATTGTTAGCCCAAGTGACAATCATCAATAAATGTCAAGCAAATGCTCATTAGCATAGGTGATGACAAGGGACCAGGATAGCAGGGAGATAAAGGCATTGAGCAAAGGCAAAGATTGACTAACGGGAAAGGTATTTCAAAGACATTACAACACTCACAAGAAGCATCTTTCACGTATCCCCAAATTGAAATTCTGGCACACACAAATTTTAACAATGATAAATCCATCAGAATTATATAATTCTTAAGATCAATAAATGATAAATCCATTGGAACTAAATAACTCTAAGATATAATATCTTTCTCATCAAATGAAAGTAGCAGGATATATAACTTCTATGCATAAAGGTATATCAAACACACTTCATAAAAAAAAACACTACAATTTACGTCCTTCACTCCTAAATTGCAAACTACTCAATCAAAAGACCCATCTTTCCCCGTAGTAATTCTACCATGAAGATTATTTAAGACAAGTATTGTAAAGGGGTATGATACGTCTGCCCAACCAATTAGATAACGCCTACACTACCACCAATGCTACATGAAGTGTGGGGCTTAAAACACAAATCTGAAGATTCTCAAGTGCTAAATTATCAGTTCTAACGTACAAGCCAGGACCATATAATTGGATCTTCGGAGGCATACACTTTACACCATATGCTAATCAAGATTGGCCTCAGGTTAGCTATTGGGGCTAGCCTTATCAATCTTGTTTCACCATACATTCCTTTTGAAGTGCCTGATAAGGTTTTAACTCTTAACTTCCGAATCCCATTTGGCTTCTAACCAAATACTATTGATTACTCCTTTACCCTTAATCTTTTCGGATAAATCATGCTTCTACTTTTTGCTTGGAGTACCTTTTGCATTCAAGATGGTTAAAAACTTGGAATTACCAAAAAACTGAGAAGAACAAGAAACAATTTGAAATGTACAAATCAACACAAATCATCATCTATCATACATAGAACTCATCCTCTCACAAGTAAAGGTCAATGCACTTAAAACAAGACTGAAGGCTTATTGGGGCTAGCCTTATCAATCCTGTTTCACCATACATTCCTTTTGAAGGCCTGATAAGGTTTTAACTCTTAATTTCCAAATCCCATTTGGCTTCTAACCAAATACTATTGATTACTCCTTTACCCTTAATCATTTCGGATGAATCATGTTTCTACTTTTTACTTGGAGTACCATTTGCATTCAAGATGGTTAAAAAGTTGGAATTACCCAAAAACTGAGATGAACAAGAAACAATTTGAAATGTACAAATCAACACAAATCATCATCTATCATACATAGAACTCATCCTCTCACAAATAAAGGTCAATGCACTTAAAACAAGACCGAAGGCCTAGCTAGCTAAAGGAGCCAACCAACCAAGCATAAGCTCATCAATAAAAAACAAGATAATGAACTTTAAATATTGTAAATAAAATTGCTAGGGGGTTGGAGAGTTGATAGATTGTCTTATAAATTGCTGCTCATTTGGTAGAAATTATCATATATCTTATGTTGTGTAACTTGGTCTTCCATAGTTCTTTCCCGCCTTTCATTCTAGAAATTTGAAAGCTACTTAAGTCATAGTGAAGAAATTTTTCTTCGGTGCTTCAAATTGAAGTGATGCACGATGAGGACAATCCGTATGATCATCAATGATGGTAGAGTAGGCACTTTTTTTAACACAAGTGAACAATGGAGTAAGTACACGAGGGAGAATAAGGCGACATACAGGCACAAAGATCACTGATAGTAAAGCATTTAGAATAATTCCCATTGGTAACTTACATACACAAAGATCACTAATAGGAAAGCATTTAGCATGATTCTCATTGGTGTAGTTACTAATTAACAAGGCGGGCAGGATTAAGAGGCAACAGGGGAAGAATTAAGAGATGTAGAGAAGGGGCTAGGATATGTGAACTGTAGTGTCACCTTGTCGGAAATTAGTTACAGATGAGTATAGGATAAGATGGAATGAAGAAAGTTCATCATCTGCACCCGTAGATAGGATCAAACAGCTTTTAACAGGAAAAACTGACTAACTCTACCTCTACCTGGAGTCCAATTTAGTTGGTGGGGGTTGAAATGAATGGGAAAGAGATTGTTCCATTTCTAAGTTACACAGGCCACTTCATCTTATTAGCATGGTTCAAGATTTTTATCAACACTTTGAGGATCACGTCAAGAAAAATTCCTAGTAAATAGAATCAGCAGAATTTATCCAGCAAAGCAAAAAACTAAGTCATAGAGGAGGACCTTGCAACAACATAACAATTCTATTTTCCCCTTATAAGAAACTAATGTTTTTTTACCATCATTATGTTCTTCCTAATAAAAATATGTACAGTGAAAAATGATTTGCAGCTGTTATCCCTACAGAAATGTCAAAAGATCTAGGAGACCGTCTCACATAAGCTATTTTTTCTTCATTCCACTCTCCTTTAACTCAAAACCGGGGTCACCAACCTAATATTATTATAACCAATACAATAATTTTCCTTCTAATATTTCCTGATATCACAATCATCTCTCTTACCAAATAACTGAGAACATCTAAAAAATAATTTGAAATTTCCAATACAACATAAATCATCTATCATACATATAACTCATTAACAAGTTGAGGTCGAAGCACTTAAAACTAGACTGAACATATGCCCTATAGAGTAAACCAATCAAAGACATGTTCATCACTAAGAAAAAAAGAAATAGGAACTGTAAATGTTGTAAATGAAATTGCTAAGGACTTGGGCAGTTGGTAGATGCTGTTCTTAGAAATTAATGCTCATTTGGCTGAAATTATCAAAAAGACCCCATTATAACTCTGTCTTCCAAAATTCTCACATGCTGTTCTAGATAAGGTCAAACCTAGCAAGGAAAAATGTCTAAGTGATTCAAATCGCACGGATGCAAGATGAGGGCGGTCAGTATGATCAAGTGATAATAATGATCACAGATGAGGAAACATAGGAGAGAGATTATGGAAACAAGCAAAGACAAATATCACAGATGTAAAAAGCATTGAGAATGATTCCCATTAGAGAGGTAACTTATTTAAAAGGCAAGATTAGAAACCAATAGGGGAACGATCAAAGGAGATGAAAAGGAAAGGGATAGGATAGGCAGACTGCAGGGAAGTGTCATCTTGGCAGAAATTAGTTTCCAGATGGAATATGGTAAGATGAAATGAACAAATTCCACCATCAACACCCAAAGATGGGATGAGCAAGCATTTCAACAGTAAAAAATTATTCATTTTAGTTCCACTCAGAGTCCAATTCAAAGGAGGGGGGTTGAAATGAATGGCCAAGAGAATAATTTTAATTTTGAACTAATCAGGCCACTCCATTTTAGTAAACATTATTATCAACAATTTCAAGAATTTGGGTTATTAAAAATTGCTGGTAAACACAATCAGCAGAACTTATCCAGCAAACTGAAAAACAAAATCATGAAGGAGAAACTGGCAGTGACATTTTCTTAACATCATTCAATTCTTCCTACAAAAACTATCTAAAATGAAAAGAGATTAGCAGCTGCTATTCCTACAGAAATGTCAAAAGACCTAGAACTATCTCACATAAGCTAATTTTTCATCATCCTGACTCCTTTTACACCCATCACTGATCCAATACTAATGCAATGCTTACAAGAATTTGCTTTCTGATACTCCAAGATATTACAACGATCTCAAGTGGCAATACAGTTTCTATGATTCAGGTTAAACAACATCGCATCCATAATGTCAATAATAATGGTTCTTCATTGACTTCTGAACACAACTGATAGATTTTGGCATCAGTCCTTTTGCTAATCATATGTAAACATGAATAGTATCATTCTTGTCTATTGCAGCCGAAGATGAATTCAGTTCTAATCATCTCTGCACTATTAGGTCATGGCTAGAGTTTTCAAGTTTAAGAATTAGTTGAGGTTGGCATTCCAGCACTTAATTCTAGTAAATTGGACTCTATATTAATTCAAACATAAATATTAATGCATAAGCATCTGTAGTTTGATCTTGAATTTTAAAATGAAAATTATATAATATGTTTTTGAATGATTCGTTTACTGTATTATTTAAGGAGTTAAATGACCTAAACATCTATCTATCATCTTCATTTAAAAATTCAATATTTTACTAAGCACGAAACCAGCAAAATATAATGCTTGAAGTTCAAAAAAATCAAGAAGATTAATCAAAACATTAAGTTCATTCATCAGGACTCAAGCTTTCATAAATCATCCATCCCTTATCATAATAATTTAAGGCCAGAACCTTCTTCTTCTCCATTCATTCCTTCTAAGAGCAACATGAGCTGTTGAAATCCAACTTACGGTCATTCACTAGGATATTCTCACCAAAATAATTTAAGGAAAAAAATGATAAAGCATAACAGAGACACAGTTACGCAGGTATGAGAAGTGTGCAACTGTAGTTTGTAGGGAGATGTATTTTGAAAATAGTAATAAACCGATCATATATGATTTAAAGAGGTAAAATTTGAAAAATTATACTTATTGGATAACCCATTAAAATATGACTGCATTTACAAAACACAGAAAAATAGCAAGAATCATGGATATAAAATATCTACGTATTTTAGCAAACAATATCAAAATGAACTAATACACAAAGGCTCGAGCTGCCCATATAAAGTGTTCATTTGGTAAATTTCAACAGACCTAAGTTCTTGGACAATAATTGGTCTGTGTCAATTGTTGTTAAACTTAAAGGCCAAATATCAAACACCACACTCATCACTTCATGCACTTATGAATTATTATGACATACAAAAAACAAAAGCAGTCATAAAAATAAAGTTGGGTATTATGATTTCAAGCAATTGATAAAAGAAATAAAAGGTAATACCCATCGCATAGGGCTCCCACCAATCCAAGGTATGTGAGGGTTGACGCATGCAGCTTTATCTCAACACTTGCAAAGGTATTTTGCTCCACTTGGAACCTCTAGTTTACGCTAGAGAAAACATAATCATTGATCCATGCCTGTCCGCTAATTAATAAAAGAAAAGAAAATACTAACATATGAATTTACTTATTTCCTAGCACTCGGACACTAAATAAATTTTCCTAAAAAAAAAAAAAGACTGACAATCAATTTTAAGAAACTATGTCATTTTCCATATTGACACATACCTGACAAATTTTTCACAGCCAAAACAAACACATTTTTTAGCTAAACATGTAAGACACAATTCATAACATGGATGCTAATTACCACACAATTAGACACGAAGAATAGAACATAAATTTTCTTTATTCAGTCCATCTTTCTAATTAAAACCTTGAATTCTAATTTATAAGCACAATCTAGTAAGATATTGTTAATGAGTTGGCTCACAAGAAAACAAGCTATGTGGAAATTGGCTCAATCCTGGCCCATCGCATTCACTCACAGTTAGCCACTATGGTTTATCCAAATATACAATCAAACCAATTTTTTAATTGGTTGCGTTGCTAACATTGGCTGTCCTTAGGGTTACAAATGTGTCAAATCGAGCTAGATCAACCCTGGCTTAAGCTTGAGCTTGACCCTCAAGTATTAAGCAAAAGCTCATTCCCAAATCAATGAGTTCAAGTGAGTTCAAGCAGGCACACTAGCCAGTTAATCTTCATGTGAAGTAGAAAAGATAAAAGTGGATTATAGAATTTGCCATGTTGGAAATGTGGAAAGAATGAGAGCATGGTAATTAAAAAAGGGAAATTAAGGTGATAAAATAGTAGGAGACAGATTTTCTTTTTTCATTCCATTTTGTGTAGATAAAGCATTCAATTATAATTTATATAAGCGTATTCTATTTTTATATTGTCAAATGAGTCGGCTCACAAGAAAACAAGCTAAGTGAAGGTTAACTCAAATTTGGCCCATTGTGTTCACTCACAATTATTTATCTTACCATGCTTGAGCAAGATCACAAGATAATCTTAAATTAAGTGGAGATTGGCTCAAACTTGGCCCATTATGTTCGCTCACAATTATTTATCTTGCCAGCTCAAGCAAGTTCACAAGATAATCTTAAGTTGTGATTTTACTCATACACACACACACACAAACAAACAAAGGTAACACTGTTATGAAAAGTAAAAAAGAAGAAAAGAGGATAACGTGAACTTGGAGAGCAAGAATGACAATTATTGCTAATGACTGCATTTCATATAAATAAAGCTACACTAATCTCATAGAGATGGATCCAACAAGTGTGCTCCTAAAGTTACAAAATCATGGAGTTTCTTTTGCATGCTTTTCATAAATATTAAAATTAGGTTGTTGAAATAGAAAACCAGTGAAAGAGTACAAACAAGCCTTGCGATCAAAAAAATAAACCTATTTAAGTAATCAGTTTCTAGCTCCACCTAATAGCTCTAATAAAATGAAAGTAGATAACAAATCAGCCCTTTTTCATTGGAAATCCATAGAGATTTGAATGGAGTCCAGATGTGCTTGATAAAGTAAACTCTGAAAATAATGACAGATGCATATTCTCTTCTTTCACATTAATTTGAGGTTAAATATTCAAGGTCTGGCGAAGGCATCTTGATACAGCTCAGTGAAGTGTGACCTTTCTTCATCATTTTCTTTATTGAGCCCGTCACTTCTAATGCAAACAAACTTTTCATTGCAAAACAATAAGACTTAAACTATAACCGCTTTTCCGCTTGATCAATTAAAGAATTTTTGACGCTTAAAATAAGAAAAAAAAAGAGAAAAACAGCATGAGAAAGCTCAAGCATGGCGATGCCCTAGGTCACAAATATCTCAAACTTGCTATCATAACAGAACTAGTGCAACATTGAAACTAAAAATTCAATTTGACATATCAATTGGGATTCATATACAACCTTGCGAAGAAAAGATAGAAATCAAGTATCACCAAATAGAAAGAATTAAAGATATCAATGTCCAATATGTCAAAAGTTTCAAACCTTTCAACAGCCAGTTTTTCTGAATGATCACTTGCAAGGGCTCCTTCATCAGGCGATTCAGGTAATATGTCATTTGAAGAATTAGCTACAGGCAATGTGTAAATCAAGGATGACAGCAAAGGATCAGGTGCTGCAGAAGGTGGAGCACCTGAATGGGACCAACCCCCAATAAGGGCCTGAGCATTGACTTCCCTAAGCTCTTTTCTCAGGAGGGAAAGAGTAGAATGAGAGCCCAACATGCCTCTCCTAAACCTTCTCCTCCTTTGAACGTAAGTCTCAGTTAAGGAATCATAAGGAAATTATAAAAGTTAAAATCATACAAGAATACTGATAACTTTCTGAATAGAAAATTATCCATAATAAGCACAAACGCAATAATTCAAACTTGCAATAAAAATGGATTGCCAAAAGAGAAAAGATAGGATATCTTAAAAAAATTTCCATGTTCCATTGTTAGGTGCCCAACCAAATCCATGCCAACTCTTGATGCACATATTGGACAAATCTGCAAAAAGAATGGACCACATCAGCTCAGAACATTGACATTCAACATTGATTGACAAAGATCAATCAAAACACAAAAAATACTCGGATTGATTTAAATATAAAGAGAGTAAATCAAAAACCATAATTGAAGCATTAATAGCAATTGCTCATACTTAAGAGACAAAAAAGAAAGACAAGATAAAAAGCAACATAGGTGATTGCGGCAGTGCATAAATATACAACAAAACTATTCAATTCTTCTTTCTAAATGAAAGTTCTCGTATTAAAAAAAAATCATGCTATACAGGAAAATTTTAAGCTTTGTAAACGAGGAATGTAAAGTAAAGGATATGGAGTAAATAGAAATCATGAATACTTCAATGACCTTTTGAAAACCTCATATGTAGTAAAGGAGCCAGACAATGGATACAAACTCAGAAACTCTTATGCATCCTCATAATTAATGACCCTAGAATACATTCAAAAATGTTACATAGAAAACGAATAAAATGACAAGCCAAACTAAATAAATGCTATTTTTTCATATCAGATAAAATGAGGAAACCTTCCAGTAAATGATTTCAAAAATGCAGCAACTCCTCTTCCAAGAAGTGGACCAATCATCATGGTGAAAATAGTACAACATTAAAGAAAAGTGTTACAAAGATAAAACAAATAATAATAATAATAATAATAATCACTGATACATAGAGGAAAAAAATCCAAAGAACTAAAACTGAAGCAGAAGGTGAAGATATTAGGAAGTAACATAACAATCAATGTTTAATGAAACCATAACCTCCAAGATTACTCAAGTGTCAAAAAGCTGTACATTAGCCCAATTTCATTCTTTTATGCAGTTCAAAAAATTAGTAAGGCGCAAGAAAAATTATGGATACACCCAAAAAATGAAAAACTTTGATACTAGCATTAATATTGGTATGATGGGAACATCTTTTAATTTTTATCAAAGGGGAAAAAAACCCAAGTACTTCACCATGGAAAGCAACAAAAATTGTGTACAGAAGGTCACCAACGTATCAATGGAAATCAAAGAAAACATAATGCATTGGCGTCAACAAATTCTACCGTATCATAGAGCAGCTCGTTTCTAGCACATTACAAAGGAAAGAAGAAAAAAATAAAATGTCGCTCGGTCACTGAAAGTATCACAGAAGTGTATCGTACATTAAAACGCAAAACACACCCAAAACTCATTCAAAATATAACATAAATGGAAAAAAAACGGCCCACTGTAACATACATGCATGATTTCAATTGGAGGAACTATTGCTGCTATGATAAGGTTAAAAATTAAGCAGCCTGCATAAGTAAAGAATCAGGAGGAGCGTATACCCCACTTGTCGCCTCCTGCGGATGCTCGTCATCAATATGGCAACAAAGCCCTACGATATCGAAATCCTCGGCGCAAAACGGGCAGGAAAACTCCGCACGCGATTCATCGTCGATGCCATCAACCTCTTCTGCACCGAGGTAGAGATCTAACCCACAAGAGCCAATAGAACACACTTAAAAGCTTGAAACCAGTAAAACCCAATAAAGAAGACATTAATTAGCGTCCGGAGGCCTCACCGTAACGGGATTGCTGGCATAATTGATGGCGCTTCGAAGAAGCAGAGAATAAACGGCTCCAGGAATCTGCCTCCATTGTTATCTACTCGAGAAAAATCACCTGAATACCTCTAAAATCCTTACCGAAGATACAAACCCGAAGAGAAAAAGTTACTACCCAGACTATCAATTTTGTTCAAATTTTGCAGATATAGGGAGAAAGCCAAGGAAGAGCTTGGCCGCCTCAGTCCTCACCTGCAGCGAGAAAGCCCTAAAAAAAACAGGATGAGGATTCCATAGAGAGAGTACAAGCGCCACCGACCCCATGGGTTAGCAGTACCAAATGGCCGTGATCTTGAACATAATAACGAAAATGCCATTTTCAAGATCTCTACCGTCCATGCCAACATTGGTAATCGTTTACCTAACGTGCGAAGCAAGTTGCCGTATTACTCGTCAAGTCAACAGGTAAACCCCTGAAGAAGCAAGCCAGCGAACGATAAATGTTCCGCGATTTACAGCGGACGTGTTATTTTTTTTTGTTATTTTTTAATTTTGTTGAATCAAAGAAAGATTTTGGCGAAATTGTAAGAAGGATTATTAAAGTAAAGTAATTTAGCGAAAGGATTAGAAAAAAAAATAAAAAAAGATCATCCGCATGAACAGTTTTTACGTTTTGTTGGAAAACGCAAAATAAGTCTGCATTTCGAATGCAAAACGCGATCTTTGGCCACGTTTTTAAGTAAAACGTACCTCTAGGTTGTGTTTTCTGCTGAAAACGCAAAGCCCCAAAGCGTTTTCTTCTTGGCAAATCGGACCCCACCCCCCCGCAGTAGTGATCCACGGGAAAAGAAAGCAACCCGTGAGCTCCTTTTGCGAAATTTTTGCTCCCTAATGTTGCCGGACCTCGGCATCAGGCATGCTTTGAAAAAAAAAATTTTGAATTCTAAACCTTAGTTTGGCCTATAAATACCTGCCCAGATTGGTAAGAGAATGATTTGGAAATTTGGGAGCTTTTACTTGAGGCTAGGAGAGGTGAAGCTATTTAGAAGAGGCATCGTAAATCCTTAAGGTTAGTTTTTAGAGAATAATGTTTTATGAAATTTGTTAGTATTGTTGTTAATTTTTAGAGAAGATTTTTATAAGAAAATTTATTTGTTAGTATTGATTGTATGTGTAATTTGATATATTTCTTAAGTGTTGAAATATTATTGTTGAGAGCAATTACTTCTGATAGTTTATCAGTTTATGTTATAAATGATTAATCTTTATTGTTGAAGATATAAGAAGTATATTAGGTAGATCTGACATAAAAGTCTCATTCAAAGCATAATACATTTGCAAGGAAGAAAGTATATATTATTTGAGAGTAATTTGGAGAAGAAATAGAAGGATTCAATATTATAGTTGGTTAATATTCTTGCAATGAGGTATCAACATCATGTAAGCATTGAAGAACACTATGATTTAGGAGATTTTGTGTTGTTGCTAAAGTAGGCCTCCTATATATATGTTTAAAAATAATGTCAAATATATAGAAATGTGATGCTGAAAAAATTTTGTTCTTATACATTGTGTTTGGCCACCACAAGTTTTAAATCTATTGGATTTGGACAAATATTAAGCACATTAAATGAGGAGAGATGGAGAGAGAGGTTAGAGAGAGTTAGAGAGGGAGATAGAGTAATTTTAAAATATGTACTAATTTAAAGCAGATTAATTAAATGAATCTGTAAAGATATAATTTTTTTAATATTTATGTTAAATTACATCATATTATTATATATTTATTTTAATAATGTAATTATTTGAATATAAGTTATATTTGTAGAAGAAAATTTCAATTTAGTGGTATGTAAAATAAAATTCAATAAAATATAGGAATAAATCAATAATCATTAGAGAGTACCAAAATGAGTAATAATTAAAAATTTTTGATAATTATGTAAGTGTTTGAGATATATATATATATTTTTATGTGAAAGTTAATGAAATAATAATTTATGAAAATTTATATTAATAATTTTAAAAAAAACTAAAGTTATATTTATAGAGAGGAAAAATCTCTTTTGAAATTAATAGTAATTATAAATTATTTTCTATAGAGTAATTGTTTAGAGATATTTAGTATATGAAAAAAGATTTTGAAATAAATATTATTAAATTATATAAGATACATTATTAAAATAATAATGATTAGTTAATATCAAATTAAGTAATAATTAATACCATTTTGCATAATTAAGTATACAGAATTTATGTAGATATATAAGTTAATGAAAAATATATAATATAAAAATAAATTTAATAAGTTAATTAAAAAAATATAAGTTTTTTTTAAAGTTAAATATATTAATGTAGTAATAATAAAAGGATATTTTTAATTAAAAAGTTTATTATTTATGGAAGGTAAGGAGAATGTTATCATTTAATATTAATAACAATAAGTAAATAAAAAAAATATAAGTCATATTTATAGATAATTTTGTTATATTGAAGTTCATAATCGAATATTACTTAAATTATAAAGGAAAAAAATAGCATAAGATATAAGAATAAATTAGAAATTATTAGTTAATTCCAAAGTTGATAATAAAAAAAAATCATATTAATTGATAAAGTATCTCATATATAAATATTTTGATGGTTAAGTTAATGAGAAACATATAATTTAAAATTTATAATAATAAGTAAATTAAACAAGAGTTAAAAAATTTTATAGACCAATATATCTCATTAGAAATCAAAAGCAATTATAACCTAATTAAATATAATGTATAATTTAAGAGGAAAATATTAATTTTGTAATAATAAAATAGAATTAATTAAATGTATATTTATTTTTATGTAGTTGATAAGGAGATTTAAATTATTTAATATTTATAATAATATGTGTAATAAATAAATATAAGTTATATTTATAGACCAATATATTAAATTGAAGTTAAAATTCAAATATAAACTAATTTCCAAAGAAAAATAAATTAGAGACGTGAAATATATTTGATTAGAATTTGAAGTTAATATTAGTAAATAGTATTAGATATAAGATTAAAGTAAACATTATTAGAAATATTCAAATTTGGTAATAATTATAACCATATTAAATGATCAAGTATATGATCTATTTATATATCATTTTATATATAAGTTTTTGAAAATTGTATAATTATAATTTATATTATTAAGTAAATAAATTTAAAATAATGTCTATTATGAGAGATATATATTAATTTAGTAATAATGAAAGCAAATCAATAAAATAATAGTATATATATATATATATATATATATATATATGTGTGTGTGTGTGTGTGTGTGTGTGTGTGTGTGTATTTAATTTTATGTAGAAGATAAGGAGATTTATATCATTTTATATTAATAATAATATGTCAAAAAAGAAAGTTATATTTAGATACAAAAATATTAAATTGAAGTTAAGACACAAATATAACATAATTTATAAAAAAAATTAAATAGAGACCTTAAATATATGAGATCAGAATTTGAAGTAAATATTATTAAATTTCATAAGATATAAGATTAAATAAAATATTATAAGTTAATTAGAAATGTGATATTAATTAAAATTAGATTAAATAATGAAGTATGTCATATATTAATGTTATTATTTAAAAGTTAATGAGAAGTATATAATTTTAAATTTATATTAAAAATTAAATAAAATAAGAGTTATTAAATTTTATAGACCTATATTTCTCAATTAAAATCAAAAGAAATTATAACCTAATTAAATATAATGTATATGTAATGATTAAATTTAATATTAGTAGATAATTCTAAAATTTATAATAATTAAAATCATACTAATTGTTCGAGCTTCTCATATACAAATCTTTTTATGTTTTAGTTTTAAAAAAAAATAATTAATTTAAATTTTATCTTTAAAAGTAAATGAAATAAGAGTTATTAACTTTTATAGAATAATATATCTCATTTTAAATCAGAAGCAATTATAAGCTAATTAAATAGAATGTATATTAAAATAGAAATATATTTACTCAGTAATAATATGAACAAATATTTTTATGTTTTAGATAATAAAGCTTATTATATCATATGAGCAATGCAAAATATATCAGTTATAGATATATCTAATCTTCATTACATATATCAAATATGAAATTTACATTAAAAATTATAATAATTAAATATAACCTATATTTATAGACAATTAAAAAATTATTAGATAATACCAAATATGTAAATTATTTAAGTTCTATTAAATTTTATATTTAATTGAGAAATATTAGATATAGGCGAAAATAATGAATATTAATAGCTTATTAAATAATTAAGTTAAATATATATATATATATATATATATATATATATATATATATGATTTATTTGTTAGTTAATGAATATGATATCATTCAAGAATTGCTTGCTTATTAATTGGTAAATTTGTTAAATACAAGTTATTATTGTAGGATAATTTTCAATTAAGATATTTTATTAATTAATATAGTATATTAAATACATATATCATTTTGTTAAATTGTGTAAGATTTAATCTGAAAATGAAAATTATTAGATAATAAAAAATTTGGTCAAAATTAGAACAATATTATTTAATGAAGTATTTGTATATATATGTACGTAATTTTTATTTATGTAGAAGTTAAGGAATATAATAAATTTTTAATAATTATATTAATAAGGAAATAATTAATATTTAGTTAAATTTATAGGGAAATCTTATTATTAGGAGTTAAAATTGAATTATAAAATAATTATCAATGGGAAACAAAATCGTGGGTATAAAAAAAGATTACGAACTAAATATTATTATATAAATTAATTAAGTATTAGTTAATGAATATATTAATAATTAAAAATATTTAACTTATATAAGTTTATTAAATATATATTTTTGTAATTTATGTAGAAGTGAAGGAAAATCATACCTTTTAATATTTGTATTAATAAGCAAAATAATTAACAATTACTTAATAAATATATGTTAAGGACAAATATGCCATTTAATATTTAATAATGAAATGAGTAAGTTATATAAGTTATATTTATAGAAAAATATAAGTAAAAGAAGTAAATATTATATGTGGAGTAATATTTATAGAAGTTATATTATATGGTATATTTTCATTTGGTATCAGAGCCATGTTGGGCTAAACTCCATCTTTGTTCTTGAGAAAATGTTTAGTAGGTTATTTGAGTATATACTTATTTTTCTTATCGGTTATATGTTACAGAAAGAATTAAGATTAAGTTTATAGGCTGGAAACTTCCTTCTAGGGGGCTACGTGTCCTAACGACACTTAAGGTGGAGAAATCCGCTCTGGGCAATCAGAAACCTGTGTCATGAAGGATGAACAACGCCACGAACTTAATTTGTGAATATTAACTGACATATAGTAAGATGCGGTGTCCTATTTTATCAGTTAGTAACCGAAGGGACAAAAGGTTCGCCCGTGTTGTCCCCAATTCGGCGAAAAGGATATTATAGTAATCCACTAGAACTTACTATACAAAGTTCATGATCTTAAAATAAACTATGTAACCTGTAATTTATAAGTTTCTCAGAGTTTACTTCAAATACTGAAAAACTAGACTCAAGAACATCTCTTCATCCTATTTTTTTAACTGATACAACTCTTTTATGACTGACTGGGAATTTGCATCTTCTAGTTCTGATTATAAAGCTGCTCTAA
This sequence comes from Dendrobium chrysotoxum, assembly GCA_019925795.1. NCBI lineage: Eukaryota > Viridiplantae > Streptophyta > Magnoliopsida > Asparagales > Orchidaceae > Dendrobium > Dendrobium chrysotoxum. The sequence goes on from CM034297.1 coordinate 36,509,793, forward strand.
AGGCAACTGATTCTATTGAACCACATACTATCTGATTTGTTTCACTATCTGAGTTAAAGCTGAATAATTCAAATGATTTAAACTCCATAATTAAACAAAATAATAAAATAATCCAATTTAGAAGAATCTACTCTTCAGATCAAGCAATCTCAACCAAGAACATATATAAACAAATTTCCAAAGATAAGAAATTAGGGATGTGAAATATTTGCAAATATATTTTGAAATAAATAGTATTAAATAACATAAGATATAATAATAAAGTTAAAATTATTAAATAATACAAAATTTTGTAATAATTAGAATATATTAAATAATTTAGACCATATATACTGATTAAGTTAATGAAAATTATATAATTTGAAATTGATATTAATAAGTATATTAAAGAAATTAACTAAATAGAAGTTCTTTTTAAAGTTAGAAACATTAATGTTGTAAAAAGTAATAGTATATTAATTAAATAAGTACATTATATGAAACTATCTTCTTATTTATAAGTTAATGAAAAGTATATGATTTAAAATGTATATTAATAATAAAAGAAATTAAATATATTTTATATTTTTTTAGATAAGTATGTTATATTATGAAGTTACAATATAAATTTAACATAATTTGTATAGATTAAGATAGTTTTAAGTAGTATTAATCTAGGTTAGTTACTCCAATGTCTAAAACTCATCAACAACAACAACATCAACAACAAACATTCTTACACTACGTCGGTTATATTTCATGAATCATTTTTCGTCATTGTGTCCTTTTAAAAGTCAAAATCTCATTTAAATCTAATAAAGATAAATTAATTCCCATATTTTTTAACCAAGTATTTATATGTCTACAACTACTTTTCTCAACATAAGTAAAATCTAGTTCCTCCACTTGCCTTACTGGGACATCAGAAGACCTAGTGACGGGAATAATTGCTTTCTCACATTGCGAAACCAACTCATTTCTCTTAGAGATCTAAATATTAGATAGCATGGTGTTCATTCTCTCCACTGAATTTATTAAGAAATGTACTTCATTTTATATCAAACTTAAAATTAGAATAAAATTTCTCATTAATACGAAAATTCAATATACTCTTTATGACTTATGTTTTGATTGATCTTCAGAAATTATATCACGACTCATACTATTCTTTGACGGAAACCTACAACTTGGCGAAGATTTTACACCAACATATATTGGTGGAAGGAATAGACCTCTAGAGATTAAGAACATGATAACACTAGAAGACCTTAAACTTAGGATCTTTAGAGCATTACGTCGTGATCACACTACGCACACGGTGACTCTTGCATGTTGACTGCGCAATAATGGCAGTCACACTACCGTTCGTATCACAGATGATGAGGTTTGTTCATTCGTATTGGCTGAAGCAAGGCGGAGGACTGTGATTATGTACGTTGAGTTCGAAGAAATACCAATGCCAGTGGCACGACCTGAGTCACAGCCACCCATAATATTCGATAACCCTCGACACTCGACCTACATATCTAGGTCATTATTGAGCTTGACTCATTTGTAATGTCAGGCTAACTATTAAGTTCTAGAAGTTAATAATATATGTCTATGTGTTAATTTTGCTATAGGCCCACACCCATCCTTAATGATCCCTCATCATCGCGGCGCATGAGCATGAGTTCAAGGCCCACATTCGACCTCAACATACCAATATTTACCGCAAACTCACCCTCAATAATGCATAGCATTGGGGATTAAGATGGACCCAATGAACAACATTCAACCCATCTTACCATTGAAGCAACAGTGCCCGCTTACGAGACAATGGATAGTGGTTCAAGTGAGAACTCAAGCGAGGAGGCCGAAGTACCGCCAACAGAGGACGTGGATGTCACAATGCATATGGATCAGATAATTCAACGTCATACTGCTCAAAATGTCCAAAACTTAGATGATATGGTCATCAATAATGATTTCATCCATAATATATAAACGATGAAGGAGTGGGACACCTTTGATGGGGTGGATGCTCCAATTAATCATCATCAAGAATACTTTAATGCCATCATTCCAGATCACTTATATGAGGGCATGACCTTTGGGAGTAAGGAAACACTTTAATGTGCTATATTTGGTTGGTCAATAATGAAGAATGTATAGTATAAGAAATCATGCTCCAATAAGCAACGCCTAACAGTAGTTTTTGTTCAATATGAGAACCAAAATTGGCCTTGTCTTTGACGGCTTCATGCAGCGAGTAGTAAATGCCTCGGAGGGGCATGGAAGATTTCATCCATAACCGGCCGCCACACATGGAGCAACCCAGTATTGTCTGCAAGTCATCGAAATTGTTCTTCAAAGTTTATCTGCCAGTATATAACTGCAGTATTGAGACAACAACGTGATTTAAAATTGAGAGAAATAATAACCCGGATTAGCTCGAAATTTGATGTTCAAGTATCATACATGAAAGCTTGGGGTGCATGAAGAAAAGCAATACGATCAGTATTTGGTAGTTACGAAGAATCGTACTCCTCATTATACCGGATGATGGAAGTTATACGCTTAGCAGTCCATGGGTCTGTTTACAATATTCAAGTAACACAAGGTGTTCGATTCAAGAGTATTTTTTGGTCATTTGGACCAAGCATAGTGGGTTGGCAATATTATCGGCCCATTCTCTATCTTGATGGTACATTCTTGCTAGGAAAATATAGAGGAACATTGCTTGTTGTCGTAGGTGTCGATGAAAATGGAGGATTGTACCCACTTGCCTTAGTGGTTGTTGAATCTGAATCAGTCGAATCATGGAGTTGGTTCTTGTACATGCTGCGTGATCTTATCGTAAGTATACAATCTCGTAAAGATTTATGCATAATATCTGACAAACATGCAAGCTTGATATGGGGGTGTAGTGAGATTTTCCCCTGGGTTGCGCATCGGCATTGTCTTCGTCATCTACGAGAGAATTTTAAGAAAGCTCTACGACGACTTGCCGTACCGGACTGTGATGCTGTATGTGACAAAATGTATTGGGCTGGGAATACATATGATCTTAAAATTCATGAGAGGTACATGACAGACATCCAAAATATAAAGAAGGAGGCTTATGATTGGTTGATGGAGCGGGATCCAACGAAGTGGGCCTTAACTCATGATGGTGGTTTTCGATATGGAGTTATGACAACAAATTCCTTTAAATGCTTTAAAGATATCCTACGAAGGGCACGTGAATTACCTATACAAGGCCTTATCATGGCTATATATTATAATCGTGTATCATTGTTGCTGAAGAGAACAAGTAAGGTTGAAAATTGGATTGCTTCAGCTAGCTCAACATTGGTCCCACGCACGAAGGCTGTCTTGGAGTTGGCAGAACGACAGGCACGCAGAAGTCCATAACCAACTCAAATTAACAGTTATGAGTTTGAGGTTTATGACATGTCCTCCAGATCGTACCGCTTTGTTATAACATCTCCAGATACATGCACATGTTCATGTGGTCACCCACAGATTTATCATACTCCATGCAAACATGCAGTTATAGCATTGGGTTCAAGATGTTGGGATCACAATGCATTTGTTTCGCCCTACTACACGTTGGCATACTATAGAGAATGTTATGCAGGACAATTTCATGTAATCCCTGAGAGGACACTATGGCCACCATTTAACGATAATCAAGGGATAATGCCAATGTTGGCACCTGCATTGAGACGTCGTTCTGGTAGACCTAGAACGAATCGGTATCGTAACAACATGGATGAAACACGCACAACCACAAGAAAAACTTGCTCCTTCTGCCACAATAGAGGTCACAACATTGCAACATGCCCTACAAATCCACGCAGTAGTAGGAGGAGAGCTTAGGGTTACTTAACTGGTGTAGGGGCTGATTTAATATCATTCTATTTTGAGATGTCATATATCTTATAATTCCATTATTAGTGATGTAATGAAGTTTGCTGTGTTTATATATAACCTTCTTAAAAATTTATGAATATTGGTTTTTTACCTCATTCATCAGCTTTAAATAACTGATAATATAAACTGAAAGGTCTTATCGATAAAGAATGAAAGTAATCATCATGTTCGATTAATTTTTATGTATATACATCCAACTATTTGAGGGAATGGAGGGGAGAGGTGGCAGAGGTAGACAATGACGTTCATGACGAGCTACTAGCCGTGCACATGTAGAGGCGATAGAGTCAGATGAGCAGCCGAGCATAACTCAATTGGGGGATGATCATAGAGCTTCAAATATTAATGAGGTTTATTGTTTTTATCATATTCAATTGTCATAAATGAATTCATAATTTTATAACTAATTCGTTGTATATTATTTTACAGTCCATGTATCTTGTGGCTTCAACCCACTTATATATGGCACATGAGTAGCCAGTTTATTGCCCGCGACTGATCCATGCACTGTAGATTACGGGCTTGGATTCTGTTAGGTACCAACACTTTATACAGCTGGACCACTCTTTGATAGCTGCGTTGGTTGAGAGGTGGTGTCCATTGACAAACACCTTCCACCTACGGGTTGGGGAGATGACGATCACATTGCAAGACGTTCAATTAATCTTGGGAGTCAGGATTGACAGTGCTCCCATGATTGGCAGTACGATGGTTGGAGAAGGGTTACGTTTAGACACTTGGATTGAGTGCTGTAATGAGCTGTTGGGATCCCATCCATACCCAAATGCAATGTACCATGATCCTGACAACAAAGACGTCGAAGTTATCTTTAGAATGGGTCATTCGTAAGCATACTCGATTCTACTGCTATGATGGCTAAGATGGACTTTTTTTCGGGAATCGCATAATGATTTACCCCATCATGTCTTCTTCCGACATGTTAGGGCATATATTATGTATATGTTTGGTAGTTACTTATTGCCAGATACCTCTGGCTCGCATATATATATATATATATATATATATATATATATATATATATATATATATATATATATATGCAGTATCTACCATTACTTGAACACATTGAGGAATTTGCCCAGTACTCCCTTGGCTCGTCCGTCTTGGCACATCTATATAGAGAATTAAATCTTGCAACACGGCCTTCTCGTATGTACATAGCTGGATGCCTCCCCCTCTTATAGGTCTGGGCTTGGGATATGATGCATGTCGGGCGGCCGACACTTCGGGTTCCATTCCCACGAGATATCATCAGGAAGCCCCTTGCTTTAAGGTAATTTTGAATTCACATAACATCGGGAAGCCCCTTACTGAACAATGTTAATAACATAAATTCATTGTAGGTGGGCCGAGGAAAGAGTGAGAGAAGTTCCATCTGGGAATATAATGACCTATAGAGATGAGTTGGATGGACTTCAGCTAAGCCAGGTAACTTCAATTTAAATTAAACAAACTAGAGATTTAGATGAGTAAAAATTAATTGTAAATATAATAATATAATCTTCCACTCATTACAAGCCATATGTATGCCATATACTGAATCTATAATGGGCATGCTACCTCCGATATGTCATGAAGCCAACGACATATGGACTGCTCGCTCCCCATTAATTAGCTGGAAGCGTGTAGAGTGGCATTTGCCTGACCAGGTCATGCGACAATTTGGTGGGATACAAACAACCACGATCGAGCCTATGGAGAGAGCATTCCGTCGTGTTGATGGTAGAGGAAGAGTTGAGGTAGATTGGGTTCAGTACCATAGAGGCTACATTGAGTTATGGAATAATAGGCGGGTGCTTATTATAACCATCAGGCAACCATTGGGAGATGGTAGAGAGGAGTTAGCTGCTTACTTGCGATGGTACAAATCTTGGGCCTCCCTCTACTTACTGAAAGCACCTACAACTCCATCAGAAACTATATACCCACGGTCACCAGGGGAGAGGATAGTGGTACGTGCTTTTGTGTACATTGTAAATGATGCTTAATAAACACGAATATGATATTTAATTTTAAGTTCGCATTCACTTACAGGTCGATTACTTCTTACGTAGCAAAGATATTGCTGAGTCATATGCTACGGGCCAGATGGAGAGTACAGGGTCAATGTATCAAGGATATACTGACATTCTCGAGCTTGCAAGATAAGTAGAGTAATCCATGTATATAGACACCACTGGCCGATAAACTCGACGAGTAGGAAGAAGTGCACATATGGAGCAGTCTGCTATGAGATCAACATCTCATGCTTCTGATTTACAATCAAATCCTATAGACCCTCCGAGACATTCAATGTACGTTGGATTGGTTGATATTGGCAGACCTTTTGGAATGACAGGAGCAGGCCCTTCTTTAATACGGGGATAAGGGAGTTCATCGCAAACCAGAGAAGCTCCATACGACATGAATAATCCCATGTGGACCACCCTATTTGGTTAGCCTGGAAGTCCAGCACAGCATGTCATGGTTAGTGAACAAGTAGAAATAGACATGACCACTGCGTAGGAGGAAGAGGAGCATGAGCAAGAAGAAGAACCACAGCTCCAGAGGAGGAGTAGGAGGGGACCCGCAAGATACACCCCTGGCACAAATGCTCTCAGACATAGGAAGAAGAGATAATTGAGATTAGGGATGAATGAATGTGTATTATGCATGAACTTAAATTTGTAAATATTTCATTTTACGCAATATCTGCTTCATAATGCAAGTGGTCTGATGCTGTGCATGTAGAAATCTAATATCTTCTTTAAAGTGAAAATAATTAGATCATAACCGTTTTCATAATAATTATTCCCATATATATATATCCTATATTTAAGTTAATGATAAATATAGAAATATTTTTAGCAAATATAAAAATATATTTATTTGAAAGTAAAACTCAATTATAAAATAATTTTTAAAAATGAAAAAAGAGTAGAGATATACAGAATTATTTTGAAATAATAATTAAGTACTTTTTAATTGATAGTTCTAAATGTGAGATAAATTTCAAAATTTTTGGTAATTATTAATTTTAAAGTTATATATTCTCCAAATAAATTAAAATTCAATAGTCTTTATATGGTTTCTAGAAATTATTACTTTTAAAATTTACTTATAAATTTCCAATATTCTAATTTTTTAAAACAGAATAAATTTGGTGATATATAAAAATACATCTTTAATGAAAAACTACACTTTTAATTATGCTTGCCTATAATGTTCGCATGTGTTATCAAATCTTTATTCAATCAAATAAGCATTTGCTATAAAATTACACTGCGCTAATTTTTATTACTATAGTAAGTCGTACTTGATCAATAAAATTGATGAATATATATTACCTATAAATTGGTGTATGCAGGTCATTCCTTTTGTTCTCGGGTCATATATTGATTTCTCTGTGCTTATTTTATTTTCTTCTGCAATGCATCAAAAAGATAAAATCCCTTTCAAGAACATGATTATGGAGGGTAGTACTAGGTTACAAGAATGTCTAGCATTTTCCACTGATGATGCTTTAGAGGCGAAGGCAAGAATGAATGAGCTTTATCATTGTTGTGTGCATTCGTGGTCCGACATGGAAGACACCATAGTATGGGATAGACATAGCATAGATATGACGATCCGCTCTTATAGGGATGAAGACGGTTTAAACATAGATGGTTGGCAATATGTGCAAAGCAAGGGTATTAGAAAGGTAGGACACATAGTACCGATAAATGTTTTGAAGGCAAGACATGTTGAAACAAGAAGGCTTCAAGATGGGTCTGTTGAGGTGATTGTGCAAAACCCAACTGCCGACATATGTCACTGTATTCTCTACAAAAATTGGGATTCTGTGGCAGATGCATTCCTTGTTAAGACATATGAAAATCTGATTTATTGGCCAGGCGAAAAGCGGAAGGAGTTTCTTGATGCGTCGGATTGGCAATGTGTCCAGCAGTGGTTCCAACAGAAATTCGGCTGCTGCCCAACCCAAACCCAACTCCAAGCTCGCACACGAATTGTGCTAAATAAACATTGAAGTTATTATGCTTGTAGAACTTCTACATGACCTCCTTCTTCTGATTTACTTTAATGTAATGTAAATGTTTTTTTGGTTAATTATCGCTGAAGTTGGTTTCTTAATCATTAGTACATTCCTTTATGTTATTTTTGTTTCTCATTTATTATTTCTAGTTGTTGTTCGAATACTGCTTATGAGTTCCAAAATTTACTATAAATTTTTGTGGTTAAAATTTAATATTATATATATATATATATAAAGAGCTCCTACTTTAATATATAAGAAATTTTTTAAAGGAATTTCAACTTATTGATGTATAAAGGCAATCATTTAATGAACATTACAATTGTCTTATGACATAACGATTAAAGCTTAATAATAATGTACTCTATAAATTATTATATTATTATCTTTCTTTAACTATAACTTACTATCCAATATAAATTATTTAACCTTATTTCATTTTTGAAGATCCTCATCTTTTTATCATCTAACATCATCTTTTTCTCATTGCTATATAGGAAAACGCTTGCTAAGGAACATCAACTACTTTAGAGGTTTATAAAAGATACCACTTCAACTGTATTAGTAAAAATGTACGCTTATTTCATAAATAAAAAAAGAGGCATAACGATGCAGCAACTTATTGAAGAAGGAAGTAGCCGTTTGCATGAAAGTTTGGCTTACTATACAGATGAGACCCTAGAAGCAAAGGCAGCTTCGAATGAAATTTTCAGATGTGTTATGCATACTTGGGGGGAAGACGAGGATTGCGTCCTGTGGCATGAACATGATGAAGTGATGAAAATAAGGGAATATAGGTCAGGCATTGAACTTCACGACGTTGGTTGGAAATTGGTACAAGTCAGATTTTATGACATTTGGAGGCACCTCATATCAATAAATTTTTTAAAGGGCCGTATTCGAGAACTTGGTCGTGACAAAGAAGGTACTGTTGAGCCAGGGATGGGAAGTTCGATGCTTGACATAGATCACTGTATTTTATACCATTATTGGTCCCCTAAACATGATCAATGGCTTTTGGATTACTATAAAATACTAATGCAATGTTCTGAATATGGAAAAAAAAAAGATTTTTTAGATGGACAAGACTGGAAGCAGCTTCAACACGAATTTGAGTTAGAGTTCATATGTTGTCCAACACAAACACAACTCCAAGCTCGTGTACGGTATGTACTTAGGAATATATGACATAATCTTAATATATGACAAGGCTATGTATTGTTATATGTGGTAATGTTGCTTTTTCTCTTATAAATATTTATTTCAGAATTATTACATTTCAGGAAAGCATTTCACTAGTTCTTTCTCAAATTTTAAAAGGAGAATATACTATTTTAGTAATAATTATAAGCAAATAAACTAACTATGTATATTAAAAATTATATATCTTTTAATATTGAAGTTAATGAAAATTAAATCAATTAATATTTATATTAATATGTCAATTAATAATACATAAGTTATATTTATATGGAAATATATAAATTTTAAATAAGGCAATAATTCTAACTTAGATTGTTGAGAAAATCACCCCGAAGGACCTATGCCACAGCTTTAACGAAGAACACAGAATAATCCCTCTATTATCTCCGTCTTTTATCCTAAATTTTTTAGACAAATTATAGAATAATTATGGATCTGTATCTTATAACTCAAAACACTCACACCAGTCATCCTTTTTTTTTAAATTTAGAATATGGCCGATAGTTTGAGGCGCAGTCGTGCCGGACGAAGTCCGACCGATCATGTTTCTGAAGAGGAGAGTAGCCCCCTATAGATGAGCATAGCATCACTTGGAAATTTGCATAGGGCTCACGATCCAGAACGGGTAAGAAGCTTCGTTGGCTTTCTATTTATTGAACATTAATTTATTTGAATTGTAAATAATCGACGATCCTTTTGTTTTAACAGGCCTCCCCTTTGATTGCTGTGATACATTTATGTATGGCCTGTGAATGGCCAATCGACTATCTTAGGATGATAGATATATTGAGAGAAATTGGCCTGGACTTGATACGCCACATGCAGTTCATTCACCTAGATCATGACCTTATTACAGCATTGGTTGAGAGATGGTGTCCCTTGACTAATCCACTTTACGATTGGTGAGATGACGATGACACTGCAGGATGTATAGGTGATTCTTGGTCTCCGAATTGATGGTTTGGCAATTCTGTGGCCAAGTGTCATTGGTGCAGAATGTCGGTGGCTTAGCTGGCCAGATTGTTGCGAGGAGCTTCTGGGTACACATCCAAGGAGGGATACAGTGTACCATACCCCTGCTGATGAGGATGACATCGCTACTTCCAGGATGGGTACAGGAGAGGTGGAGTCAATGTTACCACTTCGATGCTCTACTGGACATTCTATAAGGACTCATACGATGACTTAGCACCGAGGACATTTCTCCAGCATGTCTGAGCCTACATACTCTACATGATCGGTTGTTTTTTGATACCAGATACGTCATGATTCCATATCTCCTTGTAGCGGCTACCTTTGCTTGTGGATTTGGACACATTTGGCAGGATGTCTATCGGTAACGCGGTCCTAGCACATTTATATAGAGAGTTATGCCATGCAACACGCCCGACATGCACATATATTACTGGGTGCCTAGCTCTGCTACAAGTGTGGTCCTGGGAGCGATTACAAGTTGGACGACCCACACTACGACGGTCTCATGTCTACGACTTAGGTGATCGCCCATTGGGATACAGGTATGACAGAACAATGAGTTAAATTTATATTTCATATTTAGTTGGGCATATTCTAACTAACTACTATACAGATGGGCAGAACATTGCATTCGGGACCTCCCATTAGGAAACACAAGGACATACTGTCATGATTTAGATGGGTTACGGATGACTCAGATATGATATTACTTTTTTCTCATCATATATAGCTAAACCAATATGCCTTCTTATTTTTATCTCAAATCTTCAATGATAGGTTACCATGGAACCTTACACGGAGCAAGTTTATTCCTCTCTGCCGCAACAGTGTTATGATGGATTGGAAGTTTGGAGGGCATGTGTGCCCCTAATCAGTTGGAATCGTGCTGAATGACACCTCCCTGACCGTGTGATGAGGCAATTTGGGGGTGTCCAGCACATACATATTGAACCTGTGGACCGATTTTTTCGACGGATTGATGGTCGAGGAAGATCAGATTTAGATTGGACAAAGGAATTTAGCTCGTACCTTTATTTGTGGGGTAGAAAGAGGTCGTACATCGTACTAATTACTCCACCAAAGGGCACATGGAATCAGGAGTTACGGACGTACCTACGTTGGTATAGATCATGGGCATCAGTTTATCTTTTAGAACCACAAATCGAGCCACCGGAGACCTTCTTCCGACAATCTCCTTGTGAAAGATTATTGGTGCGTATAATCTTTTAAACATTTTTTATAACTTAATGAAGAATATTCATTTGAAGATATTTTTGTAGGCTGAGTACTATATACGCTCATCTGCCATGTTGGAGCCACTCGTCGGGAGACACGGAGAAAAATGCTAGTTCATTACAGTTGGCCGTTGACTAGGTGACTGAACTTTCTGTCAGAGTTTGTCGCTCTATCTACATAAACTACACCTCTTTCGACAACACCACCGAGGAAAGGGGAGATCAAAGGTAACGTGCATCGAGTTCTCAACGCCATCGACGAAACGCGCCTCATAGATATACTCCCTGGAGTGGGTCCCTCCCACGTCATCGGTAGATGTATGATTTTAATGTAATCTTATTTGTTGTACATTACCTATGTGTGAAATCTATTTGGTCTTTCAACGACGTAACTGTTCAAAAAAATTTGAGTAATCTTTCTTAATATTTCTGTTATGTTCTCAACTATTTTTTACTATCATTATTAGTAATTTATAATGGATATCGAACTTGTTCTTTTTTTTAATATTAATGCTAATTATTATTTAAATATTAAATTAAAATTTAATAATTATACCAAATCTAATTAATTACAAATAATATGTACTTATATTTTATTAATTATTACTTACATAAAAAATTGGAATTATTTAATGATAATTATATCATTTGGATTTCATTATTATTAAATTAAATTTTGAAAGACGTGTATTAAAAAAAAATTCATTATCTATCATTAATAGCCAATAATTTTTTACAACATTATTATCTTAAAACTAAAATTTTTGTACATAGAACATTAAATGCAGAGAGAGAGTGAGAGAGGAGGATATAGAAATTTGTTAGTTCTAAATTATTATAGAGAGTTAAAGGAGATACAGTATTATAATATTATAGGAGATACATTCTAACTTAACAAAAAAGATAAATTTAATATTTCTGTAATGATTTTCATTACTAATAATTTATTCTTATTTTGAATAATTAAATTTCCGTAATAATCTTATGTATGTGATGCTTATTATTTTCTATATAATTTAAGATTTATGTAATGATTATGTTGGTTTTAATATATAAGTTAAATTATTTTTAACTTATTTAGATATTTAAAATAAATTTATTGAAATAATATTAATTTATTTACCAATTTAAATTAATACTATTTAAATATTAAAAATAATAATAATTTAAGTAAATTTTTTTTTATTTTATAATAGTTATCTTATTTAAATATAAAAAAAATTCATATTTATAACTTCTTTTCATAATTATCCTATTTAAATATAAAAAAGGATTGTCATAGTGTATTAATTAAAAATTGTTAAAATATATTAAAAGTTTTAAGAAAGTACTATTACAATAGTCTTATTTTGATATTTAAATGTAAAGCTTGGCCACGTTTTGTATAGAAAATGCAAATTCTAGATTTGTATAGAAAATGCAAAGCAACATCGTGTTTTCTTCAGAAAAAGCAAAAACAGTACACATTTTTTATGCCAAAATGCAACATATCCTTGCGTTTTCTAAGCAAAACGCAACACAGCCTTGCGTTTTCTTATAAAACGCCATTACTGTTCACGTGGCTGATCCTTTTTAAATTTTATTTATATTATGATCCTTTTGCTAATACATTTTTTAAACCCGTTCCTTTTAAAAATTCTGCTAAAGATCTTGGCCGCCTTAGTCTTCAGCGCAAAATTGGCTTCAATTGTAGTAATTATTATGTTTGGAGTTTGGATGTAATTTTATATTTAGATTTTAATTAAATGAAAATATATAATTTTAGTGTTGTTGCGTTTAGGAGTATTCGTGGCGGTAGAAAAATATAAAGCTTAATGTTTTAGCATTGTATGAAGATCCGGCACGCAATCAGATAAGAGAGAAGGTGTAGTACTCATAAGAGACACCATAGTTTTTACGTGGAAACCCCTAAAAGGGGGAAAAACCACAGGGCCTGGCCCAGTTTGAATGAATCCACTAATATTTGCAGTTTATCACAAATGAGTTCCTCCATTTGGGCGAAGGACTTGGCTCGATATAGCTAATATACATCATATATAGTGCATTACATTGTGGGAATCAATATATACATATTTGTTGGATCGGCTAACTATAGTTGATAGGCAACGGAGGTCGGAAGGACTATAGTTGGCGGGAGACAGGGGTCAGAAAGGCTGTAGTTGGCTGGAGACAGGGGTCAAAAAGACCATTGTTTGGTGATGGAGGTCGGAAGGACTGTAGTTGACAGACGTTGCAGGTCAGGAAGACCGTAATCTAATGATAGAGGTCGGGAGGACCTTAGTTGGTAGGACGATAGAGGTCGGAAGGACCGTAGTTGGCTGACATTGTAGGTTATAAAGACCGTAATATGATGATAGAGGTCGGGAGGACCATATTTGATCAGGCGAAGGAGGTTAAAAGGACCGTAATCGACTGGCATTGGAGGTCAGAAAGATCGTAATAGGTGATGGAGGTCTGAAGGACTGTAGTTGGCTAGAGACGGGGGTTAGAAAGACCATAGACGTAAGGCGGTGGTCTGGCAGAAGTCCGAGCCTCAGGTGGTGGTTAGGCAAATGTCCGGGCATCAGGTGGTGGTTCGGCAGATGTCCAGACCTCAAGTGGTGGTCTGATAAAAGTGCGGGCCTCAAGCGAGGATCCAGTAGATGTATGGGCTTCAAGTGGTGGTCTGGTAGATGTTAGAGGCTCAGGTGGTGGTCCAGTAGAAGTCCAAGCCTTAGGTAATGGTCGGGTAGGACTCAAGGTGTCAAGCGGTGGTTCGGTGGAACTCAGGGCGCCAGGTGGTGGTCCAGCGGGACTCAGGGATTCAAGCGGTGGTCCGGTGGAACTCCGGCGAAGGTCGAGGAGGAGCAAGGAGGAAAGAGCGATCTCCGATCTCTCTCTTTTCTCCTTAGGATTAGGGGCCCCTTCTTCCTCTTTAGCCTTCTCCCCCATTCATGAGAAATGAGGGGTCTATTTATAATTTTCTAAGAGTGGCATGGCCAGCAAATAAGAGGAAGATCAAGGGTAAATTGGGAGTGGTTTGAATGGACGGCCGATGTTGAATCCCTTTGATCATGAACCATTAAATGAACCTTTGACTATCCTAACTATATCAGAATATGATGATCTTAGGCTCTTTGGATTTGTCTTGTCGAGCCGCTCGATTCGACTGTAAGCATGTTACGATTGGAGACTATTTGGTAACCCAAATTGTGATTTGATCCTTCCAAAAGTGCTTCGAGTCTTTGATTTGGGCCCATTTGGGCTCAGATTGAGTCGATTTTGGTGTCGTCAGGTTCGTATTTCCGAGACGCTCAGTTCGACTATAAGTTTGTAAAAATTGGAGTTTAGATGGTCACATAATTGATTTTTTAAGTTTCCAACTTGATTTTGCTTCGAGATTTGTGCCTGATCAAGATAATTTTTTGATGATGTATCAAGTGTGATATGATGATTAGATTCTTTTGTATTTATATTATGTATAACTTGTACATAATATATATATAAGGAGAATTTATACTTATTTTGGGCAAGGCTGGATCGTGGGGTCATGCTAGAAAAAAAAATCATGTGTCTTCATTTAATTGGAAGTCCAAACGTAAAGCTACATTTGAACTCCGCATGTAATAGTTTCTCTCCAGTTAGAGAGCCATCCGCATACGCTTTAAGCACTTCTCTTTGCAATTAGAAAAATTTGGCCTCTTAAAGTTACATATAGGAGTTCTCCTTGTTATTGATTCTTTAACGGTTGAAAAGACATGCGTCACATTCGCTAGGGTTTGCGTCAAAATCCAGAACAGCTCCCCCCAACCTGATTAAATCATTATTTATGTTGTGGGGAAGAATACTTCTATAAGAATTTAATGTGACTAGAAGCCCGTCCTTGTTCAGCTTATGGTTCCTTAGTCCACCCCACCAACCTCTGTCATATTAAAACCCCATCTAACCCAGCCACTTCCAAACTCAGAGGTAGAAGCACAAGTTGGAAACCTAAGAAACCTCCTACTCAACACTCAATTCCAAGACCTCGACCACCCTCGAATAACTGACCCTCCACCTCAGAACAACCCTCCCCTCCAAAAACCCAAATTGAGGTGTCAGATAACCCAACCCAGGCTGATCTCCTTCCTCACAATCCTCCACCCTATACTCCTAATAAAGACCCTCTACCTAATCTCAACTCACCCACTGAAGAACAACCTCCCATTACAGACCCTCTGCTAGTTGCCCCCACAACTACCACAATCGCCTGTTATCCCAAAACAAATTCCTTGCTCTTCAAATTAAAGACTCTTAAGAACAACATGTTCTTGTTGATGCCCCTCCCAAAGCCAAAATTCCCCCTAATCAGTAATGTCCACCTCAAAATACAAAGCCCTCTAGATCCAAAAATGACAAGAAGGTAGTTACCCTAAACACCCAATCAAGATAAACCTCGCTAAACCTGTTCCCTAGAATGTAAGAGGGTTTAATTATTGATATTATCTTCTTAATGACCTATTTTAGATATTTTGATGATAACAAATATATGCTTAGATGTTCTAATTTATGTGTTAAGTATTTTAGGTATAATGATTTGATAGATATGCATGATAATTACTTATATGGGATGTACATTGCACAGGTCAAGTTCAATCAAAATTTGAGCTGAAAGAACTAAAGATGGACCAAAATAGATAGCTTGAAAGTTTATATTAATGTAGGAGTTTGTTAGAGGTTCATTAATATTTACTTGTATGATTTGATTTGCTCATAATTTAAATATCTATTAAAATGATTTACATATTATTAATTAAGGATAATAAATTTGATTTAGAAATCTATAAGATTCCTTTATTAAATAAATTTAATATGCTTCATAGATTATATAAATTTTATCAATTATGAAAAGATAATTAATCAAGGAAAGTATATGTTATGAGCTTATATAATAAAAATTTTATTATGAATTTATTTTCAATTGAACTTATTTCATATAAATTTACTGAGAGATAATTAATTTTATCCAAATCACATTATATTATTGTATGAACATTTAATATATTTTAAAATACATTATAATATGCCTAATTTTTTATTTTGATGTATATGATATTATTTTAAAAGAAATATAGCTTAATTATTATTTCTTTGGATTTTTTGGATTTTATAGATAGAAATTGATAGGTTACAAAACCTACATTGAAGGTAAATTGAATTTATAATAATTTTCCAAATATTTTCTGATGTTAATATTTTATGTTGGGTAGCCATTTTTATCTTATTTTAGATGTATATAAAGACTTTTTGGCTTTTTTATATGACTAGCCATTTTATAGTCGTTCGAAACTTATATTTATTTAATATAAATAAATTTTTTATCAAATAATATATTATTAATTGATAAATTAATATTAGATTATTAATCATATTCAAATTTGACTTTACTAACCCTTTCCCTTTCAATACCTCTCTTTCTGTTCTAATGAGGGCTATTTAAAAGAAGAAACTCCAGCATTTTTTCCATTCATTTTTCCTTCCTTACATGCTAAATCTTGATAGGAGAAACTTTATTCTTCATTCCAATGGCTCTTTTTATTTGCAAGATTAATTTTTTGGTTGGAAAATTTTAACGCATTAAATTGTGTAACATCTTTTGGAGTCCTTGAGTTTGCTTTCTTTCTCTAAATATTTACTTGCTATTTATTTAGTTTTCACCATCTATTTTTTCTTGAAAATATTTATTATTTGGTAAAATATTAGTTAAGATCGTTATATTAAATTTTTTATGTTAAATTTCTTAAATTCATAAAGATAGTAAAATAAGTATTTTTATTTTCTTGTATATGACATATATTTACATTTTAAATCTAATTTATTTTTAAAAATATTATATAATTTGAGGAGTTATAGTTAATCAGCAAAAATAATATTTTTAGTTAAAATATTATTCATATTTGTATTAGGATATAAATTTATCTTTAAATGAGTAAATTTAATATTTCATTTGCAAGTAGTGAGGTGATTTAAATTAAATTATAAGATCATCTCAAATATTTTTGATCATTTTGTTGCAAGATAATTTAAACATATATTATTTACATCCAATTATATTTTTTTTCTTAATCTAAGTTATTTGACCTAATGAAGTTTAAATTATAATTAGATTAGGTTGTACTCACTCATGTAGGAGAGTACCTAGATTATAAATAACTTCTTTGGTTTAAAGAAATGAGATTTGCAAGAAAAACTTAATATTAGTGGATTCTATCTAGAGAGTTGGTTAGTGTAGACATAGGCTAGATTGGAATCTAGGCCAAACCATGTAAAAATACTACGCATGTTATTTTTTTTTCTTGCATCTATTTTTATTTATGATTTGCATAGAAATTTATGTGTTTATTTACTTGATAAATATCATCAAAATTATTTTAATTCTTTTCTTTTAATAAAAATTTTTAAAACCTAATTCACCCCCCTCTTGTGGTATCTTATTAGAGCCTTGGCTCTTTTTATTTTGGCTTAACATCCTATAGTAGGTCCACATATAAACTATGACATAAGATTTTCCTAAGGTTTACTTCCCGAAGGACAATCCACTCATCGACCACAATTATTAGATAATATCTTTTTTTATTATTAGAAAAATAGAATTAGCACTTTCTTAAGAGAATAAAACTCTTGTATGTAGCACATGCTTACACACCAATATCATACACCCACAAAAGAAATTAATTAATTAAAAAATCTTTGATGAATGGACTGCATTAGAGAGTGAATTATATGAGTTAAATGCTAAAGCATGTAATACTTTGCATTGTGCACTTCTTACAGATCATTACATAAAAATTTTCATGTTAAATTTCAAAAAAAAAATTGGAAAAAAAAATTATAACTTATGAAAGTACTAGTGAGGTTAGAGATGCTCACATTATTGAGAATTATGTAAATTTGAAGATTATTGAGAATTGTGCCAATCTGTTTGAAGTGAGTTTTTAAAATAAGTTGTTTTGATGATTGCAAAAGCTTATTATTTGTCTATTGTTTCTCCGAAATATATTACAATTTTTGTTTTGTGTGTACTAACATGTCTTTCAAGAAATTCACACTTCAGACTGTTGAAGACTTCAAGTTTATTTGTTAGATTTTATTGTAAGTGAAGACTGTAATTTTTATTTTTCTTGAGTTTGAGAAAGTGTGAATGTAAGTTGGATAATTGTGCACACACACTAGGGGATTGAGGCAAAACTTATTTTTTTTAATGCTCATCGTACAGTACGATGTATTTTTGTATAGGATGATATGTGTTATTTGTCCTCTAAAATGAACCTACCTGGTTGAAAATTTTTCTAAATACTGTTCATACAGTATGAAATTGACTTCGTATAGAAGATTGTGAGGTACGAACAGCTCTGTTTTAGGTTCATACTAGATCGTATGGGATGAACCGTTCAATTTGTTGAACTGTTCGTATAGTACGAAATTGACTTCGTACAGATGGTTATAAGGTACGAACGGAGCTGTTCTAGGTTCATACTGGATCGTACGGGATAAACTGTTCAATTTTTTGAACTGTTCGTACAATACGAAATTGACTTCGTATAGAAGGTTGTGAGGTACGAACGGCTCTATCCTAGGTTCATACTGGATCGTACGGGACAAACCATTCAATTTTTTGAACTGTTCACAGTACGAAATTGACTTCATACAGAAGGTTACGAGGTATGAATGGCTCTATTCTAGGTTTATACTGGATCGTACAGGATGAATCGTTCAATTTTTTGAACTGTTCGTACAGTACAAAATTGTTTTGTATACCATTTTCCAGAGTACGAAATCTGGGTCCTATAGGTTCGTACATAAGCGTACTGGATGAACATTTCATATTTTGAACTATTTGTACGGGATGATATGCAATCATACGGGACGATCGGATAGCGTAAAACATGAAAATTTTAGTTTTTGGACAGTTTTTCTTATTCTATGTATATAAGGGTCCTAAAAATTGACTGTCAATATGTCTTCCACGAATTTCTCTTGAGTAGGCTTAAGGAGTGTGTTTGAGAGAGTGTATTGAGAGTGAAGAGTGAGAGATCTTGTGTAAGGAAATTGTAAGGGGATTCACAAGGTTGTCCAACAAGTGAGGATCTCTTTCTAATTCTTTGAAGTTCTTCCCAATCTTTATAGAAAGCTTTTTAAAGAGAATTGTCAAAGGAGGATCGGTTCTCTGCCGTCACCAAGGAGGGTGAGAAAGGAGGAGTGGTACTCTACCATCACTAGAAGGATGAGAAAGGACGTGGGGTTCTCTGCCTTCACCAGGAGGGTGAAAAAGGATGGCGGTACTCTGCCGCACCGGGTTGATGGAAGAGAGATTGTAAAGGCTTATCCACTTTAGTATGGGGGCAAAAGGAGAGTCACTTGAGTATAGTGCAATACCTAAAGAAGAAGTCTCTAGGGAGTGGATGTAGGTCGTATTTGACCGAACCACTATAAATTCTGGTGTTTTATGTTCTTATTTTATTTTTTGCAAATTTTATTTTCTGCACCGTACTGTATTTTTCTATGGTTGACAAAGTACTGAATTTTCATATTGGATCGTACTGTATGAATTGGATCGTACTGTACAATATTTTGAGATTTCTTATAAAAGGTTTTTAAAACTTTCAAGAGTTTTTAAAAGTACCAATTCACCCCCCCTCTTGATTAGCCTAGGGATGTAATTAATAGGTCTAACAACCTATTCACACTTTCAAGTAGTATCAGATCTTATTTCAAAAATTATTGTTTAAATTACTTTTTGAAAATTATTGTTTAAACAAAATTTAAAAATTATTGTTTAAATTACAACCCATCCACCGCCGCCAGCTGATCACATCATTTTGAACTTTACACTACATTTATTTTACTTCAAGCTATAAAAAGAAAATCACATGCATTTCTTTTATACTCATCTAAATAACTTCAAACATTCAAATATATTATATTTCTTTTATACCGCATTTCTTCTTCAAAACACCAAATAACCCCTTAAATAATTTCTTAATATGCAATATCATGAGTATGAGCTTAAGCCTAACGTGGCCTTTCTTAAGTTGATTTTAGTTCAACGATCATCATAAAATATTGTTAAGCTTGTAAATCCATCTTTTTAAGGTACCAGGTCCTACCTCGTATTTGGTCTTCTTTTACTGCTTCAATCTTCATTTCGATAGGACATTTTTAAGGCTAGATGATATAATGATATATTGGCTCTACAGTTATTACAGAAAAAGACTAATAATAAGAAAATTATATTCTGGGGACAAGGCAACCACTGTTGATCGACCCCACGACAAACAATTGAAAATCTCTCTAATTATGGACTTATGATCTCTGTGGATGTGTGCCTCATGCCATCGAAGTCAATTAGCATTTCGGTCTCAGGTTAAAGTTTATAATCATGCATTAAAATATTTAATTTAGATTGCTTAACTTCATTAGTTCTTTCATATGTAATGCATAATTTACACATCAGTCTTGATTTTTTCTAGGTTGTGTAGAAAAAAAGCACGTCAACAACTCTTCTTAAATATATTAAGACTCACTGAACATCAAAACTGTTGATGTTAAGCCTCATGATAATAGTGTTATTGAATGCATTCTAAGTTAATGGTAAATCATCATCAATGAAAGTAGTGGGAGGTGAAATATTTAAAAGAGAATTTATTTCCAAATAGTCAAGTCATTGTAGAATAAATGGGTGTCAATTTCAGGTTACGGGTCGGATTCGAGTTGAACCCCAAATTGACTCGGTACTATTCGGGTCAACTATTCGGGTCAACCAGAACACGACCCTTTTTAGGAAATGGGTCAATTTTTCATATACAAACTCGAGCCACTTCGGACTCGGGTTAACCCGACCCGACCCATGAACACAAAACAATAGGTCAACGCACTTCTGGTTTGGGTCGGCAACAGCGGCAGGCCGGCGGTTGCGCGGGTCAGCGCGGTGAGCAATGGGGACATGGCGTGATGCCTAGTGGCTGACGCAGGATAGCGGTGCGGGGACACGACGTGACGGGGGAGCCCCACCTCGGGACGTGATGCGGGCACATGCAGGTCAGCGTGGCGGGCAGACTGGTCTGCTCGGGCAGCGCGGGTCATTTCGAGTCATTTTCAGGTTTCCAGGTCAACCCAAACCCGATCCGATTCGGGTTTGGGTCAATCCGAACCCAAAATTTCCGGGTCAGATTCGAGTCGGATTTTCGGATCATGTTAAATATTGACACCCCTAAGAACAATCAGCCTTGAAGCTTATTTCCAAATAGTCAACTAGTTGTAGTATAAAACATGTCCTAAAATTTTCAACAAAATATCAACGCCGCTCATAATAGTTGAGAGTGATCCTTTAATGTATATCCTAAATACATACACATTATATATTTGCAAATGTGATTCTAAATTTTAATTCCATTCTATTAGTTTTATTTTATAAACATGAAATTACATAAAATATTCGTATTCATTATGTTTAAAAATTTTCAAAATATTACTCTATTCCACGTTTTGATTTTTCTTCTATTAGGCCAGAAAAGTCATCTCGAGTGAAAATCATATATTAGCTCATGAATGTATGATATTGTCATGTTAAATCCCTTAGTAAATACTTTTCATTGGCTGAAAATACTGTCCACCAAAAAATTTAATTAAATCAAAATTATTAATAGCCGCTTCAAATGACCTATTTTATTTTATGAACAAAAAGAATTTTATAAGTCTCTATTAAATCCTCGCATTAATGTTTCTTTATGATTATATGCTATAAATGAATATATTAACTTATTTTTCACTAAGGCGTCATTTCAGACAGCTTTCTTACTATATTGTAAAGCATTTTCTAATTCAAAAAATATTTGGACTAAAACGTTGTTTTAGAAAATAGTAAGAAAACTATTACAAATAAAATCTAAATTGACCATGATACATTTAAATGATCTTTCTTATATGAATTGGAATATATAAATAACTAAATCATTATAGCAAATAGCCTTAGGGCTCGTTTGGTTCAGTGTAATTCCTCTGTTTTCCAGTTTGAAACGGAAAACTCAGTTGACGGAATTTATTTGAATGTGACGCATCTTTTTCGGAAACTCCATTTCTCCGCTGTTTTGAGAAGCGTTGTGGTATTAGATTCTCCGTTTAAAAACTCCATTTCTGCGATTGATGTTTTTGCAACGGAACATGTAAAGATACCAAACGAGGCCTTAGTATATATATTTCGTCTTAATCTTTCCAAAAACATCGCATAATGATAATTATACATTAAATGATTTATTTTAAGTTTAGATTTATTTCTATGAAGTTGATCTTTTTTTAATGCATTTGAATATTTTGTTTAATAACTTTTTAATTATTCTCTTAAGGCTATAAATCAGAGAATTATTTATGAATAGAAGGCAAATGAAAAACAATTTAAAATTTTTCTCATTAATTTCTCACTCTCATAAATTTTCATCATGATTAAAATTTCAAGTGCTGATCAAAACTACTTCAAACTTGAGAGAGATGAGAAGGAATATTCAGAAGCAATAAAATTTTGTATGATGATTGAAAATACTAAGATCATTTTAGTTTTTCATTTAAAATTTTGATTTCCTATAGTATTAGATCTCATGCGTAGCAAAATTTGAATTTTATGTTTGTCTCTAATTTTAAATTTTAGTATAAATTAATTATAATTTAGCTTTGTATAATTAGGTTGTGATGGTTATGTGAAGGAGATTTTTGTCGTATAATCCTATTTCATGTGTTTGCTTAGGTCTCGATGTAGGAACCAAACTATGTAAAAGTTGACTTGTGTGTTTTACATTCTTTGTATTTTTTATTTGACGATTTTTATTATGCAACTTTTTTATTTTGAAATAATCTGTTTTTTAAATTTTAAAACACCATGTGTTTTGATAGGTCTTGTTGCGTCCAATAATATTCACGGAGTAATAATTTTAGCATCCTAATTTTGTATGAAGATCTGACACGCAAACTGATAAAAAATAGGGGTGTAACATTCATAAGAGACATCAGAATTTTTACGTGAGAACTCCTAAAAAGAGGAAAAACTACAAGGCCTTGCCCAATTTAAATGAATCCTCTAGTGTTTGCAATTGATTACAAATGAGGCTCTTCCTTGGGGGGAAGGCCTTGGCTCGACGTAGCAAATATGCATCATATAGAGTGCATTACCTGGTGTGAGTTGAAAGAATTAATGTGACATGTTAGTTAGGTTGGCAGGACCATAGTCAACGGGCGATGTAGGTCGGAAGGATCGTAGTCGGGCAATGTAGGTCGGAACAACTGTAGTCGGGCGACGATAGTAGGAAGGACCGTAGTTGGCTGGCGACGGAGGCCAGAAAGACTGTAGTCGGGTGATGGTGGTTGAAAGGACCGTAGTGGACGAGTGACAGAGGTCAGAAAGACCGTAGTCTAGCAATGATCAGTGTCTGAGAGGAAATCTGGCAACAATCAGTGGCCGGGCGTAAGTCTGACAACAGTTGGTGGTCGGGCAGAAGTCCAATGATAGTCCAACAATGGTCGGTGGTCGGGCGATGGTCGAGGAGGAGCTTGGTCGCAAGAGAGATCTCTGATGTCTTTTCCTTCTTCCTCTCCTCCTTCCACTATCTTGCTTGATCCCCCCTTTTAGTGAAGAATGTAGAGTTTATTTATAATTTTTTGGGAGTAGCATGACTAGTAAATAGGGAGAAGATCAAGAGCATGTTGGGAGTGTTTTGAATAGATGACCGATATCGACTCCCTTGATTGTAGACCGTTTATTGAGTATTTAAGTGTCTTAATAATGTTAGAGTTTAATGATCTTGGGCTCATTGGATTCGTCTCGTCGAGCCGCTCGATTCGACTATAAGCATGTCACATTTGGAAATCATTGGTCATCCAATTTATGATTTGAACATTCC
This sequence comes from Dendrobium chrysotoxum, assembly GCA_019925795.1. Taxonomy (NCBI): domain Eukaryota; kingdom Viridiplantae; phylum Streptophyta; class Magnoliopsida; order Asparagales; family Orchidaceae; genus Dendrobium; species Dendrobium chrysotoxum. Next base: position 36,534,044 of record CM034297.1, read on the forward strand.
AAATGTGCTTCGAGTTCTTGATTTGGACCCATTTTGGCTCGTATTGGGTCGAATCAGATGTCGTTGGGTCCATCTTTTCAAGACCTTCAGTTCCCCTATAAATTTATTGAAATCGGAGTTCGAATAGCCCCAAATTTAATTTTGGAAGTTTCCAATACGATTTTGCCATGAGATTCATTCTCGATCAATATAATTTTTTGATGATATATCAGGTCTCGATGTAGGAAGGGTCCAAACTACGTAAAAAAATTGACTTGTGTGTTTCACTTTCTTTGTATTTTTTATTTGATGATTTTTATTATCATGCAACTTATTTATTTCTTGGTATGTTTTAACCATTAACTTTTTCCATTATTTTTTGGATCGTTAAGTGTTTACTCAAGTTTTTGGGAAGCTTTGAAAGCTCTTTTATTTTTATATACTTTCCAACTTATAAAGTAGGTCGGCAATTATTTTTAGCAGAATTTTATTAACTATAAATTAAAATATGCTTCATTTAGTATTTGATTTAAAGCCATCTTAATATCCTCCTCATTTAGTCTGCTTTTTTCAAACTTTTCATTATTAAACATTATGTTAGACCAAGCCCCCATAAATTATTAGGTGTGGAGATCGGACGTAGCTTTACGCCCGGACTCCAATAAAATGTTGACACGTGGAGTAGACATGTGAATATTCAATTGGATTTATTTTTTATTTTATATATTTAACGTGTTCGGGGAACTTTAAGTCAAGCACACCAAAAGCGCAGTAAAAAAATGCAACAAAAGAGCAGTCAAAGTGCAACTAAAGCACAAGTAAAAAGTGCAACCAAAGCACATCCACGTGTCAAATTTTAAGTGGATGTCCGAACGTATCTCTACGTCCGATCTCTTTGCACCTAATAATTTCTCCTTTATCTTTTGGTAGGGAGGTGGAGTTAAAGAAATCATGTGAACCTTATTAGTGATGTCATTCTCATAAAAGAAATTATTAGTAAGCGAGGTAATTCTTTTTCCTTGACCTTAAGGAAGAGTAATCAATCATAGCCAATAATACAAGTAGTTTTAAATGGTAGAACGAATAAATTGAGATCTACTGGCAACAAAAAATACTTTTAAGTTTGTTCAAAATATTGATTCAGTCTAGTGGGGGAGAGGGGGATATCCAAATAATTCTAAGGGAGAGCTTTGACTGTGAGCCCCCAAAATTTAGAGGATTGATCTTGCTTCTCTCATGAAAAAAAGCGTTTCAATCTCTCAGCCAGCACACCTACTTTCCATTATATGGCAAGAATCATATTTAAAATGTCCATATTTATACCTGATTAAATTCAGATGATTTTATGTTTATCTAATCATTAAAGCTTTTAATACATTGCAGGCAAGAAAAAAATGTCATTCATAGACTACGATTTGCTATTATTTCCTTAAATCAACCGCATACTAACAAAATGTTAATCAATAAATACAACATTTAAAATATTACATATATTTACCGCATGTAAATCCACGTTATTTACGTAGCATTTCAGTATGTAGTTCTATTTCTTCTGGTTATTATCTTCTAATATTTACTGAAATGAATCCAAAATAGAAAAACTTCAATGTTTTAAAATAATATCTTGATTTTTTATTAAGGACAATTCGTCAAGCATTTACATTCTATAGAATTAAAGCATACTGATGAGATCGGATCTGCGGCCGAGTGGTCGACAGAACACATTCCTCCCATCTCACCCGGACTCGAATCCCCTTACTGTTCCAAAAAAAAAGCATACTGATAAATTTTCAGCTACTAATATATTCTATCAATTTCAATTATTTATGAATTAACTATTATAGAAATATAATAAATTATATAAAAAAATTATTAACATCACAAGTGTAACTATTCTAATATAAAAATTATTAATATTACACACATCTTTCTTAATTTGTTAAAAAAGTACTTCTATTAATCTATAGATACCTAAAATAATAAAAATTTTGTTAAAATAAAAAATAGAAACCCACCTCTTTGCAGTCTACCTAGTTTCTCTACGCTTATGGTGAATCTCCTCCAATGCCATCACATTTCCTTTGAGCGGCCCTTTATAGTCACGAATGGTTTCATTATGTTCCTCCAAAGCGGCTTTCGCAGCTCTGCTACCAATAGTTCACCTCAATTCCAGATCTAGCCGGGCTACAGGGGAAAATGAATTGAATGCGCTACATATTTTTCATTTAAGGCATAAAAACTAATACATACCTTTTTTCTTTTTCTTTTTTTTGATAAAAACATCATGCTAAAGAAGTTGGCCCTATTCAGTACATCCATACCCATATGCCATTTGATTTGGTACTCATTGATTTTCTATAGGCTTGCACTATAACATGTGACCAAAAATAATTTCCCTAAATTCCTATAGTTTACTGCTAAATTGTCAACAGTTCCTATACTGCTTAATAAATATTATTTTTGCTTGATACTTTTTCGAGTCAAAGCAATGGATAAAAGTTAGATTAATCTCAATGATAGATGTTAGCAAAAATATAAGAATGGAGTCAGTGCATTTATTAATAAAATTTAATAAAGATTCGGTGATGGAGTCCTCTGAAAATAATCCTCAAAAGGAAACGATTCAGTGCCCATGTAGATACTGTGCTAATGTCTTTTTTCAGACTTATAGAATCATATAGAATCATTTACTAATTAATGGAATGCAAGAATCATATATTGATTGGACATGTCATGGGGAAACCTCTCAAGCTTTCAGTGATGAGGATTTAGGTAGAAGATATGTGAATGATCTTAATAATGTAAATGAAGAGGTTGATGAGATGCAAGAAATCTTAGAAGATATATATAGGGGAACTTTTATCCTAACAATTCACCAATTGAATAAGGTGATAATATCATCGATAGAGATGAATTAACTATATTTGATATATTGTTGATGGATGCACAATGTGATTTATACCCTGGTTCAAATTTATCTTTGTTATCCGTTCTTGTAAAGTTACTACACATTAAAGTAATAAATCATTAGAAAAAAATAAATCATTCAACATGATCCTTGAATTCATATAATATATCTTGCTAAAGGGTGAAACACTTCCATCTTCATATTATGAATCAAGGACGAGTCTATCAGATCTTGGGCTGGGATGTGAAAAGATTCATGCTTGTAAAAATGATTGTGCTTTATTTTAGAAAGATTATAAGGATAAAGAAGAATGTCCCGAGTACATGGAATCAAGATGGAAAGTTAATGATGGTAAAGGAAAGAAAAATTCCCAAAAAATTCTACATTATTTTCCCATTAAATCTGAATTAGGACGGTTATTTATGTCAAGAAAAGGTGCTCATGAAATAAGGTGGCATAAAGAAAAGCAGTTTAGGGATGAAAATACATTAAGGCATCCAATTGATCCTAAAGTTTGGAAAGAATTTGATATTAGCTTTCCTTAGTTTATAGAAGATTCTCATAATTTACAACTTGGATTAGCTTCAGATGGATTCAATTCTTTTGGTAATTTGAACACTTCTTATAGTATATGGCATGTCATTCTTATGCCATATAATTTACCTCCTTGAAACTGTATGTCATCCAAGTTTATGTTTATGACACTATTAATTTCTGGTCCAACTACTCTTGGGAAAGACATAGACATGTATTTAAAGCCCCTTATAGAAGAATTAAATGACTCGTGGATGAATAGTATCAAAACTTATGATATTGTAAGTAGGATTACCTTTCAATTGCATGCTGCTCTTTTATGGACAATAAATAATTTTTTAGCATATAGTATATTGTCGGGTCATAAAGTACATGGTTACGAGGCATGCCCAATATGTGATAGTGAAACTTCTTCACAACATTTGTGAAAAAAAATTGTTACATGGGTCACATGTGCTTCTTTCCTAAAGAGCACAAATGAAAAAAAGTTGGAAGTTTAATGGCATGCATGAAGTTAGAGTGAGACCACATGTTTTATCAGGAGATGAAATATTATCAAAAATGGAGTCATTAAAGGATGTGAAGTTTGGAAAGCATCCTACCTGCAAAAAAAGAATATGTAACCTCCATGAATCAACTTGGTAAAAAAGTGTATTTTTGAGTTGCCTTATTGAAGAAGTCTCATGTTATATCATAATCTTGATCTAATGCACATTGAAAAGAATGTTTGTGACAATATTTTAGGGACCTTATTAAATATAGAAGGAAAGAAAAAAGTTACAGAGAAAGCTCATTTGGATTTACAATATATGGTCATAAGGCATGAGCTACATTTGTAAAAATAAGGTGAGAAGAATCTTAAATCTCCAACCTCTTTGTATCTCCAAAAGAAATAGAAGGGTTTCTCAACTTTGTTAGATGAGTAAAGTTTCGAGACAGTTGTGCAGCAAACATATCTAGATAAGTACATATTTGAAATGGTAACATATGGGATTAAAAGTCATGATTGTCATGTTCTGTTGCAACAAATCCTTCCTTTAGGATTGTGTGGATATTTAAACAAGAAGGTGCATAATACTTTAAGTGATTTACCAAGATTTTAGAATATTATATGCTATGACATTGAGATTGGACGTATTGGAGAAATTAAACGATATGATCATTAGTACAATTTATCGGCTTTAAATGATATTTCCACCTGCTTTCTTTGACATGATGGTTCACTTGGTTGTTCGTTTGCCGTGTGAGGCTAGACTTGCTAGACCTATTCAATATATGTAGATGTATCTAATTGAAAGTTTACTTATGCTAGTAACTTTTACTTTTTATATATTTTTATTGATTATTTGCACAAATTTTGATTAAAATTTTTATACATGCTAAAAATCTAAGTATTCATAAAGGAAATATTAGGAACAGAGCTCACCTTGAATGATCAATTACAGAAGCTTATGTTATTAATGAGGTATTGACATTTTGTCATAGATACCTCTATAGCATGACAATATAATGATGATGTTCATTTGCATGAAAACCAATTATCAATTTTCTCAAAAAGGATTCATCCTTTTGGTCAACCACTCTTCACTACATTATCAATTTTCTCAGAATGTTATCAAATCTGTATTTTTAGCCAAATCATGGGGTTCTGTTGGACTGCCTATTTTAGTGATTAGAAGTAGGGTTAGTTGGATATATAAAAAAATTCATTCAATTGATTATTGAAATTCATTTTTCTTGTCAAAATTGTGTGGGTTGAATGGATGCAAATTCTAAGTAAGATGCAAGTGTAGATGATAAATTCTGGAGGAATTTTTCTCTTATACTAGTGTAAGATTTACATTTTTTATTTATCTATATGGTTTATGATTGATTAATTTATTTGTGTGATTGGCTTTTGATCATATATGCTACAATTTGGATTTACATTTTATGATATAGAACTTGATCTTCTCATTATTTTATTTCATCTCAATTTTTATACAAAATTTTACTCAGCCAATCATTAAATTATCTTTAGATTGAATTTTGTATGCTTTTATTTCATCAAATGTGAAAACTTTTTGGCAAATTTAAATTTTGTGGACTAAGAATTGCTTTTAATTATTTGTTTTATACAGGGTTTTTGTGGACAAAATTTTTGAAGTTTAAATCATGCATCAATGCCTCTTGTAATTCAATATTTCACCTGATACTTTGTCTAAAATATATGGAAGAAAGTGCTCGTTCATTTTTTTATTTATGTAATACGATTGCATGCAAAAATTTTTGTAGATAAGGCTTAATATATCGATTGAAGAAGCACATGTAAAGGACTGCGTGATGTACACTATGAGCAAGAGATTTTTTTATTTTTGATTGAAGACTTATATACATTATAAAAAACTTGGAGGTGGAGTGTTAGCAAGACAAAACTTTACAAAGAGCTTATTGAGAGATCAGATAATTGAATTTGGTTTTGCAATTATTGTGACTCAGAAATATTTAAGGTATGTCTTTAATTTAAAAGAAACTAAAGATTTACTAATTGATTATATTGTCATTAGCGACAAATAAAACTTCTTAACATGTAATAAATTTGTGAGAAAAGAAGAGTATTGAAGATAATATGGCTAAAATGACATGGACATATACATGAAAGACATCCATGTTAAAATATTTAAATTTCATGCAGAGGAAGATTAAATTTTGTTGCTAATTATCTTTTATTTGTTATATTATGTTGAACCAAATATTTTTTTAATATAGATAAAATTGAAATCAAACTCTTTGAATAGTTCGATGTTGAAGTTTGTTCAACGAATGAGCACAAAATCCCTTGTAGCACATCTGTATGACTGGGTATCTATAATTTTTTAATTGTTTAAATTTTGAAAACTATTAATTTGTGAGACATATTTTGTTATGGTGTAAAAATTAATAAGAATTAAATTATACAATGAGGATTTTACAATAAAGAAAAGAAATAAGTTTCTGAAGATTGTAAGGCAAAATATGTTAGTATAAATTAAATTTATTAGAATGTCTTTATTAGTAATATTTCATCATTTCAGTGTTGATTTTTCTTAAAACATACAGGACAAGATGTTGGAAATTTGCTAGAAAATAATTGACGAGGGAGGAATAGTTGATGAGATAATAATTTGTGTTGAAATTTTAGGTGAAACATTTTCAAATATTCGTGGCCTTAGCTATGGGCCAAAGTCGATAAAGAAAACTAAAAGTTCTGCAAGAGAAATATGAGGAACATAGTAAGATCACCAAATGTCAACAAAAAATTATAGTCTAGTTAAAAATGGTATCATAACAAATGGGCATGCAGCCTTCTAATGATGATGGTAAGTATGTAGAACAAACATAGTAAGGTTGATTAAATAAGAAAAAAATTGTTTGATGAATATTCTAAATTTCTTCTTTTAGGTCCAGACTTCTCAAGTTAACGAAATAATTATTAGAGTTATGATTTATTTCTGTGGTTTGATACTGTAATGTTTTAAAGTCTATTTTAATTGGTTTTTATAGAAATTGTTGCCTAGTAATGGTGGAACTTTCAAGTTTGAACTTCTAATTTTAATAATTACTGTTAATTTATTATTTTCAATCATGAATTTCTTGCGATCATTCTGTATATTTTCAATATGTATTTCATTGTATTCTTAAATGTGCTAGACTGCATGATTATCCGGATCTAACCAGATGACCCAATAGCATTTTATAAATATATTTTTGACTACCTATTGAGTTTCCAATACATAATCAAGAGCCATTTCTAACATGGGGATGAGCATTTATTTCACACCTATAATTTGACCCAGAAATCTCTGGAGCTGTTCTTTCTATGTAAATGTACCTAATTTAGCAATTTTGTACTAATTTTAATATGGCCCATGCATGGTTACGTATTTGTAATGCTGATAGATTTCCTGATTGAAAAGGAAAGCTCATTTGCTTTCCTCCCATCTTTGTCTTACTTTATAGGGGTTGTCCTTTCTCCTTTTTACCCCATTGTTTATATTACCAGCCCTTTTCTAGATACAACCTGTACATGGTGAGTGGTGGTGGGATTCAAATTCATGAGTTTTTATTCATATTCCAGCATCAATGTTTTTGTATAAATAGAGACCTCTTAGTTAATGTTTATTACAGGAGAGCCCCCGGCTGAAAAAGGTGGTGCTTTGAGATATAGCTGCTGCTATTAGCTGGTGAAGATGAGTTATGGAAGCAGCTCACTTGGTTCTAATTTGCATCATTGGATACCTTCTTCTGTTTTATATATATTGTGTCAATTTATTAATATGCATGTAATGCTTTATAGTTCCTATTAATGGCCTTCTATTTTTGAAGTTATTGAATGGGAATGCAAGGGGGTATGACTAGTAGGAGAGCCACTACAGGAAAATTCATTGTTACCGGTGGACAAAATCCATCGGTAACAATGAAAATCCACCGGAAATTATAGATTTCAGGTGGAGTTCCGATGAAAATCCCTCCGACAGTAATTCACGCGTCGAAAAAATATTACTGGCGAACTAATTCTGCCGGTAATATTTTTATCGTACTTCCAGCGAAAACTTTATGAAAAAATGATGGCATTTCTGTTCATGAATTCCGGCATATTATCTGCAGGTATTTTCCAGTGGCCATGTCCGCCAAAAAATACCCGCGAATAATACGCCGCAAGAAAAATGACGCCCCACTTACCATCGAATATTACCGGTAGACTAGCCGCCGAATATTTTCGATGGAGAATCTGCTGGAACTTACGATATATCGTATTACCGACATAGTTTCTGGCGACCAATCCACCGGAAACCTATAGCATAAATAAAAAACCTACTTACCTTTAAAATCATATTTCCACACCTGTAAACAGAAGATACAATAACATGTGCCACTTCTGATCAATATCATTCTCGATTACATTATAAAACATGTGCAAGCAATAAATAAATAAATATGTACATAATAAACATAAATAATAGAAGTAGAAAAGAATCCACAAGAGTATATTATAATACATGTCCAAAACAATATCCTCCTCAGCTGATGCAGATGTCCACAAGAGATATTATAAATCATGTCCAAAATACATCAATACAAATGTCCAAATCTGTAAAATAAATAAATAACATCTACCCTGAATCTGTTTCCTCCTCAGCCGCTGTACTCCTCTCACTACTCATCTGCTCCCTCATCTTTTATAATTCTTCTAACATTCGAGCTTGTTGCGTTTGCATATGCTACTGCATCTCCAGCTGCTACTGCTGTATCTGCATCTGCTAATCAGCTTGTACTTTCCTTACCTGTTTTAGCCCGTATATAAGGGTAGTTATCTGTTGGCTATATAAAGACTCCTAAGTACTAGCTAAAAAATTGGAGCCACCAGATGTCTGCCCCTCATATGTATGGGCTTGCGAGCCTCAACCGTATACTCTGCCGTGCTACATTTCTCTTATTGCTTACGACCAAGTGCGGTAGTCAGAATATTTAGTTGATCCACTACAAGAACCTTCACCTGCTGCAGCCTGGCTCTCTCTTAGCTTTGTATACTCCTCCTATGAAAGTTAATAAAAATTTAAATAATTTATACATAACTTTACAAAAATTGAACTTATATACTTACAAAGGCTTTCCTCGCACGCTCGTCAACCCATTGCTGGTCCTGCTACTTGTGGGTATGACTATGTCATTCGACAGGAGTCGATTCTCTACCCAGCACCGCTTTCTATAACAGACATATTAGTATTCTTATTAAAGAAAATTATTAAAAGATTTTAAAATTCCTTATTAAACATCTTCTCTGCTCAGTATATAGAACAGAACCCCCAATATGAAGGGAACTGCCCAAGCCCCCAACTTCAAAAGCTCTATTTTGTCTATTTTGATCTCTCCTCCTACTATAGTCTGGGCTATTCCAAGCACTGCTCAACTCTGCCCATACACTCTCACCCATTCATAGTGGTCGCTGGCCTGACTTTCTAATGTCTATAAATATGTCTCGCATGCGAGTCGAGCCACACTTCTTAAAATTCTTTCTTATTTTATCATTATGTTATGGTAGCCAATAAAAATCTTTGAAGAAGATACTAAGCTCGATCAAGGGCTTTAAAATTTGATCCAGCGGATAACTAAAGGCAGTTGGTAGTAGACATTGCATAAAGATATAACAGTCATGACTCTTCATACCAAATAATCTCCTAGTTCTAATATCAACACATCTACTTAAATTTGAAAAATATCCATCAGGTACACGTAAACTCTTGATCCATTCACAAACAGCTCGTCTCTGCTCTAAAGTCAAAGTGAAATGAGCTTTTGGTTTGAAAATTTTTCCATTCCCACCATCCTTCAATTCTAATGCTTTCCTCCTACAAATCTCCTTTAAGTCCATCCTTGCTTTTATGTTATCTTTGGATTTATCTTTGATATCCATGACCGTATTGAGTATATTATCAAAGATATTTTTCTCTATATGCATAACATCTAAGTTATGACTGATCAAGTTTATCCTCAAATATGATAATGACCAAAAAATACTTTTCTTAGTCTAATTATGGTTGACACTATACCTTGATAATTTGTAATCAGCTAATGTTAGAGAATCCACTATTATGGGCATGAACCTTACTCTTTCAAATATTTCTTCACTAGTTAATCTTGAAGAAGGTGGCGACATAATCATTTTATTTTTGAGAAAATCATCCTTATTTTACCTGAAAGAATGACCTATAGGTAAGAACGTGCGATGATAGTTAAATCAAGTATTCTTTCCTGCGTGCTTTAAAGTAAATGATTTTGTATATTCCATACAATATGAACAAGCTAATTTTTCAAAAGTGTTCCAACCTAAAAGCATACTATATGCGAAAAAATCACTAATTATCCAAAGTAAAATTGCCCTCATAATGAAATTCTATTTGGTGGAGATATCATATGTACTTATTCCCTCTTCCCATAATAAATTTTAATCATCAATTAATGGTTGTAAGAATACATCGATCTTTACTTTTGGATTATGTGGCCCTAGAATGATAAGCATCGAGAAAAAAAAGGAGTTGTCATGCACAATTCTGGGGAAAGATTATATTATGTGAGTATCACGGACCAACATGAGTAAGGTGAAGCAAACTGGCTAAATGGAGTGAAACTATCTACACATAAACCTAATCTTATATTTCTTGATTCTGAGATGAAGGTGGTATTTGTACGATCAAAGTGTTTCCAGGTATTTGCTTCTGACGGATGTGTAATAAAATCTTCTTGTGAGATATATTCTTTATGCCATCTCATATGTGCAGCAGATCTCATAGATGTATATAACCATTACAATCTAAGAATTATGGGTAAGTAAAATAACCTACTGGCTGGTACTTCCTTCATCTTTCTTTTTGTGATAGATTTTAGTTTGAATCTCTGTGCGTTACAATAACGGCATGTAATTTTTGATTGATTATTTTTATAGAATAATATGCATCCATTGACACAATAATCTATCTTTGTGTATGTCAAACCAAGCTTGGAAACTAACTTCTTAGTCCGATATAAATATGTAGGAAAGATGTTATCTGCCAGATTGATTTCTTTGAGCAGTCCAATGAATTGATTAAATTATTCACGGGAGACATTATATTCTATCTTGATGATTAACATCTTAACAATAATGGATAACTCTGAGTGAGTAGTGTACCCCTTCCATCTTAGTTGTTGAGAAGCATGTAACAAATCATAAAATTTTTATGCTTCTTTATTAGGTGACTCAAGATTAGCTTCTGTATATTATTCAAATTGTGCTCCACTTGTATTATGAATTAAGTCCTCAAAATTAGGTAGGATATGTTCTTCCTCATCTATAGTAGCACTTATCAATGGGCCACATTAAGAATCAAAATGTGATTCATACTCACCATGAGAAGTCCAATACCAATATTCTGGCATGAAGCCTCGACGATATAGATCGACAGTTACGTCATCTAGGTTTAGGTGCACCTGATTTTTATGTTTAGAACATGGGCAATGAATCATTCGATCTAAGATAAAGCTGGAAAGTTGAGAAGCTGTCTGAATAAAAATAGTCACCCCTCTAATAAACTCATCGGTTAATATTTTTCATTCTTGCGCCAATCGATTATATATCCAACTTCTTTAAGTTCTGATATCTATAATATAACCTACATAAAATATGGATATATTAGATAATGTTATAACATTTATTGAAGAAAAATATAAAGACTTTTAGCCTGCTCAGAAGGCCATTGTTTTAATTGAGCAAAACAAACTAGACTAAGGCTCCATTTAGGATGATATTTAGCATTTCGTGTAAACTCTCACTGCAGTACATAGCTTCGAGTGTATCGACCTGGTCGACGAAAGGCTGCAGTTTTATGTGATAAAACCATCTAAGGCGACTCTATTTTGATTGAAAAATATATAAATAGTTTTGAAAAGGTTAAATATCTTTGGGAATAATCTAAAATTAAGATTTATATTTTAATTCTGAAATTGAACATCTCTTAGTGATGATATATTACCTCGAAATGTAGAGATAAAATCTCCTAATGGGTTCAAATTTTGAATTATAAATCTAATCCAGAATATCCTAGCTAAATTTAGGAAAGAACCACATATAATCCCAAAGGATCAAAATGAAGTTTAGTCAAATATTTGGCTATGACAATTTGGATGACTTACATTGATTTCATATTCAAAATTACATTAATAAATGATATATCATCTCGAAGGAAGAAAATATCATTTATTGTTAATTACTTGAATGTGACGACAATGATCACCATTTTTTTGTTTGAGTTCCTAAAGGTAACTAATTAAGGGTTTTGAAAAAAATTTGATTTTGAAAATCAGGACTGGATTTTTAAATCTCCTACGAGCGCAAGTCTCCGTAGTTAATTACATCATAGGAAAATAGAAATTTCCTACGAATACTTTCGATTAAATAGCGATATGAATTTTATTTAAGAATTCAAAGTTTGATCTCATAGGAGGTAGGGACTTAAAATTTCAAATGGGACTGGTTCAAGTTTGAACTGTTATTTCGGGAGTCAAATGATGAATAGTAAGAGGTGTTTTGAGACTCTAAATTACTTCAGAAACACCCTAACTTATTCTAAGTGTTGGGTATGAATTAGATTCAAAGAGATTTAATATTTGAATGGTTAATTTTATTAGAAAGTGGGAATTAGTTTCCTTGAGGTTGAGGTCTTAAGATTAAAAAAAATCTGCCTTAGATCCTAAGTCTAAAATGGGTATTGAAAATCAGTGACCTGGATCCTAGCTAATGTAATGCAATCCTGAACTTATCTTGGCCTGGATTGGAGAGCCAGCTAAACCACCTAAACGCTTTAAAACCATAAATTCGGTCTCTTATGAAAGAGTGGTTAGGGACGTTGTTTAAGATTAGTTTAAGGAGAGCGGGGCCGACATCTAGAACAGATTCCTAATTAACCCTTTGACTTATGTTGGGTAAAATAATTAAGCTAAAAATACAATTAAGAATTAGACTCAATTTTTAATTTGTATCTAATGCGATGCATGCTAGTTGACTTGATTAAATGCTTAAAATTAAAATGAAGTAATTTTAAAATTAAGCTTAAAAAATAGGTTTTTTCTTAGAGATTGCACAACATCTCCTTGGACAGAACTGCACCCTCATAGGCCAGGTGGTCTGCCAAAACCCACAGGCGGGGAGGTACCTAACAAGGAAGAGAAGATTTATTATGAATGCATGAAAAACCCCCGCAAAACCCCCGGCGGTCCAGGGCTTACTTCTTAAAGATGTTATAGTTTCTATCTGAGCCTAAATATTTTAAATTTTATTTAAGTAGAAATATTTTTAATGTGTCCTCACAAGCCTCCGATCGGATTCCAGGCTAAATCAAAATCGACATACAAGATCGCTAAAAAACCAAAAAAATCAGGTAAATCCCTAATCACAATCAATACATCAATAATTAATCAAATCAATTAAATATAATGCTCAGATTGAAAGTTCATAGGCAAGTGCCTTTTAATATTACAACCTAGGGTCTGCAGGAAAAGTAAAGTGGCCGGGTACTACCGAATATAACTCGGATTCTACTCCTAAAAGACTCAAGTGACTTTAAGAATTAGGATTCTTCTCTTTGTTCTTCACTTCTTCGTCCTCCTGGAACTCCGTGGATTAACGGGTCTGGATATCCAAATGAAAAGAAACTCCTCTTGGATAAGGGTGTTATCTTTTCTCTTTGGATACTTTAAAATTATCCTAACTTGATATTCCAAATGGAAGAAGACTTTCCCCTTAGGGATGTCTTCTCCTCTTTGAAATTCAAGTATTTAATCCCTTCTCAAAATACTTTAAATATTTTACAACTCAATTACATTTAAATTACATCAATAAAAATTAAAAATCTAGACTCAACAACCTGCAGGGTTATCCTAAAAATCAACAGTTAATATTTGACATCCCAAGCAGTTAATATATTGAATTTTAAATGCTCAAATTCATAGCCACGCTTGGCCATGCTCTTTTAATTTAAAGGGGTCTTAAGTAAATTTCTGAAGCACCTGCAGAAAATAGCATCAATTTTAAAGCTTTAATTATTGCCCCCTTTAATTTTAAATGCCCCATACGAGCATGGCCACCTGTATAAGATTGAATTAGTACAAATCATCCCTAACCTAGGGTAGATCTAATGCACAATCAAGCACATCACAGAATACTGATATTAAATAAATAATCACATCAATTCTATTACTAGCAAACAACATGCAGTAAAAGCTTAAAATCTCGGCACACAGCAGAAAAGTAAACATCGGCCTAACCTAGGACTAGAGTTAGTTCTCCTATAAAACCATCTAAAGTGTGTGTAAAGATTTTGTGGGTTTGATATGTCCTAAGTAGGATCATTAGTTAAAATTATTTGATGTTCTGGTTGGTTGAAAGGCTTAAGGGAGATTTTAATTGAAGTTTAAGTCTTAATGGTTTGAAATTAATTTTAAAATTGATTTTAATCATTTGTTGGATACCATCTTTGTTATACACTGAAGCCGTGATGTTTATTTCACCTTCCTTGGGGCTAATTTAATAGCCTCGTAGGCTTAGGTTACCTAGTGATATCCGGTATAATTAGGTGATTTGAGTTTGATTAAGTTTGAGGGTTAATTAAATTTTAATTAAAATTAATTGATTGCTATTTTTTTATGATTTAATTTATTTAAGTTTGCCATTAACCAGTTAATGGCGTTGTGCCACCAGGCTCGAGGAACAAAACCTCCTTAGGACACGTAGCCCCGCAGCCAGAGTAGTCGAGCCGATAAACCAAGTTAATGTATTTGAATTAAGGATTTTAAATTTAGTTAAATCATTAATAATCAACTCATTTTATGTTTTAACACTCCTTAGAATCCATTCGTGGCATTATGCCACCGGGCTCGAGGAACCAGGCCTACTTAGGATACTTAGCCTCACAGCCCGGAGTAGTCCATCCTAAAAACATCATCCTTAGAGTGGTTGTTATGTATTAAGGGGTTGGTTGAATATTTTTAAATATTAACTTAATTTTTTCTGGAATTTGAAATCAATTATTAAAATTTGGAATTTTTCACATTATTTTAATCATTTAATTAAGAGGTCAAAAATTAACTTTTTGATTTAAAGCATTTTCTAGAATGTTAATATTTTTATAAAATATTAGACTTTAATACAATCAGTTAGACTATAAGTATGCTGGAATTAGATTTTTCTGCATTTTATTATGAAGGTTTGAAGTTCTGACTTGATTTTAAATTAGGTTTGACCGAAAGTTGACTTTTTCAAATTTGTATGATTTATGAAAGTTTTATATTTTTAATAAATATTAGGTTTTATTATGAGTTGAATGCCTTTCAGTTTGGCTAATTTGGAGTTCATTTGAATTAGTTGTGAATTTTTGAAGTTTTGAGCATTTATTGAATTTTTAAAATTACTTAATTAGGGTCCTTTTGTTGATTTTGTTCCAAATGACTTCCAAACTTCTTGAAATCAGCTCTAAAGACTAGGAATGATCTAAGAAGAGACTATCAAGTGTTTGAGAAGTTTTTAGAATTTTTAATTATTTTTAATTGATTAAATTAATTAAATATCAAATTTCTCTTAAAGTTAAATTACTCTCAAAATTAATTTCAAATCTAGTTGCTTTTATTTTTCTTTGATTAAAGATTTAATTTTGGTCAGTTAGAGGTATTATTTGTATTTTTTAGATTTAAATTTGATTTATTACAATTTTGGAATTTTCAAAGGCTTAATTTTAATTAAATTAATTAAATGGCTTGAGGACATTAAAATTCAGTGAGAAACTTTCTATGGGCTGAGGGTGTCTCTAAGTTAAAGTGTTTAAAATTTTGGGTCAAAAGGATATGTATCTTAATTTCTAAGACTAATCTAATTTTTCTACTTAATTTCTTAATTATTGTCCTTAATGACACTAGATTTGAATAGGTTCAAATTAAGGTTTTCCTAACCCTTAAACTTAACATATAAATACAATGCACAAATACATAAACACATTCAACACCTAAATCTAGGAGAGCCCTAAGCGTGTGTGTGCACCTACACATACAAAAGTTAAGTATAGTCAACATAAGCATTAACTAATTAATGAATAATTAGAGATTAATTATTCATTAATCCTCTCTCATGATTTTCATTCACATATTTAATCTATGTTTAAAGTTCCAAATGGATCTCTCAAATTAAAGATTTAAATATATATATAATTTTAAAGTAATTTCAAATATATATATATATAATACACATAAACCTATATATTAATATAAAATTTAAACTAAAAATACTTAAAATAATATTAAAATAAGTTTGATACTTAAATGAGAGATCCTTTGCTTTACTGAAATAATTTGAAAATAAATATTTAATTTTGAAAATACTCAATATAATATTGATTAAATATTAAAATAATTAAATAATTAAAATAAATTAAAATAAATTAAGCTTCTAATCTCTGAAATTAGCTTCAAATTATAGTACTTAATTTTCTAAAAATTTTAAGGTATTGCACTTAATTTTTGGATTTAAAATGAATTTGTTATGAATTTTTAAAGCTTAAATTACTTAAAAGGGTTTTTTTAATTAATTTAAAATTAATTAATGATTAAAATAAAATTAAATTCAGTTAATTTAAATCATAAATATTTTATAAAATTTTAGAATTATTTAAAATATTTTCTTTGAATTTTTCAAAATTATTTAAATTATTTAATATTAATTAAATATTAGTTAATACTTAAATATTTGATTACTTAAAATGTAAAATATAATTTAAATTAATTTAGTTTCAAAATAATAATAATTTAAAATAATTATTATTATTAAATTTTTAATTAAATAAAAAAGTGTTAATATTCAATTAATTAATATTAATTAATTATTTAATCATTTAAACATTATAAATCTTTTAAATAATAATAAATACTTTAATTAAATTTTATTTTAATTATTAAATATTTTTAAGATTAATTTTTAATTTTAAAGATTATTTAATACTTAATTAGTCAAATGTTAATTAATAAATTAATTATTTAATTAAAATATTAAATAATATTAAATAATATAGAATATTTTAAATTATCTTTTAATTTTAAAATATTTAAGTTTTATATTATGATTTAAATAAAATATTTAAAATTAAAATTTTAATAAGAAAATAAAAAAAATATTTTATTTCATTTTTATTTGAATATTAATTTAAAATTTTAATAATTAATATTTGAAATAATTCAAATCATTTTAAATTAATAATATTTTTTAAGTTTAATCATTTAATTTTTAATATAAAATATATCAATTTTACATTTAAAATTAATTATTTAATTTATGTTAATTAAGATCTATTTAAAGTAATTAAAATTTAATAAAAATAAAATTATATAAAAAAAAAGATTATATTTAATTAAATATTAATTTTGAGGCATTTTAATATTTAATATTTAAAATTTTAAATAATTTAAAATAAATTTAATATTTTAAATTAATATTGGCCTTAAAATAAAATAATTAACTTTGAAATAATTTAATAATATATATATATATATTTTAATTTAAAATTAATTTTTGATATTTTTTTAATTTAAAATGATTTAAAAATAATTTTAAATCACTTTAAATCAAAACGACGGCGGCGGCAGTGGCGTAGGCTACGTGGTAGTGCTTAATTGGCCACCGCAAAAAGCAACCAATGATTGCGAGTGGCGGTATTAAATGCCCATGATTGCGCTGCATGCAATCATGGACATTTAATGCGCGGGGCCCACACGTTTTATTTAAATGAGTCAGCAACGCGTCTTGTCCGTCGGATCTCTGCCTTTAGGGATGAACGACTTAGATTGAGTCAGACTAGAAACGGCACTGTGGGGTTAATGCAGCGAGTAGAAGGAACCGCGGTGAAGCCATATTTGGACCATTGATCATGAGATCAACGGTCCAGAATGCATATAGTTTAACAAGTGGCCAAACCCAAACCCTAATTTAAGAAAATGGCTCGTTCTCGTAAAATAGCCAACGGTTTTAAATAAAATTTTAAACATATATTCTATGTATGAACAGAAATAATGTGGAAATCATTTTGTAGCTTAAAAAGCACGTTTCATAAAGCTAATTAAAACTAAGTGTCTTAAGCTAGGATTAGGTTTTTACCTTGATTTAATGGATGGATTTAATCGTTTAAGGATTCTCTGGATTTGTTGTTTGTCCACGCTTATTTCTTCTCTTGAATTCGCGATCAAAAGAGCTTCGGATCAAAGGGATGAGAACTTGGACGGATTGAGCCTATGTTCGTCGAAGAGCTGCCGCCGATGAGGTTTGATGGTGGAGTTTTGATCAGGAAGTGTAGAAGAATCTCTAGGAAGCTCAAAGGAATAGAGACTCAGGTTTGGGGACTTGAGAATGGAGAGAGAATGATAGAGTGATCAATGATAGCGCAAAATGGGGTATTGCCCTATTCAAACGTCCCCAAGCCATTTGGATGGCTGGGATGGACTTGGGTGGCTGCTAAGATCAAGACATCTATCCCTAGGGTAGTTGGTAGCAGGAGAATCAAAGGACACAAGGACAAATAACATGCAAAGGTCATTTTGTCCCTTTGTGGCCATGTGGGATCAATGGGAGCCATTGGATTTGGACTTAAGGGTTAGAATAGGCTCTAGAAATGTTCTAGAGCACACTTAAATGGCTGGAATGGGTTGGATTAGAGGGGGTTAGGTTTAAATGGGGTTTTGACCATGTTTGACCCTTTTAAATCCTATTAGAATGGTTTGTTGACTTTGTTGACCAGTCAACATGTCAAGGTGACTGAGATGGCAGCCAAGGGGACCTAAGGAGCTGAGTTGGGTTGGTTTGAAAGAGACCTAAAGCTATGAATTTAAGCTTTGAAGGAATACATATGATTTTGAATGGATTTGACTAAGTCAAAATTGGCTAACCTAGTCAAATTGTCTATGGCTTGATTCCAAATGAGCCAAGGGATATTTAAAGCATCAAATGAAGTGGTTTTTGAAAACTCCTAAGCATTAGGATTAGATTTGAAATATGTGAACATGTAGCATGCAGGGTTTGACTATAAATTAAAGTTTGACCACATCAAACCAAGTGTGATTTGACTTATGGTGAGTTTGAGAGTATCCAAGTCATACATTTAGATGGTTTTGAATGTTTGGAAGACTTGGTTAGATTGAAATTGAACATGAGTCCTCAAAGGACCCATATTAATTTGAGTTGACCAGACTTAGGTTTTGTTGATCAAATCAACTGATGTCTAGCTTAGGGTATCCAATCTAACCCAAATCATCAAGGGTATATTTGAATGAAGTTTGAATGGGGTTTGAATGCATTTAAAGCTTGATTCAAAATGAAAATGCTTAAGGGTTGATATGGTCAACCCAAGTTGACTTAGTCAACTAGGTTGACCCAGGACCAAGGTTTGGGTTGGACAAGTTTGATTTGATGTCTGGAGTCTGGTGGAGATAATTTAGAGGATCAAAATGGTCATCTAGGTCAAATGACCTATTTAGGCCCCTTAATGGGCCTAATGGGTCAACTAGGTCGACTTGGTCAACCAAGTTGACCCAAGGTCAGGAACTGGGTTCAGTCAGTTCAAAATGACATTCTGAGTCTACTGGTGGTGGTCTCAAGGTCTGGAGAGGTCATTTGGTCAAAATGACCTATTTGGGTCCTTAATGGATCTTTTAGGTCAACCTAGGTTGTCTTGATCAACCAGGTTGGCCCAAGGTCTGGTTTTGGGTTTAGTAGATTTGGTTTAATGTTTGAAAATTGTTGGAAGTGGTTCCAAGCAATTTGAAGGTCATTTAATTTGAAATGTGCATTTGAACCCCAAAGGGGTATTTTGGTCATTTTGACCCAAGGTCAACTGGAGGTCAAAATGAATCCAAAAAAATGCAGTTTAATGTTCAATGAGGGATAATTAAGGGTCTAGGAGTGATTGGAGGGTTTAAAAAAAAAGCTCCAAGGTCAGGATCCACTGGATGGCAGGTCTAGTGGCATAGGCCGTAAATATTTGAAGGTTTTATAGCCTTTGGATTTTGATCCAGATTTTGGGGTTAGAGACCTCAGAATAAGATCAAAATTGTAGGGTTACCTCTAGAGACATGTCACATCAGTATGCAACTGACAGACCCTGAATCAGAGGTCATTTGATAGGGTTTTAAAGTGTTCAAAGATTTGCTAGAAAAGGCTTTCAGGACTTAGACCTTTGGCCTTGGATTTGAGTCTGGAAATCTGGATTTGATTTAGATTTTGGGTCTGAATATCTGGATTTGAATTAAGCCTAGATTGAATTGAAATCTAGATTGATCTAGAGGAATCCTATGGTCTAGAATAGATCGTAGGGACTGAAGTCTAGGAAGATTCTAGAGTCTAAAAATCCTAAGGTCTGGGATCTAGAATGGTCTTAGGATCTAGGAATCCTAAGGTCTAGATAATTCTAGGGTATGGATTTGATCTAGGGTCTAAATTAATCCTAGAGTTTGGAGTCTGGCAGAATCATAAGGTCTAGAGTAGATCCTAGGGTCTGGATAGATCTAAGAATCTAGGTGGATCTAAAATTAAAATTGATCATAGGGCCTAGATTCATCTGGAGATTAGATTGGGTCTTAATGACCTCATACAAAAATGAGGTCAACCGATTCTCTCTAATCTTATCTTCCACTGGAGCTACTCTAACCTTTTCACATATATGATCATTTCGTATCTTGTCTCTCAGAGTAAAGCACTCATCCACCTGAGCATCCTTATCTATGCAACACTTAACTTAATATTATGCTTCTCTTTTAATGGGCAACATTCTGCACCATAAAGCATTGTAAGTCTAACCACCATCTTATAGAATTTCCCCTTAAGTTTGAGGAGGACTTTTCTATCACACAACATACCCAATGCATTCCTCCACTTCAACAATCCAACTTGAATTGTACTAATAATATTCCCATATATTTCACCATCACTCTGAATAATAAACCCACAATATCGAAAATGTGTACTCTTATTAAAGACTTGACCACCCAATGTCACAATTCCCCCACTAGATCTATTAATATTAAGATTATCAACAAGAAGATTCTTAAATTTTAGATCTACACAAACGAAATCTTTTAAACTCTAAGGTTGATCTCTATAATTCAAGTTTTCCTTTAACTCCTCTCTAGTCTTATCAACAAGAAGAATATCATCATCAAAAATTAAGCATACACCAAGGTATAATCTCTTGCAAATGTCTAGTGAGAACATCCATGACTAAAGCAAAAGGAAGAAAGTTACCTTCACACCAAGCGAATGCCATCGAAGAAGCGAAGTTGAACAGCAAAACTAACGACGTCAAAGTAGCGACCTCGAACAGGCGTGAGGGAATGTCGCTCGATGGAGTGAAGGAACATCATCATCGAAGGAGCAAAGTCGAACACGAACGTCGTCGAACGTCATCGAACAACGAGGGAATGTCGTTGTCGGAGCATCGTCGAACAGAGAGAAGAAGCCGATTGAAATGAGCAACCAGGCGCAGAGGGAATGAAATAGGGCCTTTACCGACGGATTTTCCGACAGGTAATCCGTCGGTAATATCACCGGTGGATATTGCGCCAGTAATATTTCGTTGACTTTAAATAAGCCAGTGTAAATTACGCCGGTAATTTCGTAGGTCCTTTCCGGCAGGAGATGCGTCGGAAAATAAAAATTTTTCGTCTTAATTTCGATTTAAAGTGCGCCGGTAATGTAGCGACGGTAAATACGCTGGAAATTCCGTCACACACTTACCTCCAGAATATCCGTCGTTATTGTAGACGCTGTTTCCGGCGTATATTATCCACCGAAAATTCTGACGGTAATGGACTATTTTCCTATAGTGGGCTTTTGAGTTCAGGAGTACACATGTTATGAAATCCAAGGGGAGACATGAGGCCACTGTTTTGCTATAAAACTATGAATTTGACTTACGTAAATTCTTTTTTTAATATATTTGTTGTTGCAATTGAACATTGGTTTTGTAGTTATTAGTTATTTGTTTCATTATTATCATGTGATAGTTTTAGTGTTGCGGCTATTGCTAATCGAGCCAATTGGTTTTGGCCTTTATTTAAGACAACGGTTCTCGGCGACCCTTACATGGTGCTTATGATAAATGATCTTGTTTTGAGTATGTGTTTAGTATTTTGTTTGAGTCATTTTGGAAGTGTGCAGTTGTCATGGCCATTTAATTGGATGCATGATTTGCTTTTGTGGTGGTTGTTGTATCTGGTTTGGGGTTGGGGAGAATGGCCCTGTTGGTAAGAGTGGTATGTAGAATGAATAATTTGAGCTATCTTTTAAGCCACTCAATTGAAGTTCCAACATCAAAGAACTAATTGGTATCTCATTTTCCCTACTAAATAATCGATCATAATAGATTATGGCTTGGAATTCTTGTCAAAGCATTTCCAAAGAATGTCATGGGATTGGGAACTAGCAAGTAGGTAAGATTCCTTTGATGACTCACATCTCTTGGTCTTGTTTATGTTAGTCATATACTTGTTAGGTTGTAAAGATTCCTATTCACATATGTTTATGATTTTTAGATTGCCACTTCATTCATTTGCTTAATTCTAAGTATTTGGAAGTCAACTTTAAATCTTTCTCCTTTCATTTCTTATCCCCTACCCAATTCATGTCTTATACCTGATTCATTCCTTGTTATCCACCTGACTCCAACTATTTTGTTGTCAGTTATATGAATGATTCAGTGATACCCCCACAGATTGTGAATTTGGTTTCCTTCTAGATTTTTGGCTTCATGAATGCCTTAGTTGCTAAATAATACATGATTTTGGCACATCATTTGAAGTCTGATATTTATAGCTAAGGCTACTACAATTAGAATGCCAATTATTCAAACAGCTATAATTTCTTAATGATGGTTTGTTCCTTGAATCACTTTAACAGAAGCAATTCTTAGTTTCAAAATTTAAGCTTCTTGCTTTCATTTTTTCATATATTGGAGTAAGTATAGAACACCATGAAGCATCATTATTAGCATTATATCCTCTTATTATTATTTCTTTTGAATGTTTTAATATTGACTTAATTTTAAGCAATTAGCATTTTCTTTTATTTGATAACCATATTATCTGCAAGCATTTAACTAGCAAGATGTTGCAACTCATTGGAAGAGGAGCCCTTATGATTCTTTCCTTGGGTTGGAGATGGATAAAATGAAGGGAAGGTTGAAAGGAAGATTCTGCTATGAGGTGTAATAGTCAATAAGGAGGGAAAAAGAAAATGGTTTGTCGATGTATCCTTGGCATTAAATCTGAAGGTGTTGGACTATAGTAATTGTTATGTATTTGGTTTGTGGGTAGAGTAGGTGATATTAGAAATGAGATGGAAGATTTTTTTGTGATGAGAGCTGAAAGAAAGAACGGATGGGACCTTGAATCAGCTAAATAGTGAATAATACAAAATGGAAGAGCAAGCCGACAGTTTACCAACCTTTAAAGATCAGCCTAAACTCCAGTGGTGGTTTGAAGTTCAAATCCATCGGTTAACAACCACTAATGATAGAGAGAGAAGCTCTGTTTCAAATTTTCAATTTTCCCGATTTTGCGGTTTGAAGTTCGAGATGGCGGCAGCTGGCCGCCGGCCGTCAATGGCCTCATCGACGAAGGAAGATTGTAATCAGGGATTGAACGTTCATGGTCAAGGTAAGGATACTCATCATCATTTCTCCAAGACTCGAGATTCTTCAAATAGGGTTAAGAGGTTTATGTCGGGTCCTTTAGTTATCAAAGAAAACTTTGAATTTAATACTAAATCATCTTGTTCTGTGGAAGGCAAAGGTAAAGGTATTTTACTAGATTGTGCTTGTGATACTCTGCCTTTTGAGAGATCTCCTGTTCTGTCTCCGATGAAATCTAAGGATGCTTCTTCATCAGAGATGAAAATCTTTGTTAATAGGTTCGCCAATTCAAATGCAATCCCTGTCTCCAACAGCGCAATAAATGTGTATTCTGATACCTTTAATAGAGAATATCATCCTTGTGTTGATTCAGATCCTAAGAGTTTCGTGACAACTGGAATCCCTTATTCTGTCATTGGTTTGCCAAAGGATTCTGAATTTCAATGTGCTAAGAATGACCAAAATGTTGGCATTATAAATGAAACCTCTGTTCTGATGGATGATCGTATTAAAGTCCAGGAATGTATCCTTAGAGATTTGAATTCTTTGGAAATTGGTAACAATTCAACTTCTATGACAGGTTCTAAAGAACCTTTGGGGAATGTTCTATTAAATGCTTGGATTAAGAAGCCGAATATTAAGATTGATAATCTTGATTTTGGTAATTGCCTTACTGAAGATGGAAAAGCAGTTAAAATGAACCTAGAATCTGAGAATGAGAACATTTTGAAGTTACAAAAGTCTATTGCCGTTAAGGTGTTTGGTGAGAATATCCCTTTCCATGTTATTAGTGCTAAATTGCATAGACAGTGGACTCGCTTTGGCAAATTTTACTTGACCATGTTGGGTATGGGTTGGGTTCTCTGTGCATTCAATGAAACTGAAGGTGTAGATTCGGTCTTGACTGAAGGTCCATGGTATGTCAATGGTCACATAATTGGTATTGATAGATGGTCGCCGAATTTTTCACCTGGATCATTAAAAGGGTTATCTTCTCCTGTTTGGATAAGAATGCCTTGCTTACCTTTGCAGTATAGGGATCAAGTAAACATCTGTAGGATTGCTTCACAAGTTGGAAATCCATTTATGCTAGATGGTAATACGTTTCAGTGGGGGAGGTGTGAGTTTGCTAGAGTTTGTGTTTGTATTCATCTGGATAAACAACTGCCTTTAGGGGAAACTCAGGCAGGTTCTTTCAAAATATTGAGTACGAACGTATATCAAATTTCTGTTTTAATTGTGGTAGAATTGGGCACTTGAGTAATAAATGTGCTGATTCTAGCTCTTTGGTATCTAATGAGGAGGCTACTAAATGCTCTCATAAGTGTGATTTAATTGCCCCTAAGAAGGAGAAGGAAAGTTCTAGTGGAGTTGTTGTTTCAAATTTAAAACATTCCAGGCCTAGTTATGGACCATGGATTCATGTGAATTATGGGAAGAGCAATGTGAAGGGTCCTATTAAGCGAAGGTCTGTTGCTGCTCCAATTTATCCTAATAAGGTGGAAGACTCTAATAAGAATGGTTTAGCTTTTTGTAAGAAGAAGGTTCAGTTGAAACATGCATCTGAATGTATTGGTCTAAATGCAACATATAATACGGTTATTCATGAACCAAAATATGTTTTGGTGTCTGATTGTGTGGAAAATGATATGGTGGTATCAACAACTGTTGGGGAGGCTTGTATGGATTTGGGTGGTAAGTCCCTTCCTCTTACTCTTGTTAAACATCCCAATAAGTTTGATGTTCTGGCGGATGGGAGTGAGGAAATTCCAGATAGGGTGTGTAGCGAGCTTGAAGTGGAATTTTCAGATGCAAAGAGTTTGTGTGAGGATGTCTTGCCCGATGTAGTTGGTCCTGACTTAAATCTTGAAGCAGGTGCTACCAAGCGTGGTAATTCAACGTCTATTAAAAAGATGTTGTCTAAAGAATTAAAACGACTAGGACCTGTTAAGCAATCTAGAGGCAGGAGAATTAGAACTGGGAAGTTAGACTTTGTGGGGGACGGTTCCTTCTTAGGTTTATAGATGGCTTCTATAGCTTTCTGGAATAGTAGAGGAGCCAGGAAAAATCAGGCTTCTCTTTATCTCAAGGAGTTTGTGAAGGATTATAATGTTTTTTTTTTTGTTGGGTTGTTGGAGACCAAGCTTTCTCTTATTGAAAGGAAGGAGGTGGATAAGCTTATTGGAGTTGATTGGGACTTTTGCTATGTTCCTTCTGAGGGTCTATCAGGGGGAATTCTTGTTTTGTGGAATTCTTTTGTATCTTCTTTTAATGCCTTAGAGATCTTTTCTCAAGGGATTATTGGGAATCTTGATGTTCATAACAAAGGGGTTTGGCGTGTATCTATGGTGTATGGGAGCACTGATATTGTTAAAAGAAGGGACATTTGGAATAAAGTAGAACTCTTTTTTTGCAAGGATATTCTTGCAGTAGTAGGTGGGGGACTTCAACTGTTTGATGGATTCCAGTGACAAAAGAGGTGGTAGGAAATTCTGCTTTTCTCAAGGTCCTAAGGAGATGAAGGCATTTCTCTTAAATAACGATTTTCATGATGTGGGATTTATTGGACCAAGATTCACTTGGTGTAATAATAAGATGGATGGAGCTCGTATCTTGGAAAGATTGGATAGATATTTTCTGAACTCTAAGGCAATGGATCTATCTCAATGGGTAGTGGTGAGACACCTTGCAAGGGTTGCCTCTGATCATTGCCCTATTTTGGTCAATTTGCTAGAGAATAGCTTTAAAGTGAAGAAGTTTACTAAATTTGAAGATTCTTGGGCTTCCTATCATGCTTCATTTGCGGTTGTAGCCAAGCATGGTCTAGGAGGGCTGTCGGAAGATTTTTTGAAGTTCTTAGTTTAAAATCTAGAAGGGCATTAAGAGCTTTGTTTTTCTGGAGCAATGCTAAACTTCAAGATCTTAATGTTTTGAAAGACAAATTAAAAAAGGAGATTATGGATTTGCAATCAGAGGAGGCTATGGAAGGCTGTCTTTCAATGGATAAATTGAAGATGCTTAGAGCTAAGGTGGAAGAGCTCAACTGCACACTTGCTAGATTAAACACTTGGTGGAGGCAACGATCAAAGGTTAAATGGCTATCGGAAGGGGACCTAAACTCCAGGTTTTTTCACTCTTATGCAAGTGCTAGACGGAATTCTAATTGGGTTTATAAGATTACAAATGATATGGGTAACATGGTTGAAGATCCTGTACAAATTGAACAGGTGTTTATTGATTTTTTTAGCAAGAAATGGCAGCATAGGGACTGTTCTTTGGATGGAAGGCCTCCGCCTTTATGTATGTTGAATTCTGAAGATAAAACCTGTTTGGAGATGGAACTCTCTTGGAAGGAAGTTTTGGAGGTTGCTAACCAACTTGGAGGATTCAAATCGCCAGGTATTGATGGAATTTCCTATTCTTTTATCAAGACTTATTGGAGTATTATTAAAGTTGATGTGTGGAATGCTATTTTTCATTTCTTCTCTTATGGTGTTATGGATGATTATTGGAAAGAAACATCGGTGGTGTTGATTCCAAAGAAGGAGAATCCTATTCTTCCCTCCAATTTCAGGCCTATTAGCTTATGTAAGTCTATCTATAAAATTGTGGCTAAGATCATTTTGAACAGATTGCTAAAGGTTGTTCATAAGCTAATTTCTGTTGAGCAAGCAGCTTTTTTAAAAGGGAGGTCTATGTCTGAGCATGTGTTATTGGCTCAAGAAATCTTCCATAAATTCAGATTTTCTAAATCTACTAAAGGTCTGGTTTCCTTTAAGATTGGCATGGAGCAAGCTTACGATAGTATGGGTTGGTCAACTTTAAAACAAGTTCTCCATTATTTTGGTTTTCCCATTAAATTTACATAACTGATTATGGAATGTGTAGAATTTCCTACTTTCTCTATTTCACTTAATGGGAATTATTCTAATTGGATCAGAGGTTTTTGTGGATTGCAGCAAGGCTGTCCTTTATCTCCGCTTTTGTTTATTCTTTGCTCTCAATTGCTCTCTAATGCACTGGCTTGTAAAGAAAATGAGATTGGTATTACAATTCACTCTACTATTTCTAAAATCTCACATTTGCTTTATGCTGACGATCTAATGATATTTTCTGAAGCTTCTCTTAAGATGGTTAAGAAGGTTAAGAAGACCTTATCAGATTATTATAGTTGGACAGGTCAAAGCATCAACTATAATAAGTCTATAATTCGTTTTGGTAAATGTGTGAAGAGGAGGACTAGGAAGATTATCTCTCGGATTATGGGCCTAAGAGAGGTGAAAGAGATGAATTACTTGGGAGTGAAGATTGCTTTAAGAAGACTTGGAGTAGATGATTTCAACTTTATTCTTCAAAAGTCACTTGATAAACTACACAATTGGGGTAAGAAGTATATTTCTTTGGCGGGAAAGCTTACGTTGGTGAACTCGGTCATTTCATCACTTCCAATATTTCAAAGCACTCATTCTCTTATTCCGAAAAGTATTCTTTCAGATATTGACAGATTATGTAGGGACTTTATTTGGCACCAACAAAATGGTAAGAATGGTATTCATTATGTTAGATGGGAGGTTCTTTGTTTGCCGTATAAGTTGGGTGGGCGTAACCTTCACTTGTCTGTTAATAAGGTTGGTCCCTCAAGAGCCAAATTTGCTTGGGATTTTCTTCAAGGATCATCTTCTCTGCTATTTCGCCTTTTGAGTGCTAAATACGGACATGGTAATTGGAATGGCCAAGGAAAGAAAAATTCTTCTTCAGTGTGGAAAATAATGCAAACTGGTTGTAAAGCCATCGCTCCAAGTGTCAGGTGGAAAGTGAAGGATGGAATTTATATCAAGGTGCTTAAAGACGTGTGGCTATTGGATAAATGTCTCCTGAGGTGGCCAACTTTTGTTTCTGTTGAGGTGACAGAGGATACATAGCTTCACAAGTTTATTTGTCAAGATCGTTGGAATATTGATGAATTAAAGACTTGCTTTGTGGATGATTTGATCTGTCTTATTTCTCAAGTTGAAATCTGCTCTAGATTTCTGAAAGACAATCTGGAGCTTATTCACTTCCAAACAGGGAAATCTATATCTGCTATTATTTCTGAAGTTAATGCTTCAGGAGATTTAATGGGAAGAATGAATTTTTGGAATTGGTTGAGGAAACTAAGGATTATACCTCGGGTGGAGAACTTCTGGTGGAGACTTTATCATAATGCTATTCCAACGTTTGGATTTCTTGCTAATAGAAGATTGAAAATCGAGGATGCTTGCCCGTTGGGTTGTCAAGAGGTAGAAAATATTAACCATGTGGTGGTTGGTTGCTCGAAACTGTGCCAAGTAATCAAAGTCATTAGCAAATGGGGAATCTCTTTACCAAGCTTTGACTCATTGGTTGAATGCTGTACGTGGATGGAGTTATTTGCTGGGAAGAATCCTCTAATTGTTAAATTATATTACATTTTGGTTTTTCTTTGCTGGAAGTCTAGATGTAAACATGTGTATGGAGGTAATGAGGACTCCTGCTTATATATTGCAGCTCAAACCATTTCGCTTGCCTCTTTTTGTTTGTTGGAATTGGAATTACTAAATCGGGCTTCTGGGATGCTAATCAGCCTGATAGGCTGTTGATGAAAACTTGGCATCCCCCTCCACTCGGTTGGATAAAAATAAACGTTGACGCTTCCTTGTTTCAAACCTATGAGGCTTCTATTGGTGGAGTTATCAGGGACTTCAAAGGTCATTTTATTCTGGCTTTCGGATTTAAAGGGCTGCATTGGGACATTGCTAGGCTGGAATTATTGGCGGTGAAAGCTTTAAAGCTCATTCTACAAGATTGGATGTTGAATTATGAAGGTGTTATTATTGAAGGCGACAATGTTAATATCATCAATTACGTGCGTAATTTCAGTAAACATCCTACAAAGACGGTGATTAATAATGGTTTGGAGGAGTTTGACTTCTTGAAGAGTTTTAAGCATGTTATTTTCAATAGGGTGGGTAGAGATTGTAATAAAGTAGCACATTTATGTGCTAACTTTGCTCATGGTAATAACTTTGTTTGGGATACTTTTAATTCGAAGGATATTCCTCCTTTTTTGGCTTTATTTAAGGAGGAGTGTAGCTCTATCCTTACTTTGTAATTTCTCTTCTTTTTAATAAATTGCTCTTGCATTCTCTCAAAAAAAAAATTCCAATGGTGGCTTCCTGTGAGACGTTAGGTTGATAAAGAAATTAGAGTTTATTTGATTGGAAACAAATACATAGCTACATAGTAACATTATAAGATCAGCCTAAACTCCAGTGGCACCTTGATTAAAACATTTAAAGTTTCTTTCCTGCCATTCTTTGAGGAGATTTCAATATATGTAACAACAATGCTGGTGAGTTGAACATAGAATAACCTCTTTTTTTTCCTTTGATTGGTGTTACATGCCTTTGCTTCTTGTATGAGATTGAAACCTTATATTGCATTGTACTGGTTCTAACATGGATGCTCACTATTTAAATGTTGATTATGTTAGTTCCGTTTCTACATATTGCCATGCATATCAAATTGATTTTCCTTCAAGATGGAAAATTTGACGTGTTAGTAGATTTCTTGTTTATTTTATTACAAGTGGTGTACTCCGAAATTATAAAAGGAAGGAAATTTTTTTTCCATATTAGGTTTTTTCCTTTGAATGGGTTACTCCTTAAGGCATGCCCAGAGAATAGCTAATAATTCAATGCCCGTAGTTTGGTTTTGAGTGTTATTTATTTTCTATTTGCAGGTTTTATTTGATTAATTTTAGCTTCTTAATTTATTGGAATAAGTTCAAAGACACTACTTTGTGAGCATTTGTCATCGACATTAGCAAATTGAGCTTCAAGAGTATTTTTAATGTTTGCTGAAATAATAAAATGCAGCAGAATTTCCTTTGAACTGAAATCAGGCATCCATTTATTGTACTTGTTATCGTTACATTTATTGGACTGTTTACATATATTTACATAATATACATAATAAAATAATGAAATGTTGGCTTCTCAACAATTTGTATCATGATTCAAAATTAAATTATAGCATTGTTGTGGGTTAGAATATACGCGGTAGTAGAGTGAGAAAATAATGCGTCTTAGTGTCATACTTATATCTAATGATCATAAACTATTTATGGAGCATTTGAGTGTCTTAATGATGTTAGAATTCAATGATCTTGGGCTCGTTGGATTCTTCTCGTTGAGCCGCTCGATTCGACTATAAGCATGTCACATTTGGAAGTGATTTGGTCATCCAACTTATGCTTTGAAACTTCTAAATGCGCTTCAGATCCTCGATTTGGACTCATTTGGGCTTAGACTGGATTGAATTTGGTGTCGTTGGGTTCGTCTATTCGAAATGTTCAGTTCGACTATAAGTTTGCTGAAATCAGAGTTTGGATGGCCCTAGAATTAATTTCGAAAATTTCCAATTTAAATTTATCTCAAGATTGGTGCCCGATCAAAATTATTTTTTGAATAAAGCAAGCACAATGAGAAAATGCTTCAATTTTACCACGTACTCAACCTATTATAGGGTTAACAAATTGCACTCATTGGTTTTTAGGAAAATCTGATGTCATTTGCCTGGGATATTAAATTCGTGGATTGACAATTCTAAATATTTTAGCATTAAGCAAATTATAACTGAATTTACTCATTTTATCTTTTTTTCGTACCCAACTTGTTTAGGGCAAGGATAGAACACCCGAGGAAAGAAGAATAGTCATTTGTATTTTTGTTGCTGAACATTGTCAAGAAACAGCCCTTAAGTAAGGATTTTCCTCTTGATGTTATATTTGAACTTTGTAAATTTTGTTTTTGTATGTTCGTGATGCTATCTTTATTGATCCGTTAAACAGATACTATGATACCTACTTGCCATTCTTACTGGAAGCCTGCAACGATGAAAGTTCAGATGTTAGACATGCTAGTTTATGAACTGAAAGAGGCCAATAATAACTTCTTGTGGCCATTCAAGCTGAAAGCACCACTTGGAGGCCTTAAAAGAAGAGGAATCATTATGTGGAGAGTGGAGATGCTGGCAATAGGGAGAACTGCATCAATGAGCTAATCAGAAGGATGAACTAAGTTTTTAGAGACTTTGTGATTGATGATTTCAGAGGACACATTTTATATTTTAATTGATGGATGTATTTTTAAAAGTATATGAATGCATTAATTTTTATTTTCTTCTAATAAATTCTTATTAATTATATTGATGAATGAACATTTTTTTATTCAATACTTTTTATTTTTGTGCACTCAAGGTAATAAATTAATGTTATTTCTTTATTATGAATTTTATATGTTTCATTAATGAGAAATATTTAGATGCGACAACATCAAGAAGTGATTGATTGATCTTACATGTTGTAGCTAAGGCTTGATAATTGAATAAGTAATAAATTTTACTAAATATCATCAAAATTGGTATCCATAAATATATATCACCACTTCATGAAATTAGAGGGGCATGTGATTTATTTAGTTGATCATTTTGTGTCCTAACTATTATTTTGGTCGTTATAGGAAAAATGTAATAAATAAAATTAACAAATAAAATTACCAAATAGTATCCAAATAAATATTCATTAGCATTAAAAAAATGATCTCTAATATATATAATTTTAGCTATCAATACTTATTAGTGGTCGCTAATTTAGCAACAAAAAAAATTTTGGCTGCTAAAAGCCTTGGCGACAAGGCTGCTATGACAACCAGCGACCAAAATACTTTTGGTCGCTATTCACTTTAGTGGCAAAATTATCATTTTTAGTGACCAATTTTGATGGTCACTCAGAACTTATTTTCATATAGTGTTTACAGACTTTTTAGACCATGAAGAATCTCCCTTCTCTTGCCTCCTCAGCCCAGCATAGATGTCATGCCTCCTTTAGATTTTTTAGCCCGATGGAGATACCGATCCCTCCTCTCGCCACCTCAACTTAGCGCAGATGTTGTCCATCCTTTCGTCTCTAAGTCTGGTGAGATGTCGATCCCTCCTCTCGCCTCCTTGGCGACAGAGATGATGTCCCTCCTTTCACCTCCAAACTCGATGGACATGTCATCCCTCCTTTCAGCTCCTCACACCGGTGAAGATGTTTCTTCCTCCTTTCACCTCTTAGTCTGACATTGATGCTAAAACCCTAGCCTCATCATCTAGAAGGTCTTTGGCTCAAAAGACTTTTCTTCCCAGAGCTCGTCTCCAAGAGCTCCACTAAAATGCAGCCGAAGGACTCAAGGTGCAAGCTAGTGGAGCTGCCGAGTGAATCCCCTCACACTCCCTTGACTCCCCAAGCCTCTTCTTCCTCTCTTAACCTCACCTCCTGTCTCCCTTGTGAAGTGGACTCTTTCCAAGATCTCTCACAAGAAAGAAAATGACTTTAACTACTCAAAATACTCTTGCTACATAACATAACAAGAGTTTATAATGAGGGATCAAAAAAATCAGAAATTTTAATTTTAAGTCTTCTAAACATACTGTATGATGCTCAGATCATAAAGTATGATTAGTTCAATCGAATCACAAATCATCCAGGATGAACCAAGGTTCATCTATTGAGCTCTCAGGTGGATCGTCGAGTATGATTTATAATCGTATAATACAATCATTGATGTTAATTTAATCCAATTCAATTCCTTAATACTTAGAATAAAATTAGATGATTTTAATTAATATTCATACAACATGAACTGGTTCATGCAATACGTTCAATTCAAATTTAAAATTTAAAATTAGCCTATTTTTAAGTAACCTTGATTTGATGATGGGGTTTCTCAAAATAGTTAATCTTCATGTATAACGTGTAGGTCGTAAAATATAATTAGTTAAACTCTTATTTTAATTAGTCTTATTTAACTAAATATTTTAATTAATTTGTGATTAATCTCATTTTTTGTGCATTTTGACCTTTTTGGGATTTTACCTTCGCTTTTTTCGGAGTTCTTCTAGGGCTGTTTTTATTTTGTTCTTAATTGAGTTTGGTTTTTTGACAGCTCAAATCTTCTTTACATCATATGGTATATGAGTTGTAATTAGTTTTGATTATAGATTGTAATTTTTTCATATAGTGAATGAAATTAGGCTAAGCGCTTATAGAATTATAGATTAGAGGTAAAGTTGATCAATGATTAGTAAGGTCTCCTCCCCTCAAAATGAATGAAAAAAAGAAGTTTATGTTTCCTTAAGTTTTTTAGTTAAAAAGCAAATGTTCTAAACAAAGGATCGGATTTTTTTTGCTGGAATAGGATCATATATTAACTTTAAAGAAAGAAATTCAAAATTTGAAAGTTTAAAGGGTAATTTTTAAAGTGATTACCATTAAAACTATAATAAGCTATTAAACCAACAAAATAAATTTAGAAGTAGTCAAAGTTGTCTGTTCAACCAGGCGACTTAGGCAAGTTATAGAAATGTTAGAAAATGACAGCAGGAGAGAGAAGCGGAGCAGGAGAGAGAAATAAAATAAGAGAGATAATCAAACGAGAAGAGAGAGAAATGAAGTAGGAGCAATAAATTATGAAATTCAAAAAAAAAAAATTTCCATGCTTGGTTGGAGAGCAGTAAGTATAAATTTTTTTTTTATTTTTTATTTATTAAAATTTTAAATATATATATATATATATATATATATATATATATAATTAAACATGAAAATTTTTTTATGAGTTACTGTGTATGAAAAAAAAATCACAATTTAATTTATCATAATTAATTCAAAAATACATCTTTTTTCATAATTTTTTATTAATAATATATTATTATTATTTTAAATTTATCTTAGTTTAAGGAAAATAATATATATGTAAATATTTATTTTATTTTTTCATTAATAAATAAAAATAAATTTCATAATTAATACTAATAAATAATAAATGTAATTATAATAAATATAACGTCATTTTTAGTAAAATGATATATTTTTTAAAAAACTACGTTACTTCCAATATAGCGTAATTTTTTTATATTTACTAAAAAATAAATTACTTTCTAATTTTAATGAAAAAATAAGATAAAAATTTATTTAAAATATTATTTTCCTTAAAATAAGATAAATTTAAAATAATAATAATATATTATGAATAAAAATCTGTTGAAAAAGATGTATTTTTAAATTGATTATGATAAATTAAATTGTAAAATTTTTTTAGTCATAATAACAAAAAAAAATTTTCATTCTACATTATTTATTAAAAATAAGAAAATATAATTACATCTAAAATTTTGATGATTTCTCCTACCCAACCTAGCAATAGAAAAAAAAATCACTTTAGTGATCTTTTTTTGATCTTTCACTCTTTTTTTTTCTCTCTCTCACACTTTTTTTTATCTCTTCTGCTTTATTTATCTCTCATGTTTTATCTTTTTTTAGTATTTTTATAACATCCCTAAGTGACGCCGGACCACCACCTGACGCCGGAGTTCCGCCGGACCACCACTTGACGCCGGAGTTCCACCGGACCACCACCTGACGTCGGAGTTCAGTCGGACCACCAATCGACGCCGAAGTTCCGTTGGACCGCCACTTGACGCTGGAGTTATGCCCGACCATTCAACGTTGCTGGATTTTCGCCCTCTACTTGTAACTTCAATATCGAGAGTTGATAATTGTAATATGATCATCATCAACTTCAAGGACGAGTCAACTATTTGTAACCAAAGCAAACACTAGTGGAATCCTTTCAACTGGGTGTGGCCCAATAGTTTTTCCCCTTCCAGGATTTTTCACGTAAAAATCCTAGTGTTGCATTTTCTTCTGTTTGTGTGCTGAATATCCGTACAACGCTGAGACGAAAATTTTCTAACTCTATCGCCGTGTATATGCTAGCCTGCAACAATTTGGCGCCGTCTGTAGAAAACATTATCCCACAATTCTGAGTATTGCTTCGATGGCCAACAGGCATAGCAATCGTATCTTGGGAGCCTCCCGATCCAACACCCATCAATCCAGAAACTAATATATAAATCATGGACATCAAGTATCTGCCTCCTTTTATCCTGGGGGGAAACACATTGTTGGAGAAGGAACTTTGCGACTTTCCCTAGAAGAACGTATCCGAATGATGAAAGAATCACAAAATGAGATCCTATAACTCCTGCGAGAGACTCGACAACAAGAGCTAGCATCACAGGAGGAGCCCTCGAGATCCACCATTGGTCGAAGCTGTTCAACTCGAATATCTTCAAGCAGAGATTCCTCTTCCTCCGCCAAGAAGGCATCTACAGTCACATCAAGATAACGAGCTGGCTGATACAACAAGTTCTACCCATCTTTCGCACACAGGTCGGCAACCTCGCATTCCTCCCGACCTCCCTGAAGCATTAGCCCGACCGCACATTGTGGAGCTCCCTCATAATGCCCTATGCCACGAACTGCGACGATTGATCCGAGAAGAGTTCCCTACAGGAGGCGTAAGGCAACCCTTTCGTCAGTGGGACTTCCAGGAGTTGTCACCCCTGACGGAAGCCATTCTTCAACACCCTATTCTTGCAGGATTTAAACTACCGAGCATCGATTCCTACGATGGGACATCCTACCCATACGAGCATATTGATCATTACAGAACCATCATGCATATCCAGTGAGCATCCGATGCACTCCTCTTCCAGGTTTTTTTTACTACCCTCAAAGGACAAGCTCGAACGTGGTTCTATTCACTTCCAGTCGGAATGATCCCTACATTTGTCAAATGGCCAAAGTGTTCGTTGAACAATTCGTTGTCAATCGAAGAATTGCTAAGGATTCTTCTCACCTTTCTGGGATCTGCCAAAATGAAGGAGAATCATCAAAGGAGTATTTTCAACAATTTTTCACAGAGGCTCGATAAATTCTAGGAGTGGATCCTGAATTGCTGAGAGGAGTCTTTCTAGGAGGTCCTCGTCCTGGCCCTTTTTATTCGGCACTCATGCGAGATACGGTTCATTCGTATGCTGACCTGATTCATCGTGTGGAGGCATAAATCTCTGCAGATGAAGCTATAAATACTCACATGAAGCAATTTGAGCAAACAAATGAAAAATGTAAAAGTGCACCTAGGATGGATAATTCATCCTCATAATGAAAGAAACAAGAGAAGAATAATTTGCCTCCTAGATCTCCAATGCCACGACAGGAACCACGACAGGAGAACGAGTATACACCACTGAATGTATCTCGGGCAAATGTGTTGATGGCCATCCGAGATAAGGAGAATGTAAAGTGGCCTAATCCTTTGAAGCCGAATACAGGGAATCAGGATTAATACTGTCATTTTTATCGTAGTTACGGCCACACTACCGAAGCCTGCAAGCAGCTTAAGGATGAAATTGAAAGGCTTATCTGCCAAGGTTATCTTCGACGGTTTATTTGAGATCCACCTACTCAAGAAGAAGCTTGTTCCTCTGGGGGGCAAAATCAACAACAACAGAAACAACAGTCGAATAATCAGCAAACAGTTGGTGAGATTGAGACTATTGCATGAGGACCCGCATTATCTGATCAGGTCTTTTTAGTTGTGGATAAAAATTCGACACCAGAAAAAGCTCGTATCAATCATTCTATTACTTTTGATGATTCTGATATGGAGGGAGTAAAAATCCCTCATTAAGATCCACTTATGATTAATGCGGGGATAGGTGACCCGTGTTACAACGTCAAAAGAATTCTAGTGGATAATGGAAGCTCCATAGATGTCCTGTTCTACTCTACTTTTCTTAATATGGGTCTCACCAGAGAAAAGCTTCAGCCTGCTGTAGGTACGCTATATAGATTTGATAATCGACCTATACAAGTAGAAGGGACAATCAATCTCCCGGTTGTGCTTGGAGAATTTCCCTGACAGACTACATGTTCCATTCAGTTCATTATAGTAAAGTCAGAATCGGCTTACAATGCCATTTTTGGAAGGCCACTCCAATCAATTTTTAGGATTATTGCCTCCATCCCCCACCTCAAATTGAAGTTTCTTATCCCAACATGAGTAAGTGTAGTATGTGGAGATCAACAAATAGCACAAACTGGCTATCTCAGACAAGTTCAACCATGCCCTACAGTTACCATGAGCATCGAAGATTTTGATCTCCGGAGTGAGGATATCCCACAGAGGGCTTCTCCTGTAGAAGACCTTTCTACTGTATTTATATTAGAAGAACACCCTTCAAGGACTATGCAGATTGGGTCTCTTCTCTCAAATGAAGAGAAGGAAAAATATGTAGATTTTTTACATAAGAATCATGATATTTTTGTATAGAGTCTGGCAGATATGCCCGACATCAACCCTGAAGTGATCATGCACTCCCTTAAAATTAACCCGACGTGTATGCCAGTAAACCAGAAGAAATAAAATTTTGCGCCAGATCGTCAGCAAGCAATCGAGCAGGAAGTTGATAAGCTTTTAGAAGCTGGGTTTATACGGGAAGTGTACTGCCCCACTTGGCTAGTGAATGTTGTCATGGTGTGGAAGTCAAGCGGGGCCTGGAGAATATATGTAGATTATACAGATCTAAATAAAGCCTGCCCGAAGGATAGCTTTTCGCTTCCTCGTATTGACCAGGTTGTCAATACCACCTCCGGACATCATATGTTGAGCTTTATGGATGCCTATTCCAGCTACAATCAAATAAAGATGGATCCAGCTGACAAGTTGGCAATGGCTTTTCGAACAGATAAAGGGTTATACTGCTATATGGTAATACCATTCGAAATCAAAAATACTGGGGCCACATATCAGCGCCTTATGAATAAGATTTTCAAAGACCTTATTGAGCGTTCTATGGAAGTATATGTTGATGATATGCTGGTGAAAAGTCTTAAGAAATCTCAACATATATCTGATTAGAACAGTTCTTCCAAATACTATGATGCTACAACATACCACTCAACCCTGCCAAGTGTACTTTTTGAGTCACCTCTGGAAAGTTCTTAGAGTTTATGGTAACCCACCAAGGAATCGAAGCTAATCCTGAGAAAATTAAAGCACTAAGGGATATGGTGCCCCCGAAGGATATCAAGGAAGTCCAGAGACTAAATGAAAGGATTGCAGCACTATCTCATTTCCTGGCCTGGTCAGGAGACAAATATCTGCGCTTCTTCAAGATACTCAGAGGTGCTCATAGCTCAGGATTTCAATGGACCGATGAATACCAAGAAGCTTTCGAACAGCTAAGATAATATTTGGCATCTCTGCTACTACTTTCCAAACCAATGCCTGGAGAAAAATTATATTTATATTTGGCTGTTTCTGCCCACAAAATTAGTTCGGTCTTGGTTCGAGAAGAGAATGTTGTACAATGTCCCATTTATTATGTCAGTAAAATTTTATCTGAAATAGAAAGACGTTATCCCCTAGCTGATAAAACAACTTTGGCATTAGCTTACTCTGCTAGAAAATTATGCCATTACTTTTAAGCACATACAATTAGAGTTTACACAAATTTACCACTTAGAAGTATCCTGCAAAAGCCAAAAGCGTCTGGTAGACTCATCAAGTGGTCCGTAGAACTTGGAGAGTTTGACATCCACTACTTGTATAGACCTGACATCAAATCTCAGGTACTGGAAGATTTTATTGTTGAATGCACCATCTCTGTATCTAATGTGCCGCCGAGTATTTCTCCTTCTCCCTCGTACTGGATGTTGTATGTTAAGGGAGCATCAGGAAGTTCTGGCGCTGGGGCCAAAATTCTATTGATCTCTTCATAGCAAGTCACCTTTGAGTACGGGCTGTGACTTAAATTCCCTGCAATAAACAACGCAGCAGAATACGAAGCCCTTATCACCGGACTGAGGCTAGCAATCGACTATGAGGTACCAAACTTGGTGGTCCACACTGATTCGTAATTAGTCGCCTCTCAGGTGGAGGGAGAATTTGACATTCACAACCTACAACTGGCTCAGTACTGTAATATCGTAAAATCGCTCTTAACCTGTAT
The DNA here is from genome assembly GCA_019925795.1 of Dendrobium chrysotoxum. Taxonomy (NCBI): domain Eukaryota; kingdom Viridiplantae; phylum Streptophyta; class Magnoliopsida; order Asparagales; family Orchidaceae; genus Dendrobium; species Dendrobium chrysotoxum. The sequence continues at coordinate 36,573,593 of CM034297.1, forward strand.
AAAAGAGCATCACATCATCCATATTCTCCGAGAGCAAAATATACAAGCAGATGCTCTTTCTAAACTTGCTATAGCAACTATTGGAGATGTCTACAAGAGAAAGTGTATCGAGGAGATCCACTTTCCAAGTATCCAAGATTTGTGGGTCATACAGTCAATCGATGAATCAAGAGAGGCTTCTTGGATCGATCCCATCTTATCTTTCTTACAAGATGAAGTACTACCTGAAGACCCCATAGCTGCAACACGACTTCAGAGATAGGCAATAAATTTCACTATTATTGGTGGCGAGTTATACAAATGATCATTCACCGGACCATACCTTAAATGTCTTCCACCTTTAGAAGCCGATTATGCACTCCGAGATGTTTATTCAGGAGTATGTGGGGAATATCTGAGAGGAAAAGCATTAGCCTGCAAGATCTTGAGATAGGGATTTTATTGGCCTACAATTAAACAGGACGCACTTCAATTTACTCAAAAGTGTGAAAATTATCAATTGTATTCCAATCTCATCCATACACCTGCTTTGGAGCTTGCATCACTTCAAAGCCCCTAGCCTTTTGCCTAGTGGGGAATTGATATAATAGGACATTTTCCTATAGCCACTGGACAGCAAAAGTTCATTATCTTTGTTGTGGATTATTTCACCAAATGGATGGAGGCGGAACCTCTGGCAAAGATTATTGAAGCCAATGCCAAATAGTTCTTGTGGAAGAATATAATTTGTCACTTTGGCATTCCTGCAAGGATCATCACTGATAATGAGACACAATTTACATCTTTTTGTAAGGATTTTTATATTCAACTAGTCCACACAGCTGTCGCCCATCCTCAAGCAAATGGGCAAATGGAGGTGACGAATCAGATAATTCTGAAAGGACTTAAGACACGCTTAGGAAAGGCTGGGGGGCAATGAGCTGAAGAACTCTCAAATGTCCTCTGGCTTATCGGACCATCGCCAGAACTCCTAAAGAAGAAACCCTGTACAATCTCTACTTTGGTACGGAAGCAGTCATACTACTGGATATTAGAGTTCCAAGCAATAGAATTCAGACTTTTAACTTCACTAACAATGAGGATAAGCTCAGAAATAACTTGGATCTCCTCCTAGAAGTAAGAGATGTAGCCTCACTCAGGACCGCCGCATACCATCGAAGGGTTGCCTGTTACTACAATCAGAGGGTCAAACCTCGATGTATCTCAATCGGGGATTTGGTTCTACGCAGCATCGAGGGGCTTGGAAAGGGCCCTCAGCGCAACAAGTTATATCCCCTCTGGGAGGGTCCTTATTGTTGGCAGCTATGGTCAAGCCTGGCACCTTCAAATTGAAGGATGCTACGGAAAAGATGCTCCCTCGAACTTGGAATGTTAGCAACCTTCACAAGTATTATCAGTAGGTGTTGATAGTAACATTTTTTGTGTGTTATGTATGTCTTCATACGTATCCCCTCAGTATTATTATGCTGACCTCACATACATCCCTCCTATGTTGATTGTAGTAAAACTCTTCTAGCCCTCATATCCCTAAGTTATACTAGGGAACTATTGTACTGTCTTATGTTATAGTAATGTGATGTTCACTTTATTGTGATGTTATCTCCTTTTGTAAAGGATAAAAATCAACCAAGAATTTAACTTCTTTATCCATGATTTGAGAAATACACACTCTATATTGTATCTCAATCACTGGATGATCAATCCCAAGGGGATTTGATCTGACCTCTTTCATACAAGTTAATGTCATCAAGCAAAGGCTTTGACTAACAACCTTGGATAGGTCGAACATCCTAGAAGGATGTCTTGGATATCAAAATCATTTGATAATTAATCCTAAGGGGATTTGAGCTGACCTCTTCCAGACAGGTTTATGTCACCATGCAAATGCTTTCAGTAACAACCTCGAGTAGGTCGAAACCTTTAAAAAGGATCTCTCTCACATTCGCTCAAGTCAAAAGACCTTGCTAAAATATTTTCATCCAAACTAAAATAAAACTGAGTAAATTTCATTTGTATATGAGAAATGAAAGAACATCAACAACTTCTTTATAGATCATTGAACATCGAGTACATCATATGCAAGCATCAATACCAAACACGTATAAAATCAATAAAAAAAATAAAGTGATACAAACAACATCAAAGTAATTCGACAGGATCTCGATATCCTCCTCCTCCTCCTCCATGGCAAAGATCTTCTGTAACTCACTCTCTATCTCGTCACTACCAGAATCTGAAGAAGGGTCACTAGAAGCCTGGTTAGGTGTCAACTCCTCAATCTCTGCTCCAGTCTTGCGCTGCACTGTACATATACCCTTCATAAAACCTCTAATGAAGCCCTCCTCCATGCAATCTGCTTCCAAAGCCTTTACCTCCATGTCATAGATATGGTTGCGAGCTTCCTGTATTTGATCCTCGATAAGTATCTTAAAGGCAAAAGATTTCTTCTCTGACAACATACTCTGGAGACTCTTGTTCTCAGCTTTAAGGATCTGCTGATCTTTCATCTGCTGATGGATCATCACCTGCGCATCCACTAACTCAATATGTAGACGATCCATCTGTTGATTCTGTAAGGAGGCTGAAGTCATCATATTAGTTATCTCTGTTCTACACTCTGCTAGCTGCTCCTCCATCGTCTTCTTCTCCTTCACTTTGCCATCATATTTCTTCTTGCATTCTCCCTAAAGGTATTTGACCTTCACAAATTCGTTGTTCCAATAATTTAAGGTCTTGGTCATCTCAAGCTTGAAATCAATATGCCACTCCAACTGAAGCAATAGAAATAAAAATGTATAAGAGATATATCCTTTGAAAAATATAAAAGGAAAGAAGAAAAGGTGAACTCACCAACTCTTCAGCCCATCGACGGCCAACACACTAATGTTTTAAAATATCATCTAGAATATATGACTTAGATGGGGAAATATGAAGACCTTTGCTAGTGACTGCCAAAATTTCATCTGTCTTCTTCTTTTTTGATGCCTGTAGATCACCCTTACTCCCTGGTCATTTCGAAGGAACTTTTGAAGGCTGGGGGACTACTTCTGAACTTTTTGTAGACTTCTTTAGCATTTATGCATGCGATCTTCCTGCTTGAGTAGATAATCCCACTTTGAACAAGTATTCTTCGTCTATATATCTGCTCAAATAACACACCTCATAATGTAAGGCGTCAATATTAGGAAGCTTGAGAATCTTCAATAAATCTTCTGCCCCAAAATTAAGGGGGACGGGTAACTCCTTCAACTTTCTCCATTTTTCTTGAAGATTCCAGTCATTTTGTATAAAAAAGAAGTCGCTAATACAACCTTTCGATGGATCACGAGTGTGAATATCCAAACACTTGAATCGGAAAGAGACACGACCCTGAGTATCACCGATAAGATGACCCATCCAAGAAAGGTACTCTGGAGACAACACCGCTCCACGATCTCTGAAAAGCATGATCAGTCCCATTATAATCGACATGGCTCTATAAAAAAATTGGGACAAACTCACTCCACATGTCATCAAAATGTCAATCAGCTCCGGATGAGGCAAAAATCGTAGTCTCGCCCGCAAACTGAATTCATATACTGTCACAAATCCTGGGGCAGGAGAACGAGCGCGATCAGACTTTGTTGGCACCTTCATCACCATATCATTAGGAAAATGAAACTTTTTCCTAAAAGCAATAAAAGAATCGCCTGTTATGGTGGATACGACATCATCAGCTCTAACCAAGTTTTGAGTCTTCTTCAAACTCTTAGATAGGATGGCAGGGCAATCTCATTTAGCTGGGGGGATTTTGGTGGAAGCAGGGTCGCCCATTTTTTTACACTAAAGAGGGGCACTAATTTTATGTAAGGAAAGTCACCTACAAAAATAGTGGAATGCCTGTAGAGTAAGGAAAAATGGAGGAGGAAGAAAGGAAAAATTCTAACTTTTACATAAGGAGAGGGGCATTGATTTTGTAGGGAAAGTCACCTACTAAAAGAAGTGGAATGCCTCAACTGTAAGAAAGCCATAAGGAGAAGGAAGAAAGAGAAGTGGTGCATTTTCTTCCCTGCCCCAAGGGGGGTATTTATAGGATGAAAAAAAGATGAAAAGGGGGGAGGGGGGAATTTTAAAAATTGGCGGGAATTTCCCCACCAAATAGTTTAAAAATCCTTCTAGAAATATTTTCTAGATTTGTTCTAGAAAAATTTGGAGTCCACATATGATATTTTTGAAATTAAAAAAAAAACATTTTGCAGGTCCCATATTTAAAAAAAAAATTAAAGTGAGGGGCGGCTAGCCGCCCACCTTTAAAAAAAAAGTGGGCCCCACAATATTAAAAAAAAAATTAAACGGCATAGCTGTCACGCGCCCCTTTGCCCGCGCGAGCTGCCACCTACGCTTGTTCGGGCCCGATTTTTGGCCCAGACGGTCCAAATCAGATGTTTTTGGGGTACCCGGACATGTTTTTCGATGTTCCGGACTCAATTGTGACACTTTCGGAGCTCAACGAGGCCTCTACGATCGAGTTTGAGCAAACTTATATCTTTTTGAATGGAAATTTTTGTGATTCGGCCAATGTAAAATGTCAGAACAAGTGTTTTCAGACTCATGGAGTTTCGATGTCTGAAAATAGGGGGGCAACTGATATATCATTAGAAAATTATCTTGTTCGGGCACAAATCTCGAGGAAAAAATCATGTTGGAAATTTAAAAAATTAATTTGGAGACTATTTGAACTCCGATTTCAACAAACTTATAGTCGAACTGAACGTCTCAAAAATACGAATCCAACGACACCAAATTCAACTCAATCTGAGCCCAAATGAGTCCAAATCAAAGGCCCAAAGCACGTTTAGAAGGTTTAATCCACAATTTGGATTACCAAACAGTTTCCAAACATGACATTCTTATAATCGAATCGAGCGGCTCGACGAGATGAATCCAACGAGCCCAAGATCGCCAAATTCTGATATCATTAAGACCTTCAGATGCCTGATAAATGATCCACGATCAAGGAATTCAGCATCGGCCCTCCATCCAAACCACTCCACATTTATCCTTGCTCCTCCTCCTCCTATTTACGGGTCATGCCATCCTACAAAAACTATAAATAGCCCCTCATTCCTCTTAAGAGGGGACCCAAGCTAGAAGAAGAAGAAAGGAGAAGAAGAGAAGAGAAGGAAGACTCCTCCTCGACCACCGTCGGACTTTCACTGGCGGTCGACCTGACGCCGGAGTTCCTTCGGACCACCACCTGAGGCCGGAGTTCCGCCGGACAACCACCTGACGTCGGAGTTCAGTCGGACCACCAATCGACGCCGAAGTTCCGTTGGACCGCCACTTGACGCTGGAGTTACACCCGACCACTCAACGTTGCTGGATTTTTGCCCTCTACTTGTAACTTCAATACCGAGAGTTGATAATTGTAATCTGATCGTCCTCAACTTCAAGGACGAGTCAACTATTTATAACCAAAGCAAACACTAGTGAAATCCTTTCAACTGGGCGTGGCCCTGTGGTTTTTTCCCTTTCAGGGTTTTCCATGTAAAAATCTTGGTGTTGCATTTTCTTCTGTTTGTGTGCTGGATATTCATACAACGCTGAGATAAAAAATTTCTAACTCTATCGCCGCGTATATTCTAGCCCGCAACAATATTATTATTAATTTTTTATTAAATGAATTATATTTAATCATCTTTAATCTTTTATTTATTCCCATATATACCTTATTTTTTTATGGAAAGAAATTATGGTTTCGAGCATGTATTAAAAAAATGAGGGAATACTTAAAAATCTAATTTGTGTCCCCATTAAAAAAATTTTGACTCCGCCATTATAGATGCTCAAACCATCTTGAACATTAAAAGAATACATAAATTTACTCGATGTTTGAAATAAAGTTATGATCGTGGATTGCAAGGCGTAAGGAATTGCTCGATGTGATGTGTGTGTGAGAGAGAGAGAGAGAGAGAGAGAGAGAGAGAGAGAGAGAGAGAGAGAGAGAGAGGGAAGAGGCCTAAGCAATCAAATGCTATGAAGAGATGAAGGTTGAGGGGTGATTGTTTGTGATTGAGCAAACCGGGCACAATATGAAAATGACACTTTAAGGTCCTAAGGGCATCTTGAACCGAACTGGATACAGTCGTTGGCAGTTTTGCGAGCTGTCTACATGAACAGCATTTGCAACAGCATTTTTGCTATTGTGAGCAGGGTGTTGCACTGTTCATAAACATATTTTTTTAATTATAAAATTATCCTAAAATTATTAAATTTTAAGATTTTGTTCCCAAATAAATTATTTTAACGTGTATTATTAATTTTCTAATTTTAATAGGTTTATTTTTTATGTAATTAATTTATTTAAGTTAGGTTCTTCATTTTAAATAATTTAAATTGTAATAGCATTATTAAAATATAAGATTAATCTATAAATTAAGATAAAATCCACATATAAATTTAAATGACATCATATAATAAAAGAACATATAATATTTAAACAATATAATAACAAAAGGAAATATGAAAATAAAAATACATAACAAATAGTGAAAACAAGAAATACAGAATATTCTATATTGGTCTTAGAAATAAAATTTGGTTGGAGATGAATTTCTGTTTGATATGACTGTTATCTCATTTTGAAGTTGAAAATATATTTTTCAGTTGAAGATGCCCTAAGGAGAATTAAGGAATTTGAGGATTGAGAATTAAGGTTAAGAAAATAGTTGTACTTTTAAAATTATTTATTTCTAGTCACCTTCTTAAAATAAAAAAATAATAAATTAATCAAAAAGGGAATTGGATGGTTCTTCAAAATCAACAGTAAGGGTCTATTTGGGGCAGCTTTTTGACTGCTTTGATTTAATGACAACAATCATGATTTTTGTTTGGCCACTATTTTCTCATTATTTTTAAAAAATTTCTATGATAGAAAACTACTTTCTACGATTATAATAGCGAAGTTATTTTCTCAACAACAACTTCACAATGAATTTTATAAAATACTGCAGCTATCATAAACAGATCCTAATTCACTAAATTCAACTACAAATTCCAATCAAAAGATTAATTGATTCACAATTAAAATGGTCAGATTGGCCAATCTGAATTTTAAATTATTGTTTAAAAAAAGTGTAAATTTGTTGTAACATTTACTATCCATAATTTGATAATGCGTTTGAAATTTACATCAATTATGTTAATTAATACCAACAATTAGGGCCAAATTAGTTATTATAGACTTTATTGTTTATATTGAATAAATTACAAGTCCGTGGTTTTAATTTACTCATCATTCCTTTTGCTTTTGCAAGCATTTATTTTATAGATAATTGTTGTATTCGTTTTATGGCGTCCATATTAATATATCATAAATTAAAACTGAACAAGCTTAAAATATGCTTCATGCAATTCAAAATTTTAAAAAATATCAGATATTATGAATATAAGACTTAAAACCCTCAAATATATTTTAATTATAAAACTAGTATAATGTACAGATAATCAATATTACATGAATGTCAAATTCCTGGTATAAATTTTTTCCTCAAAATCTACGTTTATATGTTTGAGAGTCACAGTCACCTTAGATGGCTGGCTTCAAATTTGATTCAAATCAACCAAAATTATAAATATTAATAGATAGACAAATACAATAATTTATGCACAGTATAACTCTTACAAAAATAATGTCATGTAAAAAAAAAAAACATTCTTCTTATGTGCTTATTTCGAGTAATTTCAAATAAAATCAAATATGAGTATAAAAAAAATCTGTTATATGCATTATTAACTTCAAACCAACTCTGATTGATTAAATAGCCATTTGGTTGGATGAAAGAATAATACAAAGTGTACATTCATGGTAATAGAGAGATGTGTAGAGTTTTACATTTTAATTTTATATGAAGACCCAACACATACCTAGTAAATAAAAAGAAAATCTATAACAAATCTGGAGTGCTCCATCGGACTATCCATATTAATTCTCTTGATCATAGATTATTTTATCAGCCTTTATGCACGTAAATGATGTCAGAATCAAGCGATCTTGTGCTCGTTGGATTCGTCTCATCGAGCCACTCGATTTGACTATATTTAGACATAATTTGGCCACCTAATTAATATTTTAAAGCTCCCAAATATGCTTCAAGTCATTGATTTCTGCTCATATGGGCCCGAATTGTATCGATTCAAGTGTCATTGGGTTGGGGTGTCAAAATGGGTATTTGGATAGGGTTCATGTCAAACCCAAAATTGACCCTGGTCCAATTAAGCAGACCCTAACTCTACCCGATATTGTAAACGGGTCAAAAACTCAAACCTGGATTCGACCTGCCAGGTTATTGGGTTGACAAGACCCGACTTGCGGACACCTGACTGCGAGAGTGGGAGTGATGGGGGAAATGAAGTAACCTAAAGAATTGTGAAAATGATTTAAGACTATATCAATCCCTAAATAATGCTTAAATTTTCTTCAATATAAAAATTATAAAAAACTCACTTAATATACGCACGTATACGTGCCGAATCAAATAATATAGTGATAGAGTAAAGTATTGATCCCACGAGAATGAATGTTTACTTGCAAATACTAGTACTGTCTACTTCAACTATAACAATTATCCTAGTCAATAAAAATAAGTTTTGGTGGAGATTCAATAACTTAATTTAAAATAAAAAATAATTAAATGAAACACTATTTGGATAAATGGTTTTGAATTGATGGAATATAAATATAATATATTTTATAATAATTCTCTTTTATATTCATGCTATTCAGAGCATATGCATCACCGACCGCTTAGTCAAGCGTAAAGAGACAAATGACAGATTAAACATTCCAACCTCAATATTACTCTAAACTCTCATAGTCTGTCACCCTATGAGAATTTTAGAAGAGTAAGGAAAGCATCCACTGTTAAAATCCTCTCATGACAATTTGATACATGACAAGAACTATGCCTATACTTGCATCATACCAATTCAACATACCTGGTTGTGCATGTTTTCCTATTCATAGGCTTCACATTACACCTGATATTAGCTATATATATGACCACTGTGCATTAAATGAAGCATGATATATTGAAAATATCATGAAATTATTGATGAAGAGAATTCATTAGTACTCGACATTCCATTTATACCATCAATCAAAAACTAAAAAATTTCGCCATACATGAAGAACAAATGAAGCAAATTCATTTTCATTAATTACACAAAAGAAAGAAAGTACCAAAAAGATATCATCAGATGGGCTTAAAGATTTACTCTACACTCCTCCTTGAACTTACAGAATTATTTCTACAAATACAATCTAAGCACTCTAATGGAATGTATCTAGTACTTCTCTAAATTCCCTTAATTGTCACTCCTAAGAAAAAAAAAATCAATAAAACACTATAAAAATTAAAATTAAACAAGTGATCGAACTCTTCTACTAACATTACAAATGGACTATTTATAGAAAAATATAAAAAACAAATTCTGGCGCTGCGGCTCTCAAGACACTTGCGTCGTGGCACCCATAAAATGACTAATGTAGCAGCATGGAAGGATTTCCTCTGCTGCGGTGCTTGCTAATATGGACCACTATTTAATGAATCAACGCGTAGCTTCGCTGGCAGATCATGGCCTGAACGGTTACAACTGTAGCACCACTGCGCTGTGGCGTCCACGTGGCACTCCCCTTGACTTGGCAACGCTGGGATTTGTCGCCGCGGCGCTATGTAGACAGAGATTATGCTTTGCGGTATTAATTCCTCTAATGTTACAGCGATGTCAAATAGAGACTGAGCGCCGCCATCTCCATATTTGGAAGCTCTGGCGATGTCAATGATGGCGTCGCGGAGGTATTGTGTCCGACGCCGTGGCGTTGTATCATATTTAAAAATTTTGTCAATTTCATGTATTTTCCTGCACGAACACAACCAAAATAACACATTTTTATTAATAAATTAATACATAAAACATAATATTATTTACACTTATTAGTGAGTGCGAGTGTGAGATGCGCGATTGCAACCAGAACTGGTGAGGGTGCAATGTGAGCGGCTTGGCGAGACCACATAAGAGCGCAGGAGCGAGCCACCGAGTGGGCGAGCTTGTGGGTGCGGGGTGAACGCGTGGGGGGGGGGGGGGGGGGGGGGCTTGCAATTGCGAAGCAGGGCGAGTGAGCTATGCGCAGGGCGAATGAGCTGGGTGCGATGCGTGGCGAGTGAGTTGTGTGCCTATGTCGCATAATCTATAAGCGCGGTGCGATAGCAACGAGATGGGGGTTAGACACAGGTCAATTCAGGTTGATCAGGAGTTATCGAGTTGACTCAAACCCGACCCGAATTATAAACAGGTCCAAAATAGGACTCAAACCCAATCCTTTTCTTTATCGAGTTGAGTCGTGCCCGAATTTTCCGAGTCAGGTTCGGGTTAGATTTTTGAGCCATGTCACTAATTGACATCCCTATCATTGAATTTGATTATAAGTTTTCTAAAATCAAAGTTTGAATGGACAGAAATCTAATTTTGAAAATTTCCACCTGAAATATGCCTCGAAATTCACCTCCAATTTAGTCGATTTTTGGTGACACATCAGAGAGTAAAGCGGATGGCTTGCGTCAATAATTACAGAGGTGATGGTGATGATAGCTTGGGATGATAATTATAGAAAAATTTATATTACATTTTAAAAACTGGTGAAGTATCAAAATTGAACAGGAGGATGAATTTCAAATAATTTAAATCTTACTTTCAAACCAATGATCACAACTTTCAAATCTACTGCATTTAAAACATTTTATATTCTTTTTTACTTCAATTCAAACCAAACAGCCGCTAATTTTAATCAAATTAAACTAAAAAAAATTTAAAGTTAAAGCCAAACCCGACCTGAACTCTATTTATGCTAATCCTATTGTCAAACCATTTTAAGGAACCAGAATTCAAAATATAAAATAGACGTTCAAGGGCGTTGTCAGTTCTATGCCTATCTTGATCATATTACACAAGTAGAGAAATTGGCATAAGGAAGTTGGATCTCAGTCAAGAGTTCAAGACAGAAAATAGCATAACAAATTCCCTAATAACTGAAATGTGAGAACTGTATGCCATTATAAGTTTCTCCAAGACAAAAAACATTAATTTTTGTGACAAAGAAGTAGCAGATCAACATCAATGAATAAGAATACCATGTGCCCATTTACCACAGAATGTTGAATTTCATACTCGCTACAGTTTGCTTTGCTCCTCCCTTTCAGAGCTCTGTGACTGCCTCTCAGCACCAAAAGAACCAAAAAATAGGCATTGCAACCAAACCGTTCGATCTATTGCCCAAATAGCACAAAAACAGCAGCAAGTAAAATCAAAACCATGGAAACACTGCCTTCACCCCCAATCCTCGAAGCTCCGCCCGTCGGAATCATGTCCGGCAACGAGCACTCTTCTCCATTAAAGAATACCTTTGAAGGATATCCATCTCCAGAAGGCACATTAATCCCCGGAGTCTTCGACTTGGTGAACGAGATCACAGACTGCTGCTTGCCTGGCACTCTCGGGTCACTCGCTGGATTTGATCCATCCACTTCCCCCATCAAATAATTCAATCCAGGTAGCCCCTGCATGAAGATTGTATCCTTCCCTATAGCCGTCGCGTTGAACGAATACATAGCCTCAAATCCATCGTAAGCTTTGGGCATCTCGACGGCCATAAACCAGTTGGCCAAGCTCACATCATCCCAATTGAACAGAGTTACCCTCGCCGTCCACCCCTTCCCGTAATCAGTATTGATATGCCAATTAACGCTCACGCCGCAGAAATCGCCGCAGGGCATGGGTTTAGAAACGGCGAAGTGTTTGATCTCAGCCCAAGCCAACGCCTTCGCGCTGCGGTTATCGAAGGGAACGAGGAGGGCGTCGGGAGGGAGGAGAAGAGCGGGGGCCGTGGCATTACAAGTACGAGACAAGCTTGAGGCCGGGAAGCCGCAGGCGCAGGTTTTGCAAGGGACGGCGGAGTCGTTATAATAAGCAGAGAAGGAGACGCAGCACTTGGGCTTGGAGTTCTTTGGCTGAGAAATGTTACAAATCACTTGCCATGAGGCTATGGCCGAGGAGTTGGACTGGAGGCCGCTGGGGTCAGGGAATTTGCTAGGCGCGACGCGGATTGGTGCGCCGCAGGTGTAATCAGGGTTCAGAGTCACACCGGTGATATGCCAATTTTGTGGAGGGTTCAAAATGGTGCGGTTGTCGTCCGGCGGCATTTTGTATACCTGGAGTTGAAAAGCAGAGGCAGACTGGGAGGCGTCCATAGATTTCGGAAGGATGGTGCCGTTCCGGCAGCAAAAGGGTATCTTGCCAAGATCATTGTCATTAGCCATTGAAGAGGGGAGATCTAATATTGTTGGTATCTTCTGACAATTTACGACCTTGGAGAAATCTAGATCTTTGTAAAACTCACCCGGCTTCCCGAAAATACAGTCGGAGGACGAAACTAAAGATGTGTAAGCGCCTCTGATGGAGCTTATGAACTCACCGCGCATCCACTCCCAGGAAAGCCTCCAGTTGTCGAGGCGGCCCAGGGGGCTTTCGTTTTCGATCGTGACAAGCGCGAGGTAGCTCGAAGGATAGGCCTGGATGACGTCGTACGTAATGGAGAGGTCGCCGGCGCGGCGAGGAAGGAAGTTTTCGTCAGCGAGAGTGGAGTTGTCGTTCAAGGTAGAGTTAGTGCTAGGATCAAGATTCTGCACACAACAAGTGGAGATGGACCTACTGGAACGGTCGATGGCTGCGGGAGGACAAGTCCAGGCTGGGTCGGACAGAGACAGAGTGGAAGGAAGGGGGATGGCTGGGTTAGGAGCGCCAAACTGGGTTCCGATGATGGAGACGGAGGTCTGGATCTGGGAGAGGTCGCCTGCTGTGGCGATGGGGGTTTTGAGATCGGGGTTGGGGAAGCCGGAGAACTCCACGGGAGTTTTGGGATCGGACTGGAAGGGGAGGGCGGAGCCGTCGGAAAGGACGGCGTTTGAGATGGAAACTAGGATCTCAAGGTGGGAGAAGCCGATGACGAGGGTCCAGGCTTTGAGATCGATGGTACCTGAGTTGAGCAAGGTGACGTTGGCGCCGAAGGAATAGGGTTGCTTGGTGGGTTCGGAAACGAAAGGATGGATCTTTTGCCGGTTCTGGAACTGATAGTTGAGGAAGATGCCGTTACAGGTCATTAAGTTAGATGGTTGCGCCGTCGCCGGCAAACGCTGGGAGGTAGATGGCCGAAGGAAGTTTGCTACGGAGAGCAGTAAGAGGAGCAAGAGCATTGGGTTGGCCATGAGAGAGAGAGAGAGAGAGAGGGAGGGAGGATGGGTGGGAGAACGGGGTATGAAGAAGTAAAGCGCGTTGGGGAAGAAGAACAGCTGAGAGGAAGCTGGCAGGTAGAATTTGGATCGTTGAAGAGTGTTTTTTCTTTTTGATTTTTGCAAGCAGAGAGCAGGTCTTTTGTCTACAGGGTTGCTCTTTTCTAAGATGTTTTTTAAACCTTATTTTTATCTTTAGCGAAAAGTAGTCGGCATAGGGCAGGGAGAAGTTGAGAAGACTAAACAAAACTCGGGATTTAATATTAGGTAGATTTAACAATATAACACTCCAAATTTGTATATTTATATATGAAATACCTAAAATATAATAATTCGAAGATATGATAAAATGTTAAAAAAAATGCGAATTCTTGTTTGAACTACAGCACAACGGCTTTATACGGAGGTGTTGGGTTTTAGAATGGCTGCTGTGGCGTTAAAGCCTCTGTTCTACAGTAATTCTGAATTCGACATGCAGCGCTGCTGCAGTGTGTGATGACGCTACGGTGCTATGGACTAAAACTCATGTATATATATATATATATATATATATATATATATATTCACTCACTGTTCTTTATTTTCACTCATCGTCACAGCTTGCCGAGCAAGAAAACGGGAGAGAGGTAAGGATGAGAGAGAAAAAGAAATTCAATTTTGTATGCATGCTAAATTTTCGTACAACGCTAAGACGTTAAACTTTATACTTCTCTACTGCCGTGAATATTTTAGGAAATATGTGGGCCCCAACTTAAAAATAATAATAATAAAAAAATTTAAACTGATTCCTAAGGAGCACTTCAACGCCCCTCTAGTCTATGCCCACTCCTCAGTGCGGGACCCGTCGCCTGCAACGGAGGCTGGCCGGCCAACCGGCTGGTTCAGCCTCTAAGACTCGTCCTGGCCCGATTTTTCAGCCCGGACAGTCCAAATTGGACGTTTTTGAGGACCCTGGAATTATTTTTTGATGTTCCAGACTTAATTTTGACACTTTCAGAGCTCAACGGAGCTTCTATGATCAAATTTGAGCAAATTTAAATTTTTTGAAAAGAAATTTTCTAACATTTTTTGTGATTCGTTCAATTTGTATTACTGATGTTGCAAATCTGGATTCAAGAATTATAATTTTGATGATAACAAACATTCATGTTTCTACTTTTATTGACTAACCTTTTAGGTCCACAAGATCGATTGCAATTCAAGCCAGCTCAAGATCGGGTCTGTATGTTTTCAAATGTAATTTTTTTTCTTTTTTGAGTCAAATGTAATGTAATGGATCCCCAAGCTAGGTAACCTTCCACACACACACTCAGTGGGAGAATTTCTGTTCTGTTTTGATCACATCGTCCTTGATGATAGTAATATCGTCCTGAACGATTCATTGGAAACAGGAACCCTAATTAGGGAAGCCATGTTGAGTCGGTCTGATTAAGTAGATCATCCTAGACGATCATTCCATTGTATAGGACGATATGCTCAAATCAGAAAATCACAGCCACTAGACTAATTTAGGCATATTTTTATTTTTAATATTTTGGTCTAATCGTCCTGGACAGTACATGTATTATCTTGGACGATTCATTTCAATTATGCCTAAAATAGTTAGATAATTAAGGAGAATAATTAAGATTTGATTGATTGATCATATCATCCTGGACGATCGCAGAATCATCCTTGACGATACTCCTCAATTAGTTGGACATCCAGAACTATCTGTTGGATGATATGTTCCTATCGTCCTGGACAATCGGTTATTTTGAAATCATCCAGCATAGTTATCCTGGACGACTCAAACTATATACCAGATGATATTAGGCATTTTTGAACTAAACGTACAAGAAGATAGAGATATCATCCTAGACGATCAAGTCATTTTTTTTAGATCGTCTAGACTTTTCTTTTGGACGTCCCGAATTATGTGCTGGATGATATTCCTAATTTAGAACTAATCGTCCAGGATGATTGCAGAATCATCCTGGATGATCAGAACAAACATTATCTCCTAATCATCCAGAAGAACCAGATCGTTTAGGCTGATGTCTGTGTTTTTGTACTGATCTTATAGGACGTTCGAAGGATGGTCCTGGACGATCTTTGACGGCAAGTTAAAATTTTGGGTAATTTTTGAGCCCTTCTATTTAAGATCTCTTTTCTTGCTATTATTGAGATCCTTTTTTGTCGCTATCCTCACCTGAGAGAGTCTTGAGAGGGAGAGGGAGAGCATGGGAGAGAGAGAGAATCTTATGTGGGGGAGTTTGTGAGGTGTTACAAAGGTTACTCCAAGCAAGGATACGAGTCATCTTCTCCAGTCATCATCCCTTATCCTTTAGTAGCTCTATGGGAAGGATCGTTTGCAAGAAGATCGAGGTTCTCTGCCTGCTTCAGGAGGAAGCAAAAGGAGTTTGGGTTCTCTGCCTCACCAAGGTTGGTGAAAAAGAGTTTTTGTAAAGACTTCTCCGCCTTGCTGTGGGAGCAGAAAGAGAGTTACTGAGTTTTAGTGCAATACCTAGAGGGGAGGCTCCTGGGAGTGGATGTAGGTCAAGTTGACTGAACCACTATAAAATCTAAAGTGTTTGTTCTCTTACTGTTCTACTTTTAACTTCTGCACTTTATTTTTCTGTGGATGATCGTGTGATTAAAGTTATTATTTTGGTTGATTAATCATCAACACATCAATGTGCTATTGTAATTGTTTTAAAATATTCAAAAAGATTTTCAAGATTATTTTTACTTAAGAATTTTTAAAACTATCAATTCACCCCCCTCTTGGTTAGTTTCGGGCTAGTTCATAAGGGCTTAACATCGCTAACGAACTTTTAAGTGGTATAGGAGCGAGATTCATAAAATCAAGTTTTGAAAAACTTTTAAATTTGATCCATGGCTAACTTTGGTAATAGAAACACCGCGGAAGGATATTCAATCACTCGACCACTGTTATTTGATAATATACCTTTTAATTTTTAGAAAACTCGCATGTCCACCTTGTTATAATCTATAGATTATCGCATGTGGATGCTTGTTAAAGATGGATACTCTACACCATTTAGATTAGTTGATGGCATTAAAACTGAACTTCATTTTACTGGATAGACTTTTGATGATCGAGATTTATCACAACTAAATGTAAACTGCTTAAACTATTTTTTATGTACATTAAAATTTAAGGATTACTTGTGTGTCTCTACTTGTACAACTAGTTGTGGACCTCCGAAAGGACACACAAAAACACCGCCGCCCCGCAAGGGGAGATAGTATTTGGCCAATGGGAGGGTAGATTCGATCACACATATGGTTAACCATTGAGGATAGTAGCTCTCGCCGGCATACCCCGATGGATAACAATATATATGGCCTTATCATTACAACGGGTTTCCCCCACCCAATACATCAGCTCGAGTGGGGTTTATTTGAAAGTGGGATTCGGCTTCCCACGGGCATAAGCCCCCGTGGTTAATTACATCTCAGGTCGGGGCCTGAGAAAACTCTCGATTAAGGATTCTACATTATCCTTCCCAAATTGGGATTGGCATATATGGAGAAGACTAGGAAATCCTACTCAAAGGGAAAGAAAGGTTCAACTAGGCTTAGTCAACATGCACGGCTCAGATCAGCATCCGGAGGGACTAAGGTAGTGAAAAGAAACTAGAGAAAAATAAATAAATCATGCACTCGAAGCATGCAGGAGAGAAGGATGGAGGTGGCGTCATCCGTGTGACATAGATAGGTAGGGTTTATAGTCTCTGGAGGATAGAAGAGACTTACCTACTGATGAGATATACTATGAAATAATAGTAGTCTTGAATCCTAAATCTAATGGGTTTAGTGTTCTACGCACAACACCAACACCCGTGTCCTAACTAATGTAATGCAAAACCTGGACTTACCCCGGCCTGGATTGGGGAGCCAGCTAACCACCTAGTCGCTTCAAAATCATGAGTCCGATCATTTTTATGAAAGATGGGTGGGTAGGTTATAGTTCTTGGAAATAGGGCTGACGTCTAGAGGATTTCCTAATTGGCCCCAGACTTATGTTGAGTGAATACTTCTAGAGTTGATGTAATTAAAATTTTAATTTAGTTGATTTTTAATGCAATGCATGCTGGTTAAGATATCAAAATTAGATATGCACAGGATTTTAAAAAGGCTTATAAAAATAATTTTTAGAATTAGACTGGGCTTCCCCAGGTCCGGCACCTCATTCTCATAGGTCAGATTATCCAGACTCTACCCGCAGGCGGGGAAGTTTCTTATAGAAGGAGAGAGAGAGAGAAATACAATAATATGCATGTGACCCCGGATGATTCTGATAGTTCCCTAGATTATTAGGTTGCTAAATTATTTAAACCTTAAAATTTTGAATATTAGTTATGAGTAGAAAATATTTTAGTCCTTAGAGAGCCTAACAAAATCCAGGCTAAAACAAAAGCGGCATGCAGATCGCCAATAAACTAAGAAAATCAAGTAACCCTAGAGGCACACAATCATAAATAAAATACATCAAAATTATCCAAACTAATTAATAAATATCCATAGGCCAACTGCCCTTAATTTCAAACCAGGGTCTGCAGAAATAAAGTGGCCGGGCACCACTGCCAACAACCCGAATTTCTAATCTTAAGACACACACAAATCATTTTGAGTGGGATACCCTGGATATTTACCTTCTTGACCTTCTCTTCTTTGGACTCCTTGGATCTCAGCTTCCTTGGACTCCTTGGATCTCAGCTTCCTCTCCTTGGATCTCAGCTTCCTTGGACTCTTTAGGTAGTAGAATGATCCAAATTTAGATTTCCAAATAGAAAAGGACTATCCTCATATTGGGTGTCCTTTCCTCTTTGGAGTCCAATCTTTGGATTCTTATATCCCTACTCAAAATTTACTTTCACAACTCAATACTAGATTACAAATGATTTACATTAATAGAAAGCAGTAAATCTAGACTTTCCTACAAGGTTATCCTAAAAAAAATCATCCCAGGTAGTTTATATCATTTCAAGCAATTTATAAGAAAATAAAAAAAATACTCATCACAACTACACTTAGCCATGCTCTTAATAGTTCGAGGGCTAAGCAGTTGTGGAGCACCTGTAGCAATTTATAATGACTTATTATTTTAGCCCTCATTTATTTAGGGGGGCTGAGCAATTTCTGAAGCACCTGCATAAAATAGCGTCAGTATCTAAATCATGATTATTACCACCCTTTTATTTAGCACTGCATGAGCATGGCCACCTGTAGAAAACATCATTAGTATCAAGATCGATCATAACCTATGTGTATTCTATCGTGCAATCACACAATTCCCAGAGTGCAGTAAAAGCAAGCAAACACACCAGCGTCATCTCAATCACAACATGTAGTGCAATCTAAAAATAACTCGGCACACAACACAAAAGTAAACACTGGCCTAGCCTAGGTCTAGAAGTGGTGCCCTAATAAACCATCTAAGTGTGTGTGAAAAGCTGTGTAGCTAAGATAGATCCTAAGCTGGGTAGTTAGTTGAAGTTGCTTACTGTTCAGGTTGGTTGTAGGTCTGAAAAGAAATTTTATTTAAAGTTCAAATATTAGTGAATTCGGATCTATTTTAATTAATTTAATATGTGGATCAGTTTTAATACTGAGGGTAATGATGTTTGGGGTTTAAGTTTCATTAGTGAATTTTAGGAGATTCGGGGTCCACTTATACACTAGGCTAAGGGGTCCAAAATTGACTTTTTGATTAAAGAGACTTTATGGATAGTTAATATTTTTATAAAATAATAGACCTTAACCTGATCAGTTAGACTGTAAGCATGTATAATTTGGACTCCTCTATCCAAAGTTATGAATTTCCGAAGTTTTGGTCTTATTTTGAACTAAGTTTGACCGGATTTGTTGACTTTTTATTTTAAGCTGATTTCTAGACACCTAATATTTTTAATAAATACTAGACCCTAATTAGAGTTGCATGCCTTTTAGTTTGCCCATTTTAGAGTTTTCTGTAATTAGTTATAATTTTTAGAAGTTGGGAAAATTAAATGAATTATCGAAATTGTCTAATTAGGGTTACTCTGGGGGTTCTGGCCCAAATCTGCTCCAAAATGGTTGGAATAACCCCCAAAGGTTAGAAATGACCTAAGAAGATGTTCCCAAGTGTTTGGGGAAACTTTGAGATTTTTAATAATTTTTAATGATTTAATTAAGGCAAAAATGTGATTTTTAATTAAAATTTAATTAAGGTTCAGATTGATGTCCAATTAAGGGCCCCTATTTATCTAAAGTTGGGGACTGAATTGTGAAGAGTTTAAGAAATTGTGGGTATTTTTATGATTTAAAATGTATTTATTATAATTTTCTGAAGTTTCTAAGGCTTAATTGACGGGTAAATTAGGGTTAATTAATTAGGAGGTTTAATGAGTCCTGAAAATTCCTAGAAAATTCTAGGAGATTTTAGATGTCACTATGTTCTAGTGTTGAAAGTTTCATAGCAATTCAGGATCTATCCTAGCTCTTAGAATTTTTCTAAGTTCGCTAGACAAGTCCTTAATTGTTATCCTTAAGGTGTCACTACGTTAGATGGGTTTAAATCAATGTCTTAACTAACCCTGAGCATAACATAAGGGAAATGCAATAAATGTAAACCTACCAAACATATTCTTAGATCTAGGAGAGCCTAGACTAGGTGCTTGTGCCTCCTACACATGCAAGGACTACGAAATCACTAAGTAAAAAATCCTAATGAAGTTATTAATGAATGATTGTGACCCAATCATTCACTAATCCTTCTCCCACATGAATGCTTATCAAACATATAGTCTAGGTTTAAAATTTCAAAGAGGTGAACCTCCCAAAATTAGGAGATTTAAATAATATTCAATTTTAAAATAATTTTAAAATACATAAGTATTATAAATATATAATAATATAAGTTTGAAAATAAGAAAATTGAAAGTAATTCTTTTTCATAAGCATGAGAGGTCCATCAGCCACCAAGAGGGGTTTCAAAATAATTTTTATATTTAAAAATAATTTTCTAATTTTTAAAATAACTAAATCATAAGTAAATAATTAAGTAATTAGGTAGTACGGAAAAATAATCTAGAAAAAGATAGAATCAGCTAGAAAAAATATTTTTAAATTAAAGTTCTCATTTTTCTGAAAAGAACGAGGTATTGTGCGTTGAAACTTGATTTAAAACGAGAAAGATATGAATTTTTTAAGTTTAATAGGTTTTAAAGTAGTTTTAAAATAATTTAAGGTAATTAATAATTAAAATAATCAATAAATTAAAAATTAAATTTTTCTGGATTTTAAAATAAGCATAAATTATAATAATTAAAATAATTTTAAAATATTAATAATAATGTAATAATAGTTAAGATAATTTTAAAATATTAATAATATAATAATATTAGTAAAATAATAATAATAATATTAATATAATAATAATATTAAAATAATAATACTATTAATATAATAATAACATTAAGATGATAATGATATTGTTAATATAATAATAGTATTAAGATGATAATAATATTATTAATATAATAATAATATTAAAATAATAATAATTTTAAAATAACAATTTTATTATTAATAAAATAGCAACACTAAAAAAATAATAACATTATTAATATAATAATACTAAAATAATAATAATATTATTAATGTAATAACAATATTAAAAATTATAATGTTATTATTAACATAATAATAATATTATCATTAATATAATAATAATCATTAAAATAATAATAACATTATTAATATAATAATAATATTAAAATAATAATATTAATAATATAATAATATTATTAAAATAATCATAATATTATTAGTATAATAATAATGTTAAAATGATAATAAGATTTCTAAAATAATAATAATATTAAAATAATAATAATATTATTAATATAATAATAATATTAAAATAATAATAATAATAGTATTATAATATTAAAATAATCATAATACTATTAATACAATTATAATACTAAGATAATAATAACATTATTAATATAATAATAATAATATTATTAATATAATAATATTATTAAAATAATCATAATATTATTAACATAATAATAATGTTAAAATAATAATAACATTATTAATATAATAATAATATTAAAATAGGAATATTATTACTAATATAATAATATTATTAAAATAATCATAATATTATTAATATAATAATAATATTAAAATAATAATAACATTATTAATATAATAATAATATTAAAATAATAATAATAATAATAATAATTATTATATATTATTTTATTTAAAAAAAATAATTTCTGAATTTTCTGATTTTTTTATTTAAAATATATTTAAAAATACATTTTTAAATAATAATAAAAAAAAGATTCGGCGACGACGGGCCACATGGCGTGCCTTGATTGGCTAGGGTAAACCGCGGACAAGGTTTTGGCAATCATTGCCAATGATTGCGCCGCTGTGCAATTATTTACAATGATTGCCGCGGCGCTGAAAACCACACAGGCGACTTAACCACATCGGCGAAATACGAGAGCCGTCCGATCCTCCGCTGTTTCGATCGGACGGTTCTGATCGAGCCGGACGATCCGATCCAGTCAACAAGCGGACCGCGGGGCCAATCCAAGGGACGATCCGGCGAGATCTGGACCGTTGATCACGGTTTCAACGGTCCAAAATCGGCCCTGCACAAGCTTGCGTCCGAACCGAGAGCCTAAAGCGATAATTGCTTTGTTCTCTCGATCCACACGATGAAACTCGATGAAATTTTAAACGTAGCTAACATGGACAAAGAGCATTCATGTGGTATACTTCTCTTGGATTAACATGCACTAATGACCATGCTAATTAACCCTAAGTGTTTCTAACTAGGGTTAAGGTTTTTACCTAATCCACACGGTGGATTCGGGAGATCTTAGGCTCTCTGAGCTTGTAGACTGTCCAAGAATATTTCTCTAGCTGACCTCGAGCTCGGATTCGCCTTGGATCAAACGGATCAAGCCCTAGAAGGTTTTGGCTCTCAGTTCGCCAGAGGGATGTCGCCAGCGAGGGTATGGCGGTGGGTTTGAGTGGAGGACAGTGGGAGAAGGTCGGGAAGGCTCTCACACATGAAACTCCGGCTTGGGAAGGTCTAAGGTTAGAGCAAAAGGCAAAAAGTCCTCAAATAACCCTAAATCAACCTATTTATACCACTAATCCCTATGATCGATGGCTTTGATGGGTCCCAGGGCTAATTAGGAGGGAAACCGCATTAGATTGGCCGTGGTTTGAGTCTTAGAGCATTAGGAAAGTGTTTAGAGCCTTAAGTAGGTTTTAAATGGCTTTTAATGGGTCAAACTGACCCATTAAGACTTGGGTTAACCAAGTCAAGGGTTGACTTGGTCAACCTAGTCAATTGGGTCAAAGGAGGTGGGGGCTTGAGTCTAGGGAATGGCTTGGATGGGTTTGAAATTGGGTAGACCCATTTAAAGCCAAATGGGTCAACGTGGTCAACCAGGTTGACCCAGGACCAAGACCTGAGCCCAATGGGTCAAACCTGACCCACTGAGTCCAGTGGAGGAGAGAATAGGGCTTGGAGAGCCCTGGATTGGGTTTGAGGCCAAGGGGGAAGGGTCTGGGTCATTTTGGGTCAACCCTGGTTGACTTGGTCAACCAGGTTGACCTAAAGCTTGGGCCTAGGCTCAGCAGACTTAGTTTGACCCACTGATCATAAGGGAGAGGGTCTTAGGCCCTGGCTGGGTCAATTTGACCAAGTCAACTCCTTTGACCAGGTCTGGGGGAAAAATCAGGGTCAACACTAGTAAAAAAATCTAGGATAGATTATGCATTACTTATGAAGGCACATAAAAAGTTAAGCAATCTAGGTTGAATATTTTGCTTCACAACTACGAACTCTTTCGCATAAAATCTAGTGAGTCAATATCTAAAATGTATACTAGGTTCACACAAATTGTCACCTCCCTGCATGCTTTAGTAAGAAAACTCACTAACTATGAGAAATTTAATAAAATTCTGAGATATTTATCTTCTTCCTATGATGCTAAGATAACTGTGATCACTGATTCTAAGGACTTAAACACTTATTCTATTGATAACTTATTTGGATCACTCATTGCTTACAAGCAATGAGTGAAAGAAAGACAACTTGATGTAGGTGAGAAAAAGAAAGAGAAAATTGTGGTGCTGAAGGCTAATGATATGGAGACTAATTCTTCTGGGTCTGAAAGTGATGATGTTGCCTTAATCACTGGGCAATTCAAAAGCTTTTTATGGAAGAAACATAAGAACTATTAAAAATGGAACAAAGGTAAGAATAGCAAAAATTCTAAAGATTCTTATGATACAGTTTATTTTGAATGTAAGAAGCTAGGATATATAAAAGCTGATTGTACTATACTTAAGGCTCACTCAAGCAAGGAGAAGAGTGAGGAGAAGCCCAAGTTTAGGAAGGACAAGAAATGGATTCAAAAGGCTTTCTGGGCGGATTTTGCATCTAACTCCTCTGAGACTGAAGCTGAAGAGGAGACTTTGATGTTTCTAAGAAAATCCATTCATTATATATGAAACTTAAGAAAATACATGCTAGCTTGTAATTAGAATTCTTGAACCTACAAAAAGAGAATGAAGTTAATCCTTTTCCTGGCATTAAATATTTCTCTTATGGTATGTTAGGATATATCTTTCACACCTGTACTATTCACCGTAGTACACATTGGGTGTGGAGACCCAAATTATATGATTCACATCATAATATACATGCATTATATTCTTCTGTCTATAAGAAGAAACCCAAACTTGTTTGGATTTCTAAATCTGACATTTGATGATTTTATAGGAGTGCTCTCACATAAGACCTCGTGAGAGCATGTGGTACCTGGACAGTAGATGCTATGCAAATAAATTCATTTTGTTGGAGGCCAGGGCTGGAGGTAATGTCACTTTTGGAGACAACACCACCAGGAAGGTGGTGGGCACAGGTATAATAAAAAACTCTAAGAACCTTTTGATTGAAAATATTTCTCTTGTAGATGGACTGAAACACAACTTGTTCAGCATTAGTCAACTCTGTGACAAAGGATTCAGCATAAAATTTCTAGAAAATACTTGCATTATCAGCTTAAATAATAACACTATTTTACAGGGCAAGAGGAACAATAATGTTTATATACTTAATTTAAATAACATTGAGTGTGATGTATTATTCTGCTTAAAACTACTGCTGATGAGTCTTGGCTGTGACATAGGAGATTATGTCATGCCAGCATAAAAACTCTTAGAAGAGTAACAGAAAAGGACTTAGTTAGAGGTATCCCGAAGCTTAAGTTCACTAAGGACCACCTATATGATGCCTGTCAACTAGGAAAGCAAGTCCAATCCTCTTTCCACTCCATTAAGGACATCAGCATCACTAGACCTTTAGAATGAAAGTATGAGATGCGCCAAGAGGGGGGGGGGGGGGTGAATTGGTATTTTAAAAAATTCAACCCTACACAAGAGTTCTAATTTTTTGTATTTTTAAAAATAACTTAACGAATAACGTGCAGAAGCAAATACAACGTTCACAACGATGATATTGATAATTCAATTTTAAACTTTACAACACAAGATTTAAATCATGATTTTTCACCAAGCAATTTAATGTACTAATTAAGAGCATGAAAAGTAAAGTATGGTAAACAGGAAAAAACACACCAAAGATTTTTATAGTGGTTCGGTCTCTTGACCTACGTCCACTCCCCGGAGTCCTCTACTTCGGGATTTGCACTAGTAAAAGTTGACTCTCCTTTTGCCCCCACAGCAAGGCGGAGAAGCCTTTACAATACTCACTTTCACCTCCCTCGGTGCGGCGGAATACCAGACGCTATGTCACCCTCCTGGTGATGGCAGCGGACCTTCTCATTTTTCTCCCTCCTGGAGATGGCAGAGTACCTTGACGATGTTCATCTTGAAGTGACTCTTCCCTCGAGAACTTTCTTGAAGCTTCCCAAAGCCACAAGAGGAGCAAAGCATGCAGCTAGCTTGGAGCCACCGTGTGATCCCCTCACACTACTTCTCCCTCACGCTCAAGCTCACCTTCACCTTCCTCTCTCAAGCCCTGGATCTCTCCAAAAAACTTCTCTCTAATGAATCCCCTTCTTTCCTCAAAGCCTCTCAAAGCAAGAGGATAGATCAACAACTCCTTAAAAAAATATTTTATGTTGTTTTTATATCAGGCTTCAGAAAACCCTAAAAGTTTCAACTTTTGCATTTCTGTTCGTACAGTACGATCTATAATCGTACAGTACGATCAGTTCAATTACAGCTCTGTACAGTACGAGTACAGACGAACAGTTATCGAATTTTATACATATCGTACTGTACGATATGTATATCGTACAGGACGATACTGTTGATTCGTACTGTTCATACAGGATGAACTGTGAGACGATCCTCGGGATGAAAGAATTCGTCTCTGTCAATCGTCCAGCACTCCTTCAGTTATACGGTACGATTAGTGTTTTTCAGGATATCGTCATGTACGATACGATTATCGTCCAGGATGAATAGAACAAAAATTTCTTGGTTTCGTCTGGTACGATCGATGGGATGAATGAAATCATCTCTGTCGGTCGTCCAGCACTCCACTAGTCGTACAGTACGATTAGTTCATTTCTTGATATCGTCCTGTACGATATGAATATCGTCCAGGATGAACAGAACAAAAAACCTTGGTTTCGTCTGGTACGATCGCTGGGATGAATGAAATCGTCTCTGTTAGTCGTACGGTATGATATAGGATCATACAGTACGATCGACTTTTAAATTAGAAACCAACGTGTATTTCCTGATTAGGGAGATAATTTTGGTAAGTATTAATTAATCGTACAGTACGATCAGTTCAGGAAATCAAAATTAAGAACTTACCAAACTTATTCTGGCGGCTAGGGTTTCTCAATTGTATCTTATCGTACAGTATAATAGGTATCGTACAGTACGATTAGATTATAAATTTAATCATCTGAAAATTAGCCGTTAGCCTGAGTATTATTAATTAATCGTACAGTACGAAATTAAATCGTACAGTACGATATTCTTTAAAATTTTTTTTAACACATTTAAACACTTCTCCCCCTGTATGTGTGCATGGTTACTCCTTTCACATGCATGCTTCTGTGGCAGACCATAAAAATAAAAATAAAGAAATAAAATTATAGACTTTTTAACATCCTATTCTACCCGGTTTGAGTCTCCAGTAACCTTGAGCAGTGTGCATCTGACCTGAAATGTTAGTGCTCATATACAAGGATTAAGCATTTGTAATCTAAAGGAAGTCCATATGGATTCAGTAAGTATTAGTTGTCACCATCAAAATTAAGTGCTCGGGATCCTGGATTTTAATAATCTCCCCTTTTTTGATGGTGTCAAATAATATTTTCGGATGGACAGTTGTTCTGACTTCCTTAGCTCCCCTTCAGAAGAATAACCTATTAATTTTTAAATAGGAGGAGAAGAACCAATTTTTTTTTATTATAACATATAGAAAAAAAACATAACAAGATAGAAAAAACATGTAGTGAAAATATAAACAACCAATGTCATTAATAGTAAGCAACAACAGAATAATATAGAACACACAGAAACGTCTCCCCCTTTTGACAGCACTAAAAAGGGAAGAATAAGGAAACAACTACAATGACAATAAATAGAAAACATAAATAACTACAATAACTCAAAAATCTGGATCCTGATCCGGAGGTGGTGGTGGAGGTTGTGGAAATAGTTGGTGGTACTGATAGAGGGACGCATACTGGTGATCGATCGATGTGAAGCGCTCCCTAAACCATTTCATATCAATTTCATGCTCCTGATGTTGCTGAGCAATGTGGGCATCCAACATACTCTCCAGGCGATCAAGGTGTTGAATAATGTCGTCATGAGGGTAGTCGGGAGGAGCAAGACCAGGTGGGTGGTGGTGGAGGGGCGTCAGTAGGAGCAGCAACCTCTTCATCATCAAACTCGGGATCGGTGGGAGCGGCCCCCCGATGGAACAAGATACAAAAAGAGGCATCCGAGTAAAAGATAGGAAGATGATCTGGAGGTAGCAGATAATGAAGTTGGTACTTGGCATCTAGGATGTATCCTATGACATGCCCTAAAGCAAGGTTTAGTTTGTGGCGGGCACCAGGATATCGGTAGGCAGACAGGGTATGGATATAGTCAAAAACTATTTGGGCTTCATTGAATTTTGTTCCAGACATGATTAGATATGTGACGACAGAAAGTAGTAAAGTAATATGGATGCGGTCTCCAGCTTTGGGTATAATGGATGTGCGAAGGACATGCTGGATAACACGGGCATTCTGATTCAGGGTTTGGACCAGGGGTAGGTGTTGATTGGAGGGGACACCCTTAAGGGTCATATTTACTGATGTCCAATCATAGTCGTGGGAGATCATAGATTGGGGACGAGGGCCGTTAGTGGACAGCCTGATGTGTACAGCAATGTCGTTGACGGTGATAACGACATTCTATTTACAGACATAAGAAGTGAAAGTGGTGTTATCTAGGTCGATTCTGATATTGGCAAGAAACTTAAAAAGAAGTTCGGAGTGAAAAGGAAAGGCAAGAGTCAAAAAGAATTGAAGGGTGGTGGATACGAACAGGTTCATCACCTCGAAATTGAGAGCGGCTTGATTCAGCATGCGAGATGGAGTGATTTTGGCTTCCTTGATTTTAATATATGCTTTCTCGTCCACAGTGGAGAGAAAACAATCATTGAAATGCTGAGAGGAGGAGGAGCTCCTAACGACCATTCGGCCGCGCTTACTGGAACCAGACATGGTGGAAGAAGGGATTTGAGAAAAGGGAGGAAATTTGAAGTGAGTGAGAGTGAGTGATTGTATGCAAAAAATCCCTCCATTTTATAGAATTTGGAAACTATCGTACAGTACGATTGCATATCGTACAGTACGATAGGTGCAATAATGTCGTCTGGACGACCGTTCAAAAAAGTGAGTTAAATCATACAGTACGATCAGAATCGTACTGTACGAACGTGAGTGTGAGGCGTTCATCCCGAGGAGTCGTCTGAACGACCTTTGACAAAAATAATCGTATAGTACGAACAGGTGTTCGTACAGTATGATAGGTAATAATGTTCGTACCGGCCGAGTTTAAATTCTTCCTAATCCATTTGACACGTGGATCGTAAAGTACGATTGGTTTGTCGTACAGTACGATGACCAATACTATGTATCGTACGGTACGAGTGGTGAATCGTACAGTACGATAGGTACAAGACATGAAAGATCTGGACCGTGAATGGGAATGGACGGCTAAGATTGGAGTGATTTGAACCTTATCGTATAATATGATATTGGATCGTACAATATGATTGTCAGAGAATTTCAAGGTTTGTGAGTAGCATGGTAAGAGGATCAGGAAACTATTTTTTTTATATTATATTATATTTTTTTTTTGTTTTTGAACAAACTAATCATAACAAAAAAAATCCTTTTTTTTATTTTTTTATATTTTTTTTTTTTTAGGCTTGAATGTCTATGACACCTAATTTTGTTCTTAAAGTGCTAAATGTGTCATAATCTAATGGTTTTGTGAAAATATCAGCCAATTGATCTTCAGTAGCAACGTGATGCAGTTCAATATCTCCTTTGGCTACGTGATCTCTAATGAAATGATGTCTAATGTCTATATATTTTGTTTGTGAATGTTGAATTAGATTTTTGGATATGCAAATAGCACTAGTGTTGTCACAGATGATTGGAATGGTTCCTACAGGTAGTCCTAGATCTAATAGTTGTTGTTTTAACCACAAGACTTGTGCAACACAGCTACCTACCGCTATATATTCTGCTTCGGCTGTTGATAGGGCTACCGAATTCTGTTTTCTACTGGACCATGAAACTAACGAATGTCCAATGAATTGGCAAGTACCAGAAGTGCTTTTTCTATCTACCCTACATCCTGCAAAGTCTGAATCTGAGTACCCTAAGATTTCAAAAGTAGTGCTGTGTCTAGGATACCAAATTCCTAAGTTCGGGGTGCCTAGTAGATATCTAAGAATTCTTTTGACAGCAGTCATGTGAGATTCTTTCGGGTCAGCTTGAAAGCGGGCACACAGACACACACTAAATATTATGTCTGGTCTACTGGCAGTTAGATAGAGAAGCGATCCAATTATTCCCCTATACCTCTTTTGATCTACAGACTTCCCACTGGGATCTTTATCCAATTGAATGTTAGAGCTCATGGGTGTATTCATAACCTTAGCATTGTCCATTTCATATTTTTTCAAAATATCATTTATGTACTTAGACTGGCTAAGAAACATTCCACCTTTCATTTGTTTTACACTAAATCCAAGGAAGTAACTAAGTTCTCCCATCATACTCATTTCAAACCCGTCACTCATTATTTTTGAAAATTCATTACATAAGCTTTTCTCTGTCGATCCAAACAAGATGTCATCTACATAAATTTGAACAATGAGTACCTCAACTCCTACCTTCTTCAAGAATAAGGTGGTGTCCACACTACCCTTAACAAAGCCTCTATCTAGTAGGAACGTACTAAGTCTTTCATACTAGGCTCTAGGTGCTTGTTTTAATCCGTATAATACCTTTTTCAGTTTGAACACGTGCTTTGGAAATTGTGAGTTTTCAAACCCCGGAGGTTGCTCCACATAAACATCTTCCTTGATTACCCCGTTCAGGAAAGCACTCTTGACATCCATTTGATACAGCTTAAAATCCCTAAAACAAGCAAAGGCTAACAGTACCCTTATGGCTTCTAGTCTAGCTACCAGAGCAAAGGTTTCTTCAAAATCTATTCCTTCAATTTGGTTATACCCCTTTGCTACTAACCTAGCTTTATTTCTTACTACTATTCCAGAGTCATTCATCTTATTTTTAAAGACCCATTTAGTTCCAACCACACTTTGTTCTTTAGGTCTTTTGACTAATTCCCATACATCATTCCTAACGAATTGGTTCAACTCTTCTTGCATTGCTAGGATCCAAAATTCATCTCATAATGCTTGATCTATACTCGTGGGTTCAATCATAGATATGAATACAGAATGACTAACCTCTTTCCTAAGTCCATGCCTAGTTTTTACCGCTTTTGATGGGTCTCCTAAGATCAGCTCTCTAGGATGACTAGAAGAAAATTTCCAATCTCTAGGTAGATGTTCCTGAGGTTCTGCTCTAGTTTTTATGGTAATGGTTTCTACTCCCCTTATAACCTCAACTTCTTCTTCTTCATGATTAGATTCAGAGGTCTTATTGGATTCATCAAATACCATATGGGTGGACTCTTCTACTACTAGGGTTCTCTTATTGAATATTCTATAGGCTTTACCTACAGATGAGTAGCCTAGGAAAACCCCTTCATCAGATTTAGGATCAAACTTTCCTAAGGGTGACTTGCCATTGATTAGGATGAAGCATTTGCAACCGAAAACGTGTAAGTGGGAAAGATTGGGTGTCCTACCCTTAAGCAACTCATAGGGTGTCTTATTAAGTTTGGATCTAACATTTACCCTATTTAACACATAGCATGCGGTATTTACTGCTTCTGCCCAAAAGTATCTAGGGAGAGTGTATTCAGCTAACATAGCCCTAGCAGCTTCAACTAAAGTTCTATTCTTTCTTTATGCTATTCCATTTTGCTGAGGAGTTCTAGGAGCAGAGAAATTATGTTCTATTCCAACATCTTTATAAAATGATTCAAATTTATCATTCTCAAATTCCCCACCGTGATCACTATGAATTGTTAAAATTACACATCCTAATTTCCTTTAAATCCAAGTGGAGAAAATTCTAAACTCTTCAAATGACTCACTCTTATGAGCTAGGAATTTCACCCAAGTAAACCTAGAGTAGTCATCTACTATTACAAACCCATACAACTTCCCTCCTAGGCTAGCTATACTAACAGGTCCGAACAGGTCCATGTGGAGAGTTTCTAGTGGCCTAGTGGTGTTGATATCTTTAATTGCATGAAATAAAGATTTAACTTGTTTTCCTAATTGGCAAGCATCACAGAGATGATCCTTAGTAAAGTCTAACTTTGGTATGCCTCTAACTAAGTCTTTCTGAGTGATGTTCTTAAGTGTTTTCATACTAGCATGGCATAGTCTCCTATGCCATAGCCAAGAGTCATCCGCTATTATTTTCAGACACAAAGAGTTTGAGGTTTCAATGCAGTTCAAATCTAATATGTAAACATTATTTATGCGTTTTCCTTCTAGCACAAGTGAATCATTTAAGCTAATCATGCATTTATTAGACAGAAATTTTATGTCAAAGCCCTTGTCACATAGTTGACTTATACTTAAAAGATTATACTTTAAACCATCAACTAAAAGTACATTCTCAATAATCAAATTTTTAGTGTTTCCAATGATACCTGAGCCCACCACTTTTCTGGTGGTGTTGTCTCTTAAAGTTACCTTGCCTCCTGACCTGGCCTCTAATGTCACGAACTCCTTCATGTCTCCAGTCATGTGTCTCGAGCAGCCACTGTCCAGGTACCACATGCTCTCACTAGGTCTTTTGTGAGAGCATCCCTACAATGTCAATCACGGATTAGCTTTGGGAACCCAAGTGAGTTTGGGTTCCACCCTATGCTTATATGAATGAAATGTATGCATGTTATGCTGTGATGAATGTGATTTAGGTCTCCACACTAGATGTGTTCTATAGTGAATTGAGCACGTGCGGGCTATATGACCTAGTATGCCACAAGAATAACATCTAACACCTGGAAATGGGTTCACTAATCTACGAGGGTGGTAGTGCCTATTTCTGGGTTTGGATGATGCATGCTGTGCTGGTTTTGAATGAGATGATTCACATGGTGGAGGCTGAAAAAACTCAGCAAACGTGGGAGGTTTTTAATTATTTTTGAATGCATGAAGTTTTTCATTTAAAAATTTGTTCTCTTGGTTAAGACTTGCATATTTGAATCTCAATGTATGCTCACTACTACTAAGTTCCTCTGCTAGTTCTTCTAGTTCCTTAAATGCATTCTCTAATTCAACATGTGATGATTTCAAGGTATCGTGTGCAGTGGTTAACTCAATATGCTTCTTGTTTAATGCATCATATTCATCAAGCAAAGATATATGATCTTTATCTAAGTCAGAAAAATTCTTTACTACACTAGCATGCTCCTTTTGTAAAGTACTAAACTCAGTATTAAGACTAACATGCTTTTTCTTCAACTTTCTATACGAGTCATGGATTTTTTCAGAAATAACAAGCAGTTCATCGTAAGACAGTTGACATACCTCATCTTGATCTGATTGATCAAGATTATCATTAGTCATAAGACACAGATTCGTTACCTCCTCCTCTGCTTCTTCTTCCGATGATTCTGAGGCAGAGTCAGCCCAAAATGCTTTTTGAGTCTTAAATTTTCCCTTCTTGAACTTTGACCTTTCCTCAACCTTTTTCTTGGTATAATGAGTCTTGATGTTGGGGTAATCAGCTCGAAGATGACCGGGTTTCCTGCACTCAAAGCAAATTGTCTCAGATGCAACTTTACTATGCTTTGAGTTTTTACCTTTATTCCAATTGCTTTGATGACGGCGCTGCTTTCTTTTCAGAAAATTTTTGAACTGACGAGTCATCAAGGTGATGTCGTCATCTTCCTCCACTACTGAGCTGTCACTTTCAGAATTGTTTACTTTTAAAGCCACCGCTCGCTCCTTCTTCTTTTCACCTGCATCACTTTATCGTTGACTCACTCCTTGCTCGTAGGCAATGAGTGACCTAAGTAAATTGTCAATAGAATAAACATTCAGGTCTTTTGACTCAATTATTGCAGTGATTTTAGCATCATATGAGCTAGGCAAACATCGCAGTATTTAGTTTACTTTTTTTGAGTTAGACAACTCTCTTCCTAAAGCATGCAGAGATGTTACAATCTGGGTGAATTGAGTGTACATGTCAGATATAGTTTCACTAGGTTTCATGCAGAATAGTTCATAATCATGTAGCAGTATGTTCAACCTAGATTGTTTGACCTCACTAGTTCCTTCGTACGTGATACATAGTTTGTCCCAAATTTGCTCTCCAGTAGTACAAGTTGATACTCGCATATAGTGTTCTTATTTTAATGCGCAAAAGAAACAATTTAGACATTTAGCATTTAGCATTTAGCTGTGCAAGTTCTCTATCCTCAATGCTCCATTCATTAAATGATAGTTCGGTTTTAATTCCATTCAACATACAAAATGGTGCAGAATAACCTTCTTGGACCAACATCCACATGCGATAGTCTAAAGACTGTAAAAATGTAGACATGCATATTTTTCAGAAATCAAACGGTATGTTGTCAAATAAAGGTGGACGAGTTATAGAATAACCCTCCGCAGTGTTACGGTTACCAAATTGAGCCATGGATCTTACATTTCTAGGTTTTCTAAAACACTATTTTGAAACCCCGCGATGATACCACTTAAAAGTATGAGATGCGCCAAGAGGGGGGGGGGGGGTGAATTGGTATTTTAAAAAGTTCAACCCTACACAAGAGTTCTAATTTTTTGTATTTTTAAAAATAACTCAACGAATAACGTGTAGAAGCAAATACAACGTTCACAACGATGATATTGATAATTCAATTTTAAACTTTACAACACAAGATTTAAGTCATGATTTTTCACCAAGTAATTTAATGTACTAATTAAGAGCATGAAAAGTAAAGTACGGTAAGCAGGAAAAAACACACCAGAGATTTTTATAGTGGTTCGGTCACTTGACCTACGTCCACTCCCCGAAGTCCTCTACTCTGGGATTTGCACTAGTAAAAGTTGACTCTCCTTTTGCCCCCACAGCAAGGTGGAGAAGCCTTTACAATACTCACTTTCACCTCCCTCGGTGCGGCAGAATACCAGACGCTATGTCACCCTCCTGGTGACTGCAGCGGACCTTCTCCTTTTTCTCCCTCCTGGAGATGGCAGAGTACCTTGACGATGTTGATCTTGAAGTGACTCTTTCCTCGAGTACTTTCTTGAAGCTTCCCAAAGCCACAAGAGGAGCAAAGCATGCAGCTAGCTTGGAGCCACCGTGTGATCCCCTCACACCACTTCTCCCTCACGCTCAAGCTCACCTTCACCTTCCTCTCTCAAGCCCTGGATCTCTCCAAAAAACTTCTCTCTAACGAATCCCCTTCTTTCCTCAAAGCCTCTCACAACAAGAGGATAGATCAACAACTCCTTAAAAAAATTTTAAGTTATTTTTATATCAGGCTTCAGAAAATCCTAAAAGTTTCAACTTTTGCATTTCTGTTCGTACAATACGATCTATAATCATACAGTACAATCAGTTCAATTACAGCTCTGTCTAGTACGAGTACAGACGAACAGTTATCAAATTTTATACATATCGTACTGTACGATATGTATATCGTACAGGATGATACTATTGATTCGTACTGTTCGTACAGGACGAACGTTGGGATGATCCTCGGGATGAAAGAATTCGTCTCTATCAGTCGTCCACTCCTTCAGTCGTACGGTATGATTAGTATTTTTCAGGATATCATCCTGTACGATTGAATATCGTCCTATACGATATGAATATCGTCCAGGACGAATAGAACAAAAATTTCTTAATTTCGTCTGGTACGATCGATGGGATGAATGAAATCGTCTCTGTCGGTCATCCAGCACTCCACTAGTCGTACAGTACGATTAGTTCATTTCTTGATATTGTCCTGTACGATATGAATATCGTCCAGGAAGAACAGAACAAAAAACCTTAGTTTCGTCTGGTACGATCACTGGGACGAATGAAATCATCTCTGTCAGTTGTACGGTACGATATAGGATCGTACAGTACGATCGACTTTTAAATTAGAAACCAACGTTTATTTCCTGATTAGGGAGATAATTTTGGTAAGTATTAATTAATCGTACAGTACGATAAGCATCGTACAGTACGATAAGTTCAGGAGATCAAAATTAAGAACTTACAAAACTTATTCTGGCGGCTAGGGTTTCTCAATTATATCTTATCATACAGTACGATAGGTATCATACAGTACAATTAGATTATAAATTTAATCATCTGAAAATTAGCCATTAGCCTGAGTATTATTAATTAATCGTACAGTACGATATTAAATCGTACATTACGATATTCTTTAAAAAATTTTTTAACACATTTAAAACACTTCTCCCCCTGTGGATTTGTAATCTAAAGGAAGTCCATATGGATTCAGTAAGTATTAGTTGTCACCATCAAAATTAAGTGCTCGGGATCCTGGATTTCAACATAGAAGTCCTTCATATGGATCTATTTGGACCCATTAGCACTACAATCTTAGGGGGAAAAGTCTATGGATTTGTGATTATCGATGACAGCTCGAGGTTCACTTGGATTAGATTTCTATCACATAAAATTGAGTCATTTGATAAATTTAAATCTTTCTTCACTTGGATTCAGAAGAAGTTAAGTTGTGAGATCTTGACCATCCATAGTG
Organism: Dendrobium chrysotoxum; assembly: GCA_019925795.1. Lineage (NCBI taxonomy): Eukaryota > Viridiplantae > Streptophyta > Magnoliopsida > Asparagales > Orchidaceae > Dendrobium > Dendrobium chrysotoxum. The sequence goes on from CM034297.1 coordinate 36,609,385, forward strand.
ATCATGGTAGAGAGTTTAAAAATGTGAGATTTAAAACTTTCTGTGAGGAGCAATGGATTAGCCATAACTTTTCAGCTCCTAGGACCTCTCAGCAGAATGGGGTAGCTGAATGAAAGAACATGACCTTAGTGGAAGCTGCTAGAGTTCTGCTTGCTGAGTATTCACTTCCAAAATACTTTTGGGTAAATGCAGTGAATAAAGCTTGTTATGTGTTGAATAGGGTGAATGTTAGATCCAAACTGAGACACCTTATGAGATCATTAAGGGTAGAACTCTAAACTTGTCCCACCTCTATATCTTTGGCTGTAAGGTTTTCATTCTTAATAATGGAAAATCATCCTTAGAAAAATTTGACCCAAAATTTAATGAAGGAGTGTTCTTAGGATATTCAAGTGTGGAAAAATCATTTAGAGTATTTAACAAGAGGATATTAATGGTGGAGGAGACTACTTATGTAGTGTTTGATGAATATGATCCTAAGAAATCTTGAGCTGATGAAGAAGATTAATTAGGAGAGAGTACCCAAGGAGTAGAAGCTAGAAATCTAAAGAAAAGGGTAGAGCTTCAAAACACTAATAGAGTAGGTGAGATTACCCAAGGTGTAGAAACTATAAATCTGACAGAAAGGGTAGAACCTCAAAATACTTTGCCTAGAGATTGGAGATATTCTTTGAGTCATCCTAAAGAACTGATCTTAGGAGACCCTTCTGAAGGTGTTATAATTAGGCATGGACTTAGGAAGGAAGTAAACCATTATGCCTTCATCTCAACGACTGAACCCACCAACATCAATCAAGCCATTTCTAATAAATTTTGGATCTTAGCTATGCAAGAAGAACTTAACCAATTTATGAGTAATGATATTTGAGAGTTGGTAGAAAGACCTAAGAATCAAAGTGTAGTGAGAACCAAATGGGTCTTTAAGAATAAAATGAATGATTCTGGTGTGGTAGTTAGGAATAAGACAAGATTGGTGGCTAAGGGGTAGAACCAAATAGAAGGGATTGATTTTAAGGAGATCTTTGCTCCTATAGCTAGATTGGAAGCCATTAGAGTGCTACTAGCCTTTGCTTGTTATAAGGGATTTAAGCTTTTCCAAATGGATGTGAAGACTGCCTTTATAAATGGGATAATAAAGGAAGATGTGTTTGTAGAGAAACTCCTAGGTTTTGAGAGTTTCCAATTTCCAAATCATATTTACAAATTAAAAAAGGTCTTATATGGATTGAAACAAGCACCCAGAGTTTGGTATGAGATGCTTAGCACATTTCTACTAGAAAGAAAGTTTGTAAAGGGGAGCGTATACACCACACTTTTTTTGAGGAAAGTAGGAGATGATTTACTCATTGTTCATATCTATGTTGATGATATACTTTTTGGATCCTTTGATCAAAATTTGTATGATAATTTTTTTAAAATAGTGAGTAGAGAGTTTGAGATGAGTGTGATGGGAGAATTATCCTACTTTTTGGGATTTAACATAAGGCAAATGGATAATGGAATTTTTTTAAATCAATTAAAGTACACTAAATATGACTTGAATTAAATCCTTACTACTCTTATCTCTTTGTTTGGCTAACTTATACACATATCTTTCTCCCTCCTTAGTATCTAATATACTATATAATTCATTAAAAGCTAAGATCTTTGCATTGCATATTATTTTCTTAGATTCCTTACATGCCTCTTTATATCTTTCCCAATTATCAGGATTTTTATATTTAAACCAATTTTTATAACAAATCTTCTTATTTATTATCTTTTCTTGCATATTTGGATTCCACCATCAATTATTTTTACTATTAGTAGCTTTTACCTTTGATACTCTAAGCACATCATTCATAATATTCTTAATATCACTAGCAATTTTTTCCCATATAACATTAGCAACCTCATGCAGAGACAAAATATTAAGATCTAAAACCTTACTCTCAAAAATATTTTTGTTAATATTCTTTAAATGCCCCAACTAACCCTAAAAAATTTTTTTACTTTATTTTTTATTTTCAGTCACTTTATCTAACAGTCTAAAACTAATAATCGATATTGGGTACATAAATTTTCACTCAGAATAACTTTATAATCTTTGCAATCTAAACGATCTAATTTTCATATAAAAAATGATCAATCTGAGTTGTATTATATCCATTTTTATAAGTGATGAGATGTTTTTCTCTTTTCTTAAATAATGTATTAGCAATTAAAAAATTATAAGCTAAAGAAAAATTTAATATGATCTTACCAACTTCATTTGTCGTTCCAAACCCATGGCCACCATGAATGCTTTTAAAATCATCTACCTCTCTACTAACATATCCATTTAAATCTCCTCCAATAAAAACTTTTTCTTTAAGAGTTATCTTTTGTATCAATTCTTCTAAGCCATTCCCAAATTTTAATTTTGAACCCAAATCCAAACCTACTTGAGGAGCATAAGCACTTATAATATTAATAATCTTAGCATAAAAAATAATCGTTAAAGCTATTATTCTATCTTCAATTCTATTATTTTTTATAACATTATCCTTCAAACTCTTATCTATAATCACCCATACACCATTTCTAGTATGACTCCAACCTGAATATTATATTTTAAATCCTAAACTATCAATCTCCTTAGCCTTCTCTCCAACTCATTTAGTTTCTTAAATGCACAGAATATTTATCTTCCTATAAACCATAATATCTATTAATTCCATTAATTTTCCTATAAGGGAACCTATATTCCAAGTTTCTATCCTAATTTTAGTTTCATGGACTAGCTTCTTTGCCCATATCCATCCTTGATGTGGGAACCCTTGCCTATTTAACACTGCATTTGGGCATCGGTGCAGCGGCCCTTACACACTTGTCACTGTATTTAGGCCATACAGCACGTTGCTTCCAGGGGACGCCCTAGCATTCACACAATTTTTTAAAGGATTCATATCATGATAATTCAACAAGTTTTATACTGGCCATCGACTACTTAATGCGACCCTCCACTTTTTTCATCCAGGACTTGTGACCTGGCAATGACAGTGTTAATATTTTATATGCATTTAAAAATAAAAAAATTGTTTCTTAATTTTGGTTTGAAATTTTATCTCAAAGCTTCTACATGTTTCTTAGATTTGTTGAAAATAAAGAAAGTATTAGAAAATACCAATTTACCCCCCCTTGATGCCATTGAACTTTCAATGCACACTATTGAGTCTTTTATTAAAAGTTTAATTTTTTTATTGTGTAAATCTTATTTAACACAAGTGCACGTGTTGTGTTATATAATATACTGTTGAAAAGAGTGTTGATCCCTCAGGGAAGAAAATTAGAAATATTCTAGGTTCACCTTAGTACAACCTATTGAACTGCTTAATTTATCTAACTTGATGATTTAAATAGGGGGGGGGGGGTGTAGATTAAGTTATCAAATGTAGAATAGTAAATTCACTATATTTAAAAGTTATCAACATACGGTAGATTTAAAAATACATTATTGCATTAGAATAGTTTCTCCCTATTATTATTATTGGTCAGAGTATAAGTGTTCTGCATCTTTATCGAGCTCATTTGAGCATTCGCTAGGATCCCACCTATCTATAATTTTTCCATCTCCATAAGATCTTATAATCCTAACCACCATATATTTATACTATGGCTAGACTATGATTTAAAATCTCTACTTGTTCTTTCATTCCTCTGTCGGGATTTAAATCACACTAAAATTTTAATTTATGTATGACATTTACATAAACAAGATAAAATACAAAGAAATTTAAAATAATATGCATTCTATAATGATTAAATCTACTCTAAGCAATATATGCTTTTTAAATAATTCTATATTCAGAAAGGAAAGCTTAGTTACACATAGAGATGATAATACACAACACAAACATTTTTTTGCAGTTAATAAAACACATGTTGCAAATGAAAGCTATAACTTTTAACATAAGGTAAATAATATTAAAAAGGATTAGAAATGACCTAGAATTAAGATACAACTCCTTTGCACTTCTCCATTTTAATCCACACTAGTACAACAATCCAACATAGATCCACAAGCTACTTCCTCTCAAGATAGTCCCTCACACTCACTCACATGCACACACACACAAAATGACTCCATAATGTGCCAAACCATTAACATGAGAACTAAGGTTAATATTCATAGTTTTGCCAATTAACTGAACTATCACTATGGTGCTGGCTTGGTGGCACTATTGCACCAGCACGTCGGTTAACCATTCATTGCATTGGTTCACTAGTTCAACCTACTCCTACTATAACGCTGGGTGATGTGACGTTGCAACATAAGATCTGTTGGTATGATGCTTCATGGATAGCACCTCAATGATAAGTAATCCAACCAATTTTCTATGATATCTTTATTGTAGGGTTGAATGTGTGAGCTAGTGGTGCTAGATTGAGCTTAAGCAATGACTTTGTGACATTGCAATGATGGTTCAATTTTCATGATTTTTTTAACAATTTTCCTACAAAAAACACAAGGAGTAAAAGCATAAATACCATAAATAGATAATTTGGAATTAACAATTTTATCTTAATAAATTCCCTTAAAATTTAAGCTATTACTTATCCTCAAGTTTATACTACACTACAATAAAAGAATATCTTTTGCATTAAATATGATTTCTAGAAAGAAATAAAATTAATAATCTAATTATTTATGAGGTACATAAGTTGGAAGATTTTCAAATAAAAAAATTTATAACATCCTAATCCTCTATTTTTAATTAATATTTATTTCAAATTGAACTCCTTTGTGTGAATAATTTTAACTAATGCATTCAGGTTTACTAGAATTTTTAGAATTAATAAAATCACTTGTTTAGTTAATCCTTAAGTCTACCTATAAGCTTACATTAACTACTATGATTCCAATAAATCATTTACATGTATGCAAGTAGGGCTAGAGATTATAGGTACAAATTTTTTATTTTCACGTAGTTAGTAATTTTTAATTTATCTTTTTTTTCTATATTTCTTTTATTTAGCTAAGTACCTTATTATGGTTTTGAATACCTATCTATTTATAGCACATATAGTTCTTAAGCGGGGCTAATTTATCCCTTTTTCAAGATTTTTAATATTTAGCTCATCTTTCTTTGTTTCTCTTTTATTTATTGAAATATCTTTTTTTTTATGTTAAATACCTATCTAGTGCCTTCACTCATTATACTATTCGAAAGTTTGTTATATGTTTCATAATTCTCTAATTTTTATCTTTTAGGTTATTTAGGATTAATCTAATGAGTTAATTTACATTAATCCTATAATTCAGTAGTCCTTTATAACCAGTTCAGCGCATAAGTAATTTTTAGGAATTTAGTTTATCCAGAATTACTAAGTTTAAATGATAAGATTAGTTGTTACTTATAACTGCTTTATTAGGGAAATTTTTGTAAGTTATTTACTATTAAATACTTAAGAATCTTAACGTTAAAATTTTCAAAATGCATAACTTAAGACAAAGGTGTAATAAAAAGGATAGTAATTTTCTAAAATTTGGAGAAATTTAATTCATTAATTTTTTCTAAAATATTTAAAAAAAATGCATAAAATTTCTACAACAAAATAAAATAAAATAAAATAGTAACTACAAAACTTAAATAAAAGAAAAATATAATAAAAAGTAAAAATAAGCAATTAAAAATATAACAAAATTTGAAAAAAATAAATAAAACTATAAGAATAATAGTAGAGCTCTCCCAATTCATGTTTGTTTCCTCCTCCTCCTCCTTCTTCTTAGATAACTACAAGAACAAAATTTGTAGTTGTTGGTGCTACTAGCGGTGCTACTGCCGAGGGCATTGCTCCTAAAATATTGCAATGGGGGTGAGCTAAAAAAGAAATTTCACTAAACATGGGAGTCCATCTCCTTGCTCTTAAATATTCCTATCAAAGATGTGTTATAGTCAGAATGATATTAGTGCTGCTATTGGTGCTAGATCATCATATGGTTAAAGCAAGCAAACATCCCTTATTCGAACTAAGTTAGTTGTTGCCCAAAGTGATAAATAGAAACTCTAATCTGATCAATGTTTTATCGAAGGTCTGCCACGTAACTACCTTGTGTCTTTGGATCTCTACCCCATAGTTTTATGGGTTGGTTTAGTTGGCCAGATCCATCTCCACACTTTGATAATGAGATTTTGAAAGGCATGATCTTAGATGTAGTTAGGATAAATGAAGTCATAACCTGCTCCTCGCCTGAGTTTCCAGCTACTCTAGCTAACTCACATAATTCATAAATTAGATTGGAAGCCTTATACCCAAAGACCCAAAGAAGTAGACCCCTAATCATATTCTGGATAGACTAGAAAATAATTTTATTAAAATATAAAGTCATATATTTTTTAATACAATAATTTAAAATGGCTTCATCCTTTGTTACATCACTAATGATTTTGCTCAGCTTTAGCTTTGTAGAGATGAAATAATGCTAGGCTTTTGATTCTTGGGTGAGGATGAATTCAAAAGCATTTATGATTTATCCTCACTCCTCTTCCACAAGGCATTTAAATTTGTCAAAGTTAGGAACCTAGTTATGCCATTATAATTTATCATCATAGTACAAAAATTTAAGTACTCTTATCGAGTAAACTGAAAATTGAATCTTTGGAAGACTTGATTTATAGATAAATGAGTGAAGGGGATTCACTTACCATGCAAAATAAAACACACACACACACACACTCACACACACACACACACACACACTCATTCTATTCTGGGGTTCCTACGCATTAGTGAAGAATTCTTGGATGATAATGGCATTAGTAGGTTGGGGTTGGATGATAATAGCATTATCAAATCCTTACTCAGGTATGATTTATTTCCCCACTAAATTATTATACATCTACTCAATAGTAGCACTTACAAACTTATGAGCATCATAAGAGGTTGAGCCCATCCTTTTCTTACTAACATAGATTTTTGGGGCTATTTTTAACCAAGGAATCTAAATAAGAATCCCATGTCATGAATACATGAAAACTCTAGGAATTCTCAACGTGGAGGATACATACTAAAAATAAAAGTTCAACATAGTCCATTTTTTTAAACTGGCTAACATTGCGGTGCTAGCTTAAGTAGCATTACTGTGCTAGGTAAAATTAGTAAAGAGGGTACTAGTGCTGCAGTGTTGGGGATAGGTAGTGTTACGATGCTCACCTTGTGAATTAAAGTCATAAGCTTTTTTATTGTGAGATCACCTCAATACTTGACATGTGGCAACACTACAGTGCTAAAAGTGATTGAAGCCAATATGCTTCATCTACTCAATTTATGATTTCATCTACTCAATTTATGATTTGACCAAGTGCTGTAGCAAGGCATGGGTGCTACTATAACATTTAGTCTGGAAAAATGACTGGAGAGATTTGTGCTATGGTACTAAAGGCATAATGTTGAAGCACGCTAGCCGGTGATTTGGCATAGTGGCACTAGATCTTCCATTACTACACTACAATTAACATAATTAATTTTTTTATAATTCATATGGTGCTGTGGTGCTTCGAGGAGTAGCATTGTGATGCATGGCTAAAATTTCCAAATTATATTCCTTCTCCTAAATTTATACTACACACATATAGAGATGCAACTAAATTCATATCTAATTGTGAGATTTATTAATCTCTATAAAGAACATTAATTATATAACTCCTAATAGTAATAAGGGTGACTAATTGGGTTGCCTCCCAAATAGTGATAAATTTAATGTCTTCAACCCAACTATGAAAACATTTTATTTAATTTAAGCCAGCTCTATGGAACTTATAAGATGATCAAAACCACTTCTTAGATAGAGTTTAAATCTGTGATAGTTGACTTTAAAATTTGAGTAGTTTTATGATCACTATTATCAACAACTCCATATGGATACACCTTGACAGTAGTGAATGGTCCTGACCACTAGGGCTTTAATGTTTTTGGAAATAACTTCAATCTTGAATAATGCAAAAGAACTTCTTGTCCATGCTTAAATTCCTTCCTAATAAGCTTATGAATCAGCCACTTCTTAATTTGCTCCTTATACATTTTTGCATTCTTATAAACCTAATTTCAAATTCCTTTTACTCATTCAAATGTTTTAATCTTCTCTTCTTACCATCCTTAAGCTTATAATTCAATTCTTTTAGAAAATAAAAATATTTTATGCTCTAATTCTAATAGTAAATTGCAGGACTTTCCAGGGATACATTCTAATATGGGTCTTTAATGCAGCTAGTCATGGTGTTGCCTATTAATGGATTGAATCTCATTTTTAGGGACATATCTCATAATGTTTTTTTCTTTACATTGCTTAAACAAGAATAAATCATCCAAAAAAAAAATAGAATTTAGTATCATGAAGAAATTTTGTATTTCGGTATAAGACATGTTAAAGGGAATAAAAGTACTAACAATTTTGTTTACAATATTACCATACCAAAACCATACCATATGAATGCAAAGAAAATAAATGCTCATTTGGAAAGAATTCATTGATGTCACACTCTTTAGATGTAGCCACATTCAACTCTACCCCTCTACCATTTGGTTTTCATTTCCTTTCTTATCAAGGATTTCTATATCTAATTCTTGTAATAAAAGAATCCACCTTATCAATCTAGGCTTGACATCTTTTTTTATCATAAGAAATTTGATAAATGAATTTTTAGTGTAAACTATAAGCTTAGTGTTTATCATAGGAAAAGATAATTACTAATAGCTCTTTTTTAGTGGTTATACAATTAAATGGGGCTATATTTAAAGTTCTGGTAGCATACTATATATAGCATAAAATTTCATATCTTTTCTTTGCCCTAACAGAGCAATGGCAACATAATCACTAGCATCACACATGATTTCAAAATGTAAAATCCAATTAGGTGTAACAATAATATGTACAAAGATCAAATATTTATTTCAAAATATTAAAATCTTTAACTAATTCATCATCAAAATCAAAGATGTCATATTTTTCAAGAAAATGGCATAACAGTTTTGATATTTTTGGAAAACCTCTAATGAATCTTCTACAGTGTCCATCATATCATAAAAAGCTTCTTATTCATCTAATAGAGGTGGGAAGAAGATTTCAATTACCTGTACTTTCACCCTATCCACTTCTAAACTTCTCTTTGAAATTTCTTCCTAAAACTATGCATTTTGCTATCCTGAATTAGTGTTTCTCCCAATTTAATATAAATTTATTTCTATGCATATTTTTAAAACTAGAGTTAAATGCTATAACCAATAATAAAAGGTAATAAAAATAGAGAAATTACTTATGAGTATCTCAATGTCTTGCTTAGTTAAATTATAAAAGATTTATATCATACACTTTTAAAGAGTAGCATGGTCATTGCACAAACCAAATTGCATCCTCCTAAGTGCAAATGTTCCATTAAGACATGTAAATATAGTTTTTATCCTAGACTTTTGTTGCTATAGTAATCTAATGGTATTCTAAATATCCATCTAGGAAGTAATAAAAAAGGATGTCCTACTAATATATCTAACATCTGATTATAGAAAGGCAAGGAAAATCATCAATCCTAGTTGCTTTGTTTAGCTTCCCATACTCTATACATATTCTCCAACAAGTAATAGTCCTAGTAGGTATCAATTCATTATTCTCATTGGCTACTAAAGTTGGGCCTCCTTTCTTGGGAATACAATGCACATGATTAACCCATACAATATCTAAAATAAGGTAAATGATTCATGCCTTCAACCACGTAAGTCTCCCCTTCATCACCACTTATTGCGTAATTGGTTTATGTCTCCTCTGGGGGTTAGCTTTTGGAATAAAATTTACCTCCATTAAAATCTTGTGCAAACACAAGAATGGATTAATTCCCTTAATATCATCTATGGTCCAACTAAAAGCTCTTTTATAAGCACTAAGAACCCTAATCAACTTACCTTTTTGGTCTTCTCATATAAGATTGAATATTCTCCTAAGAAGGCATACTCCAAATGGATAGGTAAGACTTTTAACTTTATAATGGGTGCCTCAATTACATATGGTTTTAAAGGTATACCTAGGGATTTTGTATCAAGAACTTTCAAACTTATCCTTATAATTTCTAGGGTCATCACCAATCATTTGAACATAATCATTTTCTCCCTCTTTCATAAAGGAATATCAACAAAACTCTCAATCGATAAGTCCTCCATAGAATCATCCACTAAATCCACTCGTTCAAAATCATCATTTTGGTTCCAAGGAAACTTCATTGACTTTAAGATATTTAAGGCCACTTTTAGATCTAGCACTCTCATTATCAATTCTTCTTTTGCAAAGCCCTACTAATATCTAGAAATGGTCTACCTAAGATAATATGTATCTTTTTATTTTCTATATCCAAGAAAATAAAATTCATAAGAATCTACCTTGACTAATGCATCCTCTATTGTCCCCTTTGGAAAGGTAAATGAATAGTTTGTTAATTGAAGGGTGATAGTGCTAGGTTTGACTTCTTCTAAATTAAATCTTTTGAATATAGAAAAGGGCATAAGATTGATGCTAGCTCATAAATTGCATAGTGCCCTCCCTCAAAATTTTTCCCCAATAACCATAGGAGTGGTTAAACTACTAGAGTCATTAAGCTTTTAGGAGGTCTTTTTCCATAGGATTGCATTACATTTCATAGTAATTACAACAATATCAAAGTCTTCTAATCTTATTTTCTTACTCATGATGTATTTCATGAATTTAGCATAAGTATTTTTTCTATGGTTCTACAAATGGAATGTTAATAATTAACTTCTTCAAATCTTTAAAAAATCTTGAGAACTACATGTCCAAATTCTTCTTTAGAAATCTTTTGGAAAATGGTGTAGTGGCCTCTTAGTAACCTCTTTAATAGGTTTTCCTACTTCTTTATCATGTTTAGGTGGTTCCTTAGGTTGGAGAATCTATTGGCTCTTCTACAAATGACTCTTCCTCATATTGATCTTTATTCCTATTCCCTTTTTCTAGCTCTCTACCACTCCTCCATTGGATATCCTTTTATTTCACCTTGCCCTTCTCGTTTAGATTTATTTCTATATTACTTGGTAAAGTTCCTGAGAATTTATTTGTTAAAGTTACAACTAACTATTCTTATTTAGTTTCATTATTTCTATTGACTCCAACTTGACACTATAATTTTGTACCCATTTACAAAACTAATTACTTCAATGAAGGTTTCTTATCCTTACGTTGATTATTTGAGTTAAATTTAGGGGGATAAATAGGCCTTGAGTTTGCAAAATTTTAGGGAGGGTGGTTCTAGTTTCCTACTTAATTTTGTTGGTCGAAGTTCTAATTACAATTACTATTTTGATTATTACTCTAATTTAAATTAGGATGATTTTTCCAGGTTGGATTATATATATTTGAGAAAGGGTTATTGATTATTTTATTGATTTCATTAATGAGTTCTACTTCAGAAGCATTAAGATCCCTAGAAGCTTTAAAGATGGATTTCCTATAGTCACATGTGAATGTTATGGTGAATTAATTCAAAGGTTGTCTAATTTTCTAAAAATGAGAGCTACTTTAGCAGTTAAAAATTGATAAAGTATTAGATTCATTAACACTAGCTAACTTTCTAGGATTAATTCTTTTTAATGGCCATAGAAAATTGTTAGTAGTCATATCCTCAATCAAATCATTGCCTCATCAAAAGGCTTTGACATTAGAAAATCACCAGCAACAATATCAATGATTGATCTAAGGGAACCTATAAGGCCATTATAAAAGTTTTGAATGATTAACTAATCAAGGATGGTATAATGAGGATATTTGCTAAGAAGTTCTTTAAATAGTCCCCATGATTCATAAATAGATTTGCCATCTAATTGGATAAAATATGTGATATCATTTCAAAACTTAGCTGTCTTAGATGGTAAAAATATTTAGCAAGAAAGTTATGGGGAAGATCATTCGATGTTATAATTGAGCCTAGGGCAATGAATTAAACAATATTTTAGCTTTATCCCTAAGTGGAAATGGCAACAATCTTAGTCTATCAACATCATCTGTAATACCATTATATTTAAATGTTGCACATATTTTTAGGAAACTAGTTGTTTTTAAATTAGGCACTTCTATTAGAGCTTCCCTAAACTAAGAGTTTTGTACCATTTAGAATATGACAAGTTCTAATTAAACCTAACTAGCTTAAATGCTAGGTCTATTTATACTTTGATGAATACCTTTAATCATAGGTTTGGCATATTCCATCAGAGGTCTAGGATGATCATTCTTTTAAGATGTTATTCACCAATTTTTAAATATTTTTAAAATTTTTATTTTTTTATTTTTCTTAACCAAGTTTCAATTTTAGTATCAAATAGAAGTTCTACTCATTATTTAGTATGACACATGAAATAAAATATAACATTAAAAAATGCAGAACACTAAGAAATAAAAATTAATCAGTAAGAAAAGTAACACTAAGAATGTAAAAATAAAAAAGAAAACTAGATTAAACTTGCAAGTTGTTCAGTAATAAAAAATGCGAACAAGGATAATAACTTCAATAGTTTTAGTCCCCCAAAACAACACGAATAACTTGACAGGACTACTACTATTAGCTTATGCAAATGCCGAGCTTCGTGCTTTATTTTATACGCATTATTGAGTTCCCTAACAAAGGTTTAATTTTCTTATGTTGTAAGTCTTATTTAACATACATATGTTGTGTCAAGTAATATACTGATGAGAAGAGTGTTGGTCCCTTGGGGAAAAAATAAAAAATTTCTTAAGTTCACCTTAGTAGTACCTACTAAACTACTAAATTTATCTAGCTTGAAGATTTAAATAACTGGTAAGATTAAGTTAGAAGGCTTTCAATATAGAATAGCAAATTTATTATATTTAAGCGTTCTGAGCCTATAATATATTTAAAAATATATGATTGCATTAGAGTTATTTTCTTTCTTTTGTTGTTATGGATCAGAGTGTAAGTACTCCTCATCTCTATCGAGCTCATTGGAGTATTAGCTAGGATCCATCATAACTATAAGTCTTCTATCTCCTTAAGACCTGATAATCCAAGCCACCATATCTCTATATTATTATTGGTTTACAATTTAAAATCTCTAAATGTTCTTCTATTCCTCCATCTAGGCTTAAATCACATTAGCTTTTTAATTTAAACTCAACCTATACATAAACCAATTGAAGTATAGAGAAGTTAAAAATAGTATGAATTCTATAAAGATTAAATATACATTACAATAAATGATTAAATAATCATAGATTCATAAAGGAAATACTTAGCTACACATGGAGATGATGATATATAATAAAAATATTTTATTGCACTTAATAAAGCACAATTTATAAACACAAGTTACAACTTTAAAAATAAGATAAATAATGTAAAATAAGGTTTAAAATGACCCAAATTAAGATACAAATCCTTTGCACATCTCCAATTTGATCCATACTAGTATAACACTTTAACACAAATACACAAGCCACTCCTTCTCAAGATAGCCACTCTCACTCAAACACACACACACACACACACACACACACACAAAATGACTCCACATTATGCAAACCTCTTAATATGAAGACTAAGACTACTTATTATAATTCTTTCAAATTAACTAAACTAAAGCTAGGGCACGGGCTTAGTGGAGTTGCGACCCTATTGAATCAGCGCATCGGTTCACCATTGACCATTTCAATTCATTGGTTCAACTGACTCCTGCCATGGTGCTGGGTGATTTGGCTATGTAGTACTACATGTAGAACTATAACGCTTCATTGATAGTGCCTTAGATCTAAGCTCTCCAACCGATATTTTGTGAGCTCTATGATGGGGCACTGAAGATGTGGTGCTACGACACTAGAATGAGCTTTGGCACTGTGTTTCTATAGAGTTGGTTCAATTTTCATAATTTTTTTACTATATACCTTTACAAAAAATAAAGATAAAAAACACAAATATCATAATATAGGTAATTTGGAATTAACAATTTTTATCTTATCAATTTTGCTGAGCCTCTCATTCCAAAATACTACCCGATTTGGTTGATAGTAGGGTTACAGCTACAACCACATGATTAACAAGATGGCCTCCAATTTTAATTACTTGTAGTTCATAGTGTATTTCTATAGAGAAGCATATAAACTCATTTGATAATTGTCAAAGCTACTATGATAACATCAATTGGCCTATCCATTGTGCTTCCAGGCATTGATCATCATCGATAGCATGTCTCTTTCTTCAATAAACCATTCTTCCCCTAGGTTCTACTCTAATACCAATCTTGTGTAGGATCTGTAGAGAGAAATAATGCAACCAAAATAAAACAAAGAAAGGATTCCATACATTAGCATTGTTTTCTATCTCTTTTCCATGCAGTTTTTATCCTTATATTCTCTATATCATCCCATCTTACTAAAAATAGCACCAACATAACAAAAAAACTAATTCTCCTTCTAACAGAAAAAATAAAGAGTAGGAACTGAAGAAAGCTAAAAAGTAAGAGTTGAGGTATGCTATTCCTTATAAGATAAATTATAGGATAGGTTGCTCAGCATCAAAAGAGGTATTGCAAGTAAGATGGATCCATGGTGAAGTCCATAGAGTTGTAGGGCTACATGGCCCTGATTGAAAGTTTGATAGGGATGTTAAGCCCTTATGAACTAGCCTGAGGCTAACCAAGAGGGGTGGGGGGGGGGGTTGAATTGGTAGTTTTAAAAACTTCTTTAACCACAAGAAAGATCTTTTTATAATTTACAGTGGAAATGAATAAAAACAATAATAAAAAGATCAATCACAGATTTCACCCAATCAGATAACAACAGAAAAACTAAAGTGCAAAAAATAATCAGAAAGAACACACCAAATTTTATAGTGGTTCGGTCAACTTGACCTACGTCCACTCCTCGGAGCCTCGCCTCTAGGTATTGCACTACTCAAATTAGTGACTCTCCTTTTGCTCCCACAATAAGGTGGAGAAGCCATTACACAACTCCTTTTCACCAGCCCAGTGAGGCAGAGAACCCAGACTTGTTTTGCTTCCTCCTGAAGAAGGCAGAGAACCCAGGCTCCTTTTACTTCCTCCTAAAGCAGGCAGGGAACCCAGACTCCTTTCGCTTCCTCCTAAAGTAGGCAGAGAACCTTACCTCCTTTGGCTTCCTCCTGAAGTAGGCAGAGAACCTTGACTTCTTGCTGACAATCCTTCCCACAGAAACATCACAGGATAAGAGACGATGACCGGAGAAGACGACTCGAATCCTTGCTAAGAGTAACCTTTGTGAACACCTCACAACCTCCCCCTCACAAGATTCTCTCTCTATCTCCCAAGCTCTCCCTCTCCCTATCAAAGATCTCCCAGGAAAGGACTTTGGCAAAAAGTTTTTCCAATAACAAACAAAAATGTTTTTATAGTAAGGCACAAAAATTGCCCTAAAATTCAACTGTCGTTAAAGATCATCCAAGATAATCAAAGGATCATCCTGTATGATCAGTGTAAATCTTCAACAATTAGCCTGGACGATCTGGCTTCATTGGACGATTAGAAGACATATTTTGTTCAGATCATCTGGGATGATCCTGCGATCGTCCAGGATGATTAGTTCA
This sequence comes from Dendrobium chrysotoxum, assembly GCA_019925795.1. Classification (NCBI taxonomy): domain Eukaryota; kingdom Viridiplantae; phylum Streptophyta; class Magnoliopsida; order Asparagales; family Orchidaceae; genus Dendrobium; species Dendrobium chrysotoxum. The sequence goes on from CM034297.1 coordinate 36,624,969, forward strand.
ACTCGGGAAAATCATCTTGAGGATTGTTCGGGTCATCCAGGAGAAAATGCTGGATGATTTCAAGAAAAAGACTTGATCGTCCAGGATGATATGCCTATCGTCCCGTACGATTAGTTCAAAAATGACCAAAATAATCATGCATATTATTCGGATCGTCCTGCACAAACATACTGTATGTTTGAAAATGATTTGATCATCCAAGATGATATTTCTATCATCTTGGACGATTAGTAAAAATAGGCTTATATCGTCCAACACATTGTACGGGTCATCCAGGTGAAGTCATTCGGATGATGAGGATTTTTATCATTTTGTCCAGGATGATCTTGCGATCGTCTAGGACGATGTGATCAATCAAATTAATCCTCAATTGCTTTCCTTAATGACCTAGCTAATGTAGTCATGATTGCTGTGAATCATCCAGGATGAAATATATATCATCCAGGATGATTAGATAGAAGAACTAAGAAATCAAAACATGCCTAACTCAGTCTAGCGGCTGAGAATTTTGGATTTGAGCCTATCATCCTGTACGATGGGAGGATCGTCCAGAACAATCTACTTAATCAGACCGACTTAACATGACAGCCCTGATTAGGGTTTCTATTTTCAATGGATCGTCCAAGATGATATGGCGATTGTCCAAGATGATGTGATCAAAAATAGAACAAAAACTCTTACTCATAAAAAATCTCCCCCTGAGTGTGTGTATGCAAGGTTACTCAGCTAGGGGATTAATTACATTACATTTGACTCAAGAAAGGGAAAAAATACATTTAAACATACGTGGACCCGATCTTGAGTTGGCTTGAATTACATTTGATCTTTTGTACCTGAAATGTTAGCCAATCAAAAATAGAACACAGAAATGTTTGGTATGATCAAAATTATAATCCTTAAATCTAAATTTGCAATAATCTCCCCCTTTTTGATGATGAGAAACATTTATTCAGTAGTTTCAAATAAAGGAGATAGGAGTAATCAACGCACATACGAGAGAAGATTTGTCATTATAAATTTTACTAATCATTGACAAACAGTGACACTAAATATAATAAAAGAAATAACTACAACATAAAAATAATAAAAGAAACTGCTAGTAACACAAAAAATAACTCCCCCTTTTGACATCACAAAAAGGAGGAAGAAAAAGCAAAATAAAATAAATGAGAAACATCACAACATAGAAAACTAATAGAGAGGCAAATCCTGATCAGATGGAGGAGGAGGTGGTGGCTGAAAATAGCTATGGATGGTGGCAAACTATTCTCCAAACCAGGCCATATCCTTGTCATGTTGCTTTTGCTGCTGGGCAATGTATTCATTGAATCTTCTCTCATCCTCAGAGTGCTACTACTCCTGGGAAACCACGTAGGAGTCAAAGCGGGCCTCCACTGGTCAAACCAGCTGCACCAAGTGATCTAAAGGTGATGCTATAGGGAGAGAAACAGGTGCATCAGGTGAAGCAGGCTCAGGAGCAGCCTCCCCCTCTTCTCCCTCAACATCCGCTGTAGGCTCTGGATGAAGTCTAGTGCTGTGGAGAGTATGAAAAGAGCTGTTTGAGAAGAAGATATGTGGGATTCTATCTAGATCGGGATATTGAAAATTGTATTTTATTTTAAGAACATAGTGGATGAGATGTCCTAAAGCTAGATTGGGGCGTCTCCTATGGCCCGGATCCCTAATGGTAGTTAGTTGTTCAATGTAGCAAAAAAGTAAATTAGTTGCATTAAAGTCACGATGGGCCATGATGTAGTAGGTAGTTATTGAGAGCGAAGGAGTGATGTGGATGCGGTCCCCAGCCTTAGAAATGATGGAGGAGTGAAGGAGGTATTGGGAATTTATGTTTCTAAGGAAGTGGTTGCCTACACTCCAATTAAAGTCAGTGTCAGATGTTAAAGTTTGAAGCTTATCTCCAAAAGTGGATAGTTGAAGAATATTATGAAAGTCCTGGAGGGTTAATTCTACATGTCGTTGATTAATAAAGGAGTGAAGGGCAGAGTAATCAGAGGTAATACAAAGATTTGTGAAGAAAACCCTAAGAAGTTTAATGCTGAAAGGAAAAGCCAGAGTAAGAATGAAGGTGAGGGATGTGTGAGTGGACAAATCAAGTGCCGGATAGGTGAGGGTCCCATGGGTTCACAGTTTTGGAGATAGTGATCCCAGCATCAAGATATCTTTGAAATGCAGCTTGATTGGCTGCATCAGTAAAGAGGGGATTGGTATTTCCCTGGGAGGAACTAGCACCCTGTTGCCAAGATCTCATACCACCAGCCATAAGAAATAAATGAGTAGGAATAGAAAGAAGTTGTGGTGAAAAGATGGAAGGAAATCAGCTGTTTATAAAAAAAATTGTCATATCATTCAGGACGATCGCAAGATCGTCCAAGATGATAGGAGCAATTATTGTGTACAGGACGATTGGTCATAAAGGTGGTCTGATCGTCTAGGATGATCAGATATCGTCCAGGACAATTAGACACAGGCGATTGTCCCGATGAGTCCAGCCAGACGACCTTTGACAAAAAGTATTGTCCCGGACGATTAGGTGGATCGTCCACGATGATATGCAATAAATGTATTGGATGAGCCGAATTTGAATCATCCAGCTGTAGACGCATGGATTGTCCAGGCCGATGAGCTGGATCGTTCAAGACTATCACCAATAATTAGTGCATCTCAACCGTTGGATTATGGTGGGAATGATTTGAATGGATCATCCATGATGATGTATGGATCATCCAGGACAATGTATGGATCGTCCAGGACGATGTGTGGATCATCCAGTATGATGTGAAGAAAAAGTGATAAAGATGAAGGATAGAGAGGAAAGATTAGGGATCCTAAAAACACACAAAAAAAATCAAAATCAAAATCAAATCAAATCAAAGAAAGAAAAAAATAGAAACGAAAAAATAACATTAAGAACAATGATTTTCTTTTGAATTGACTAGCTCCAGTGAAACTGAATTTTCCTTGATTTTTAATTTAAAAGCCAATAAGAAGAATATTGACCACTCAAAAATCCAAAAAAAGTTAGAAAGTTAACTTTCATAACTTCTACCTCAAAGACCTTACAGGTTCAAATTCCTTTCAAACAAAAGTCTAATTCAGAAGAAAAGAATTTAGATTCGAAAAGAGATCCTTTCAAGCCTTGTTCCAAAAAAATATCTGATAGAATAGTATTACAAAGTAAGGAATCAGAAATCATGATTTTTCGTCTCAAGCTTTTGAAAATATTAAGTGGCGTATGAATTTTTCTAATACATTTAAAGATCTGAAGGGAAGAAAGCTTATTTCTTTGTGGGCTTATTTTGTGCCTCTTTTATAATTTATTTGGCGCACTTTATGCATCTTTTAATTTTTGATACACTTTGTGTATATTTTTTTTAATTTGATGATATTACACATCTTTTTAGTTTTGAGCTTATTTTGTGCCCTTTATTTTTTTTGTTTTTATTTTGGCACTTTTTGCGCATCTTGTACAAGCTTACTTCCTTTCATAATCGTTCAAGAATCTCAGTTGTGAAATGACCTTCTAAATATAAGAGATGACAAAACTCACTCTCTATAATAAGGAGAGTAATTCATAGAATAAAAATTATACATCATATGGTAAGTGCAATCACTTGATTACGAAAATATCACAATGATCCAAAACTTTAAAAACACTATTCATTTGAGGTAGATTACTGTGGGAAGATAAAATAGATCTCTATTTCAAAAACCAACTTTTTAATTTTAAAAAGATTTTTATCCAAAAGAAACAATACATCATTAAAGGAGTTAGAGAAAGAGAAATAATTATCAACGTTTCTTACCTTTAACAGATTCAGAGGAGTCAATCACTGTTTATAAGCTTCCAAACAAAAATAAGGCAAAACTCTCAGTCAGAAATCTCGTTTATCAGCAGTAGTGAGTAGTGATCTGATTTATAAGAAAAGTAATAAATTAAGAACAGGTAGAAAATCACATCAAAATAAATACTCAAATCAGGAAAACAACAACAACAAAAGAAAATCAGCAGAGATTAAAAAATAAACCAGAAATAGATAATCAAATCAAACGCAAACTAAATAAAAAATCAAAATAAAAAAAATAAAAAATTAGCAATCATCAGATTCATGCATTTATGTCAATCACGCCCAATCTGGTCCTTAAAATGCTAAATGAGTCAAAGGCCAGTGGTTTAGTAAAGATGTCAGCCAGTTAATTTTCAGTTGCTACATGGTGTAGCTTAATGTCCCATTTTGTAACATGGTCCATATTGAAGTGATGCCTTATGTCAATGTGTTTGGTTCTTGATATTGGATTGGATTCTTAAAAATGCAGATGGCACTAGTGTTATCACATAGAACTAAAATTGTGCCAACAGGTAATCCTAAATTCAAAATTTATTCCTTCAACCAAAGGACATGGGCCACACAACTTCCTAAGGCAATATACTCAGCTTCTACAGTGGAAAGTACAATAGAGTTTTGTTTTCTATTGGACTAGGAGACTAAAGACTGTCCTATGAATTGGCAAGTTCCAGAAGTGCTCTTTCTATCCACCCAACATCCTGTAAAATTAGAATAAAAATATCAAATAATCTCAAAAGTAGTGCTATGCCTAGGATACCTGATTCCTAAGTTTGGGGTCCCTAAGAGGTATCTAAGAATTCTCTTAACAGCAGTCACGTGGGACTCTTTAGGATCAGCTTGAAACCTAGCACAAAGATAAAAACTAAATATGATATCAGGTCAGCTAGCAGTTAGATAAAGTAGTGATCCTATAATTCCTTTATACTTCTTTTGATCAATAGATTTTCCATTTGAATCCTTATCTAACTGAACAGATGAACTCATGGGAGTATTGATTGGCTTGGCTTTATCCATTTCATATTTCTTCAAAATATCTTTAGTGCATTTTGATTGATTTAGAAAGGTTCCATCATCCATCTGCCTTATGCTAAGCCCCAAAAAGTATGAAAATTCTCTCATCATGCTCATCTCAAACTCCTTACACATTATTTTAGAAAAATCATCACATAAGTTTTTATCAAAAGATCCAAAAAGTATATCATCAACATAGATCTGGACTATGAGTAAATCATCTCCTACTTTTCTTAGAAAAAGGGTGGTGTCTACGCTCCCTTTAACAAACTCTCTTTCTAATAGGAATGTGCTAAACCTCTCATACCAAGCTCTCGGTGCCTGTTTCAATCCATATAAGGCCTTTTTAAAATTGTAAATATGATTAGGATATTGGGAACCCTCAAAGCCTGGGAGTTGCTCTACGAAGACATCTCTTTTATTACCCCATTCAAAAAGGCACTCTTGACATCCATTTGAAAAAGCTTAAATCCCTTATAATATGCAAAGGCTAGTAGAGCTCTAATGACTTCCAATCTAGCTACAGGGGTAAAGGTCTCCTCAAAATCAATCCCTTCTATTTAGTTGTGCCCTTAGCCACCAGTCTTACCTTATTCCTAACCACCACACCAGAATCATTCATCTTATTCTTAAAGACCCATTTGGTTCCCACTGCACTTTGATTCTTAGATCTTTCTACTGACTCCCAAACATCATTTCTTATAAATTGATTCAATTCCTCTTGCATAGCTAAGATCCAAAATTCATCAGAAAGAACTTAATTGATGTTGGTGGGTTTAGTCATTGAGATAAAGGTAGAATGGTTTACTTCCTTCCTAAGTCCATGCTTAGTTCTAACACCTTTAGAAGGGTCTCCTAAGATCCGTTCTTTAGGATGACTCAAAGAATATCTCAAATCTCTAGGCAAAGTGTTTTGAGGTTCTACCATTTCCTCCAGATTTACATTTTCAACTCCTTGGGTAATCTCTCCTACATCTTCTTCTTCCTTAACTCTAGTCTCCTTGGGATTAAATTCATTAAACATCATATGAGTAGTCTCCTCCACCACCAAAGTCCTCTTATTAAACACTTTAAAGGATTTCCCCACACTAGAATAGCCTAAGAACACTCCTTTATCAGATTTGGGGTTCCTAAGGATGATTTCCCATTGTTTAGAATGAAACCCTTATAGCCAAAATTATGGAGGTGGGATAGGTTTGGAGTTCTACCCTTAATGATCTCATAAGGTGTCTTATTCAGATTAGATCTAACATTCATCCTATTCAGCACATAACAGGTAGTGTTCACCGCTTCAGCCCAAAAGTATTTTGGAAGTGAATACTCAGTAAGCATGGCTCTAGCGGCTTCCACTAAGGTCCCGTACTTCTTTTCAGCTACCCCGTTCTATTGAGGGGTCCTAGGAGATGAAAAGTTATGGCTAATCCCTTGCTCCTCACAAAAGGTTCCAAATTTCTAATTTTCAAACTCCCCCCATGATCATTATGGATGGTCAAAATCTCACCACCCAACTTCTTTTGAATCCAAGTGGAGAAAGGTTTAAATTCATTAAATGACTCAGATTTATGTGACAGAAATCTAATCCAAGTGAACCTCGAGTAATCATCAACAATCACAAATCCATAGACTTTCCCCCCTAAGCTGGCAGTACTAATGGGTCCAAATAGATCCATGTGAAGGACTTCTAAAGGTATAGAGGTGCTGATGTCCTTAATGGAGTGGAAAGAGGATTGGACTCGCTTCTCTAATTGACAGGCATCATACAGGTGGTCCTTAGTGAACTTAAGCTTGGGGACACCTCTAACTAAGTCCTTTTGGGTGACTCTTCTAAGGATTTTCATACTGGTATGACATAATCTCCTATGCCATAACTAAGACTCATCAGTAGCAATTTTTAAGCAAAATGAAGTAGCACATTCAATATTATTTAAATCAAGCATGTAGATATTATTTATCCTCTTGCCTTACAAAATAGTGTTATTATTTAAGCTTATGATGCAAGTATTTGCCAGGAATTTGATGCTGAACCCTTTGTCGCAAAGTTGATTGATGCTGAGCCGGTTGTGTTTCAGTCTATCTTCAAGCAAAATATTTTCAATCAAAAGGTTCTTGGAGTTTTCGATTATACCTGCACCTACCATTTTCTTGGTGGTATTATCTCCAAGAGTGACCTAGCCTCCAGCCCTGGCCTCCAGCGAAATAAATTGATTTGCATCTCTAGTCATATATCTTGAGCATTCGATATCTAGGTTCCACATGCTCTCATGAGGTCTTGTGTGAGAGCACACCTACAAAATCATCAAACATCAGACTTAGGAACCAAAATAAGTTTGGGTTTCTTCTTATGAAAAAAAGAATACAATGCATACGTGATGTGCTATGAAACATGTAATTTAGGTCTCCACACCTAATGTGTACTACGGTGAATAGTGCAGGTGTGAGAGATATGTCCTAGCATGCAACAAGAAAAACATCTAATATCATAAAAGGGATAACTAATCGACGTGGGTGATAGTGCCTCTTCCTACGTTTGAATGAAATATGCTTTGATGATTTTGAATTAGATTCTTCAAATGGTGGAGGTGCATAAAATTATGCAAAAGTAGGAGGTGTTTCATTTTTCTCAAAAGCACTAATTTTCATACTTAGAAATTCATTTTCCTTTTGGAGACTTGTAATTTCAAATTTCAAATAATGCTTATCACTATCTAAATCAGATGCATGAGATTTTAATTTCTTAAATGCAACTTCTAATTCAACATGCGATGCTTTTAATGAATCATGCTCAGTAATCAAATCAGAATGCTTTTTATTTAACTCATCAAATTCATCAAGTAATGACATATGATTGCTATCAAGTGTAGAATGATCTTTAATTAAAATCTTATGCTCTTTTTATAAATTCAAAAATTCCAATTTCAGGCTAACATGAGTTTTCTTAAGCTTCCTATATGATGAATGAATTTTTTTAGAAACATCAAGCAATTTATCATAAGTCAGTTAACATACCTCTTCTTGGTCGGACTGACCAAGATGCTCACCAGCCATCAAACATAAGTTTGTAACTTCCTCTTTAACTTCTATCTTAGACGAGTCGGATGCAAATTTTTCCCAGAAAGCCTTTTGAATCTTCTTCTTCTCCTTTCTGAACTTGGGTTTCTCCTCACCCTTCTCTTTGCTTGCGTGAGCCTTAAGTGTAAGCCTTTATATATCTAGGCTTCTTGCATTCAAAACAAACTGTATCAGAAGAACTTTTAAAATTTCTGCTACTCTTACCTTTGTTCCACTTCTGAAAGATCTTGTGTTTCTTTCTTAGAAAGCTTTTGAATTACCTAGTGATTAAGGCAACATCAGTGCTATCAGACCCAGAAGAATCAGTGTCAGTATCATTGGCCTTCAGCACCACAGTTTTCTCCTTCTTCTTCTCACCTGCATCAATTTATCGTTGGTTCACTCCTTGCTCCTAAGAAATGAGTGACCCAAGTAAGTTATTAATAGAATAAGTATTCAAATCTTTAGATTCAGTAATTATAGTTATCTTGGCATCATAAGAAGAAGGAAAACATCTCAGAATTTTATTCAATTTTTTAAAGTTGGTCAGTTCTCTTCCTAAAGCATGTAGAGAGGTGAAAATTTGAGTAAACCTAGTATACATTTTAGAAACTGATTCACTAGGTTTCATGCGAAAGAATTCGTAGTCATGAAGGAAGATGTTCAATCTAGATTGCTTAACTTCAGATGTACCTTCATAAGTAATGTATCGTCTATCCCATATTTCTTTACCAGTAGTGCAAGTAGAGACACACATGTAATCTTCAGATTTTAAAGCATAAAAAAAAAATAGTTCCATAATTTCGCATTCAGTTGTGCTAAATCACGATCATCAAATATACATTCAGTAAAAGGAAGTTCAGTTTTAACATTATTAACAAGTCTAAAAGGTGCTTCATGACCTTCTTTAACAAGCATCTACATGTGATAATCTATAGATTGAAGAAAAGTGGACATGCGAGTTTTCTAAAAATTAAAAAGTATGTTATCAAACAATGGTGGTTGTGTAATTGAATAACCTTCAGCAGTATTATGATTGCAAAAGTTAGCCACGGATCAAAATTCAAAAGTTTTTAAACTTAATTTTTGAATCCCGCTCTAATACCACTTGAAAGTTCATAGGGATGTTAAGCCCTTATGAACTAGCCCGAGTCTAACCAAGAGTGGGGGTGAATTGGTAGTTTAAAAACTTCTTTAACCACAAGAAAGATCTTTTTATAATTTACAGTAGAAATAAATAAAAAATAATAAAAAGTTTAATCACAGATTTTACTCAAGCAGATAACAACAAAAAAAATAAAGTGCAAAAAATAATCAGAAAGAACACACCAAATTTTATAGTGGTTTGGTCAACTTGACCTATATCCACTCTCCAGAGTCTCGCCTCTAGGTATTGCACTACTCAAACCAGTGACTCTCCTTTTGCTCCCACAACAAGGTGGAGAAGCCTTTACACAACTCCTTTTCACCAACTCGGTGAGGCAGAGAACCCAGACTTCTTTTGCTTCCTCCTGAAGCAGGCGGAGAACCCAGACTCCTTTCACTTCCTCTTGAAGTAGGCAGAGAACCTTACCTCCTTTTGCTTCCTCCTGAAGAAGGCAGAGAACCTTGACTTCTTGCTGACGATCCTTCCCACAGAGACACCATGGGACAAGAGATAACGACCGAAGGAGATGACTCGAATCCTTGCTAGGAGTAACCTTTGTGAACACCTCATAACCTCTCCCTCATAAGATTCTCTCTCTATCTCCCAAGATCTCCCTCTCCCTCTCAAAGCTCTCTCTGGAAAGGACTTTAACAAAAAGTTTTTCAATAACAAATAAAAAGGTTTTTATAGAAAGGCACAAAAATTACCCTAAAATTCAACTGCTGTCAAAGATCATCCAGGACAATCGAAGGATCGTGCTGTACGATCAGTGTAAATTCACCAATTGGCCTAGATGATCTGGCTTCTTTAGATGATTAGAAGACATATTTTATTCAAATCATCCGGGACGATCCTGTGATCGTCCAGGACGATTAGTTCAACTTGGGAAAATCATCCTAAGGATTGTTCGGGTCATCCAGGAGAAAATGCTAGACTTGATAGGCTGGGATGATATGCCTATCATTTTGTATGATTAGTTGAAAATTGACCAAAATCATCTGTATATTATTCGGATCGTCCTGCACAAACATGCTATATGATTGAAAATGACTTGATTGTCCGGGATGATATTTCTATCATCCTAGACGATTAGTACAGATAGGCTTATATCATCCAACACATTGTACGGGTCGTCCATGTGAAGTCATTTGGACGATGAGGATTTTTAACATATCATCGGGATGATCTTGGGATCGTCCAGGATGATGTAATCAATCAAATTAATCCTCAATTATTTTTCTTAATGACCAGGCTAATTTAGGCATAATTGCTGTGAATCATCCATGACGATACATGTATCATCCATGATGATTAGATAGAAGAACTAAGAAATCAAAATATGCCTAACTTAGTCTGGCAGCTAAGAATTTTTGATTTGAGCCTATCGTCCTGTACAATGGGAGGATCGTCTAAGATGATCTACTTAATCAGACTGACTTAACTTGACAGCCCTGATTAGGGTTTCTATTTTCAATGGATCATCCAGGATGATATGGCGATCGTCCAGGATAATGTTATCAAAAATAGAACAGAAACTCTAACTCACAAAAAATCTCCCCCTGAGTGTGTGTGTGCAAGGTTACTTAGCTAAGGGATCAATTACATTACATTTGACTCAAGAAAGGGAAAAATTATGTTTAAACGCATGCAGACCCAATCTTGAGTTAGCTTGAATTGCATTTGATCTTTTGTACCTAAAATATTAGCCAATAAAAAAATAGAACACAGAAATGTTTGGTATCATCAAAATTATAATCCTTAAATCCAGATTTGTAACACTGATTAGGTGAGGAGAATGTTCAACAGAGAAGAAGACAAGAATGTACTAGAGAGACATAGGAAGAAAACTACCTTAGGCGAAAACCCCAGCACTATCTCCAAAAAAAGTCTAAGATATATAATGCTCTCTCTATTACCCACCCTAGAAGTGCTGCAATCCTTCTATAACAGAATAGATGATATCAATGTCTCTTTTCCCCTGCTTATGCTCTGGCGCTTACGATCAGGATTCCTCTATAGCTGTTCATGGTGTTTACTGTTGGATCTTTGAGTTTTTGATTTTTTGGTTAGATTTTCTTGGTTATTTTGTGCTTCTTCTGGTCTGAGACCTTTCGACCTTTATTTTTTTTGTGGTTTTAAATTCCTTCTGCATGGCAGCTGGTCTATCTTCCTCTTCTCCCTCTCGTTGGGGTAACCCTCCTTTGGGTGTTATGGGGGCTAATAAAGGTTTCTTCGGTGTTGCTGGTAATAATTCTACTTCTAATTCTCGTTCATTTCGTGATGTTCTTACGGGTAATGCTTCTTTGAAGGATTCTTGTTTTTCTTTTACTAAGTCATCTTTAAAGGGTTTCCTGCTTTGTTAATTTCTGAAGAAGATATTGTGAAACTTGCTTTCCCTTACCAGTTCACATTGGTTGGTAAGTTTTCCCTAAGACGTCCTAACCTAGATTCTATTATGTCATTTTTTGGGAATCTTAAACTTTCTGGGGTCTATTTTGTTGGTCTTTTGGATGCTCTGCATGTTGCTATTCAGCTTTCTCATGACTTGGATTATAGTTGAATTTTTGCTAGAAGAGCTTATTACATCAATAATTGTTAAATCTGATTATTGAAGTGGACTCCTTACTTTGATATAAAAGAGGAGTCTCCTATAGTCCCCATATGGATTTCATTTCTAAATTTGAGGCTTCACTTCTTTAATTTGTGTGTTTTACATGCCTTGGGATCCATATTTGGTGGACCCCTTCAATCGATCAAGCTACTGCCTCAAGATAGAGACCCTCGGTTGCCCAAATTCCTCTAGAATTGGGGATTACCAAAAAAAATTTTAGAGAGATGTGGCTTGGTTCAGAAACTTTTGGTTATCTATAAAAGGTAGTATTTTAAAATATACTTGACTTTTGTTCTCACAGTAAGGTTCATGGTAATTCATTTAATGAATTTTTATGGCTCATCATAATCTCAAGTAAAGAAATAAAGATGTAAAAGCTATGGAACTTTCTAATAAGAACGATTCTAATGATTTTGAGGGTCACATTCCTATATAGGATCATATGGAAGTTTAGGATAACATTGAAACTATACCTTTGAACACACCAATTTTTGATCAGTAAGCTAATTTAGTCACTCTTCCTATCTTGGAATCTTATACCATACCTCAAACAGTTGGAGTGGTTGTTCAAAATATCGAGGTGACCCCACGGTTTGTACTAGTTTTGCTATGAAGGAAGTGGCTCAGAATGGAAGTAAGGTAAATGATTTGCACAATTAAGGAAATGGTGGTGATTTGGCTAAAAAGAATATGCTTTAAATCATAACAATGGTGAGCAATTCGAGAATGATGATGGTGATGAGGAAAACCCTATGGAGGAAGGAGAATTTATGCCTAATAAGGATAGTTCTCAAATAGGGAAGCCTAAAGGTATTAATGATGTTTCTATGTTGTCCCTTCCTTTGAAACAACCTGCCAAAATAATGAGGAGGGTTATACCAAAGTGGGTAAGAAGAAAACTAAAAATATTAAGCTCTTAGATGGTCAATCATCTAAGGTTACTCAAGCTTCTAATCTTTCTTCTTACAATGGTTAAAGTCCTCATTTGGAATATTAGGGGTGTGGGTAATCATCCTTCTAAGGATAGGGTGAAGAATTTATGCAGTATTCATAATATTATTGTTTTGGTTTTACTTGAGCCTTTAACTTCTTCTTTGAAACTAGATTCAATTCGTATTTATTTGGTGTTTGATTGGTCCTTCAATAACTATTTTAATAAAATTTGGATTTTTTGGACATTGGGTTAACTTAAGCATTATTAATGACTATCCTCAAATTGTGCACACTAGTATTATTTTCCTTCAATTTTCTTGTTGTGCTTCTTTTGTTTATGCCTCTTGCTCTAGGATTGAAAGGAGAATTTTATGGAGTCAAATCACTGATTTCTCTTCTAACATATATGAACCTTGGATGGTTGGTGGTGATTTTAACACTATTACAAATATTTATGAGAGAGTTGGTGAGAAATCACCCAACTTTTATGCTATGGAAGATTAATGATATGATTTTAAACTCTAATTTACATGATAATGTTTTAATGGTATTTCATTTACGTGGAATCAAGCTACCATGCTAAGATCATATTCTTTTTAATGACTTATGGATCTCCAAGTTTCATAATACTTATATTGAACATTTATCTAGAACTTTATTAGACCATTCTCCTCTTCTTTTTGATATTTCTATGGAGTGCAAAAGTATTCAATCTCCTTTTAGATTTTAGTACATGTGGCTTCTTCATGAATCTTTTTTTAACATTGTTGAGAGCATTTGACATGCCCCTTTATCTCTTTCTGATAATATTGTTGGTATGACTAGACTTTGGTTTAAGCTTTAAAGGCTTAAACAAAAGTTGAACTGGTGGAACCAATTTGTTTTCAAGAATTTATTTTCTAATATTTTTCAAGCTGAGAATAATGTTATTTTGGCTGATAATAACTACTTGATGAATCCTTATGTGGAAAATATTTCTTATTTGAATGAGGCTAAAGATAACTTATTTAAATTACAGGCACAAGAAGAAGTTTTTTGTAAATAAAAAGTTGCTTCTAAATTCTTAGTTGAGGGTGATAGAAACACCAAATTTTTTCATAATGTTGCTAATCTTAAGAACGTTGCTAGTTATATTTATAAAATTTCTAATCCAGTTGGCTGTCAGTTTGACTCTCTTGATTTGATTTACAAGTCATGGATAAATTATTTTAAGAATGTGTTCAACAAAACTTTTAGTTCGGTTTTGGATTTGGATTTTCGTTTATTCCCTCCATTATTTCTGAAGAGGATAACTCTATGTTTTCAAAATTCAATTAGCTGAGGAAATTTGGTTAATCATTAAAGGGATGAATTCGAATTCGGTTGCTGGCCCGGATGGTTTTACTACTAAATTTTTTCAAAAATCTTGGCATATTATTAAAGATGATTTAGTTAATGTTGCGATTGATTTCTGTAAGGGTAACCCTTACCCTAAAATTTTCACTTCTACTTCTATTATTTTAATTCCCAAAACTGATGCCACTTATTTTTGGAGTGATTTTCATCCTATTAGCCTTTGTTCTTTTTTCAATAAGCTTAATGCTAAGTTGATCATAGCTAGATTAGCATTAGTTCTCCCTAATGTTTTCTCTTTAAAGCAAATGAGTTTTGTCAAAGGTCAGTCTATGTTTGACAATAATTTACTGGCTCAAGAATTTGTTTATGATATGGAGGCTAAAATTTCTCGTGGGAATGTTTTTTTTAAAATTGATATAACCAAAGCTTATGATAATCTCAATTAGGATTTTATTTATACTATGCTTAATTTATTTGGTTTCAAGAATGATTTTATTAGGATCATTAAGAATAGTATTGAGCATTATTTCTGTTCGATTATTATCAATGGAAAGAGCCACAGTTTTTTGGCTCTACTCATGGGCTTAAGCAGGGGAACCTTTATCCCCTACTTTGTTTATCTTGGAGGTGGAATTTCTTTTTAGATGTCTTAATGATCTTTTAAGAAAACATCCCACTTTATAGTGCCGAACTAGTGGTGACTTCCCTGTGTCCCATTTAAGTTTTGCTGATGATTTTATTATTTTTACTAATGACACTAGAAATATGCTTAATATCCTTTTTAAATTTCTTGGTCAATTTCAAAATGCTAGTGAACTTGTTTTTAATCCCAGGAAAATTTGTTTTATCACTGCTAAGCCTATCTCCAATCAAAGAATCACCTCTATTTAGAATAATTTTGGTTTTTTGCACAAGCAACTTCCCCTGAAATACATAGGCACTCCTCTTTCCAAGGGTAAGAATAGATCTCATTTATTTGGGGACATTTTTTCAAACATTCACAATAAGCTTTCTACCTAGGCTATTAATTTTCTTTCTTTTTTGGGGTAGATTAGTGCTAATTAGGAGTGTCCTTCATTCTATTCCTATCTATTTGTTTCATACATTATATCCAACTATGAATGTTTGTAGTAGTTTGGTAAGAATTTTTAATAATTTCTTTAGGTAGCCAAAGAGGGTAAATCTGCTTTATTATGGGCCTCTTGGGATAATTGCTCTAGTGTCTATGATGAAGGTAAGCTTGGTTTTAAAAACTTGCATGACATGGCTCTTTATTTTTCTTATAAACTTTGGTTTAATTTTAGGGCAAAAAAAAAAAAGCCTTTGGGATAATTTTATGGTTTCTAAATACTGTGTTGGTAAACACCCTATCAACTATTTTTACAAAAAAGGGGATTCTTTTATTTAGAAAGGCTTTGCTCAATTAAATGGGTTGCTGAGAATTTTTTTCAATGGGGTTTGGGGTTGGGTAATATCTTTTTTTCTTGCAAGATAATTGGCTAGGTTATTCTTCTATTGATAATTTGCTTAATACTTATTCTACGAGTGCTTAATGTTTTCCATTTTATTCAAGATAGGACTTGGAATGTTGATTAACTTTCTAAAATGGTGCTTGATTTTGTCATTAACCTCATTTTAAAAGTTCCTCTTCAACTTGATAAGAATGACTGCATTAGGTTCAATAAGTCTAATGATGGGAGCTTTTTGTTCAAAGAAGTTTTCCATTCTATTAGGAATGTTCTGCCTAAAGACCACATTTTATCTGCCATTTGGCAAAAAGGTATTTCGGCTTCATATTCTATCTTTATTTGGAGAATTCTTAATAATTACATTCCAGTGGATATGATTCTTATCAAAAAGGGTTTTTATATTGTCTCTAAATTCCAATGTTGTTATCATATTAAAACCTTCCACCATGTTTTTGCTAATGGCTCTATTGCTCTGAAAGTGTGGTTGTTTTTTGATAATGCTTTTAGTACCCAATTCTGTAAGGATTATAACAACATTAAGAGTTTCACGTAAGATTGGTTTGTTCCTTCTAAGGGTCATATTCGTAATATTTTACATGTTATTATTATTTTGTTTCTTTGGAAAGTAGAAATGAATCAAAGCATGAGAATAATACTATGAATGTCATGAGTATTATCTCAAATATTAAAAATAATATGAAATAATATGTTTGGCTAATTTGATCAATACAAGTTTTTTTAATGGCTGTTCTTAAATTACTGACATATTTGGTATCAATTTTCCTTCTAATATTCATACTTGCCAAGACATTATTGTTAGATGGGATAAACCTTCTCAAGGTTATTACAAACTCAATATTGATGGGGCTTTTAAAATTTTGAATGCTGGGTGTGGTGGTTTTATCCATGATGATAAAGGTCAGGTAATTCTGGCCTTTGCGGGTCCTTTGACTATCAATACTACCATTTTCACTAAACTTGAGGCTTTAAAGTATGGTTTACAATTATGTATTTCTCTTGGGATTACTAATCTTTGGATTGAAGTGGATGCTATAATTATCAATTTTTATATTACTGATAAAATTAATGAGAATCCCTCTTATTTTTATACCATCAAAGAAATTAAATATTAGCTTTCATTCATTAATTATTCTATTACTCACATTTATAGGAAAGGTAATTATGCTGCTAATTTTTTAGCTGAGTTGGGTTGCAATTTGATGGATTTTAGGAAATACATAGGGTCCTCCCTGCCTACCAAACTTGTTAGGCTGGCTAGGCTTGACCGATTGGGGATTTCTTATATTAGAGTTAAATAAGTTTTTATCTTCCTGTCACTGGCTATTCTTTTAGTTGTTGTGTTCTTCTTAGTGATGTCATGTAAGGTTTTGTTGGTTCTTTTTTATTATTTATTGTTTGGGTTGGTTACTCACTGTTCCTTGATCAGGTGTGGTTGGAATCTTTTATTGGTTGGATGATGTGTTCAATTCCTTTATGTGGCGGGCTATTTTTTTTGGATGTCCTTATTTTACAAGTGGCAGGGTTTCGTTTCATCTCCGGATGGCCCTGCCTTTTAAATTCATTACTTACTTGCTTTGGGGGGTAAATCCATGCTTTTATTTTTTTCTTTTTAGATGGGTGTGCTGCTCTCTACAAAGATAATATGTATATTTTCCTTATCATTCTAAGCATGGTTGGAAGGGTTTTTTGGCTAATGACTGGAATCTGCTCCAGGCAGGGGTGTATCCAGGTATACATTCTTCCAGAGTATTACATCACCTGGCTCAGATGTTTTCATTTCTTGTTACACTTGCTAATGGTTTTGCTTGGGTTATGTTTTTTTGCTATGCTTGGTTACATTTTATTGTTGTTTTGCTCCATTATCATATCAGATACAACACTAACATGGACTTTTTGTTTTATGCTCTCATGGTATGTAATGTGAGCGGGCAGATCGGCACAAACTGGATCATTTTCATTAGTTCTGATTGGGATTTTTGCTCCTATAATATTTATAATTCTGACTAGTTTCAAGTATTAACTATTTATAATTTCCTTTATTATTACTATGCTTTGCTGTGCTTTGTTCTCTTTTGCAGCCACTTTTTCTTGCATTATCGTTGGATTGAGGATTTGGCGATCAAGCTGAGAATTTTTTATAGGAAGACTGTGCTGAATGTTTTAATTCTTATCTTCCTTTTTGGGTTGTTGACTACTTACAACCCTAGAATGTTATTAGGTTATTTTGTAAATCTTAGTATATGGGACCATCAGCTCTTAGGTTTTCTTTTGACTTTTTTTGTAGCTCTGTTTAGTATTAGCAGCTGAAGGTTTCCTTTAAGGATATTGTATCCTTTTTTTATATTAATGCCAAGTGTTACCCGTAATCGCCACCCCCACTAACCATCACTCCTAGTCAACCACTTTAGTCAATAATGTATGTCAGGACATTTTGAAAAAAATTTAATTCAAATGAGCTTTAAGATTATTGAGTTCAGTTTTAAATTATGGCTACAATATGGAAGTGTTATACTAATTTCAATCAATAATCTTTAAACTTATCCTAATAAAAAATTATGTCATAATATTCTGATTTAGTTTCTTCCTAATATTTATGGCTCGCCGTGGAAATTTAGTTTAGATAATAATCAATCATTGAGAAGTGAATATTTCTTTTCATAAATATTGAAAACAAAGGCATGAGTTTGTTTTGTAATTTGATTTTATGATCATTTTAAACAGTCGTGACATAAATTAAAGAATTTAATTATTTATATATCACCAAAAAATTATCTTGATCGGACACGAATCTCGAGGCAAAAATCAAGTTGGAAACTTCAAAAATTAATTCGGCGACCATCTGAACTCTGATTTCAGCAAACTTATAGTCAAACTGAGCGTCATGGATATACAAACACAACGACACCAAATTCAACTCAATCCGAGCCCAAATGAGTCCAAATCAAAGACCTGAAGCACATTCGGAAGGTTTAATCCATAATTCGGATTACCAAACAGTTTCCAAACATGACATGCTTATAGTCTAGTCGAGCGGCTCGATGAGACAAATCTAACGAGCCCAAGATCGCCGAATTCTGATATCATTAAGACCTTCAGATGCCTGATAAACGGTACACGATCAAGGGATTCAACATTAGCCGTCCATCCAAACCACTCCACAATTGCCCTTGATCCTCCTCCTATTTACTGGCCATGTCACTCTCATAAAACTATAAATAGCGCTTCATTTCTCTTAAGAGGGGACTCCGAAGCAAGAGGAGGAAGAAGGAGCCAAGGAAGAAGAGGAGGAAGAAGGAGCTAAGGAAGAAGAGAAGGAAGGAAGAAGCTCCTCCTCGACCACCGCTGAACTTTCGCCCGGCCATCAAGTGACGCTGGACTCCTGTCCGACCATCAACGAACTTCGGACTTCCGGCCGGCCTCCAAGTGATGCCGGATTTCTGCTCGGCCTCCACACACCGCCAGAATTCTACCCTATGCCAGATTTTTACCCGACGTTGGACTTCAGCTCATCGCCGAACTTCTACCCGACGTTGGACTCCCACTCATCATCGTACTTCAGTCGGTTGCTGGATTTCTACCCGACGCTGAACTTACGCTCGACGTCGGACTTCCACCTAATACCGGGCTTCTACCAGATGCCAGAATTCTGCTCGTCGCCAGATTTTTA
This sequence comes from Dendrobium chrysotoxum, assembly GCA_019925795.1. Lineage (NCBI taxonomy): Eukaryota > Viridiplantae > Streptophyta > Magnoliopsida > Asparagales > Orchidaceae > Dendrobium > Dendrobium chrysotoxum. The sequence goes on from CM034297.1 coordinate 36,644,074, forward strand.
CCTGACGCCGGATTTCTACCCATCGCCTAACATTCGTCGGACTTCTACCCGATGTCAAACTTCTACCCAACATCGGACCTCCACTCATTGCCAGATTTCTGCCAGTTACTGGACTTTCATCAGATTCCTACCAGATATCGAACTTCTACTCATCGCCGGACTTCTATCCGGCCACCAACTAATGTTGGACTTTTGCATGGCCTCCAATTGATTTTAGACCATCATCGCCCTCCGACAACGTTCTTTTTGACAACTACCATCCATCGACTATGGTCCTTCCTATCTCTGTTGCCAGACAATGGTCTTTATGACCTCCGTCGCCCGTCGACACAGTCCTTCTGACTTATGTCTCCCACCGACTACGGCCCTTCCAACAAAGCAAACATCAACAATGATTCTCTATATTCCCACCATAAATTGTACTTCAAATGATGTACTTTAAGTCAAGGCCTTCCCCCTAAGGAAGTGTCTTATTTGTAATCAACTGCAAATACTAGTGGATTCATTCAAACTGGGCTAGGCCCCGTGGTTTTTTTCCTTTTTTCAGGGGTTTTCCACATAAAAATCTTGGTGTCTCTCATAAATGCTATATCCTCTCTCTTTTATCTAATTGCGTGCTGGATCTTCGTACAATGCTAAGATGTTAAATTTTATATTTCTCTACTGCCGTGAATATTCCAGGACACAATAATTATAGTCAGAACAGATTTCCCCTCCAACTTCTTCTCTCTTCATTTTACCACAATCCTGAATAAATTTATATGAAAAAACTAGAAACCATTTCTGCAATAAAGTTCACGATGATGACCTCTACATTTGTCATCTATCCAAAGGTAATGGTATTATAGGTTTGATTATTTAGATTTGAATATGTTATTTGCACTCTAAATCCTAACTCCGAACATTGTTAGAAATTAGAATACATATTAGAAAATTTTAAGAATCGTTTTCAAACCATTTTCAAAGTAACCTTGAACTATGATCGAATCTTTTTCAGAATATAATCAGATCATCTATAAACTATGATCAAATCATCATCAATCCATGATAAAATCATCTTCAAAACATGATTGAATTCTCTTTGAATCATATTCAATTCTAATAACAAAGTGGAACTTAGTTAGTCCACAAAAGGTTTGATCTTTCTTCAAAGATAGTTTGATTGAGGTATGAAGATGGCTAGAATATTATTTAAAGATTGTTTAGTCAAACTAAATGTTTGAAATAGGCGAACCAAATGACACCATAATCGGTCCAATCCAAACCCAAATGGGTCCAAATTGAGAGCCCAAAGCCTATTTGGAAGCTTCATAATATTAATTGGATGACCTACTTCTATTTTAAAACCCTTATATGTGACCTTATCATCACAACGGGTTTCCCCCACCTGATACATTAGCTCGAGTGGGGTTTATTTGAAAGTGAGATTCGGTTTCCCAAAAGGTTTGATCTTTCTTCAAAGATAGTTTGATTGAGGCATGAAGATGGCTAGATTATTATTTAAAGATGGTTCAATCATATTTATGCTATACTCATGCATAGAGTTGACGAAAATGGTTTTTATATTCTATTGTACATACACCTTGATATGTCACCATAAATTTATCTTCATTAGGCACAAATATCGATGCAAATGTGAATAAAAAACTTCCAAAATTATAGACTCTATGGCGAACTAAGATTTCAACAAACTTATAGTCAAACTAAACGTTTGAAATAGGCGAACCAAACGACACCAAAATCGGTCCAATCCAAACCCAAATGGGTCCAAATTGAGAGCCTAAAGCCTATTTGCAAGCTTCATAATATTAACTGGATGACCTACTTCTATTTTAAGACCCTTATATGTGACCTTATCATCACAACGTATTTCCCCCACCTGATACATTAGCTCGAGTGTGGTTTATTTGAAAGTGGGATTCGGTTTCCCACGGGCGCAAGCCCCTGTGGTTAATTACATCTCAAGCTGGGGCTTGAGAAAACTCTCGATTAAGGATTCTATATTATTCTTCCCAAATTGGGATTGGCACATAGGGAGAAGACTAGAAAATACTACCCAAAGAGAAAGAAAGGTTCAACTAGGCTTAGTCAACATGCACGACTTAGATCAACATCTAGAGGGACTAAGGTAGTGAGAAGAAACTGGAGAAAATAAATAAATCACGCACTCGAAGCATGCATGAGAGAAGGATGGAGGTGGCGTCATCCGTGTGACGCAGATAGGTAGGGTTTATAGTCTCCGAACGATAGAAGGCTCACCTACTGATGAGGCATACTATGAAACAATAGTAGCCTTGAATCCTAAATCTAATGGGTTTAGTGTTCTACGCATAACACCAACACCCGTGCCCTAGCTAATGCAATACAAAACCTGAACTTACCCCGGCCTGGATTGGGGAGCCAGCTAACTACCTAGTCGCTTCAAAATCATGAGTCCGGTCATTTTTATGAAATATGGGTAGGTAGGTTATAGTTTTTGGAAATAGGACCGACGTCTAGAGGATTTCCTAATTGGCCCCATACTTATATTGGGTGAATGCTCCTAGAACTAATGCAATTAAAATTTTGATTTAATTGATTTCTAATGCAATGCATGCTGGTTAAAGTATCCAAATCAGATATGCACATGATTTTTAAAAAAGGCTTATGAAAATAATTTTTAGAATTAGACTGGGCTTCCACTGGTCCGGCACCTCATCCTCATAGGTCAGATTATCTAGACTCTACCCGTAGGCCGGGAAGTGTCTTATAGAAGAGAGAGAGAAATGAAATAATATGCATGCGACCCCGGATGATTCCGGCAGTTCCCTAGATCTTTAGGTTGCTAAATTATTTAAACCTTAAAATTTTAGATATTAGTTATGAGTAGAAAATATTTAGTCCTTAGAGAGCCTAGCAAAATCCAGGCTAAAACAAAAGCGGTATGCAGATCGCCAATAAACTAAGAAAATCAGGCAACCCTAGAGGCAGATAATCATAAATAAAACACATCAAAAATTATCCAAACCAATTAATAAATGTCCATTAGCCAACTGCCCTTAATTACAAACTAGGGTCTGTAGAAAATAAAGTGGCCGGGCACCACTGCCAACAACCCGGGTTTCTAATCCTAAAACAGATGCAAGTTATTTTGAGTGGGATACTGTAGATCTTCATCTTCTTGATCTTCACTTCCTTGGACTCCTTGGATTTCTCTTCCTTGGACTCCTTGGGTAGTAGAATGATCCAAATTTGGGCTCTCCTCATAATATTAAATGTGACCTACTTATAGTCGAATCAAGCGGCTCGATGAGACGATTCAAACGAGCCCAAAATTGCCAAATTTTAGCATCATCAAGACACTCAAATGCTCGATAAATGACTTATGATTGACGGAGTTGATGTCGACCGTTCTCTTCCTAACCCCCGACTATTGCCAGCCTCCAATCGTCGCCATATAATCTATAATGATAAAATTGTTGGAATCTGCACAATGTTGTCTATCATATGTAAATCTTATTTGAATAATATTTGAGCCATATTCCAACCTTATTCAAGAGAGGTTCGAACAATGTTCCGAACATGTTTGAACCTGATTGTAACACAACCCAAACCCTACTCGAACAGTGTTCATACTTATTCAAGCCTAATTCAAAAAAATTGGAAGCTAATATTCGAACATGTTCGAATGTATTTCAAACCTAGCTCAAATATGATGTTTAGTCCTAATAAAATCTTATTTGAATCAATATTATTCATTTAGATTCTAAATAAGTAGCTTAAATGAACTTTTAAAAATATTTATCTAAAAAAATAAATAGCGAGTATATAATTCTCCAATTTTGGCCATTATGAGGGATATAAAATAATAGCAGAGGTAGAAATGTTTTTTACTAGAGGTATATAAATAGATTATTGTAAAACAGCTTAAATCTTTTTTGACAGATATCCATAATCCTAAACTCAATAATTTTAGACAGGACACAAATTAAACTTTTTTGAAAAAAATCATATTTAAGCGTGTGTATATATATATATATATATATAAATTATCTTAAAATTTTGGGCAGGGATAGCCCTCATGGACCCCATTCCTCTTATATATAATCTAAAATTTAATATTTGTTTTCTTAATATTCTAATAATTAAATTATATATATATATATCTGTGTGTGTGAAGAAAGAATGATTCTCTTATAATATTTACTTGTTAATGACATGTAAGAATTATGCTGTTATATTAAAAAATAGATAATAGATAAATAAATAAATAAAAATTTTGTTGCATGCATGTAAATCCCTCTATATTAATTTTAAAATAATTTACTATTCGACGTCTCATTATGAGTACTAATATTATGTAGGGGGCTAAGTAATCTGACACAACAACTTAATATAAATATGACTCAAAAAATTCTTGTTTAGTTATGTTCTGGTGGTCTTAAGTTTTGACCAAAAATTTTTTTGGTTGGAGTTACGTGGGTGATTTTCAATTTAAATGGTCGTGTTTGGATCAAATGAGTCATGCTGATCTCAAAAAATTTAGGATCCATATAATAAATGAGTTTGGTTCATGATAGGTGAGTTTAGATCAAATATTTTGAATTGCACAATAATTTAGTCGGATTTAGCTCAAATGGTTTTTGGGTTGGATAGACTTCATAGCAAACATGAATTTGATCCACCAACCCAAATTAGCACCCATATTATGCATTAGATAAACATATATAAAAATTATTTAATTTACTTATTTAGATGCTTAGCTTGAAAGGAGGGAATGGAGTAGCATTTTTTTTTTTTTTTTTGAGAGACTATTTGTTTTGAAGTAAAAAGAGTGTAAAGTATTTCAAATAGGTTTTGAAAATATTGATATTTGCTTCGAAGTAAAAAGAATGCATAGTAAGATTTTGAAGTATTTGGACTTCAACATTTACTTCAATTTCATTGGAAATATTTATATATGATCGAGTTCCAAACTATAATTTTTTTTCCATTGTTACCCAGGTCGCCGCTTGCCCCTGCCATCATTGGTACTAGTCAATCAATACTGGTGTCCCCGCCCCGCTAATCGCCACCTGCCACCATCGCCACTGGCCACTTTGCACTGCCCTTACCCATCATCAACCAGCTCCCCCAACATCCCCATAGGTCACCGCCAGCCATCACCAGCCACCATCGTTCGACGGCCACCTACCATTACCCAAGCAAACTGTCAGTTGACGCCATAGGCCAGCACTATCCAGCTACTTCATGCCAAACCGAAAAATTCAATTAGCTTCATTTATTCTATACCCATTCAAATAATTCCAAATATTTGAAATATATTGTATTCCTTGTATATTGATATTTTTTTCTATATTCCTTTTATTGGCAAATCAAAAAACCCCGTAATTATTTTATAAGCCCCATAATTATTTTATAAATCTAGCTAATGAAGTAATGATGTGACAAAAATTTTTTATGTAATTTTTGTAAGCCAATATAATTTCTCATTTATTATTTTTATTGGTGACCCATTTGGTTTTTCTGTTTTGCTTTAGCTCCGAATAGAAGTAGGTTGAGATTAACCAATAATATTCATGATAATTCAGTTGAATTAGATTTATCATGTGAATGAGGCATTGAAATTAAGGGGATTGGATCAAGTCAAATCAAGCTAAATTATTTCTAAGAATATTAATTTGGCATGATTCCTTCAAACAATTTGGAAACTTAGGGCTTCGATGAAAACAATGGGTTGGAGTAGATGGAAATAAATAGAGTATTTGAATTAACAAAGAAGAATTAGTCGATTTTCTTTTTTCTTCGTCATATTTATTGTATAATAGCTTTCAATAATTTTATATTCTGAGCAATTTTAAAATTAGAAGAGATTATCTACATAACGTATAATTACATACTACTGGTAAGAGATCTTACATAATAAAAGCATTATTATAGTTGGTAATGTATAATTTATATTGCGATATTTTGTTGGCTATTAATAGACCAATAGTAATAATTTTCGCTCAATAAATTCATACTTAAATGAAGTGTTTTTGTATTAAATTTTTTATTTAAAGAAGATGCGAACATAGCGCTTACCTCGCTGCCATACGAAACAAAGGTTAGAGCACCACATTCTTCACCTCATATTGAAAAGCCTATGTGCTTGTTGAGGCTTCGTTTGGGATGACTTTCTTACTGTATTCTAAAGATGTTTTCTAGTACAAAAATTTCTAATTCAAAAAAATGTTATACTAAAAAGTTGTTTTAGAAAGCAATAAGAAAGCCATCCCAAACAAAGCCTGAATCTTAAATTAGAGGCTTCACTTGCAACATATTGATGTATCTGAGTGGATGAAAAACAATATGAGTGAATTTAATAGTTCGTAACATGTCTAATCGAATAAGGCCATGAAAACACATCTACTTGAGTGAAGGCAACTGAACCTACTTTAAAGTTTGATAATGTTGATATCAGGTTTTCCAAGCTTGCTTATGGATACATGATTAGTGCAATTACTATGCATTTGCCTTTTATTGTTGTCCTAAAAGAAAAAAAAAAATTGTAGAAGAATTTGCCATATCTTCTTTAATATCTCCTATTAAAAAAATTATGATCATCAATAAAATGTTGGACTTTACAATCAGAAACATGATAGAATAAAAGTTTATTACTATGGTAATATGGAATGACTTTAATTCCTATTTTTATGTGTTGTTGAAAATTTTCTTTTTTAATGAGATGGGATACTTATAATGATGTTTGAGAATTAAAATATAAGATTGATCATATTCTAATTCACTCTAGAAAAACAGGGTGCTAATGGAAAGAAAATTAAATATTTCTATCCCTTAAATTTTCTTTTGAGTCAATTTTTCTTGATCCAAAAAAAGATGTGAATAGTTTTGTCAGATTTTCAACCTTATTATATGTTGTGTGGGCCATGGTTAAACATAAAGCATAATATTGGCAAGTATAACTTATTTGACTGAATCTATCACCAAGATCAATTTAGAGCCCTACCCTCCAAAACAAAGTGCAATTGCAAACAACATAATTTCTACTTTATAGTTATATAGACATTAACACAAATTAATTTATTGAAAGCATTTTAAAATCTTCGCTCCATTCCACATAATGCTTCTAATAATCACACACACACACACATATATATACATATACATATACATTCTAACCTCACTCTAGATTAGGTTGACTTTAACTCTACTTGAAATAACAGTTAGGGAAATTGTTGACCTCATTCTTAAGTGAGGTCAATACTCCAAATAAAAAATCCAATCCAACACTATGCTTTGGTATAATAACCACATCATTGATATTAAAATCATCACTTGATTGCTAGTAAAACGAGTTCAATTTTGGAACTAATTGTACAATGGAAACTCAACTGTATAGTACAAACAGTTCATATTGGATTTTACTAGACGACCCAAATTTCGTCTAGTAAGCCCTTAGGTGAATTATACATTACTAATTAATTCATACAGCACGAAAAGTTGAAATTGCATCATACGAGATGACCCAAACATTGTCCCGTGAGCCCTCAGGTGATGTGTTCAAAACTTCATTTGACTTGCATCAAACCAAAACCCAAGTTATGATCAACCTTAGTTGACCATATGAAGCACTTAAAACCTAAAGTTACATCTCATGCGTTTGAACTTTGCCATTGCATGGAACCTACTCCAATGTATTCAACACATCATTTGGAATGAGTTGAACCCAATCTTAACCCATAGGTTGACCTAGTTGATCAAATAAATCATGGTTGACTAATTGCATCCTAAAGGATTTTAACATGCATTTTATATGAAAGGGCTTTGCCAATCCTTGAAACCAATTCCATTGAATTCAAAATTTGATTTGGTTGGAATATAATAAACCCAACCCTAACCCTTGAGTCAACTTGGTTTACCAAGTCAACCAAGGATGTCAAAGTATTCAAATATGGAAGTCCATTGTAAATCAATTAAATAAGGTAAAATCAGATTCATTTGACCATAGAAAACTAGTTATGGGATCCCTCTAAACTAGCCTTTAGAAACCCAAGCCTTGGGCTTACTTGGGTTAACCACTTGGCTTGACCCAAATAGTCAAAATAACCATACATTGAGTCAAATCTAAGCTTAGACTAAACTAATCCAAATAAGCATTGCCATTATATTCCATATGGTTACGTGTATTTATCTTGATCAGTCCACCCATTGGACTGACGTATGTTAACTCATTGAGCTAGCCTAAATGCCACTCAAAGTATCAAAACTAAACTAGATTGCATGCCTGACTTGCCTAAGACCAGGTGGCACTCAGATTGAGTTCAGGAACATTCTAGGAGGTTTTCCACCTAATGGTTGGTATTGAAACTGTGTGGATACTGTTAGCGGGCTAATTATTTCTTACCGAATTGAATTGCACCATGTGAAAAGGTCGGCTGACTGGGTATATTGGATTTAAAATTAAATGAAAATTTGTGAATCCTTAAAAATTCATAACTCCTCCTCGACATGTAAAAATTGCACATGCTTAGGCTCTATAGATTAATCTTGAGGATTACTATCAAACCGCCATGGTCTTGAGTTATAACATGCAAAACATTAATCATAATTCCATGAAAACTTTTTAGGGTATATCTTGGATTATTCACAAAATATAAATCACTATGGGATCAAATTGAAGGTAATGATTATTAGGTGTGCTTAGCACATGCCCAAAGACATTTAATTTAATTGAATTGTTTATGGAGTCCTAAGGATTTTTCTAAACTCATAGGTCATTGTTTGACATATGGATTTGAAAATTCATAAACAAGAGTCCATAGGGAATAATGGGTTGGTGTGATTGCAATGTTATGTTAATACGTTGGTTAACCACTAATTTTAACCAAATCCCTTGAGTCTAAATCCTTAATAAATTACTAAACTTATAGATGCACTTAGTTTTGGTGATTGATATCTTACTCTAGGGTGGCTTTTGAAAGTACGAGATGCGCCAAGAGGGGGGGTGAATTGGTATTTTAAAAAATCAATCCTAAACAAGAGTTCTACTTTTTTTGTATTTTTTAAAGGATAACTCAACGAATAGCGTGCGGAAGCAAGTACAACGTTCACAATGATGATATTGGTAATTCAATTATAACTTTCACAATACAAGATTTAAATTATGATTTTTCACCAAGTAATTTAACATACTAATTAAGAGCATGAAAAGTAAAGTATGATAAAATGGAAAAAATACACCAGATATTTTTTTAGTGGTTCGGTCACTTGACCTACGTCCACTCCCCGAAGTCCTCTACTCCGGGATTTTAACTAGTAAAAGTTGACTCTCCTTTTGCTCCCACAGCAAGGCGGAGAAGCCTTTACAATACTCACTTTCACCTCCCTTGGTGCGGCGGAATACCAAATGCTATGTCACCCTCCTGGTGATGACAGCGAACCTTCTCCTTTTTCTCCCTCCTGGAGATGGCAGAGTACCTTGACGGTGTTGATCTTGAAGTGACTCTTCCCTCGAGAACTTTCCCGAGACTCCCCAAAACCACAAGAGGAGCAAAGCATGCAGCTAGCTTGGAGCCACCGTGTGATCCCCTCATACTACTTCTCCCTCACGCTCAAGCTCACCTTCACCTTCCTCTCGCAAGCCCTGGATCTCTCCGAGGAAAAACTTCTCCTTCACGAATCTCCTTCTTCCCTCAAAGCCTCTCCCAGCAAGAGGATAGACCAACAACTCCTTATAAAAAAATTTAAGTTGTTTTTTTATCAGGCTTCAGAAAACCCTAAAGATTTCAACTTTTGTGTTTCTGTTCGTACAGTACGATATATAATCATACAGTACGATCAGTTCAAGTACAGCTCCGTCCAGTATGAGCATAGACAAACAGTTATCGAAGTTTATACATATCGTACTGTACGATATGTATATCGTACAGGACGATAATGTTGATTCGTACTGTTCGTACAGGACGATCTGTGGGATGATCCCTGGGATGAAAAAATTCATCTCTACCAGTCGTCCAGCACTCCACTAGTCATACAGTACGATTAGTTTGTTTCAGGATATCATCCTGTACGATACGAATATCGTCCAGGATGAATAGAATAAAAAATCTTGGTTTCGTCTGGTACGATCGATGGGATGACTGAAATCATCTCTGTCAGTCGTCCAGCACTCCACTAAACGTACAGTACGATTAGTTCATTTTAGGATAACGTCCTGTACGATACGAATATCATCTAGGATGAACAGAACAAAAAACCTTAGTTTCATCTGGTACGATCGAAGGGACGAATGTAATCGTCTCTGTCTATCGTACGGTACGATATATCATCATATAGTACGATCGACATTAAATAAGAAACCAATGTTTATTTCCTGATTACGGGAGATAATTTTGATAAGTATTCAATTAATTGTACCGTACGATCATCATCGTACAGTACGATCAGTTCAGGAAATCAAAATTAGGAACTTACCAAACTTATTCTGGCGGCTAGGGTTTTTCAATTGAATCTTATGGTACAGTACGATTAGATTACAAATTTGATCATCTGAAAAATAGCCGTTAGCCTGAGTATTATTAATTAATCGTACAGTATGATATTCTCAAACAAAATTTTAACATTTATAATAAATATCTCCCTGTGTGTGTGCGTGGTTGCTCCTTTCACATACATGTTTCTGTGGCAGACTCAAGAAATAAAAATAAAGAAATGAAAATTACAGACTTTTCAACATCCTATTCTACCCGGTTTGAGTCTCCAGTAACCTTGAGCAGTGTGCATCTGACCTGAAATGTTAGTGCTCATATATAAGGATAAGCATTTGTAATATAAAGGAAGTCCATATGGATTCAGTAAGTATTAGTTGTCACTATCAAAATTAAGTGCTCGGGATCCTGGATTTCAACAATCTCCCTTTTTTTGATGGTGTCAAATAATATTTTCTGATGGCCACAGTTGTTCTGACTTTCTTAGCTCCCCCTCTGAAGAATAACTTATCACTTTTTAAATAGGAGGAGAGAGAAAAAAAATTATTTTCTTTTTATTATAACATATAAAAAAACATAACAAGAGAAAAACATGTAGTGAGAACAGAAGAGTAAACATAAACAATTGATGTCATTAATAGTAAGAAAAATAGAATAACACAGAACACAGAAACGTCTCCCCCTTTTGACAGCACCAAAAAAGGAAGAACAAAGAAATAACTACAATGACAAGAAACTAAAAAAAAACATAAATAACTACAATAACTCAAAATTCTGGATCCTGATCCGGAGGTGGTGGTGGAGGTCATGGAAATAGTTGGTAGTACTGATGGAGGGACGCAAACTGGTGATCGATGGAGGTGAAGCGCTCCCTAAACCACTTCATATCACTTTCATGCTCCTGATGTTGCTGAGCAATGTGGGAATCCAACCTAGTCTCCAATCGATCAAGGCGTTGAATGATGTCATCGTGAGGGTAGTCGGGAGGAGCAAGACCAGGTGGGTGGATTGGTGGTGGTGGAGGGGCGTCAGCAGGAGCAGCAGCCTCTTTGTCATCAAACTCAGGATTGGCGTGAGCGGCCCCCCGATGGAATAAGATGCGAAAAGAGGCATCTGAGTAGAAGATAGGAAGATGATCTGGAGGTAGCGGATAATGAAGTTGGTACTTGGCATCTAAGATGTATCCTATGACATGTCATAAAGCAAGGTTCAGTTTTCGGCAGGCACCGGGATATCGGTATGCAGACAGGGTATGGATATAATCAAAAACCATTTGAGCTTCATTAAATTTTGTTCCAGACATTATTATATATGTGACGATAGAAAGCAGTGGAGTAATATAGATGCGGTTGCCAGCTTTGGGTATGATGGACGTGTGAAGGACATGCTGGATAACGCGGGCATTCTGATTCAGGGTTTGGATAATGGGCAGGTGTTGATTGGATGGGACACCTCTAAGGGTCATATTAACTGATGTCCAATCATAATCATGTGAGATCATAGATTGGGGATGAGGGCCGTCAGTCGACAGCCCAATGTGTGCAGCTATGTCATTGACGGTGATAACGACATGCTGTTTACAGATATAGGAAGTGAAAGTGGTGTTCTCTAGGTCAATTTTGACATTGGCAAGAAAATCAAAAAGAAGTTCGGAGTGGAAAGAAAATGCTAGAGTCAACAGGAATTAAAGGGTGGTGGAGCCAAAAAGGTTCATCACCTCAAAATTCAGAGCGGCTTGATTCAGCATTCGAGATGGAGTGATTTTGGCTTCTTTGAGTTTATTATATACTTTCTCGTCTACAGCGGAGAGAAAGCGATCGTCGAATCATCGAGAGGAGGAAGGGCTCCCGACGATCATTCAGCCGCGTTTACTTACAACAGACATGGTTGAAGAAGGGATTTGAGAAAGGGAGGAAATTTGTAGTGAGTGAGAGTGAGTGAGTGTAGTCAAAAAATCCCTCCACTTTATAGAATTTGTGAACTATCATACAGTACGATTAAGGATCGTATAGTATGATAGGTGCAATAATGTCGTCTGGATGACTGTTCAAAAAAAGCGAGTCAAATCGTACAGTACGATCAGAATTGTACTGTACGAACGTGAGTGTGAGGCGTTCGTCCCGAGAAGTCGTCTGAACGACCTTTGACAAAAAGAATCGTACAATACGAATAGGTGTTCGTACAGTACGAAATGCAATAATGTTCGTACCGGCCGGGTTTAAATTCATCCTAATCCATTTGACACGTGGATCGTACCGTACGATGTGTAGTTCGTACAGTACGATGGCCAATAATGTGTATCGTACGGTACGAGTGGTGAGTCATACAGTATGATATGTGTAAGACATGAGAGATCTGGACCGTGAATGGGAGTGGACGGCTGAGATTTGAGTGATTTTAATAGTATCGTACATTACGATATTGGATCGTACAGTACGATTCTCAGAGAAATTCAAGGTTTGTCATCAGCAAGGTAAGAGGATTAGGAAACCATTTTTTTCATTTTTATTTTTTTATCATTTTTATTTTTTTTATTTTATTTTATTTTTTTTATATTTTTTTTGTTTTTAAACAAACCAATCATAACAAATACACACAATTTTTTTTTTGTTTTAGGCTTGAATGTCTATGACACCTAAATTTATTCTTAAGGTGCTAAATGTGTCATAATCTAATTTTTTATGAAAATGTCAGCCAATTGATCTTCAGTAGCAACGTGGTGCAGTTCAATATCTCCTTTGGCTACGTGATCTGTGATGAAATGATGTCTAATGTCTATATGTTTTGTTCGGGAATACTGAATTGGATTTTTGGATATACAAATAGCACTAATGTTGTCACACATGATTGGAATGGTTCCTACAGGTAGTCCTAGATCTAACAGTTGTTGTTTTAACCATAAAACTTATGCGACACAGCTACCTACCGCTATATATTCTGCTTCGACTGTTGATTAGGCTACTGAATTCTATTTTTTACTGGACCATGAAACTAACGAATGTCCAATGAATTGATAAGTACCAGAAGTGTTTTTCTATCTACCCTACATCCTGTAAAGTCTGAATCTGAGTACCCTAAGATTTCAAAAGTAGTGCTATGTCTAGGATACCAAATTCTTAAGTTCGGGGTGCGTAGTAGATATCTAAGAATTCTTTTGACAGCAGTCAAGTGAGATTCTTTCGGGTCAGCTTGAAAGCGAGCATAAAAACACACACTAAACATTATGTCTGGTCTACTGGTAGTCAAGTAGAGAAGCGATCCAATTATTCCCCTATACCTCTTTTGATCTACAGACTTCCCACTGAGATCTTTATCCAATTGAATGTTAGAGCTCATGGGTGTATTCATAGCCTTAGCATTGTCAATTTCATATTTTTTCAAAATATCATTTATGTACTTAGATTGGCTAAGGAATGTTCCACATTCCGTTTGTTTTACACTAAATCCAAGGAAGTAACTAAGTTCTCCCATCATACTCAATTCAAACTCATCACTCATTATTTTTGAAAATTCATTACATAAGCTTTTCTCCATCGATCCGAACAAGATGTCATATACATAAATCTGAACAATGAGTACCTCAACTCCTACCTTCTTTAAGAATAAGCTTGTGTCCACACTACCCTTAACAAAGCCTCTATCTAGTAGGAACGTACTAAGTCATTCATAGCAGGCTCTAGGTGCTTATTTTAACCTGTATAGTGCCTTTTTCAGTTTGAACATGTGGTTTGGAAATTATGAGTTTTCAAACCCCGGAGGTTGCTCCACATAAACATCTTCCTTGATTACCCTGTTCAGGAAAGCACTCTTGACATCCATTTGATACAGCTTAAAATCCCTAAAACAAGCAAAGGCTAACAGTACCTTGATGGCTTCTAGTCTAGCTACCGGAGCAAAGGTTTCTTCAAAATCTATTCCTTCAATTTGGTTATACCCCTTTGCTACTAACCTAGCCTTATTTCTCACTACTATCCCAGAGTCATTCATCTTATTTTTAAAGACCTATTTAGTTCCAACCACACTTTGTTTTTTAGGTCTTTTGACTAATTCCCATACATCATTCCTAACGAATTGGTTCAACTCTTCTTGCATTGCTAGGATCCAAAATTCATCTCCTAAGGCTTGATCTATATTCGTGGGTTCAATCATAGATATGAATGCAGAATGACTAACCTCTTTCCTAAGTCCATGCCTAGTTTTTACCCCTTCTGATGGGTCTCCTAAGATCAGTTCTCTAGGATGATTAGAGGAAAATTTCCAATCTCTAGGCAGATGTTCCTGAGGTTTCGCTCTAGTCTCTATGGTAATGGTTTCTACTCCCCGTATAATCTCAATTTCTTCTTCTTCATGATTAGATTCAGAAGTCTTATTAGATTCATCAAATATCACATGGGTGGACTCTTCTACTACTAGGGTTCTCTTATTGTATATTTTATAGGCTTTACCTACAGATGAGTAGCCTAGGAAAACCCCTTCATCAGATTTAGGATCGAACTTTCCTAAGGGTGACTTGCCATTGATTAGGATGAAGCATTTGCAACCAAAAATGTGTAAGTGGGAAAGATTGGGTGTCCTACCCTTAAGCAACTCATAGGGTGTCTTATTACATTTGGATCTAACATTTATCCTATTTAACACATAGCACGCGGTATTCACTGCTTCTGCCCAAAAATATCTAGGAAGAGTGTATTCAGCAAACATAGCCCTAGCAGCTTCAACTAAAGTTCTATTCTTTCTTTCTGCTATTCCATTTTGCTGAGGAGTTCTAGGAGCAGAGAAGTTATGTTCTATTCCAACATCTTTACAAAAAGATTCAAATTTATCATTCTCGAATTCTCCACCGTGATCACTATGAATTGTTGAAATTACACATCCTAATTTCCTTTGAATCCAAGTGGAGAAAATTCTAAACTCTTCAAATGACTCACTCTTATGAGCTAGGAATTTCACCCAAGTAAACCTAGAGTAGTCATCCACTATTACAAACCAATACAACTTCCCTCCTAGGCTAGGTGTACTAACAGGTCCGAACAGGTCCATGTGGAGAGTTTCTAGTGGCCTAGTGGTGTTGATATCCTTGATTGCATGAAATGAAGATTTAACATGTTTTCCTAATTGGCAGGCATCACAAAGATGATCCTTAGTAAAGTCTAACTTTGGTATGCCTCTAACTAAGTCTTTCTGAGTGATGTTCCTAAGTGTTTTCATACTAGCATGGCATAGTCTCCTATGCCATAACCAAGAGTCATCAGCTATTATTTTCAGACACAGAGTTTGAGTTTTCAATACAGTTTAAACCTAACATGTAAACATTGTTTATGCATTTTCCTTCTAACACAAGTGTATCATTTAAGCTAATTATGCATTTATTAAAAAGAAATTTTATGTCAAAGCCCTTGTCACATAGTTGACTTATACTTAAAAGATTATACTTTAAACTATCAACTAAAAGTACATTCTCAATAATCAAATTCTTAGTGTTTCCAATGATACCTAAGCCCACCACTTTTCTGGTGGTGTTGTCTCCCAAAGTTTCCTTGCCTCCTGACCTGGCTTCTAGTGTCACGAACCGCTTCATATCTCCAGTCATGTATCTCGAGTAGCCACTATCCAGGTACCACACGCTCTCACTAGGTCTTTTGTGCGAGCATTCCTACAATGTCAATCACAGGTTAGCTTTGGGAACCCAAGTGAGTTTGGGTTCCACTTTATGCTTACATGAATGAAATATATGCATGTTATGCTGTGATGAATGTGATTTAGGTCTCCACACTAGATGTGTCCTATGGTGAATTGTGCATGTGCGGGCTATGTGACCTAGCATGCCACAAGAATAACATCTAACACCGGGAAATGGGTTCACTAATCTACGAGGGTGGTAGTGCCTATTTCTGGGTTTGGATGATGCATGCCATGCAGGTTTTGAATGAGATGGTTCACATGGTGGAGGCTAAAAAAACTCAGCAAACGTGGGAGGTGTTTTATTATTTTCGAATGCATGAAGTTTTTCATTTAAAAATTTATTCTCTTGGTTAAGGCTTGCATATTCAAATCTCAATGTATGCTCACTACTACTTAATTCCCCTGCTAGTTCTTCTTATTCCTTAAATGCATTCTCTAGTTCAACATGTGATGATTTCAAGGTATCGTGTGCAGTGGTTAACTTAATATGCTTCTTATTTAATGCATCATATTCATCAAGCAAAGTCATATGATCTTTATCCAAATTAGACAAATTCTTAACTACACTAGCATGCTCCTTTTATAAAGTACTAAACTCAGTGTTAAGACTAACATGCTTTTTCTTTAACTTTCTATATGAGTCATGGATTTTTTCAAAAATAATAAGCAGTTCATCGTAAGACAGTTGACATACCTCATCTTGATCTGATTGATCAAGATTATCATTAGTCATAAGATATAGATTCGTTACCTCCTCCTCTGCTTCTTCTTCCGATGATTCTGAGGCAGAGTTGGCCCAAAATGCTTTTTGTGTCTTAAATTTTCCCTTCTTGAACTTTAATCTTTCCTCACCCTTTTCCTTGGTTTGATGAGTCTTAATGTTAGGGCAATTAGCTCGGAGATGACTGGGTTTCCTGCACTTAAAGCAAATTGTGTCAGATGCAACTTTAGTATGCTTTGAGCTTTTACCTTTGTTCCAATTGCTTTGATGAAGGCGCTGCTTTCTTTTCAAAATTTTTTTGAATTGACGAGTCATCAAGGCGATGTCATCATCTTCCTCCGCTACTGAGCTATCACTTTCAGAATTGTTTACTTTTAAAGCCACCGTTCGCTCCTTCTTCTTTTCACCTACATCACTTTGTCGTTGACTCACTCCTTGCTCATAGGCAATGAGTGACCCAAGTAAATTATCAATAGAATAAACGTTCAGGTCTTTTGACTTAGTTATTGCAGTGATTTTAGCATCATAGGAGCTAGGCAAATATCACAGTATTTTATTTACTTTTTCCGAGTTAGACAACTCTCTCCCTAAAGCATGCAGAGATGTTACAATCTGGGTGAATCAAGTGTACATGTAAGTTATATTTTCACTTGGTTTCATGCAGAATAGTTCATAATCATGTAGCAGTATGTTCAACCTAGATTGTTTGACCTCACTAGTTCCTTCGTACGTGATACATAGTTTATCCAAAATTTGCTTACCAGTAGTACAAGTTGATACTCGTATAAAGTCTTCTAATTTTAATGCTCAAAAGAAATAATTTAGATATTTAGCCTTTAACTGTGCAAGTTCTCTATCCTCAATGCTCCATTCATTAAATGATATTTCAGTTTTAATTCCATTTAACATACGAAACGGTGCAGAATAACCTTCTTGGACCAACATCCACATGCGATAGTCTAGAGACTGCAAAATTGTAGACATGCGTATTTTTGAGAAATCCAATGGTATATTATCAAGTAAAGGTGGACGGGTTATAGAATAACCCTCCGCAGTGTTACGGTTACCAAATTGAGCCATGGATCTTACATTTTTAGGTTTTCTAAAACACTATTTTGAAACCCCGCTCTGATACCACTTGAAGGTACGAGATGCGCCAAGAGGGGGGGTGAATTGGTATTTTAAAAAATCAATCCTAAATAAGAGTTCTACTTTTTTTTATATTTTTTAAAGGATAACTCAACGAATAATGTGCAGAAGAAAGTACAACATTCACAACGATGATATTGGTAATTCAATTGTAACTTTCACAATACAAGATTTAAATTATGATTTTGCACCAAACAATTTAACGTACTAATTAAGAGCATGAAAAGTAAAGTAGGGTAAAATGGACAAAAAAAAAGAGATTTTTAAAGTGGTTCGGTCACTTGACCTCCGTCCACTCCCCGGAGTCCTCTACTCCGGGATTTGCACTAGTAAAAGTTGACTCTCCTTTTGCTCCCACAGCAAGGCGGAGAAGCCTTTACAATACTCACTTTCACCTCCCTTGGTGCGGCGGAATACCAAATACTATGTCACCCTCCTGGTGACGGCAGCGGACCTTCTCCTTTTTCTCCCTCCTGGAGATGGCAGAGTACCTTGACGATGCTGATCTTGAAGTGACTCTTCCCTCGAGAACTTTCTCGAGACTCCCCAAAGCCATAAGAGGAGCAAAGCATGCAGCTAGCTTGGAGCCACTGTGTGATCCCCTCACACTACTTCTCCCTCACGCTCAAGCTCACCTTCACCTTCCTCTCGCAAGCCCTGGATCTCTCCGAGGAAAAACTTCTCCTTCACGAATCTCCTTCTTCCCTCAAAGCCTCTCCCAGCAAGAGGATAGACCAACATCTCCTCATAAAAAATTTTAAGTTGTTTTTATATCATGCTTCAAAAAACCCTAAAGATTTCAACTTTTGCGTTTCTGTTCGTACAGTATGATATATAATCATACAGTACGATATATAATCGTACAGTACGATCAGTTCAAGTACAGCTCCGTCCAGTACGAGCACTGACAAACAGTTATCGAAGTTTATATATATCGTACTGTATGATATGTATATCGTACAGGACGATAATGTTGATTTGTATTGTTCGTACAGGATGATCTATGGGACGATCCCTGGGACGAAAAAATTCATCTCTGCCAGTCGTCCAACACTTCACTAGTTGTATAGTACGATTAGTTTGTTTCAGGATATCGTCCTGTATGATATGAATATCGTCCAGGACGAATAGAATAAAAAATCTTGGTTTTGTCTGGTATGATCGATGGGATGACTGAAATCATCTCTGTCAGTCGTCCAGCACTCCACTAAATGTACAGTACGATTAGTTCATTTCAGGATAACGTCCTGTACGATACGAATATCGTCCAGGGTATCGTACAGGACGAACAGAACAAAAAACCTTAATTTCATCTGGTACGATCGAAGGGATGAATGTAATCATCTCTGTCTATTGTACGGTACGATATATCATCGTACAGTACGATCGACATTAAATAAGAAACCAACGTTTATTTCCTGATTACGGGAGATAATTTTGGTAAGTATTCAATTAATCGTACTGTACAATCATCATCGTACAGTACGATCAGTTCAGGAAATCAAAATTAGGAACTTATCAAACTTATTCTGGCGGCTAGGGTTTTTCAATTGAATCTTATCGTACAGTACGATAAGGATCGTACAGTACGATTAGATTACAAATTTGATCATCTGAAAAATAGCCGTTAGCCTGAGTATTATTAATTAATCATACAGTACGATTTTAAATCGTACAGTACGATATTCTCAAAAAAATTTTAATATTTAAAACAAATCTCCCCGTGTGTGTGCATGGTTGCTCCTTTCACATACATGCTTCTGTGGCAGACTCAAGAAATAAAAATAAAGAAATAAAAATTATAGAATTTTCAACATTCTATTCTACCTGATTTGAGTCTCCAGTAATCTTGAGCAGTGTGCATCTGACCTGAAATGTTAGTGCTCATATATAAGGATAAGCATTTGTAATCTAAAGAAAGTCCATATGGATTCAGTAAGTCTTAGTTGTCACCATTAAAATTAAGTGCTCGGGATCCTGGATTTCAACAGCTTTGATATGCTAAAATTTAGTGGGTTTGAGTCACATGTATGCATCTACCTATGTTTGAAATTTCATTATATTTGTAGGTCATTTGGTCTTTCATTTAGCAAACCCAAGTTTCTTATGCAAAATTGACTTAGGATCTTTAAAAATTTCTAATAAATTCAAATTAATTTTAAAAATTATGTATAGTAGACCAAATTGCTCATAAATAATAGCTTAATAAAAAAATAAAAAACCCATAAGATTCATTCATAATTTAAATTAATTTTAGAAATTAAGAAATTTTCTAATTAATTAAAATAAATATTTAAAAAATATATGAAGATTATCAAAATAGTTTTAAACACTCAAAATTATCCCTAAAAGTCATTTTTGACATTTGGGGAAGATCTTAAGAGGTTTGGAGCTGATTTGGTATAAAAATAAGAAAATGCTTCTAATTAAATAATTAAATAAATATAAATACATCAAACTTCAAAAATTTATAATTAAATCTAAAAAAATCCAATCTAGTAAAATCAAAGGCATTAAAATTTTAATTAAATATAATATTTATTAAAAATACCAAAAATCTAAAATTCACTATATATAAAAAAGTCAACATTTGGGTCAAATTTAGTTCATAAAATGCATCAAACTTCAATACTTTATAACTAAATCTTGAAAAATGTAAATCTAGTAAACTCAAAAGCATTGGACTCATCTCTAAGTGTATTATTTATTAAAAATATAAAAATTTAAGAAACTAATGTAAATCAAAAAGTTAAGAAATGGACCCTTTGTTTAATGCATTAAAATATTAAAATATGAAAAATCAATAAATCATTTAAAATTTAGTAAATCATAAATACATTGAAATTAAATTCATAAATAACATTAAATAATTAACCACCATTCCTATCATTGAAATTTTTTAGGCTGGACTATTTGGATTATTTTGGGCTACATGCCCAAACGAGGCTTAAGTCCTTTTGCCCATTGTGACAATGCCATGAACAAATTTTATTGAATGTAAACATTAAAAATTAGAAATTTCATAGATCAACAACCTATCAAATTCAATCAATTTACAAATTACTATTAAAATATTTAGATGTTATAGCTTCTATACCCTTGTGCTTGCTACCTTTTAGGAGAGCAAATGTGTATTGACTAGAGAAGATTTAAGGATTAAAATATATAATCAAAATGGAAAACTCTATGCTATTAATCTACCTCAATCATGGAGAGTTGGTACCATTACATTTCTTGAGTCAAGGATATCTTGAGCAACAACTTCTAGCATTTAAAAGATATTGAAAGATATGTTCTTTAAAACCTAATATTAAAATAACTTCAATAATCAAAACATCTTTAAAAAAATTTTAAAACCTCTAAATCATTAAAACATAAATTAAAACCACACTTTAAGGACTTTAAACAAGTAAATTTATATATAGAGAACCATAAACTAAAAAGCTTAGGAACTATCCAAGCCACATAGTCTTTCTACACATACTTAGATGGTTTGCAAGGACAACCAACTCTAGCCTAGGCTAAACTAGTGGTTTGATTTGCTTGCCAAGTGTTTTTTTTGGAGAGTACGTTGTGTATGTTTATTTATTTACAACAATCTTGATATCATATATTTTTAATTCCTGCTGGTGCACTTAGGCTGTTTAAGGACTATATTAGAAGCATTAGGTTATTACACAACTGCTTTGCAATCTCATGTGCTTTTATATGATTTTATATTGCTTTAAATTCCTCTAATAGTCAAAGTAGAAATTACCTAGGAATGATGTATACATGTATAAGTCATTAAAATTTATATAGATCGAGTTGTACAATGTCTTGAATTATAAAGATTTAAATACACTTATGCATATACAAATGGGGCTTCAAAAGATGATACCCTCTCCTTTGATGGATACTCTCTCTTGGAATTCTAGAGAAGAATTGGAGCTTAAAAACCTTAAGCAAATGTATTTGACTCTATAAATATGATAATGTTAAAAACCCAGGTTTGTTGTGGTGAAGTCACCCCACCTTTCTTTTTTCTACAAAGTTCTGAGTCTATTATAAATAGTCCAATCAATGAATAAAGAAATTATTTTCTCTATTTAGTATTTTCATTTATATATCATGCATTGCATCATAACGGTGGCAGTTTACATTAGAGGGTAAAAATTTTCTTAAGTTTCTTTTATCGTATATGATCTAGACTTTATAGGAACATCTATACCATTCTAGGATGATATGGTATTAGGTATCATATACCCAACCCCTTTACCTATTTATGCATACATGCATGCATTTTTATTTCTATAACGTATGCTAGAGTATAGGACTTCTGTGCCCACCATGGGCAAGGTAGAAGGGTCCTCTTTGCGCTTGGAGGATTCTACACTTTTCCTATTGGTATAGGGTCATTATGCTGCCAAAACTTTTAAAAAATGTTGGTGGTTAGAAAATTTAGTTAGGTAAATTAAATAAGATAAAATTTAGAGTTATTAGTGAGTCTTCTTGCTAGTATCATTTAAACGTAAAGTTAAAGTTACTCATCTTGAGTCATCAAATTTTAAGAGTGAATAATACTTTGATTTCTTAGGATAGAGCTGATCTTATCATTCATAGCATCTAAGGGGATTGATTATGTATTAGGATTGTTTTCTAGCAACTCACTCCAAGCAATTGTATTTCTAGATTATAAAGACCTCTTCAATCTTTGCACATTCCTATTCAATTCTTTTAAAATTCGAAGTCTTAATCTAAATTCTAAGGATAACTAGAGAATTCATAATTTAAAGATTGTACATTTAAATCTAGTTAGCTGAAACATTTCTTTAAATTTATATGTATTTAAAAAAGATTAGTTTTTGCTTAACCTTGAGTATTCTCTTAGGAGATGTAATTAATAATAAGGGCTTACCTCTATAGGGAGTCTATAACCCATAATAAAATAAATCTTATATTAGTTTCTTTTTAAGGTGGGAGAAAAAATTATGGATGTAGACCTAAGCATGAAATACAACATTAAATATTGGATTAAATAATTGGAATAATAAGTGAATATTTCTTTTATCCTTAAGAATAAATTGAATATTCCTTATGTAGTTTTAATTATAAAATTATATTTATTGATTTAATTTTATGATTAAAATGATAGGTGAATATTCTTCTTTTCCTTAGGGATGAATTGAATATTCCTTATGCTGTATTTGATTATGAAAATAAATTGAAGGTTTCTCTTCTCAAAATGATAGTGAAATATTAGTCTGTCCTTTGGGATGGTATAATATTAATCTATGCAAATTTGAATAAAAAAACTTAACTATAGTTTTTTGTAAATCTTGTGTGACAACATTCATTAGAATGAAAATTTATACATAGGGCTCTTCATAACTTAATAATCAAAATCATAACTTTTAAAATAAGATCATAATTAATTCACCCTAAATGGATAATCACTTAAAGAGAAATATTTAGGTTAATAAATGTTTAGGGCTGTGGAGTAAACTTTTGAATTGAATAAAAATTAGGGCTCTATGACCCCTAAATAATGCTTAAATTTTCTTTGAAATAAAAATAACAATAGCTCACTTAACATACGTAAGTATATGTGCCAAATAGTGCAATAAAGTGATAGAGTAGAGTGTCAAAGCCACGAGGAAGTATGTTTACTTGCAATAAACTGCTACTATTTAATTATAATAATTATCCGACTGAAATAATAAATAAAATTTATATAGTTTCTATCACTGAATAAAATAGTAAAAATATTAGTTACAATATTTAATAAAAATATTTTAGATTGATGGGTGCAAATTGTATATCATTCTTATTGAGACTCTTAATTATATATGTGATTCAAAATATATGCATCCTAAGATCTCTATCGAGCATACAGGGGTTAAAAAGATATCTACTGACCTCATAGAGTTATAATATCTCTTTTAGAATCTAAAATAATTTACATCCCATGTCTAAGCATGTAAACATCCTATCTCACTATTCCTAGTCGTTCTTGTATTCCTCCAATGAGGCTATACATCACATTATATTTTAACTATATATAGGGATACTATGTCTATTAAATTAAGAATGGGATACTATTAAAAATATCATTTAACATTTATAAAATAAAAGTCTTCATAGTACTTAACATATTATTTACATCATGAATCTTAAATAAGAGAATTAGCCAGACATAGAATAAATGGCAAGCAAACTCTTTTTTGTTAAACTCATGAAAGTAAGAAAATACAAGAGAGTGATATCACTAGAAAGGATCAAAGTATATCCTCCACACTCCTTCTCCCTTAAATTACTAAGTTTCTTCAAGAAAATATAGGCTAAATAGTCCAAATAATTATATCTTATGAAAGTACGAGTAGGTTGTTAGACCTAATACAACTGTTCCAAGGCTAACCAAGAGGGGGGGGGGGGGGGGGGGGTGAATTGATAATTTTTAAACTCTCTTGGATTTTAGAAAACTAATTAAATAGATTTGATATAATGATAAATTTTCACAAAAATATTTTTCAACCACATAAATTAAAAAGCAGAAAAATAAAATGCAGTAAAAAGTAACAGAATAGAAGACACCAAATTTTATAGTTGTTCGGTCCAACTAGACCTACGTCCACTCCCTGGAGACTCCTTCTCCAAGTATTACACTAAATAATAGTGTCTCTCCTTTTTCCCCCATAGTAAGGCAGAGAAGCCTTTACAAACTCTCTTCCACCAACCCGGTGTAGTAGAGAACCGACGCCTTTTACACCATCCAAGTGATGGCACCGTACCAACTCTTAATTTTCATCCTCCTGGTGAAGGTAGAGAAATAAACATCCTTTCTCACCCTCCTCATGATGGTAGAGAACCAAACATCCTTTTTTGCCCTCCTGGTGAAGGCAGAGAACTCGATCTCCATTGAAAAACTTTTCTAAAGAATCTTCAAGGAAGTAGGGCAGAGTTTTGTAGGAGCAAATAAGAGATCCTCACCTTTGGGTAATCCTGTGAATCCCCTCATAATTTCTTCTTACAATATCTCTCACTCTCAACTCCCAAAACACTCTCCCAAACGCTCTCCTTTCCACTCTCAAGAAAAAAATTTGAAGCGAGATCTCTGAGTGACAGTTTTTAGGATACTTATATATTAAAGACAAGAAAAACTATCCAGAAAATTGAAAATTTCAATTTGATCATATATAAGTATAGGTTATAAATGGGTGTGTACCAAATCATGTGTGAAAATTCCAATTATACTATACGATCAATGATCATATATATGAATAGGTTAAAAATCCATGCACGATCCTGTATAAACATGATTTTGTACTCTATCAATCATCTGTACGAACTAACATCCTATAGTATGAATCAGTTCAAAAACTAAACAATTTTGTCTGGTATGATTGTGTACAAACCCATTTCATATACTGTGAATCATTTATACAAACCATACATTGTACAGTATCAACAGTTAAAATAAATTATATTTTTCTTGGTACGAAAGTGGACGGCCCCATTTCGTACTCTATGAAGCGTTTGTACGAACATACATTATACCGTACAAACATATAAATCATACAGTACGAACATATAAAAAAAGTTATAAGTTCATCTGGGATGATCTGGTACGCACCCATTTTGTACTCTGTGCATCGTCTGTATGAACCAAGGATCATACAGTATGAGTAGTACAAAAACAATTTTCACACATGATTTGATTAACTTCATTTTGGGAGGAACTACCATGATAAACTGTCTAGTATAATTTTAAATCGTACAATATGATTAATTTTAAAATCTAATTTTTGACTGACTTCCCCATTGTGTGTACATAGTTATCCAATTACAATCACACTCTCTCAGACTCAAGAAAATAAAAAAAATTACAAACTTTATTACGAGAAACCCTAATCTAGTCTGTCTTGAAGTCTTTGGCAGTCTGGAGTATAATTTTCCTGATATGTTAGTACACACAAATGACATAAAGAAATATATCCAATTGTATGTTAGGAAAAACTGTAATCATAATAATAATATTTTGATATCATCAAAAAATCACATGATATAAAACTTAATCCTGAAATCTAAGTTGCAACATCTTATACTTCCCTAGCCTCCCCCACATTTTACTCTAAGAGTTAACTAGAGGAGTACTCTGAAAAGAAGTACTAAATTTTACTTAAGTGATTGAACTTCCTTCTAAACAAAAAATCACATTTTTTATAGGAAAATAAAAAAAAGGAAACTGGCACTATGGCGCTTGAAAGAGTGGCATTGTAGAGCCCTTGAACTGAACTAGTGTCTTTGTGCTGAAACTTTGCACCACCACGATGTTTGCTGATGTGGATCAGTTACTTAGTGAATAGTCACATCTCTTCACTGAGAGAATGTATCCCTTGTAAGTTATAACTACAACACTATATTGGTGCTGACATTAGAGCATTATGGTGCTTGAGTTGTAATAATGACACTAAGGCATGATTGATTATGGCACTGTGGCATTTAAAAATAAAAAACTTTATACCGTGGCGTTGGTTTAGTCACAGCCATAGCATGGAAAAATAGAGAACTCGGTGCCATAAAGTCTAAGTTATGGTACTTCTGTGGTGTTGAAGTTAGCACTGTGATATTATTTTGTCGGACGCCGCGAAGTTGTAAGCTTCTTAGAATTTCTACCATTTTAAGTTTATTTTGTAAAAAATAATTAAAAAATATAATTTAACTAAAAATAAAACATATAAAATAATACATAATTTATACTTATCAATAAATTGAATAATATAAACTCGACCTTGCAACTTAAATCCTTCACCTAAATTAGGGTAGTTAGCTAGCACTAACTTTACTCATCTTTAGGTGCTAGAAAAGAGATATTTTTTTGGCATCCTAGGCTAAGTTATAGCTATATAAAATTTTTCAATTTAATTATTTTTCACTTTGCATTTATGATGCTATGATGTGGTGTATTATTTTGGATTATTTATGGTTATTTTATTTCTTATTTTGAGGATTGATGAGTGGGCACTTACCCTTAAGTGGTTAGCATTTTTTTGAAATATCTTCTACAGGTAGCCACGTTCTCAAGGGGTAAATGAGAATGCTATAATTATCATTATAAATATGCTCTCTAATAGCTATCATAAGGATTATTTTGCCTTTAGGAATATGGTCCTATAAACTGGGTCTGGATGTGAATATAACTCATTTATTATAACTGCACTAATCTCTATTTCTACAGGGAGCTTATGTATTTTTCTATTTGTTATATAATTTTAGATATAAAAGTTATATAGGTAAGTGGGTATTTCGAAAGGCAGGAGTCCAATTATGTGAAAATTGACTAATACCCTATATACCATTTTATTGATATATAGTTTTAGGCTGAGTTATAATTATGGTATTACTCAGTAACCTTTTTTTCTTTTTCTAAGATGTATTGCAGAAACCTACTATACTTTTAGTGATAAGTGTAAATAATGTTATATTTTATGTGTTAATTTGTTAGTGAAAATATGTTATTTTAGTTGTGTTTATCTAGGAAAATAAAGAAATGGGAAAAATTTTTAACTATTATACAACACCATGGTGTTGAATATAATACCTCTGCAATGCCATCATTAATACAGTCAGAGAACCCAAATATGAACCTGGCGGAGCCCATTCTCTGTTTGATAGCTCTGTAGAGTCAGAGGAATTAGCATCGCAAAGCCTATCAAACCATCATAACACCACAGCGTCAGATGAGTCAGCATCATAAAACCCAGTCTCTATCTACACAGTGCCACAGTGCCAAATTCTATTGTTGCAAAGTCATCGGAGTGCCACATAGATGTTGCAATGCTCAACCATCAACAACACTGTAATGCTACAATTATAATCATTCAAGCCATGATCTACTAGCGAAGCAACATGTCGATTCATTAAACAATGGGTTCATGCCAGTAAGCAATGCAATAGAGAAAACTCTTCAGTGTTGTGGCGTTAGTTCATTTTATGGGTATCGCGGTGCAAGTGTCTTTAGCACCAATATTTTTCTATAAATAGTCCATTTGTAATGTTAG
Organism: Dendrobium chrysotoxum; assembly: GCA_019925795.1. Classification (NCBI taxonomy): domain Eukaryota; kingdom Viridiplantae; phylum Streptophyta; class Magnoliopsida; order Asparagales; family Orchidaceae; genus Dendrobium; species Dendrobium chrysotoxum. The sequence continues at coordinate 36,672,135 of CM034297.1, forward strand.
TAGAGGCTTTTAGTTATTTAATTTCAATTTTATAGTGCTTCTCTAATTTTTCCTTAGGAGTGACAACTAAGGGAATTCAGAGAAGTACTAGATATATTTCATTAGAGTGTTTAGCTTGTGTTTGTAGAAATAATTCTTAAAGTTCAAGAAGGAGTGTAGAGGAGATCATTAAATCCATCTGGTGATATCTTTTTTTCTTTACTTTCTTTCTTTTGTGAAATTAATGAAAAAGAATTTGCTTCACTTATTCTTCTTATCTAGATGAGTTTTCTAGTTTTGGATTGATGATATAAATGAATTTTGGAATACTAATGAATTATGTTCATCAATAATTTTATGATTTTTTCAATATACTAGGTCTTCATTTAATCCTTATAGTTTCCATATATGTAGTTAATATTAAGTATAATATAGAGCCTAGGAATAAAAAAGTATACACAATTAGGTATATTGGATTGGTCTAATGCAAGCATAGGCATGGTGTTTATCATGTATCAAATTTATAAAGATGAATTTTCATGAGGTGGTTTTAAAAGTACATGCTTTACTTACTCTTCTAAGATTTTCATAGGGTGGCAGACTATGGAGTTTAGACTGGTATTGAGGATGGAATGGTTTAATCTGTCCTTTATCTCATCATGCTTGACTGAGCGATTGATGATGCATATACTCTGAATAGCATCAATATAAAAGAGAATCATTAAGAAACATATTGTATTTATATTCCATCAATCCTAAATACTTTATCCAAATAGTATTTTATTTAATTATTTTTTATTTTAAATTAAGTGATTGAATATCCGCCAAAACCTATTTTTATTGAGTAGGATAATTATTGTAGTGGAAGTAGATAATATAAATATTTGGAAGTAAACATTCTTCCTTGTGGGATCAATACTATACTCTAACACTATATTACTTCATTCAATATGTAATCCTATGTATATTAAGTGGGGTTTTTATAATTTTTACATCTAAGAAAACCTAAGCATTATATAGGGATTGAGCCCTAAATTATTTACTCCATCGCCCCCATCAAGTTTTTTTGCGCCATTACTAGGGAAGAATATATTTTATTTGTAAATTTACTATATTGTTAAGTTAATTATATAATTATACCTACTTATACTTTATTATTAATATTATATTTACATATCTATATTGCATTTGGTGTTGTTATTATTTACATTACATTGCAAATTGCATTAGTAGTTAAGTCATTAGTCATGTTTGCATTATTTCATTTCAGCACCATAATACCAACTATTATAGGGCCCTAGCACTTTCCATGATTTTAGTATGGTTTCATAAGTTAAAATTTAAATAGCTTTAATAATTATATAAGCTAACACCATAGCATTTATCTTCGCTAGTCAAACTCAGTCATTTAGCGTTGTTAAGACATTAGTTAAATGGATCATGTGGATTGGAAGTTACATCATTGGTTTTTATTAAGCGTTGCAGTGCTAGAACTAACACTTCATTACTACATTATTGATAGCACTATAACGGTCACCTAACATGACCACTACTATGCTGACATGTCGCAACACCGTAGCAGTGGCCTATTTCTAAGAAGTCATTTTGATTTCCCAAAACCAACACCATTGTGCTAAGTGGTCTGAACCACTGCAACATTTGAAATTGACCATTTTGTCATTTAGTGCATGCATTGGGCGGTGCGGCACCATACCTTGCAGCACCACAGCTCTTCGACATTTATAAATTGGCATATCATTTTTCATATTTATTTACTTTGTATTCCATCCATTTCTCCTTCTCTACTCTTAAGCTCCACTCTAAAGTAATGGTCCCTAAGAATTCTGTATCATGAAAGAAGAGAGCTGTAACCTACGACAAATTCAAATTCATTTCTGAGTTTGTTGAGTTTAGGTTTGCAAAATTGGTAGTCTCTAAGCCTTTGATCCTTGAGTGTAGTTTTCTTGACCAAACCCAAATAATCCTTTAAAGCATTTCTGTGAGAGGTTGGGCTCTTTTTTGTAAGGAATCATTTGCTACCATTGTTAATATAGTGTGTGAATTTTTTGCCAATGGAAAAGAGGCTTCTGATTTTAAATGTTATATGAGAGGGAGATGGGTACCTTTTGACTCTTCCACTATTAATAGAGTCTTTAAGGTACAAGATATGAAATTTGATGAATATTTTCTTTTTAGCCATGCACCATATGATTCCAAAGAAATTATGGATTTACTTTATGGACCGAAGAGTGGAGCTTGGTGGAAGAGTAGTGAAGAGAAAATCATTATTTTCCTTGCCTCCTATATGAATCAAACCTTGAAGGCCTAATACTATTTCATCTATGCCCACATTCTCCCTAGCAAGAACATTAGTCAAGTAACCAAGGATAGAGCCCTCCTAAGTTTCTCCATTCAAAAGGTCTACACTATTAACATTAAAAAGTTGATCCTATCTTCCCATATATATATTATAAGGGGATCTACTATAGTGGGTCTCGGCCACCCTTCTTTAGTATATACTCTTTGTGCAGCAATAGAAGTGAGGGTAATCAAAATGAAACATAGTTATTCCCCATAGTTTCTCTCACTAGGGGAAAAATAGAATTCTAAGCGATTAGATAGAGAAGAGGTGGATCCTAGTGTGCCCATGTCTTTCAGAGGGGCAGGGAGTAGTAGCATTAGAAAGAGTGCTAGGATTCCTAAATCCTTAAGGGATCAGGTGGTAGACTTGAGTGAGAAAACAGAGAAGGTGATTCAATTTTATGAACAGTCATGAGACTGGCAATTTAAAATGAAAATGTGGATGGCTCATACAATGGAATAACAAGAGAAATACTACCAGTGCATATCAAATTTTAATGAGGCTCTCGCTGGAATGTTTAGAAACAGTCCATTTATTAAATGGCCAGAGTAATATGATTTTCCTTTTGCCCCTGACTATCTACCTTTTATTTGGTAGCCTAGGGAGAGAGATGAGGAGGAAGAATATGAGGAAGACCTTGATTCTAAGGGGTAGGCTTGAGTAAGTGAGAAATTATTATTTTTAGTTTATTTTATTGCATTTTCATTTTATTTCATTTTGTATTTTCATTATAGTCTTGCTGAAGACTTTAAACTTAACGCTTCTTGGAGGAAACCCTTGTATATGTAATGTTAGCATCAGTCATATTAATTTAATGATATGACATATTTTTGTTTTTAACACATGTTTTATGTGCTCTTTATCACTCATATAAAACATGCTTTTGTAATGTTTGTTTATGTTTTTATTTACATATTAGCAAATTCTCTTCATGCTTAAATTATTATTATCCTCCAATTACTTTTATATTTTGATAATTTAATTAACCCTTATAAAAATGAAAATTAAAAAATATAAAAAATTAGGATAATAATAAAAGCCTAGGTCCTAGTTTGAATGAACTTTGTTTATACTTCATTGTTTGGAAAAACTAATACTTAACTCATTCAACCATTTGAGATATTATCCTAATTTGAATTTGTAATCTGTACTTTTATGAATTTAACTTAAAAAATTATAAGATGAATAATTGGTATTAAAAATTAGATATGAGCATATTAAAATTTGAAATCATAGCTAACCTGGATATGGAATTAGTAAACTAATCAAGTCTATACATTAAAATTATTAAGATTATATAAACATCCTAAAATAAAAGTTGATATTCAAAATTATTAATTATGTACTCCACAAAAGAAAAAAGAAAGAGAACTACAAATAGCTCTTAAAAAGAAAAAGAAATGAAAAAATATCAAAAGAAAAAGATGACTATATTGAAAAATTTATATCAGTGAAAGCTTAAGATTTGAAACAGAATCTTATACAAAAATTATAAATGATAAGATGAGAGAGCTAATACAAGGAATGGTGAAATAATAAAGTGCAAACAACTACGACCATATCTAATTATTAAAACTAAATTATTGACTTCAACATTCGAAAGTTAATGATAAATTAGGTAAAAATAATAATGATTGATTAAGTTTAACTATTGGCATTTGTTCAAATTAGAAGTATAGCTTCGATTCATTTTTACTAATTCTAGACAGTGATATATTATTGTCCTATATTTTAATAATTTCAAATTTTTACTTTTTATTTTTGTTCATCACTTAATCAGAATTACAAACCTTTATTTTCTTAAGGACAAGCAAGAGTTTATGCTGGGCAGGATTTGATAAGTGTAAATAATGTTATGCTTTATATGTTAATTTGTTAGTGAAAATATATATTTTTAGTTATATTTGTGTAAAAAAAAATATATAGCAAAAACGAAAAAATTTTGAAGTATGGTACAGTGCCACAATGTCAGATACAATACTATCGCGATGCCATTATTGACACCATCGAAAAGCCAAAATATAGAAATGTTGGTGTCCAATCTTTGTTTGACTGCGCCATAGCATAAGAGAAATTAGCACCACAAAGCTCTGACAACTATCATAATGCCGCAACATCGGAGGAGTTAGTGCCTCAAAGCATAATCTCTATCTGCATAGTGCGTTGGTGCGAAATTTCAGTATCGCTAAGTTAAGGGAGTGCCACTTGAACGTCGTAACACTCAACCATCATCGGCGTCGCTATGCTACAGTTGTAATCATTTAGGCCATGATCTACTAGTGAAGCGACACATATATTTATAAAATAGTGGGTCCATATTAGCAAGCACCAAAATCAGAGGAAACCCTTCAGCATTACTGAGTTAATTCATTTTATGGGCATCGTAACGTAAGTATCTCAATCCACGCATCACTGAAATTTATTTTATATGTTTTTCTATAAATAGTCCATTTATAATGTTAGTAGTGGAGTTTAGTCACTTATTTAATTTTAGTCTTTATAGAGCACCTTTATTTTTTTCTTAAGAGTGACAACTAAGGGAATTTATAGAAGTACTAGATACATTCTATTAGAGTATTTGGCTTACGTTTGTGGAAGCAATTCTATGAGTTCAAGGAGGAGTGTGGAAGAGATCATTGAATCCATCTAGTGATATATTTTCTTGTGTACTTTCTTTCTTTTATACTATTAATGAAAATGAATTTGCCTTATTTATTCTTCATGTATGGCTGAATTCTCTTGTTTAGGATTTGATGGTGTAAATGAAGTATGAAGTTCTAATGAATTCTCTTCATTAATAATTTCATGATGTTTTCAATATACCAGGTCTTCATTTTATGCATATAATGGCCATATTGTTGAAATCCAGGATCCCGAGCACTTAATTTTGATGGTGACAACTAATACTTACTGAGTACATATAGACTTTCGTTAGATTATAAATATTTAATCTTTGTATATGAGCACTAACATTTCAGGTCAGATGCACACTGCTAAAGATTGTTGGAGACTCAAATCAGGTAGAATAGGATGTTGAAGAGTCTGTAATTTTTATTTCTTTATTTTTCCTTTTTGAGTCTGCCACAGAAGCATGCATGTGAAAGGAGCAACCATGCACACACACAGGGGGAGAATTTTCTTTTAAAATGATTAATTTTTTTTAAACACATTGTACTGTATGATCTTGGATCATACTGTACGATTAATTAAAAATATTCAGGCTAACAGCTAATTTTCTAATGATTAAGTTTACAAACTTATCGTACTATACGATCCATATCGTAATGTACGATAATATGTAATTATGAAACCCTAGCCGCCAGAATAAGTTTGGTAAGTTTTTAAATTTGATTTTCTGAATTGATCGTACTGTACGATACTGTTCGTACTGTACGATTAATTAAAACTTGCCAAAATTATCTCCCTAATCAGGAAATAAACGTTGGTTTCTATTTTATATGTCGATCGTACTGTACGATAGTCAGAGATGATTTCATTCGTCCCAGAGATCGTACCAGACGAAACCAAGGTTTTTTATTCTGTTTGTCCTGGACGATATTCATATCGTACAGGACGATATCAAGAAATGAACTGATCGTACTGTACAACTGGTGGAGTGCTGGACGATTGCCAGAGACGATTTCCTTCGTCCCAGCGATCGTACCAAACGATCCCAAGAATTTTTGAACTATTCATCCTAGACGATATTCTTATCGTACAGGATGATATCATGAAAAACACTATTCGTACTGTACGATTAAATGAGTGCTGGACGATTGTCAGAGACGAGTCCTTTCGTCCCGAGGTTCGTCCCACAGTTTGTCCCGTACGAATAGTACGAATCAACAGTATCGTACTGTATGATATACATATCGTACTGTACGATATGAATAAAATTTGATACCTGTTCGTCTGTACTCGTACTGGACGGAGCTGTAATTACACTGATCGTACTGTACGATTATAAATCGTACTGTACGAATAGAAACGCAAAAGTTGAAACTTTTAGGGTTTTCTGAAGCCTGATATAAAAACAACTTAAAATTTTCTTTAGGAAGTTGTTGATCAATCCTTTTGCTGTGAGAGGCTTGGAGGAAAAAGAAGGGGATTCGTAGAGAGATGTTTTTGGAGAGATCTAGAGCTTGAGAGAGGAAGGTGAAGGTGAGCTTGAGCGTGAGGGAGAAGTAGTGTGAGGGGATCACACGGTGGCTCCAAGCTAGCTGCATGCTTTGCTCCTCTTGTGGCTTTGGAAGCTTCAAGAAAGTTCTCGAGGGAAGAGTCACTTCAAGATCAACATCGCTAAGGTACTCTGCCATCTCCAGGAGGGAGAAAAAGGAGAAGGTCCGCTGCCGTCACCAGGAGGGTGACATAGCGTTTGGTATTCCGCCGCACCGAGGGAGGTGAAAGTGAGTATTGTAAAGGCTTCTCCACCTTGCTGTGGGGGCAAAAGGAGAGTCAACTTTTACTAGTGCAAATCCCGGAGTAGAGGACTCCGGGGAGTGGACGTAGGTCAAGTGACCGAACCACTATAAAAATCTCTGGTGTGTTTTTTCCTGTTTACCGTACTTTACTTTTCATGCTTTAAATTTGTACGTTTTAAATTGCTTGGTGAAAAATTAGTATTTAAATATCGTAGTGTAAAATCTAAATTGAATTATCAATTTCATCGTTGTGAACGTCGTATTCGCTTCCGCACATTAGTCATTAAATTATATTTTGAAAATACAAAAAAAATTAGAACTCTTGTGTAGGGTTAAATTTTTAAAATACCAATTCACCCCCGCTCTTGGCGCATCTCGTACTTTCAAGTGGTATCAGAGCGGGGTTTCAAAATAGTGTTTTAGAAAACCTAGAAACATAAGATCCATGGCTCAATTTGGTAACCGTAACTCTACGGAGGGTTATTCCATAACTCGTCCACCTTTATTTGACAACATACCGTTTGATTTTTGGAAAATACGCATGTCTACATTTTTACAGTCTTTAGACTATCGCATGTGGATGTTAGTCCAAGAAGGTTATTCTGCACCATTTCGTATGTTGAATGGAGTTAAAACTGAACTGTCATTTAATGAATGGAGCATTGAGGATAGAGAATTTGCACAACTAAATGCTAAATGTCTAAACTGTTTCTTTTGCGCATTAAAATCAGAAGACTATATGCGAGTATCAACGTGTACTACTGGTAAACAAATTTGGGACAAACTGTGTATCACGTACGAAGGAACTAGTGAGGTCAAATAATCTAGGTTGAACATACTGTTACATGATTACGAACTATTCCGCATGAAACCTAGTGAAACTAGATCTGACATGTACACTCGATTCACCCAGATTGTAACATCACTGCATGCTTTAGGAAGAGAGTTGTCTAACTCGGAAAAAGTAAACAAAATATTATGATGTTTGCCTAGCTCATACGATGCTAAAATCACTGCAATAACTGAGTCAAAAGACCAAAATGTTTATTCTATTGATAATCTGCTTGGGTCACTCATTGCCTACGAGCAAGGAGTGAGTCAACGACAAAGTGATGCAGGTGAAAAGAAAAAGGAGCGAGCAGTGGCTTTAAAAGCAAACAATTCTGAAAGTGACAGCTCAGCAGCGGAGGAAGATGACGACATAGCTTTGATGACTCGTCAGTTCAAAAATTTTCTGAAAAGAAAGCAGCGCCATCATCAAAGCAATTGGAACAAAGGTAAGAACTCAAAGTATACTAAGGTTGCATATGAAACAATTTGCTTTGAGTGCAGGAAACCCGGTCATCTCCGAGCTGATTGCCCCAACATCAAAACTCATCAAACCAAGGAGAAGGGTGAGGAAAGATCAAAGTTCAAGAAGGGCAAGTTTAAGACTCAGAAAGCATTTTGGGCCAACTCTGCCTCAGAATCATCGGAAGAAGAAGCAGAGGAGGAGGTAACGAATCTGTGTCTTATGACTAATGATAATCTTGATCAATCAGATCAAGATGAGGTATGTCAACTGTCTTATGATGAACTGCTTATTATTTCTGAAAAAATCCATGACTCGTATAGAAAATTAAAGAAAAAGCATGTTAGTCTTAATACTGAGTTTAGTACTTTACAAAAAGAGCATGCTAGTGTAGTAAAGAATTTTTCTGACTTAGATAAAGATCATATGTCTTTGCTTGATGAGTACGATGCATTAAACAAGAAGCATATTGAGTTAACCACTGCACACGATACCTTGAAATCATCACATGTTGAATTAGATAATGCATTTAAGGAACTAGAAGAACTATCAGGCGAACTTAGTAGTAGTGAGCATGCATTGATATTCAAATATGCTAGTCTTAACCAAGAGAATAAATTTTTAAATGAAAAACTTCATGCATACGAGAATAACAAAAAACCTCCCACGTGTGCTGAATTCTTTCAGCCTCCATCATGTGAATCATCTCATTCAAAACCAGCACGGCATGCATCATCCAAACCCAGAAATAGGCACTACCACCCTCGTAGATTAGTGAACCCATTTCCAGGTGTTAGATGTTATTCTTGTGGCATGCTAGGTCACATAGCTCGCACGTGCTCAATTCACTATAGGACACATCTAGTGTGGAGACCAAAATCGCAATCATCACAACATAACATGCATACATTCCATTCATATAAGCATGATGTGGAACCCAAACTCACTTGGGTTCCCAAAGCTAATCCATGATTGACATTATAGGGATGCTCTCACAAAAGACCTAGTGAGAGCATGTGGTACCTGGACAGTGGCTGCTCAAGACACATGACTGGAGACATGAAGCAGTTCGTGACACTGGAGGCCAGGTCAGGAGGCAAGGTAACTTTGGGAGACAACACCACCAGAAAAGTGGTGGGCTCAGGTAACATTGGAAATACTAAAAATTTAATTATTGAGAATGTACTTTTAGTGGATGGTTTAAAGCACAATCTATTAAGTATAAGTCAACTATGTGACAAGGGCTTTGATATAAAATTTCTGTCTAATAAATGCATGATTGGTTTAAATGATTCACTTGTGTTAGAAGGAAAACGTATAAACAATGTTTACATGTTAGACTTGAACTGCATTGAAACCTCAAATTCCTTGTGTCTGAAAATAATAGCAGATGACTCTTGGCTATGGCATAGGAGACTATGCCATGCTAGTATGAAAACACTTAGGAACATCACTCAGAAAGACTTAGTTAGAGGCATACCAAAGTTAGACTTTACTAAGGACAATCTTTGTGATGCTTGCCAATTAGGAAAACAAGTTAAATCTTCATTTCATGCAATCAAGAATATCAGCACCACTAGGCCACTAGAAACTCTCCACATGGACCTGTTCGGACCTGTTAGTACAGCCAGCCTAGGAGGGAAGTTGTATGGGTTTGTAATAGTAGATGACTACTCTAGGTTTACTTGGGTGAAATTCCTAGCTCATAAGAGTGAGTCATTTGAAGAATTTAGAGTTTTCTCCACTTGGATTCAAAGGAAATTAGGATGTGTAATTTCAACAATTCATAGTGATCACGGTGGGGAATTTGAGAATGATAAGTTTGAATCGTTTTATAAAGAGGTTGGAATAGAACATAATTTCTCTGCCCCTAGAACTCCTCAGCAAAATGGAATAGCAGAAAGAAAGAATAGAACTTTAGTTGAAGCTACTAGGGCTATGTTAGCTGAATACACTCTCCCTAGATACTTTTGGGCAGAAGCAGTAAATACCGCATGCTATATATTAAATAGGGTAAATGTTAGATCTAAACTTAATAAGACACCCTATGAGTTGCTTAAGGGTAGGACACCCAATCTTTCCCACTTACACGTTTTCGGGTGCAAATGCTTCATCCTAATCAATGGCAAGTCACCCATAGGAAAGTTCGATCCTAAATCTGATGAAGGGGTTTTCCTAGGCTACTCATCTGTAGGTAAAGCCTATAGAATATTCAATAAGATAACCCTAGTAGTAGAAGAGTCCACTCATGTGGTATTTGATGAATCCAATAAGACATCTGAACCTAATCATGAAGAAGAAGAAGTTGAGGTTATACGGGGAGTAGAAACCATTACCATAGAGACTAGAGCGGAACCTCAAGAACATCTGCCTAAGGATTGGAAATTTTCTTCTAGTCATCCTAGAGAGCTGATCTTAGGAGACCCATCAGAAGGGCTAAAAACTAGGCATGAACTTAGGAATTTGGTATCCTAGACACAACACTTCTTTTGAAATCTTAAGATACTCAGATTCAGACTTTGCAGGTTATAAGGTAGATAGAAAAAGCACGTCTGGCACATGTCAATTCATTGGACAATCATTAGTTTCATGGTCCAGTAGGAAACAAAATTCAGTAGCCCTATCCACCGCCGAAGCGGAATATATAGCGGTAGGTAGCTGTGTTGCACAAGTGTTGTGGTTAAAACAACAGCTTGTAGATCTAGGACTACCTGTAGGAAACATTCCGATCATGTGTGACAACACTAGTGCAATTTGCATATCCAAAAATCCAATTCAACACTCACGAACCAAACATATAGACATTAGACATCATTTCATTAGAGATCATGTAGCCAAAGGAGATATTGAACTGTACCACGTTGCCACTGAAGATTAATTGGCGGACATTTTCACAAAACCATTAGGTTATGACACATTTAGCACTTTACGAACCAAATTAGGTGTCATAGACATTCACGCCTAATGTAACAAAAAAAAAAAACAAAAAAATTAGTTTGTGGTTGTTTTGTTTTTGTTAAAATTAAAAAAAAAAAAAAAAAAAAAAAAAAAGGATTCCTGATCCTCTTCCCATGTTGCTCACAAACCTTGATCTTCTCTGACAATCATACTGTACGATACACTATCGTACTGTACGATAAGGTTCAACTCACTCCAATCTCAGCCGTCCATTCCCATTCACGGTCCAGATCTTTCATGTCTTATACCTATCGTACTATACGATTCACCACTCGTACTGTACGATAGTAATTATTGGTCATCGTACTGTACGAACATACCACTCGTACTGTACGATCCACGTGTCAAACGGATTAGGACGAATTTAAATCGGTCGGTATGAAAATTATTGCATATCGTACTGTACGAACACCTGTTCGTACTGTACGAACACTTTTGGTCAAAAGTCGTTCAGACGACTCGTTGGGACGAACGCCTTACACTCACGTTCGTACAGTATGATACTGATCGTACTATACGATTTGACTCACTTTTCTGAAAAGTCATCCAGACGACATTATTGCGCATATCGTACTGTACGATATCCCCCAAAGTCTATAAAACGGGAGGGATTCTTAGCCATTTCTCCTCACTTTCAATCCCTCTGAATTTCCTCATTCATCCAATCCTTTCTTCCAAAATGTCTGGGTCCAGTAAGCGCGGTCGTATGATTATCGGGAGCTCTTCCTCCTCTCGGCGCTTCGATGATCGTTTTCTCTCCACTGCGAACGAGAAAGTGTATATCAAAATCAAGGAGGCAAAGTTCACTCCATCCCGCATGCTCAGTCAGGCCGCCCTAAATTTTGAGGTGATGAATCTTTTCGCCTCCACTAGCCTTCAATTCCTTCTGACTCTTGCTTTTCCGTTCCACTCCGAACTCTTGTTTGAGTTCTTTGCAAATATCCGAGTCGACCTTGAAAACACTACCTTCACATCTTATGTCTGTAAATAGAATGTCGTTATCACCGTCAACGATATTGCTGAGCACATCGGGCTGTCCACTGACGGCCCTCGTCCCCAATCCATGATCTCTCACGACTATGATTGGACGTCCGTAAATATGACCCTTAGAGGTGTCCCCTCCAATCAACACCTACCCCTGGTCCAAACCTTAAAACAAAATGCCCGCGTTATCCAGCATGTCCTACGCACATCTATCATTCCTAAGGCTAGAGATCGCATCCATATTACTCCCATACTTTCTGTCGTCACCTATCTCATTATGTCGGACACAAAATTCAATGAAGCCCAAATGGTGTTTGACTACATTCATACCTTGTCTGCCTTCCGATATCCCGGTGCCCGTCGTAAACTGAACCATGCCTTAGGGCATGTCATAGGCTACATTCTAGATGCAAAATACCAGCTTCATTATCCGCTCCCTCCTGATCACCTTCCTATCTTCTACTCGGATGCCTCCTTTCGTATCTTGTTCCATCGGGGGGCCGCTCCCGCCGATCCCGAGTTTGATGACGAGGAGGCTGCTGCTCCTGCTAACGCACCTTCACCACCACCAATCCAACCACCTAGCCTTGCTCCTCCCGACTACCCTCACGACGACATTATTCGACGACTTGATCGTCTGGAGACTCGGTTGGATGCCCACATTGCTCAGCAATATTAGGAGCATGATACGGATATGAAATGGTTTAGGGAGCGCTTCACATCGATCGATCACCAGTTCGCCTCCCTTCATCAGTACCACCAGCTGTTTCCCGACCCTCCACCACCACCTCCGGATCAGGATCCAGATTTTTAGGTTGTTGTAGATGTTTCTGTTTTCTGTTTGTTATCAGTGTACTTGTTTTTTCTTTTTTCTTCCCTTTTTGGTGCTGTCAAAAGGGGGACACTTTTCTGTGTGTTCTGTATTATGTTTTTGCTTACTATTAAATGCTATTGGTTGTTTATGTTCTCACTACATTTGTTTTTTTTATATTGTTGTTTTATTTATATTGTAATAAAAAAAAAATTTTTGTTTCTTCTCCTCCTATTTAAAAATTAATAAGCTACTCTTCTGAGGGAGAGCTAAAGAAGTCAGAACATCTGTCCATCAGAAAATATTATTTGACACCATCAAAAAGGGGGAGATTGTTGAAATCCAGGATCCCGAGCACTTAATTTTGATGGTGACAACTAATACTTACTAAGTACATATAGACTTTCGTTAGATTACAAATGTTTAATCTTTGTATATGAGCACTAACATTTCAGGTCAGATGCACACTGCTAAAGATTGCTGGAGACTCAAATCGGGTAGAATAGGATGTTGAAGAGTCTGTAATTTTTATTTCTTTATTTTTTCTTTTTGAGTCTGCCACAGAAGCATGCATGTGAAAGGAGCAACCATGCACACACACAGGGGGAGAATTTTCTTTTAAAATGATTAATTTTTTTTAAACACATCGTACTGTACGATCTTGGATCGTACTGTACGATTAATTAAAAATACTCAGGCTAACGGCTAATTTTCTAATGATTAAGTTTACAAACTTATCGTACTGTACGATCCATATCGTACTGTACGATAATATGTAATTGTGAAACCCTAGCCGCCAGAATAAGTTTGGTAAGTTTTTAAATTTGATTTTCTGAACTGATCGTACTGTACGATTAATTAAAACTTGCCAAAATTATCTCCCTAATCAGGAAATAAACGTTGGTTTCTATTTTATATGTCAATCGTACTGTACGATCGTATATCATACTGTACGATAGTCAGAGACGATTTCATTCGTCCCAGACGAAACCAAGGTTTTTTATTCTGTTCGTCCTGGACGATATTCATATCGTACAAGACGATATCAAGAAATGAACTGATCGTACTGTACGATTGGTGGAGTGCTGGACGATTGCCAGATACGATTTCCTTCATCCCAGCGATCGTACCAGACGATCCCAAGAATTTTTAAACTATTCATCCTGGACGATATTCTTATCGTACAGGACGATATCATGAAAAACACTATTCGTACTGTACGATTAAATGAGTGCTGGACGATTGTCAGAGACGAGTTCTTTCGTCCCGAGGTTCGTCCCACAGTTCATCCCGTACGAATAGTACGAATCAACAGTATCGTACTGTACGATATACATATCGTACTGTACGATATGAATAAAATTCGATACCTGTTCGTCTGTACTCGTACTGGACGGAGCTGTAATTACACTGATCGTACAGTACGATTATAAATCATACTGTACGAACAGAAACACAAAAGTTGAAACTTTTAGGGTTTTCTGAAGCCTGATATAAAAATAACTTAAAATTTTCTTTAGGAAGTTGTTGATCAATCCTTTTGCTGTGAGAGGCTTGGAGGAAAAAGAAGGGGATTCGTAGAGAGAAGTTTTTGGAGAGATCTAGAGCTTGAGAGAGGAAGGTGAAGGTGAGCTTGAGCGTGAGGGAGAAGTAGTGTGAGGGGATCACACGGTGGCTCCAAGCTAGCTGCATGCTTTACTCCTCTTGTGGCTTTGGAAGCTTCAAGAAAGTTCTCGAGGGAAGAGTCACTTCAAGATCAACATCGCCAAGGTACTCTGCCATCTCCAGGAGGGAGAAAAAGGTGAAGGTCCGCTACCGTCACCAGGAGGGTGACATAGCGTTTGGTATTCCGCCGCACCGAGGGAGGTGAAAGTGAGTATTATAAAGGCTTCTTCGCCTTGCTGTGGGGGCAAAAGGAGAGTCAACTTTTACTAGTACAAATCCCGGAGTAGAGGACTCCGGGGAGTGGACGTAGGTCAAGTGACCGAACCACTATAAAAATCTCTGGTGTGTTTTTTCCTGTTTACCGTACTTTACTTTTCATGCTTTAAATTTGTACGTTTTAAATTGCTTGGTGAAAAATCAGTATTTAAATATCGTAGTGTAAAATCTAAATTGAATTATCAATTTCATCGTTGTGAACGTCGTATTCGCTTCCGCACATTAGTCGTTAAATTATATTTTGAAAATACAAAAAAAATTAGAACTCTTGTGTAGGGTTAAATTTTTAAAATACCAATTCACCCCCCCTCTTGGCGCATCTCGTACTTTCACATATGTGTCGTTACTTTCAGGTGTAATATGGAGCCTAGGAATAGGAAAGTAGACATAACTAGGTATGTTGGATTGGTATGATGTAAGTATAGGTATTTTGCTTTTCATGTATTAAATTTATAGAGATGAATTATCATGAGGGTGTTTTAACAAAACATGCTTTACTTGCTCTTATAAAATTTTCAAAGGGCGATAGAATATGGGAGTTTGGAATGGCATTGAGATTAGAAGGGTTTAATCTATCCTTTGTCTCATCACTCTTGATTGAGGGATCGGTGATGCATATGCTCTGAATTGCATCAATATAAAATAAAATTATTAGGAAACATAATTTAGTTATATTCCATCAATCCAAAATAATTTATCCAAATATTGTTTCATTTAATTATTTTTTATTATAAATTAAGTGATTTAATCTCCACCCAAACATATTTTATTGAGTAGAATAATTATTATAGTTGAAGTAGAAAATACTAGTATCTGTAAGTAAATAGTATTCCTAGTGGAATCAAAACTCTACTATATCACTATATTACTTGATTTGGCATGTATACTTGCGTAAATTAAGTGGGATTTTTATAATTTTTAAATTAAAGAAAACTAAGCATTTTTTAAGGGATTGATAGAGTCCTAAATCAATTTCATAAATTTTTAGGTTACTCCACCATGCCCATTATATAGCATGTTATTTATTAGTTATTCTTAGATGATTTGTGTGTTTACTTTGTTCATACACTAGAACTACCATCTTTCATTAGGTTTCTCTGATTATTTTACTATGGGTTGGCTCAGATAGAGTTTTCACTTTAGACTCTTAGGCTATTAAACTTTCAATAAAAGATAAAATTTTCTTAATTAAGATAAATAATTTATGGTTTAAAATCAACCGACATGCTTTTAAATTTAATGTAGGACCTCTATTGGGTCATTTTTTAAAAGTATAGCTTGTTCTAAAATTTAAGCCCACTTCATGGTGGCTCCTAACTAGTTCTGATTAGCCCTGCCTTTTATGCATATCTTGAGTTAAGCATATAGATTTTATTTTATCACATAGAGGGATAGTTCACCATTGCATTAAGATAGTATAATTCATCATTATGCTCGAGGTCCATTCCCCTTCTATATCCCCCTATCACTCTTGCATTTGCATAAGGCTGGATTACAAAAGCTTAAGTTATTAGGTTGAGTTTTAGCCGGTACCCCTTTCTAACTAGAGTGGTAAATCTTTGTCGGGACTACCTAGATCCCAAATATGATTTGAGTTATATTTTCCCTCATTATCTTGAATTATCTAGGTCAAGAGTGTTAGTACTGGGAGTACAATACATCCATTATAGAGTTAGGATTAGAGACAGATATTATGAGTATATCATTGTATGCCTTATCATTGGGTGAGCTCTTAATTCTTGGGAGGCTATAAATTTCTCTTATCTACATCATATTGATGACATCTATTCTATCTTTCTCTCTTACATGCTTTACTTGTGATGTATCCTCTCTTGATTCCTTATCCTCAGATTGACCAGATGAATTCACGATCTTTGAGTGTGTTGAATAGCCTGTTGAGCCTACCTCCTTTGGATTAGAAGAACCTTGGAATCCCACTATGCATCAATTATAGAAGATAATAAAATAACATCCATAATTGAGAGTATTCTTAGGTTGAGGCCAAAGATGTAATTAACTATGAGGGCTTGCACCCATGAGAAATTGACACCCACATCAAATAATCCTAATTTGAGTATATATATATATATATATATATATATATATAAATATAATAGGAAATCTTGTGACACATGAATCATATATCCATCGATATATATAGTTGAAAGCCACTACATTGCATGGGTAATTATATGTATGATTTGATTTACTCCTCTATTGGTCTGCTTGTATAGAGTATAAAGGCATGAGATTATTTTATCTTATATAATAGTTCCTTTGTATTCTAACTTCCAGGAGTAGTTCCGTTTCAAAGGCCCACTTATTTCTGGCAATCTTGGTGGGACAGGTTACTTTATTCATCTTAGATTCTATATTATTCTCTTCTATATGTAATCCTAGTTTGGTCTCCTTAGTTTAGATTCTTCCTTTCTTAGCCTTTTTAGCTATTTCACGCTCTTCTCATTATTTTTCCTTATACTAATCATTTGATTCTTCTTAAATATTTATATGCTATTCTATAATCTTTCTGTTACCTTTTCCTTTGGCTGAAACTCTAGGGTGACTCTCCCAATGTCCCAGTTGGCCAATCTCCCTGAGTCTGGCATTACTTTTGGCTCATTCACGAATTCAACTTTTAAATTTTTATGGCCTAACCCCCTTAGAGGATTTTACCTTTGCTCTCTCATAGAGGAGAGGTAGTGTAGCCATGTTCCCCTTTAGTCATCTTACTATCCAGTAGCCAGCCTGAGTAACCACTCATCCTGTTCCTATTTATGCACAGCCTGTGCACCCTATGGCAAGGCAGCCTATGCCTAGGCCACTAGTGTCATATCCTTCATTTCTAGCAATCAGATAGATTGTACCTATAGTACAAGTAGTTCAGATAGTTCCACAACCTCACCATCGGTAGTTAATAATTTTGTTGTCTATTACTTTTATGGAGGCTGCTCTTGCTCAAGAAGAGGGGTGCAAAGGATGAGCTCCCTTCCCTTTTATCCACTCATAGAGTTTCTATTTTCTCCCAGCTCTTTCACTCTAAGATCGCCAGGCAGAACCAAACATTCACCCCATCTGTAGCTCCTATCACTCCCATTATTTAGTTAGTTGGATCTATTATTGCATCTTCCTCCACCATTGGCATCGAGAGAATGGACCAAAGGAACCTAAATAGGAGGTTACACTTAGTAGTATTTGAGGAAGTAGTACAATAGATAGAAATTTCTAGTAGAAAATAGAACTCAGTTGCACTTTTAATTGCTGAAGCTGAGTACATTACCTTAGGAAGTTGTGTGGCCCAAGTCCTTTGGTTGAAGGAACAAGTTTTGGATTTAGGATTACCTGTTGGCGTAATTTCAGTTCTTTGTGATAACGCCAGTGGCATCTGTATTTCTAAGAATCCAGTCCAATATTCTAGAACCAAACATGTTTATATAAGGCATTACTTCATTAGGGACCATGTTACAAAAGGGGACATTGAGCTACATCATGTAGCAACTGAAAATCAACTGGCAGACATCTTTACTAAATCACTGGCCTTTAACTCATTCAGTATTTTGAGGACCAGATTGGATGTGATTGATATAAATGCATGAATCTGATGACTGCTGATTTTTGAATTTTTTATTTTTCGTTTTGCATTTAGTTCTTGTTTGCTTTGATTGTCTGTTTTACTTTAGAATTTTTTTTTTCCTGTTGAATTTTGTTTGATTTGCTTATCAGATTTGATTATTTCCTGTTGATTTTCATTTACTTATTTTCACGTGTCTGTCTTTCTTCCTTCTTATTTTTATTTACTGATTACTAACTTTTAAATCAGATTACTGCTCCCTACTGCTGATAAATTGAATTTTTGACTAAAAATTTTGTCTTATTTTTTAGTTTGAAAGCTTGTAAGCAGTGGTTGATTCCACTGGATCTGTTAAAGGGAAGAAACATTGATGATTTTTTCTCTTCCTCTAACTCCTTTAATGGTGTATTATTTCTTTTGGATAAAACTCTTCTTCAAAATTAAAAAGTTGGTTTTTGAAATATAGATCTATTTTATCTTCCTACAGTAATCTACCTCATATGAATAGTGTTTTCAAAGTTTTGAATATTATTATATTTTTCTTAATCAAGTGATTGCACTTATCATATGATGTATGGTTTTTGTTTTATTAATTACTATTCCTTAATGTAGAGAGTGAGTTTTGTCATCTCTTCTGTCTGGAAGGTAATTTCATAGCTGAGATTCTTTAACGATTATGAAAGTAAGCAAGCTTACAAAAAATGCATAAAGTGTCAAATAAAATGCAAAAGTGACACAAAATGAGCCCAAAGCTGAAAAGATGTGTAATGTCACCAAATTGGAAAGATACACAATGTGTATCAAAAATCAAAAGATGCACAAAGTGCCAAACAAATTAAAAAAAGAGGCACAAAATGAACCCACAAAGAAATAAGCTTTCTTCACTTTCAGATCCTTAAATGTCTTAGAAAAATCCATGCGCCACTTAATATTTTTAAAGCCTGAGATTGAAAATCATGATTTCTGATTACTTACTTCGTAATAATATTTTATCAGATATTTTTCTGGAACGAGGCTTAAAAGGATCTCTTTTCGAATCTAATTTTTTCATCTGAATTAGACTTTAATTTGAAAGGAGTTTGAACCTGTAAGGTGTCCGAGATAGGAGTTTCAAAAGTTAATTTTCTAACTTTTCTGGATTTCAGCGTTATTGATTTTTCTTCTTATTGGTTTTTTAAATTGAAACTCAAGGAAAATTTTTGATTTACTGGAGCTGATCAATTCAAAAAAGGGCCTTTTTGACTTCATCCTTTTGATGTTTTCTTGTGTTCAACTTGTACTAGTTTTACTATTTCTATATGTTGTTTTCCCTTTTTGAGATGTCAGAAGGGGGAGTAGTAGTTCTTATATTTTGGGTTAGTTCAGTGTTCTTATATTATTCACCCGCTGTTTAATTACCGATTTTGAAATTATTAACAAATGTTTGCCATCATAAAAAAGGGGGAGATTATTGCAAATCTGGTTTCAAGGACTATAATTTTGATGATAGTAAACATTTATATTTCTGGTTGATTGTCTAATCTTATAGGTCTGCAGGAATAATTGCAAGTTCAAGCTAGCCCAAAATCGAGTCAGTATGTTTGGTAATTCAGGTCCAATATACTGTTTTCATCTTTATTGAGTCAAATGTAATGCAAAGGATCCCCTAGCAAAGTAACCTTGCACACACACACTTAGGGGGAGAGTTTTAATGAATTAGAGTTTCTGTTCATTTTTTTGTTCAGATCATTCTGGATGATATTCACATCATCCTGGATAATCCAATGAAAATAAAAACTCTAATTAGGGAAACCAAGTTAAGTCGATCTGATTAAGCAGATCGTCCTAGACGATCTTATGATCGTATAGGATAATAGACTCAAATAAGAAATTCTTAGCCGCCAGATTAAGTTAGGCAAGTTTTTATTTTTAGATATTTGGTCTGATCGTCCTGGATGATACGTGTATCATTCTGGAAGATCCATTGTAATCATGCCTAAATTATTCTGGTGATTAAGGAAAGTAATTAAGGTTTAATTGATTTGATCATATCATCCTAGACGATCACGAGATCGTACGGGATGATATGTTAAAAATCCTGACCGTCTAGTGCCTATCACCTGTACGTCCATAGCTGTGTTCAGGATAATTTTGACATTTTTAAACTAATTATACAGGACGATAGACATATCGTCCGGGATGATCAAGTCATTTTGAAATCATCCAGCATGTTCTGACCAGTACGTCCAGAGCTGTGTGTAGGACAATTTTATTATTTTTGAACTAATCATACAAGATGATAGACATATCATCCTAGACGATCAAGTCATTTTGAGATCGTCTAGCACAAGTTCCTCTGGACGACTAGAGCTGTCTTTTGGACGAAATTCTTGATTTACACTAATCATCCCAGATGATCGCAGAATCATACGGGATGATCTGAATAAATTTTGTCTACTGATCATCTAGAGGATCCAGATCGTCCAGGCTGATACATGTGATTTTGAACTGATCGTACAGGACAATCAATCGATCATCCTAGAAGATCCTTGAAGACCAGTTGAGATTTAGGGCAATTTTTGAGCCCTCATATAAAAGATCTTTTTCTTTCAACAAGAAAAACCTTTTGCCACTTTCCTTTCCAGAGAAAACCTTGAGAGAGAGAGAGAGAGAGAGCTTGGGAGAGAGAGAGAGGATCTTCTGAGGGGGAGTTTGTGAGGGATTCATAAAGGTTACTCCAAGCAAGGATATGAGTCATCTTCTCAGTTCGTCATTTCTTGTCTTGTTGGTGTCTCCGTGGGAGGATCGTTCGCAAGAAGATATGGGTTCTCTACCTACTTCAGGAGGAAGTGAAAGGAGTCCAGGTTCTCTACCTGCTTCAGGAGGAAGCAAAAGGAGTCTAGGTTCTCTACCTACTTCAGGAGGAAGTGAAAGGAGTTCAGGTTCTCTGCCTCGTCGGGTTGGTGGAAAGGAGTTTTTGTACAGGCTTCTCCGCCTTAATGTGGGAGCAGAAGGAGAGTCAGTTAGTGTTAGTGCAATACCTGAAGGGGAGGCTCTGAGGAGTGGACGTAGGTCAAGTTCATCGAACCACTATAAAATCTGTTGTGTTCATTCTGATTATTTTTTAGATTTATTTTTCTATTGATGATTATGTGCTTGTGATTAATATTCTGTTATCGTTGAATATCTGCACATCATCGTGTAACTGTAAAAGTTTTAAAACATTCAAAAAGATTATCTAAATCATTATTTTGCTCTCAAATTTTTAAAACTACCGATTCACCCCCCTCTTGGTTAGCCTCGGGACTAATTCATAATGGCTTAACATCCCTAACAAACTTTCAGGTGAACCCCAAGCATCACTTGGCTCAATATTAGGCCATATGTTATAATATTGGAGGAAAATACACGCTTATACTCTTATTATTTATCAGCAATTTAGTTTGGGTGGCATTTGAGTTGTATGCCAATATGGCTAAGAATTCAATGAGTATATTTATGGAGCTCAAGTTGAGATTCCTTCAGAGGTTTATCAATACTAAGTTCTAGGTTACAGATTAGCTACTGGTGTTGACCAGGCAGCACCCTCATGTGTCCTTTCCTAAATATATCATTAGGTGGAGGAATATTAGCCTTTAGTGTGGGCCTAAATTTTAGGAGCAGCATATAGTTGAGATCTTATAGAACATTATTGATGGCCCTATTACCCCTATCTTAAGGGTTATAATATTTGAATCTTTCAGAAGTTATTAACTAAGGTCACCAATTTATAAGATAGTATGCCCACCACAGCCCCTCATAAGATTGAGAGTCAACCTTCATATATACCTCAAAAATAAGAGTTTTCAAGAGCACCACCATATACGAAGGTGGAAGTTCATAGTATCTTTAAGTCTTATGATAGGGGCAAGAGGCCCATGGTTAGTTCAGTACCACCATAGTCACCACCACTATCATAGCATAGCAACATATATAGTCAAAGTCATAGGACTAGTAGTAATCTAGACCCTCCTAAAGTACTCTAAAGAGTTAGAAGTCTTTATATGAGAATCTTAATAAGGAATATCCCTTTAAGATAAAAGGTTTACAGAAGTTCTTCAAATTCATTTCTAAGTAAAATATTTTAACATTGTCATTTAATAGGAAAATAAGTGAAGAGGAATAGCCCAAGCATCCATTATGTTGCCCCTTCCACCAACATACTGGACATGTCCTTGAGTATTTTATATTCAAGGATAATGTAGAGAGCCTCATGGCTAGTAGAGGCATTCACTTATAGGATAGTGATCTTATTTATCCTCGAGGTAAGGCAGCTTAGATCATTTAATTGATTATAGACTCTAGTCAATATGATAATAACAAAATTAATAACAGACCACCCCTTAGTTCTAGGGGGAGTGGAAGCTTGCACTCTCTCATAAGATAAGGGGTATGATCAGATAGGTAGTACACATTTTGTAGGATGTTGAGAGGAGGCCTATACAGGGCAAGTCAATAGTTATTAGCTAAGCTAGTGTACCTATTTCTTTTTCATCTTTCATTTTAGTGCCTGTTGAGCACATTCCTTTACTTTCATGTACCAATAAAATGTATGAAAGAGAGAAATTTATTGTGACTTTCTAAGGGAAGATGGGATCTTTACTAGTTCTTATGTTGAAGGATTTTATCCTCCTCCTACTGATGAAGAATTAATAGAAGAAGATGATTCTAGTAACTTTTGATCTTTTTTTCTTCTTCCTCTACTCTTCCTAGAACTTATTCCTTTTCAAGTTTTACACATTTTTGCTTGTAATGGTATCTAAATGAATATTTTGTTGAGTTTGAATCAGTTCAGGAGATTCAATTACGTTCAGGGAAAATTCTTCCTCCTAAAATGGCTAAGAATAATAAAAAATATATAAAAAAATTGTTACCCAACATGATGATCTTTCACCTCCCTCTCAAATACAAGCTTGTTTGTTAATTTAATTCCTCTGGGGATAAGATGTTGGAATTCTTCCTCCTCCGTGTCATTAAACTACTATATTATTTGTTAAGTCTAATTCCTCTAGGGATAAGATGGACTATACTCCTCACGATTTCGCTTGCTCTCTATCCCTTAGTGCTAGCAATTCTAGTCCCTTTCCTACATTCTATATGAATCAGATATATCAGCGTGGCCTAGTCATCAATAGTGGCTTAGATAATGACATAGTTGTCACACATCAGACAACCAATCAATAATCAGTTTCATATACAAGGTATGGGATGTGGGTTGAGGAATCCACCAAAAAAATCTTTTTAAACTTTCCACTAGTGCATGCAGTCCACTGCACTCTGCTATAAACTTTACATATGAGCTACACACTTTCTATGTGTTGCCACAGCTCAGTAGACATACCATATTATTTCACAACATGGGTATCCTATGCTATCCTAACATATTGGGTCCCATGGAATCCACTATGGATGATGAGGGCACACATATTCCTTTCTACTTTTTGCCTTTTATAGATAGTTGTATTGATTGGGTTGTTATTCCCATGACTTAGTCTGAAGGGTGCAACAAGCCTATTTACCTCCAAGTAAGCAAGGCTCAGGCAATTCTGATAAGGATCAATATCCTTCTGCTAAAATTAATGTCATCTATTATCTTTATTTGGTTCTTTCCATCTCAATGATGTCAAGGATAGGGTCCTTAATGCTCCATAAGAATTTAAATATGGTGCTAGTTTTATCGTAGATGAATTACGTGAAGTCAATTTGGGAACTGAGTCAGATCCTCGACCCTTATTCCATAGAGCTTTACTATCATAGTCAGAGGCTTGAGCCTACATTAAACTTCTATTTAAGTATATGGATTTCTTCTCCTAGAATTATATTTAGGTGCAAGGTTTAGATCCAAAAGTAATAGTCCATAATTTAGCTATTCGGTATGATATTGTCCCTGTTAAATAACCATCTCACCAGATAAGGTTGGAGATTGTACAACAGCTGATTACTGACACTAACAGGCTTATATAAGAAGACTTTATTCGTGAAGGAAAGTATCCTAATTGTCTTGCCATGTCATTATAGTCTATAAGAAGAGAGGTCAAATCTATATCTGCATTGACTTTTATGATTTCAATAAGGCATACCCCAAGAATG
Organism: Dendrobium chrysotoxum; assembly: GCA_019925795.1. Lineage (NCBI taxonomy): Eukaryota > Viridiplantae > Streptophyta > Magnoliopsida > Asparagales > Orchidaceae > Dendrobium > Dendrobium chrysotoxum. The sequence continues at coordinate 36,696,558 of CM034297.1, forward strand.
ATTTTCCTCTTCCCTTTCTCGAGCTCATGGTTGACATTACTTCATCCAATAACAAATTCTTCTTCATGGATGGTTTATCTAACTACAATCAAATAAATATGACCCCTAAAGATGAGAAGTTTATTGCTTTTCATACCACTATTGGTGTATATTACTATAAGTTGATGCCCTTTGGACTCAAGAATGCTAAAGCCACTTATCAGCATGCTATGAATTTTTATTTTGATGTCTTGACTCATGAGCAAGTTGAGTGCTATGTGGATCACCTCATGGCTAAAAAGCAAGGTCCGTGGAGATCACCTATGAGATCTATAAATCCTTTTTGAAGGCATGTGAGGCATTATCCCAAGATGAATCTCCAAAAGAGAACATTTGGCATTACAATAGGGAAGTTTCTTAGTTTGATAATTCGTTATTGTTACTTAGAGATCTATCCCATTATGATGAAGGTCATCTTAAGCTTGGAACCCTTGAAGAGTCTTACCCAATTAAAGACTTTTTAAGGAAACTTTACTTTCTTATATGGACTTATCTTCAATCTTACTAGTTGGTGTCATCCCTTTGTTACTCTCATGAAGAAGGATGCTTAATTTCATATGGATAAGTAATGTAAGGAGTCTTTTAAGAGTATAAAGCACTATCTGATGAGTCTCCCTATGCTAGCTGCACCAATCTCATGCCAACCATTAATCATTTATAGTACAACCCTGGATGAGTCACTTGGCACACTTTTAGCTCAAGAGAATGATGGTGGCAAAAAAAAGCCTTATATTATCTTAGTAGAAATTTGATTCCTGCAGAGCAAAAATACCTTACTATGGAAATGAAATGTTTGGCTTTGATCTTTATTGTGCAGAAGCTTAGAAATTACATGCTTTCATAAAAGATTAGCCTCATTTTTTTACTCAACCCTTTGCATTATTTGAAGATCTACCTGACCCTATATAATTTTTTGGCATGTTGGTCCATGATATTACTGTAGTATGACATCACTTTTGTTCCTTAATAGGCTGTCAGAGTATAGGCTCTAGTTAATTTTCTTGTTACTCACTTGATCCCTATAGATTCTCCACTTAATGATAATATTCTCGATTAACTAGTAATGATTATAGAAGAACAGGAGTCCCTAAGCTGGGCGTTTTACTTTGATGGCATATCCTCTATCAAATCACTTAGCACTCATAAAACTCCTATAGTTAGTGTAGGTTTGGGCCACATTTTTATATCCTCTAAAGGCCACACCCTTCTTTACTCTTATTGTCTCTCAAAGCCTTATAATAATTAAGAAGCTGAGAATGGAGCTCTAATTTTGGGGCTTTCAATTTCACCTCATATGAATATTCTGTTGGAAAGGATCTTTCAAAATTTCTAGCTAATTATTAATCAAGAAGTTGGGATACCATCGAGGTGCCACAAATCAGATATAGCAGCACCAAGTTCTCTATTTACCAACACTCCGGCATCACCAAAGCCAGCATTGCAGCATTACTAGCACTATGGCATTAAGAAGTCTGATTGGTAGCGCTAGATTCTCTATTTTCAAATGCCATGGTGCCATAATTTCTCATGCCTTAACCCCATTTTTTGCATTTGGGTGCCACAGTGCTCGAATGTCAATAGCACCATGACATTACAGTTGTAACTTCCAAAGGCAACATTCTATCATTGAAAAGACACGACTGTTCACTAAGTAACCAATCCACATCAGTAAGCACCATAGAAGTACAAAAGTTTTAGCATCAAGGCATTACTTCACGTTAAGGGTGCCACGGTGCCCCTTTTCAAGAGCCATAGTGCTAGATGCATTTTGTATTTGTCTTATAAATAGTTGTGATGTTATATTTATAAGGGAGTTCAGTTAGTTAAGTAAATCTCAGTATATCTTAGAGTACTTCTCGAGTTCTCTCTTAGAGTAAAATATGAGGGAGGCTAGAGAAGTAAAAGATACAATCATTTGGAGCATGTAGCATGTATTTCTTGAATCGGTACTGTAAGTTAAGGGGGATGGAGTGTAGGGGAGATAATTTGATCCTTTCTAGTGATATCACTCCTTGTATTTTCATCCTTCCATGAGTTTAATGAAAATGAGTTTGCTTGTTATTTATTTTTTGTCTGGGTAATTCTCTTATTTTGGATTAGTGATATAAAGTGCATGTTAAGTACAAATGAAGACTCTTATTCTATAAATTTTAAATGATGTTTTTAATATTATCATTTTCTTAATTTAATGAACATAATGGTCATATGTATAATTAAAATATAATGTGATGTATAGCCACGATAGACAAATAGAAGAACAACCAGGAATATGGGGATAGGATGATTTCATTCCTAGACATAAGATGTAAAATATTTTTGGTTCTTAAGAGCATAGGTTGCGGCGTGATACTAATGTTTCTCAAAATCAATTTGGATTCATGCTGGGCAGGTCTACTATGGAAGCCATACATTTATTAAGAGGTTTGATGGAGAAATATAGAGAGAATAATGAGGATTTACATATGATATTTATTGATTTAGAAAAAGCATATGATAAAGTTCCAAGAGAAGTGCTATGGAGAGTTCTTGAAAAGAAAAGAGTTAATAACGCTTATATTCAAATCATTAAAGATATGTATGCAGGAGCTATTACTTGTGTTCAAACACAAGGTGGTTTGACCAAGTATTTCCCTATTTCGGTTGGATTACATCAAGGATCAGCCTTAAGCCCATATCTTTTTGCTTTAGTTATGGATGTTCTCACTAGACATTTGCAAGAGGATGTACCTTGGTGTATGCTTTTTGCTGATGATATTCTTCTTGTTGATAAGACTAGAGAGGGAGTTGAAGGTAAACTAGAATTGTGGAGGTCAACCTTAGAGTCTAAAGGTTTTCGCTTGAGTAGATCTAAAACGGAATATATGGAGTGTAATTTTAGTAATAATAGACCTAGTGAGGGCATTGTGACTTTGGCCGATCAAGTCATTAATAAGAGTACACATTTTAGATATCTTGGATCTATTGTTCAGAGTGATGGTGATATAGATGGGGATATTATCAGCAGAATCCAAGTTGGATGGTTGAAGTGGAGGAATGCATCGGGCTTATTGTGTGATAGAAAAGTACCCCTCAAACTTAAGGGAAAATTCTATAAGATGGTGGTGAGACCTGCAATGCTTTATGGTGCCGAATGTTGGCCATTAAAAGAGAAGCATAATTCTAAGTTAAGTGTTGCAGAGATGAGGATGCTCAGGTGGATGAGTGGCTTTACCCTTAGAGATAGGATACGAAATGAGCATATTCGTGAAAAGGTTGGAGTAGCTCCAGTGGAAGATAAGATTAGAGAGAGTCGCCTTAGATGGTTTGGTCACGTAAAACGGCGGCCTCCCGATGACCCGGTTAGGAAAGTAGAGGTCCTAGATTTGACTTATGTTAAGAAAGGTAGAGGTAGACCTAAAAAGACTTGGTCAGAAAATATTAGAAATGATCTTTCTTTATTAGATTTAAACGAGAATTTGACTTTTAATAGGACACAATGGAGAAAAAGGATTCATGTAGCCGACCCCACGTAGTGGGATAAAGGCTTGATGTTGTTGTTGTTGTTGTTGTTGTTGTTGTAAGGAGATACTATAACTATAGGAGGTTAGCAAATATCCTTTACACTCTTACAATCTTGACAAAGATCTAGGGATGCAAATGCTCTGAATCTTATCTATAATTAAGAGTCTTATTAGGAAAGATATGAATTCACACTCATCAATCCAAAATTATTTTAATCAAATATCATATCAAATATTATATCAAATATTTTTATTGTTTTATTTAGTGATAGAATCTCTATAATTAGTATTTTTATTTTAGGAGGATATTTATGTAATTAGAGTAAACAGTAGTAGTTTGTTTCAAGTAAGCATAGTTCCTCATTGGTTTGACACTCAACTCTATAACTTCATTACTTGATTCGACATGTATACTTATGTATATTATGTGGGGTTTTGTTATTATTTAGGGGTGATTAGATCTTGACTTTTATATAATTCAAAAGTTCACTCCACAACCCCCATCAAACATCTCGATTAGTATTGGTTAGCCATAGTCTATGATTGTATGGAGCATGCTAGGGAATGTCATTAATGCCAAGTCCATAGTATAATTATTCATCAACCCCTAATCCATTATGTAATATGGTATCCTCTTGGCCATCAAAGAGTTGGGGCATTGATGTAGTGGATCCTGTTGACCCTCTTTCCTCTAAGGTTATAGGTTTATAATGGCCGCCACTGATAACTTTTCTAAGCTGGGAGAAGGTATCCCCTTAATGAAAGTCAAGTTAGAGGTTGTAATTCACTTTATTCACAATCACATTGTCTACCTTTTTTGTGTTCCACATCAAATAATTTATGATATTGGTGCATCATTTGGGAGCACCAAAATCTCTAAATTTTTTTACTGCTATAATATTAATTGGTGTTATTACTCCATTTATTATCCAAGATTTAATGGCTTAGTTGAGGCTTTTAATAAAATCTTGGTCCAATTAATAAAAAAAAATCTCATAAAAAATAAACAAGAATGGCATGATAAATTTCTTGAAGTGTTATGGGCTTATAAGACCATTTTAACAAGCCAATGAGCACAACTATTCCCTTTTAGACATATATGAGAAATAGTAAAGTTAAGGGGATAAAGATTTTGCTTAATCTCCCTAATCAGATAAAAGTTCTCAGAATTGAAATTTATACTACCTTTAATAAAACGAATAACAAGTATAACACCAACCTCAATCTAAACATCCTTAATTCCTAAAGAAAGACAAAGATTAATACCATAGTTAAGCACTTCTAGCTCAACCATAATAGCAAGGATGGAAAACATGGGGTTTTTATTGGAAGATCCGCTGGACAACTTTTGTTGCATTTTTCACTATCAAGTACCACAGGCTTAAAAAACATGGCAGCATTGCCGGCGGGTTTTTCACCGGTAATGTTCCTGTAATTTATCCCCCGAACAACCCGACGGTAAGTAACCGGCAGAATATCTGCCTTTTATATTGCCACTAATACCAACGGATGTAGTACCATTGGAAAGTCTACCAGTAATGCTAGATTTTCTTATAGTGATTAAACCACCACACCTAATTGAAGAATTTTTAAAGGAACCATCGGTATTCAACTTGAAACAGCCCTGGATAAGTTTGCACCATATCACAATCCTCTTATTACCAACCATATTAGAGGCCTGAAGAGAGTTACCAAAAGTGGACGCAACATATTTAAAATATTTAAAATAATTATTAGTGTTCAACTTAACAGCATAAAGCTACTAAATTTTTTCTTTAACTTTAGAGATAACAGGCATGGCATTCATTTTAATATCCCTATGCTTACAGTAATTACTTTCCATCCAAAGATATCATAATATGATAATAGACAAAATATTTCTAATATGACCTTTAGAAGGTCAATGTGCTTACAAAACATTGAAAATATTACTATAATTATTACAAAAATTACTGTTAAACACCTCATCAAAGTACAACTAGACACTAACTACAATTGTGCATTAATAATATAAAAAAAACATTAACATCTAAAAGATATATTAAACCCTCTTATTTAAAATACTATATATAGGCAAGTAATTATGTAATATTTTCCAACCAAATATTGAGTAGGAAGTAGGTATACTCTTATGGAAGATAGCAGATAATAAAGGAGAATTGACCTGACAGTTATGAATAGAGTTCCACACTTGCTTGAAACAAAATTGCCATTAATAGAGTTATTGAACATAACACAATCATCTTTGTCCAATTGTAAAGGAACTTTAAGAATTCGAAGAAGTAAACTATTAGGCATAACCTCCATTAACTTATTAACACTTTGAACCTCACCAACAATAAAGATTTTAACTTTAATGGCATGAGTAGAATGAGTATTCAAATAATTGTCAATAAAAAATGCCAATCCAAAGATCTTGCCAAAAGAAAACATTACCCTGACCAATCCCTCTTTGAATGAATTCTTTAGCATCCCATTTAATGTCATAGCCTTTCCAGCAAAGGAATTGCTCTTTTTAAAATGAGACCTTTTCTTGCCTTTAAAAGAGGCATCACCAAGTACTTTATAGGATGGGATAAAACCTGAATTTACATTAAATAGAGTTTATTCTCTATTGAGAAATAGATGTGGCAAGTATAAAATAACTCTTATCTTTATTATTATGTAAACCACTAATCCTTTAAAAATGGTTCAAAAATGTAAAGAGAATGTTAAGCAATTTAATATACCCAGAGAAAATAATAAAATCATCAGCAAACCAAAGGTGAAAGATAGGAAAACCATCGAAAGTATGGTACTACAAATTTGGATGGTTCTTAAAAACCTCCTCAAGCCACCTAGTGAGATACTCAACAGCAATAATGAAAAGAGTTGGAGATAAAGGATCACCATGCCGAATGTCATCCTAAAATTTAAAGAAACCATCACTCTTACCATTGATAATAATAGGAATGTAAAAATTCTCAATGCTATTTTTAATAAGTCTAATGAAATCCGCTTTGAAACCAAATAAGGACAAAATTCAATATAGAAAGTTACAATACAAATTAACATTAGCATTAGTGATTTCAACTTTAATAATCATATTCCCACCTCCTACATGAGCATCAATATCATGAATGATTTCTTGATCCAGCAGAACATCATAAAAAATCAAACACCATTTTAAAAAGTTGGTTTGCACAAAAGAAAAGATCTTAGGAAGTAAACTAGCCAATCTCCCGTAAGAACGTTAGAAATAAATTTTGAAAAAGTAGCAAAGGCTAATTGGACCAAAGTAATTCCAAAAATTAATAGCCCTTTCTTAAGAGAAGAGAAATGGAGGTAGGAAATCTAAAGGATGCTGTAAAGGAAGCTTTAATAGGAAATTTTTGAAGATTAATGTTAAGAAGCAAACGAGAATGATCAGATAATTTTTTGCTCAAATGCTCAATATGGGTTAGACGGTAATCATCAATCCACAAGTTATTAAAAAGAATTCGATCAAGTATTTGCCACATAGTAGATCTATTCCAAGTAAAAGCAATGCCAAAAAAACCAATATCATGCAAATTGTAATCCAAAATCATTTTGTTAAAATGTTCGATAGCAGAAGTATTAGGAGTATTACCACCAATCCATTCAGATAAATTAGAGATAGTGTTGAAATCACCACCAACAAACTAGGAGCTATCAAAAATAGAAGAAAAATCGCACAACAGCTTCCAAAGACATTTCCTACTAAGACACAAACAAAAAACATATATAAAGAACCACAACAAGTGAATTAATAAAGGCCAATATGAGTATGAACAATCTGAGATAAATAAACAATAATGTCCAGCCTTACCGACATATTCCAAAAAATTCAAATTTATTAGAATAATCAGAAAAAGTAAAATTAAAATTGAGAAACTTACTAGTGGAGACTAACTTAGAAGATGGGATAAGAGATTCAATTAACATAATAATAGAAATATTATGATACCTACACAAGTTCCTCACCCTGGCTCTAGAAATAGATCCACACACCCCCTTAATATTCTATATAAGAGCATTAACAATTAATACCTCTCAAAAAATTAAAAGCTCTCGTGACCCTATGGGTAGTGGCGGTAATGTTCCTATTATTTTTATTTTTATTTTTCTAACATTTAAAGCCATCATCCCCTTTTTCAATAGCATCCATAGTTCCGGGCAATGACATGAAATTAGTAATTTAAACCTCAGGATCTGTAGAAACATCAATCATAGAAAAACCCATAGATGAAAGCACAAATTCCCCCACTTTAGTGGCATAAACACGAATTAGACAAGACGCATCCCTCACATTACTTTTTGATAACAAATCCTTATCAGAGCTAAAGTAGTTTCAGAAAGATTTGAAACTTTTTGGTTAATACTGCATAATGCTAGGGCTTGATCTTGGCCATTGTTAATACACCCATATTTAATAGCCATAACAGCAATCGAGGAAGAGGAATTTGTCACAATAAGATTATCACCATTAGAATTAATAGCTATAATAGGGACAACATAATCAATTAGTATTGGTTTATAAAAGGCCTCATTAGTATTATCAAGTTTTGTTAAACCATGAACATAATTTGGTAATTCCATATTCTCTATAACTTTATTAGAGGCCTTACCACCCAAGTCATCACCTAGAATCTAATTGTCTGTAGAAGGGGGATTCAAAAGACCAAAATTATCACCAGGCACATTAACATTATGATTAACTGGCTCCTCATCTACAAACTAGCATTTTCTTTTGAAATAGGAGGATTCTTTTTAAGATAAGGATGCAACATAAAACATTCATTAGCAGAATTAATGTGAAATTTTTAATGGTTTCAAAAGTCTAGGATGCTCTCAAATTCCGCTTTCACCATATACCCTAGTAATTCTGATCAAAGCCAAATTTTCTTAGGATGCTTCTTTGTTATAACTATCTCAACCAAGATCATAGTAACAGATGGCTTCGACCTAGAGGCAGTAGCTTCATGCACTTGTAATAGCCTACCAAAGAATGGTCCGAAGGCATGGAGCATATGAGAATTAAAAAAAATGTGAATAAAGGTTTGGAAAATCAAGCCAAATGGTAACGATGAGCGATTCCACTTTAATATCAAAAAAAGGCATACATTTTAATAAGTATATTTAACAATTATTCATATAGTAAGATCAACAAGAAAATACCTTACTATAATCAAGATCATTTGAAAGCTGAATAGCAACATGACATTTATCTAACAAACCCATAAAAAAAGCACCAGACAACTTCAAATTACCAAAAAATAAACAAATTGAATCAAGATTGGGCTTACAATTTGAGAGCATTCCAACTAAAGTAAACTAAAAAGTAGATGCTAACTTAACAACATCCTCATCTAAAATTAACACAGCAGGATACCTTTAAAAGAAAAAGAAATAAGGGAGAAACTAAGATCGTTCAAAGAAGAAGAACCAAAAATAACTTATTTAAATGATCTTGAGTTAGAAACATCATCATATCCATTTAGGCAAGAAAAAACCTCATTTCTAAGTAGGCGTGGAAAAAGGAGGAAATCTACAAGGATTCGGGGAGTAGAACCACCATAACCAGTAGTAATGGAACCCGCAACCTAAGGCCAAGGAGGCCTTAAGACACACAAGGAAAAACCAACCAAAACTGAAGAATAGAAATTCCTAAACAAGAGGAAAAACAATAGGTTAAAACCCACAAAGAGGCGTATGCATTAATATCAAAAAGCAATTACAAGTCCTTAAAGGGATCTAATGCTCACTAACTTCTAAAAGAGATACATTCAAAAAGAAAGAAGAAACCTTTGAGCATTTGATCCCTGCTAAAGTATTAAAATACTAAGCAAGGTTGGCATGAAGCCATAACCCCAAAATAAAGCCCCATCTTGGATTGTGTTTCAGCACCAGGTATCACTAATACCTACAAAAGGATTAAACCTGCATTAACAAATAAAGAAAAGTGGAAATAAATAGAGAACTAAATAGTAGGCATTGAAATAATTTGACAGATATAAACTGTAAGCAATGCACCCCCAGCCACATAGAGGAGAAACATAGAAGCCTAGAAGAGCAAAAGCTAACAAATCAGAAACCACTAATATTGAAATACCATAGACATCACACAATAGGAGAGCCATAAAAAATCCATACTCAGCTGGACACAGGCCATATAACAATATCTAAGGACTCAAGAGATAATAGGGAAATAACCATCTATGATAAATCATGAAGCAGATTTGATAAAAAAAACATCTAAAAAATAGTCATCCAAAATGAAGAAGACAGAAACCAAACTCTCAAAATATTGTAGGCATCAAGAAACTTAATAACCACCTCATAACACAGAAAACCATAATAGCCACAATCTGCCAAAATTTTGCCCTCTATAACCCATAAACTAAAAAATGAATGAAAATAAATGAACCACACAAAGCAGCCCATAATGGACAGACTATGAGAGGAAAGACAAATCTAACACAGCTGAGGAGTATCTAAAAGGATATCATGAAGGCCTCCCAGTTGCTACTCAAATATCATCAAAAACCAGAGCAACCACCTCAAAGAGATATAGCTAGTGGAGATAGTATCAGACCAGATATAGTTGCAAAGGGTAGAGAAAGCCCAAACACTATTAACACAAAAATAATGCTTCAAATAAACCATAATAGCTATAATGAAGAAATAAATTACAACTAACCAGTAGAGGACATAAAAATTACCCAGAATTAAGACTAGTGCAGTAGTAGAAGGGGAGCAATAGGTTAGATGCCTGAATCACACTAGGACAGATAGCCCAACACAGCTAGCGCACCTGTTAAGAATAAAAACTAGAGCTAAACCACCCACATCTCATACGAAAGACCCACCTATCCACAAAAATCAAATATTGGATGAGATGAGCAATAATTGGATACTAATTCAATAATCCTTATGTTCTAGTCATTGCTACAAATAGAAAAACCCAACAAGCCTAAAATAGGGACAACTTGATAAAGAAAATAAAAAAAACCACAAAAATGCCATACCCTTAGTAATGAGATACACTAAGGCTGTGAAAATCATCCCAGAAAGATCCACGAAAGGCCAAAACAAATTCTAGATAACAAGCAGAGCATATCCAAAACCAGGACATAGGAAAAAATAGTAAAAATATCCATCCCCAAGTCCAAGAAGCAAATTCTAGGCAATAAGAAATAAAAGGAACACCATGAGGCTAACAACTAAGAATAACATAATTATAATCTAACATATTGAAGGCCAATTTTATCTAATCTAAAGAGTCCTTTTACGCATACAAGAATAGTAGTATAAGTGAAATTTATAGGGTAAACAAGCTTACACCCATAATTGGCTAACCAATCAGCACAAGAGTTACCTTTCCTAAAAATGTGAGAAGTATGGAAATTAAAAAACACCAAGAGTTTCTTAATATCCCTAATAAGGTAAAATAGAACTGGACTACACACATCACTATCTGAATCCTTCAAATAATGGAGGCTATAAGTAGCATCCGTTTCAATCCAAATGTCAGAGATGCTTAAATATCAACTTAGCCTAAGACCATATAAAATAGCAGAGAGCCCCATATAAATAGCATAATAATTATGTAAATAAATAGTATAAGCCATGATAGTGTTTCCCAAATAGTCCCTGATAAGACCACCATAACCACAGTAAGTGCTCTTAATAGAACCATCATTATTCAATTTAAAATTATGGTGGCTTGGCTTAATCCAATAAACCAACTTAGGCTCATCACAAGTTTTGTTAGAAGGCAACATAATGCCTATGTTTTGAGATATAGAAGAACAACCCCTAAAATATTTTATGCCCAAAAGATTAGCAAAAAAAACATAAGTAGTTTATCTTTAATTTTAGTAATAATATGCAACTGGTTCATACAATCATTATTTAAGAAAGAATCATTACAATTAAGAATAAGAATCAAAGAATAAGAGAGGGGATAACATTCTTAATGTGGCCTTTAGAGTTGGTAAACCAAAGGTTTAGCATTTTAACAGTGCGATAAGAGCCACTGATATGATTAGAACCAAAGAGATGATCAAAATAAATTCACACTTGGGCAACAATATGGAAATAAATAAAGACATGATGCATAGTTTACAATGACAGCAACATTGGCATTTAGAACATAAACCCTCTAGACATTAGATTATCATTAGTGGAAATATACCTATGCATAACTCTCTAGATAAAAATAGCATTGGAAGATGGGATACTTTTGTGCCATAATGCAAAAAAAACCAAAGAAGCAAGTTTCTTTGACCGAAAACCATTCCAAGCCTCTTTCAATCTAAACTTGCCAATATTAGTGAATTTAAATAATAAGCAGTCTTTAGATTCAACAATAAGAGGGATATGCATAATAACATTAACAACAGATTTAGGTATCACATTAGTTAATTTATTGTAATCCCAAGAGTTATCAAAAATAAGAGAACTCATTTTAATAGCATATAGAGTTTGTGTTGAGTATGCTATCAAAAGAAGAAGAAATTAACAAGTGATCTTGCCAGAAGACAATGTTGCCCCGACCCAAACTCTATTGAATGAAATTTTTAGCCCCCATTTAATATTGCATAAACAATTCTGAATCTTTAAATCACTATGTTTATAAAACACATAGTAGGATGTTTAACAATATAGTATTTAACAGTCATAAACTTAGCCCACAGGCTATGTTTAGCATTAAAGTGAAACCAAAGCTTAAAGGAAAAAAAAGTATGAGAAAAATCAGTCATCCGTTTACAACCCAAACCACCTTCCTTAAGCACCCCATAGCTGTTGCTCCAAGATGACCACAGAATTTAAGATTGATTAGGGGTGCTCCTCCAAAAAACTTATTGAGATGTCTCTCCAGAAGGTTACAAATTGTAATAGTAGGCTCGATGGTTTGGAGAATATAAATAGGAATGCAACAGAAAACACTTTTGATAAGAGTAAGTCTGTCCCCACAAGTTAATAGATTGAACTTCCAAGAGGCTAACCAATTCTGGATAGAGGAAATCAGATCATCAAAAATGAAAGACCTATTCTTGCCATTGTACAAAGAAACCCCCAGATATTCAAAAGGCAAAACATTATGCATAAAACCAGTAGCAATAGTAATATTATTAATATGATCTTAAGTGATATTTTTGGAAGAAATAAAATAACTCTTATTTTTATTATTAAGGAAAAGGCCACTAGAATTTTTAATGTTTTGCAAAAATCTCATAAGAATGTGTAGCATGCTCAAAGAACCATTAGTAAATATAAAAAAAAATCAGCAAAACTTAAATAAGAGATTGGAAAATCACCTATAGTCCTATAAGATAAATTAGGATAATTATCATACAGATTAACAATGCCTATAGACATATAGTCAATAACTAAAATAAAAAGAGTAAGAGAAACTGAATCACCTTGTCTCAACCCCACAGAGGATTTAAAAAAACCATTAATTTTACCATTTACAATCTTAAAAAAGTAGCAGCCTTAAATGCAATTTCTAATGAGCTTAATATAAGCCAAGTTGAAGCAAAAAGAAAGGAAGAATTTTATAGAGAAAGCTCCAGTTTATGTTATTGTAAGCTTTAGCTACATTAGATTTAAGAATAATGTTCCCCCTCTCTCCATGGTATTTAGATCATGAAGCAACTCTTGAGAAAGAAAAATATTATTAGAGATAGATCTCCCCTTTTTAAACCCAATTTGGTGAGAAGAAATAATTTTGTGAAGCAAATGAGCTAAGTGCCCCATTAAAATTTTAGAGATGAGCTTGCTAAAAAGGTATAGAGACTTATAGGCTTGAAATCATCCTAATAATTTGTGACATTTTTCTTAGGAATAAGAATAATAGAAGTGGAAGTAAAAATTTTGGGAAGAGGATTACCATCAAAGAAATCTATGACCACATGAAAGGCATCATCACTAATAAAAATACAAGCCTTTTAAAAGAATTTAGTCCTGAAACCATCAGGGCCAGCCATAGTATCAGAATTCATATACAAAAATTACCTTACAAGTAGGGGCTAAATGAGGGCCATATTATCCACCTCCCTTATAATAGAAGGGATAAGATGAGGAAAATCAATGGGGTGAGGGTTGAAATCTTTGTTAAGAAAATTTTTAAAATGTTCCACAATAGAATTGGAAATTTCCTCAGCATCCTCTAAAGAAGACCCTTCAGGTAATAAAATCTTATGAATGTATTTCTTAGTTCTTCTCTTATTGACTAAATCATGAAAATACTTAGTGTTAGTATCACCCTCAACAAGATACTTAGATGTAGCATTTTTGTTTCCAGTAAACCTCCTCTTCAGCCTGGAATTGGAGAAGTGAAATTTTAACATCATTGAGAAGTTTAAAGTTATGTTCAGTGGGATTTTTTAATAGTTGATGTCCCTTAAAGTCACCATATTTTCAGTAGCCAAAATATTGGTAAAGAAATTTTAAAAATATGCTTATTCCACCAATTAATTTTGTACTTCATGAAAGTTCGAAAGGGATGTTAAGCCCTAGTGAACTAGTCCCGAGGCTAACCAAGAGGGGGGGTGAATTGGTTATTTAAAAATTTCACGATAACTACAAAAATCCTTTCGATACTTAGCAGCAGAAATAAGTAAACAATAACGAAAAGATCAACCAACGATATTCACCCAAGCAGTTTATATTGAAAAGTAAAGTGCAAAACTGAATCAGAAAAAGCAAACCAGATTTTATAGTGGTTCGGTCAACTTGACCTACGTCCACTCCCCGGAGCCTCCCCTCCGGGTATTGCACTAAACAGAAGTGTCTCTCCTTTTGCTCCCACAGCAAGGCGGAGAAGCCTGTATATAAATCTCCTTTTCACCACACGGTGAGGCAGAGAACCCGACCTCCTTTCACTTCCTCCTGAAGCAGGCAGAGAACCTTCGAACTCCTTTCACTTCCTCCTGAAGCAGGTAGAGAACCTACGAACTCCTTTCGCTTCCACCTGAAGCGGGCAGAGAACCCGGATCTTCTTGCGAACGATCCTCCCACGAAGAACACTGACTAGACGACAGACGACGAGCGGAGAAGACGACTCTGATCCGTGCTTGGAACAACCTTAGTGAATCCCTCACTAACTCCCCCTCACAAGATCTCTTCTCTCTCTCCCAACTCTCTCTTCTCTCTAGGGTTTCTCAGGGAAGGAAGGTAGCAAAAGATTTTTCCAAAAATTGGAAAAAGTTCTTTTAAAGGAGGGCTTAAAATTTGCCCTAAATCTCAACTTGTCGGCCAAGATCGTCCAGGACGATCGGTAGATCGTCTTGTACGATCAGTTCAAATTCAGCTGTTTCAGCCTGGACGATCTGGCTCTTCTGGACGATCAGTAGAAAAAGTTGTTCATATCGTCCCGTACGATCCTGCGATCGTCCGGGACGATTAGTTCAAATTGAGGGAAATCGTCCAGAAGATAGTTCGGGTCGTCCAGAGAAATCTGTGCTGGGCGACCAAAAAATGACTTGATCGTCCCGGACGATAGGGTCATCGTCCGGTACGATTAGTTCAAAAAGGCCCCAAATCGTCCTGTACATAGTTCTGGACGTACAGCTTAAATGCACTAGACGATCAAGATCGTCCGGGACGATCCTGCGATCGTCCAGGATGATATGATCGTATCAACCAAACATTAATTACTTTCCTTAATTACCAGATTAAATTAGGCATGATTGTACTGGATCATCCGGGACGATACACGTATCGTTCGGGATGATACACGTATCGTCCGGGACGATCAGACCAAGTATCTAAAAATAAGAACTTGCCTAACTTGATCTGGTGGCTGAGAATTTCTGATTTGGGAATATCGTCCCGTACGATCCGTAGATCTTCCAGGACTATCGGCTCAATCAGACCCTCTTAACTTAGTCGCCCTAATTAGGGTTTCTGTTTTAACTGGATCGTCCAGGACGATGTGGATATCATCCAGGACGATCTGAACAAATTTGCAACAGAAACTCTAATTCACTCAATCTCTCTCCCTGAGTGTGTGTGTGCAAGGTTACTTAGCTAGGGAATCAGTTACATTACAATTGACTCAATAAAAAGAAAAATCATACATTTGACACACTTGGACCCGATCTTGAGTTGGCTTGAGTGGCTCGCAGTCTTTTGTGCCTGAAACAGATTAGCCAAGCAAAACACACTGGAAACATGTTTGTCATCATCAAAACCAGATTTGCACCAATCTCCCCCTTTTTGATGATGGCAAACATTTGTAAAGTAGTCTAAAAATAAAAGTAAACTAGGAGATCCAACAAACAAATATTTTTTAATTTTTCATTTAACAGCTAAAACAATACATGAAGCATGACTCAGAAAACAGAAACAGACACGACTACAACTGACTCCCCCTTTTGACATCACAAAAAGGAGGAGCGAAAAACATAACACGGAAATAAAACATAAAATAAAACAACTACAAAATAGGAAAATCAGAATTTTTTCTTGATTTTAGATTCAAAAATCAATGACAGGACGATTGACAGCGCTGAAATCCAAAAAAGGTTGGAAATAATCAACTTTCGTAACTCCGACCCCGGGCACCTTATCGATGCAAACCTCTTTCAACACAAAAATCTGATTCAAAAGAAGAGACATTAGATTTGAAAAGAGATCCTTTCAAGCCTCGTTCCAGAAAAATATCTGATATAATAGTGTTACAAAGTAAAAAATCAGAAATCATGATTTTCAAAACTCAAGCTTTTGAAAATATTAAGTGGCGCACAGATTCCTCTAAGACATTTAACAATCTGAAAGGAAAGAAAGCTTGTTTTGGGCTCATTTTGTGCCTCTTTTTCAAATTGGTTGGCGCTTTGCGCATCTTTTGATTTTTGATACACTTTGTGTATCCAATTTGGCAATTTCGCATCTTTTCAGTTTTGGGCTCATTTTATGCCTCTTTTTCAAATTATCTGACGCACTGCGCATCTTTTATAAGCTTTCTCCTTTTCATAATCATTAAAGAGTCTCAGCTGTGAGATTATCTTCCAGACATAGGAGATGACTCTCCGCAGTAAGGAAGAACGATTCACAAAACAAAATCCATATAACATATGATAAATGCAAGCACTTGGTTTAGAAAATCAAACTAATGACTCAAGACTTTGAAAAACACTATTGATATGAGGCAGATTACTGTAGGAAGATACAATAATCTCTATTTCAAAAACTAACATTTTAATTTTGAAAAGGATTTTTATTAAAAAGAAACTACACACCAGTAAAGGAGTTAGAGGAAGAGAAACAATTATCAATGTTTCTTCCCTTTAACAGATTCAGCGAAGTCAATCACTGCTTATCAGCTTCCAAACCAAAACAAGGTAAAAACTCCCAGTCAAAAATTCAGATCACCAGAAGTAGTGAGCGGTGATCAGATCTTGAAAAGCATAAAACAGTAAGTGCAAGATATGAACCAGTAAATAAATAAAAATAGGTAGAAAATCATAGCAAAGTAAATACTCAAATCAAACTAACAAAAAGGGTAACACAGAAATCAGCAGAAGAAATAAAATCAACTGAAAGCAAATAATCAAACCAAAACTAACTAATAGAAATAAGAAATCAGAATACAAAAACTAACTAACAGAAATCAGAATACCAATCATAACAATCATAAATCAGCAGTCATCAGAATCAAGCATTTATATCAATCACTCCTAATCTGGTTCTCAAAATGCTGAATGAGTCAAAGGCCAGTGGTTTAGTGAATATGTCAGCCAGCTGATTTTCAGTTGCTACGTGGTGTAGCTCAATGTCCCCTTTTGTAACATGGTCCCTAATGAAGTGATGCCTAATGTCAATGTGTTTGGTCCTAGAATGTTGGATTGGATTCTTAGAGATACAGATGACACTAGTATTATCACACAGAATAGAAATTGTGCCAACAGGTACTCCTAAATCCAAGACTTGCTGCTTCAACCAAAGAACTTGGGCCACACAACTCCCTAAGGCAATGTACTCAGCTTCAGTAGTGGAAAGTGCAACTGAGTTCTGTTTTCTACTGAACCAGGAGACTAACGACTGTCCTATCCGCAAAGTCAGAATCAGAATATCCAATGATCTCAAAAGAGGTGCTATTCCTAGGGTACCAAATTCCTAGGTTTGGGGTTCCTAAAAGATTTCTAAGAATTCTCTTAACAGCAGTCAGGTGGGACTCTTTAGGATCAGCCTGAAACCTAGCACAAAGACAGACACTAAACATGATATCAGGTCGGCTAGCAGTCAGGTAAAGTAGTGAACCTATTATCCCTCTATACTTCTTCTGATTAACAGATTTTCCATTTGAATCCTTATCTAACTGAACTGAGGAGGGCATGGGAGTATTGATTGGCTTGGCTTTGTCCATTTCATATTTCTTCAAAATGTCCTTAGTGTATTTTGATTGATTGAGAAAGGTTCCATCATCCGTTTGCCTTATGCTAAACCCCAAAAAGTAGGACAATTCTCCCATCATACTCATCTCAAACTCTTTACTCATTATTTTAGAAAACTCTTCACATAAGTATTTATCAGAAGATCCAAAAATTATATCATCAACATAGATCTGGACAATGAGTAAGTCATCTCCTAATCTCCTCAGAAAAAGGGTGGTGTCTACGCTCCCCTTAACAAACTCTCTTTCTAACAGGAATGTGCTAAGCCTCTCATACCAAGCTCTGGGTGCCTGTTTCAATCCATATAAGGCCTTTTTTAATTTATAGACATGATTTGGATATTGGGAACTCTCAAAACCTGGGCGTTGTTCTACGAAAACATCTTCTTTAATTACCCCATTTAAAAATGCACTCTTAACATCCATTTGAAACAGCTTAAATCCCTTATAACAGGCAAAGGCTAGTAGCACTCTAATGGCTTCCAATCTAGATACAGGGGCAAAAGTTTCCTCAAAATCTATCCCTTCTATCTGATTATACCCCTTAGCCACCAATCTTGCCTTATTTCTCACCACCACAATAGAATCATTCATCTTATTCTTAAAGACCCACTTGGTTCCCACAATACTTTGGTTCCTAGGTCTTTCTACTAACTCCCAAACATCATTCCTTACAAATTGATTCAATTCTTCCTGCATAGCTAAAATCCAAAACTCATCCGACAAGGCTTGATATATGTTGGTGGGTTCAGTCATTGAGATAAAGGCAGAATGGTTTACTTCCTTCCTAAGTCCATGCCTAGTCCTAACACCTTCAGAAGGGTCTCCTAAGATAAGTTCTTTAGGATGACTCGAAGAATATCTCCAATCTCTAGGCAATGGGGTTTGAGGTTCTACCCTTTTCTCCAAATTTGTATTTCCAACTCCTTGGGTAACCTCAACAATCTCTTCATCTTCTACTTCAGATCTAGACTCCTTAGGATCAGATTCATCAAACACTACATGGGTTGTTTCTTCCACCACCAAAGTCCTCCTATTGAACACCCTAAAGGATTTCCCCACACTTGAATATCCTAAGAACACTCCTTCATCAGATTTGGGGTCAAATTTTCCTAAGGGTGACTTCCCGTTGTTCAGAATGAAAACCTTACAGCCAAAGACATGGAGGTGGGACAGATTTGGTGTTCTACCCTTAATGATCTCATAAGGTGTCTTGTTCAGTTTGACTCTCACATTCACCCTATTCAGCACATAACAGGCAGTGTTCACCGCTTCAGCCCAAAAGTATTTTGGAAGTGAATACTCGGCAAGCATGGCTCTAGCGGCTTCCACTAAGGTCCTGTTCTTCCTTTCAGCTACCCCGTTCTGCTGAGGGGTCCTAGGAGCTGAAAAATTGTGACTAATCCCATGATTCTCACAAAAACTTCCAAATCATTCATTTTCAAACTCCCCTCCGTGATCACTATGGATGGTAATAATCTCACATCCTAACTTCTTCTGAATCCAAGTAGAGAAGGATCTAAACTCATCAAATGACTCAGATTTGTGTGACAAAAACTTAACCCAAGTGAACCTTGAATAATCATCAACAATCACAAAACCATAGACTCTCCCCCCTAAGCTGGCAGTGCTAATGGGTCCAAAGAGGTCCATGTGAAGAACTTCTAAAGGTCTAGAGGTGCTAATGTCCTTAACTGAGTGAAAAGAGGATTGGACTTGCTTCCCCAACTGACAGGCATCACACAGGTGATCCTTAGTGAACTTAAGCTTGGGCACACCTCTAACTAAGTCCTTTTGGGTGACTCTCCTAAGGGTTTTCATACTGGCATGACACAATCTCCTATGCCATAATCAAGACTCATCAGCAGCAGTTTTTAAGCAAATTGAATTATCAAATTTAATGCTACTTACATCCAGCTTGTAGACATTGTTGATCCTTTGCCCCTGCAAAACAACTTCATCATTTAAACTTAAAATGCAGCCAGTGGGCAGGAATTTGATGCTGTATCCCTTGTCGCAGAGTTGACTAATGCTCAGCAAGTTGTGTTTCAGTCCATCTACAAGCAAAACATTATCAATCATAAAGTTCTTTGAATCACCAATTATACCTGTGCCTACCACCTTCCTGGTGTTATCTCCAAGTGTAACCTTGCCTCCAGCTCTGGCCTCCAGCGAAATGAACTGATTTGCATCTCCAGTCATATGTCTAGAACATCCGCTGTCCAGGTACTACATGCTCTCACGAGGTCTTGTGTGAGAGCACACCTACAAAATCATAAAATGTCAGTCTTAGGAACCCAAACAGGTTTGGGTTCCTTCTTATGAATAGAAGAATGCGATGCATGCGTGCTGTGCTGTGAAACAGGCAGTTTGGGTCTCCACACCCAATGTGTACTACGGTGAACAGTACAAGTGTGTGATATGTGTCCTAACATGCCACATGAAAAACATCTAACACCAGGAAAAGGATTAACTAAACGTCGTGAGTGATAGTACCTCTTCCTAGTAGTGTATGAAACATGCTTTGATGAACTTGCAACAGAATTTTTAAAAGGTGGCGGTGCATAAAACTGTTCAAAAGTAGGCGGTGTTTTGTTCTTTTCAAAAGCACTGATTTTTACTTCCAAAAACTCATTCTCTTTCTTTAAACTTGCAATTTCAAATTTTAAAGCGCCATTGTTACTTTCTACTTCACATGCCATTGTATCTAACTCTTTAAAAGCTTTTTCTAAATCAACATGTGTGGTTTTCAAAGAATCATGCTCAGAAACTAAATCAAAATATTTTTTGTTTAATTCATCAAACTCATCAAGCAGAGACATGTGATTGGAATCAAGTGTGGAATAATCTTTAACTACAGAATCATGCTCTTTTTGTAAAGTCAAATAATCTAATTTCAAACTAGCATGGGTTTTCTTAAGCTTCCTATACGATGTATGAATCTTTTCAGAAACTTCAAATAACTGATCGTAAGTAAGCTCACATACCTCTTCCTGGTCCGACTGACCAGGGTGATCATCAGCCATAAGACACAAGTTTGTTTCCTCCTCTTCAGCTTCAGCCTCAGAAGAGTCGGATGCAGAGTCTGCCCAGAACGCCTTCTGAATCCGCTTCTTGTCCTTTCTGAACTTTGGTTTCTCCTCACCCTTCTCCTTGCTTGGGTGAGCTTTAAGTGTTGGACAATCAGCCTTAATGTGTCCAGGCTTCCTGCATTCAAAACAAACCGATTCAGATGAACCCTTAAAGTTTTTATTGAACTTACCCTTGTTCCACTTCTGATAGTTCTTATGTTTCTTCCTTAGAAAGCTTTTGAATTGCCTTGTGATTAAGGCAACTTCATCGCTATCAGACCTGGAAGTGCTAGCATCTGAATCTTTGGCCTTTAGTGCCACGGTCTTCTCTTTCTTGCGTTCACCTGCATCAAGTTGCCTTTGGTTCACCCCTTGCTCGTAAGCAATGAGTGATCCAAGTAAGCTGTCAATAGAGTAAGTATTTAAATCTTTGGATTCAGTAATAGCAGTAATCTTAGCATCATAAGAAGCAGGCAAACATCTTAGAATTTTGTTCACTCTTTCGTAGTTGGTAAGTTCTCTACCTAAAGCATGCAAAGAGGTAACAATCTGAGTGAACCTTGTGTACATTTCTGAAATAGTCTCACTAGGTTTCATGCGAAAAAGTTCGTAATCATGTAACAAGATGTTTAACCTAAATTGTTTGACTTCAGTTGTACCTTCGTATGTTATACATAACCTATCCCAGATTTCCTTTCCCGTTGTACAAGTAGAAACACGCATATAGTCTTCAGATTTCAAAGCACAAAAGAAACAGTTCAAATATTTTGCATTCAACTGTGCTAAATCACGATCATCAAACGTCCAATCAGCAAATGGCAATTCAGTTTTCACATTGTTAATCATTCGAAAAGGTGGTTCGTATCCGTCCTTAACTAACATCCACATACGATAATTAATAGATTGCAGAAAAGTAGACATGCGTGTTTTCCAAAAATCAAAAGGAATATTGTCAAACAACGGTGGTCTAGTAATAGAATAACCTTCAGTAGTATTACGATTGTTACAATTAGCCATTGGATCAAATTCAAAATTTTTTAAACAGAAATTTTGAATCCCGCTCTGATACCACTTGAAAGTTTGAAAGGGATGTTAAGCCCTAGTGAACTAGTCCCGAGGCTAACCAAGAGGGGGTGAATTGGTTATTTAAAAATTTCATGATAACTACAAAAATCCTTTCGATACTTAGCAGCGGAAACAAGTAAACAATAACGAAAAGATCAACCAACGATATTCACCCAAGCAGTTTATATTGAAAAGTAAAGTGCAAAACTGAATTAGAAAAAGCAAACCAGATTTTATAGTGGTTCGGTCAACTTGACCTACGTCCACTCCCCGGAGCCTCCCCTCCGGGTATTGCACTAAACAGAAGTGTCTCTCCTTTTGCTCCCACAGCAAGGCGGAGAAGCCTGTACAAAAATCTCCTTTTCACCACACGGTGAGGCAGAGAACCCGACCTCCTTTCGCTTCCTCCTGAAGCAGGCAGAGAACCTTCGAACTCCTTTCGCTTCCTCCTGAAGCAGGCAGAGAACCTAAGAACTCCTTTCGCTTCCACCTGAAGCGGGCAGAGAACCCGGATCTTCTTACGAACGATCCTCCCACGAAGAACACCGACTAGACGACAGACGACGAGCGGAGAAGACGACTCTGATCCGTGCTTGGAGCAACCTTAGTGAATCCCTCACTAACTCCCCCTCACAAGATCTCTTCTCTCTCTCCCAACTCTCTCTTCTCTCTAGGGTTTCTCAGGGAAGGAAGGTAGCAAAAGATTTTTCCAAAAATTAGAAAAAGTTCTTTTAAAGGAGGGCTTAAAATTTGCCCTAAATCTCAACTTGTCGGCCAAGATCGCCCAGGACGATCGGTAGATCGTCCTGTACGATCAGTTCAAATTCAGCTGTTTCAGCCTGGACGATCTGGCTCTTCTGGACGATCAGTAGAAAAAGTTGTTCATATCGTCCCGTACGATCCTGCGATCGTCCGGGACGATTAGTTCAAATTGAGGGAAATCGTCCAGAAGACAGTTCGGGTCGTCCAGAGAAATCTGTGCTGGACGACCAAAAAATGACTTGATCGTCCCGGACGATAGGGTCATCGTCCGGTACGATTAGTTCAAAAAGGCCCGAAATCATCCTGTACATAGTTCTGGACGTACAGCTTAAATGCACTAGACGATCAAGATCGTCCGGGATGATCCTGCGATCGTCCAGGACGATATGATCATATCAACCAAACATTAATTGCTTTCCTTAATTGCCAGATTAAATTAGGAATGATTGTACTGGATCGTCCGGGACGATACACGTATCGTCCGGGACGATCAGACCAAGTATCTAAAAATAAGAACTTGCCTAACTTGATCTGGCGGCTGAGAATTTCTGATTTGGGAATATCGTCCCGTACGATCCGTAGATCGTCCAGGACGATCGGCTCAATCAGACCCTCTTAACTTAGTCGCCCTAATTAGGGTTTCTATTTTAACTGGATCATCCAGGACGATGTGGATATCGTCCAGGACGATCTGAACAAATTTGCAAAAGAAACTCTAATTCACTCAATCTCTCTCCCTGAGTGTGTGTGTGCAAGGTTACTTAGCTAGGGAATCAGTTACATTACAATTGACTCAATAAAAAGAAAAATCATACATTTGACACACTTGGACCCGATCTTGAGTTGGCTTGAGTGGCTCGCGGTCTTTTGTGCCTGAAACAGATTAGCCAAGCAAAACACACTGGAAACATGTTTGTCATCATCAAAACCAGATTTGCAACACTTCAATCTTTTAAGTTTCAACCAAAGTTTGTTCATGCCTTGAATGGAATTATGAGGATGCAAAGGAGCTTACGTAGTTTTTATTTAATTTCCTTCATTAAATATGTGCTTGAATTTAAGGTTGTCTAATTGACAAATGAACTGAGCTCCAAATTACATGATTTCTAAATCATAGGTCGGTGTTGACCCAAGGATTAAACCATATCAATTTGAGACCATCAAATTCCTCCCAGGGTTTATTATAAATTTCAAAAGTAAATTTATCTATACATTAAGAAATTTATTGAGGGCTATCTAGATAAAAAATTTGGATGCAATCAATAGCTAACTAACCATAAATATTTTATAAACACATCTATAAGTGTCAGGTAATGATTGTTTGTATTTTAAATTTAATGATTTTTTAAATTCTTGGGTCAATTTTTGACCAAATTATTTAAATGTTAAATTCATGCCAAATTCAATTTGCCCTAAAAAAATTCAGGGTGATTGAGCACACCCTGAATCAAAGTCATGCCATAAATTGGATCCAATTTGAATTCAATTGAGAATATAATTAACAATTAAATCAAACCACAATTTAACAAAATTCTCTTAAGTTATCATACCCTTAGCCTTAATGTTGCATCCATTAGGTAGAGCTTTAAATTTTGAATCAATAGAGGGCTCAGTTGCCCAATTCGGATTAGAACTAAAGGAGATATAATTTTTTAAAACTTGTTTAAATTCTCTGAATTAATTCCATTTAATTAGGCATTTACACAGTCTTTCTAGATAACTAAGCTTACACTTATACTTGCAACATGGCCTCACTAGTCACTTAAGTAGTGGCGAGTCCCTTAGCTAGCGTGGCTTCTCCCTCAACCATCTATTCCATGATCTAATGATCGAGATTATATAGCTTCAAATAGTAGGAATAATGTATAATATCTAGTCTAACCGAATCAAATGATAGGTTAGGGGGCTTTCACTTGCACCACATTTTTTTACTCCAAGTAGTAATTCTCTTTCAGGTTATACGGGCTGAAGTTGACTAGATTGGGATTTGAGTTTTTGCTAGAATGGGGCCATTAGAGATCACTTGAACTTGATAGGCGAGCTCACTAAAAGGCTGGGTAAGCTAGGAAATGCTAGGTAACTCATAGGGAAGCTCTGGGTATGAAATTTAGAACCCTTTAATTCAAACTTTTGGAGTAATTATAAAGTTTCTTGAAGTGAATGTGGCGTAGAATTTTGGCCATCCTGGCCCATACCAAGTTGTTAAAATGGTTTGGGATAGTCTATAAGGAGTCTGATAGGTGTTTGACGAAGGAAGCAATCATATGATGAATTGGAGAGGAAGTTATCATAGAACAAATTCAAATTGGTTAAGTTTGGATCCAACTCTAGCCACCCTAAGTCAAGCCATGGGCTTAAAATGAGTGGGCAAGCTCTAGGGGTCTTGAGGAAGAGAACCCTAGTATTAGACTTGACAAAATGGGCTATGGTTTATAAAATGGCTCAGATAAATGTGAATTTGGAAGCATGGGATACCCAATTTGCCTAAACCAAGATAGCCCATTGGCGAGCCATGCTGGAGTAGGTGCTGGGAACCAATGGGTAGGTAAAGTATGCATTAGTTCTGGCATATCTCACTTAGAGAGTGAATTAGATTATGGAAACACCTTTGGGTTAGCCCAATTGGCTAAACAAGGTAGACCTAAGGGCTGGGTAGTCTAGGTTAGAATCTTGAGGACCTAATCAACCTATTTGCCTGCTTTGGGAGTCAAGGGTCCATAAGGATTGGTTCAGTTCAAAGAAGATGCCCTATTGGGAAATTTGGTATACGAAGGTTAATATTCAACCAATATTTACCAGGACTAGTGGATGGGTACATTTGGTTAAAAATGGGTTATGTAATTGATTGGAAGTGGTTGAAGGTATGCCAAAGTCTTATTGGATTGAAAAATAAGTTTTAGGTCAAAATACCCTTTGATGATGATTTTGGCCAACCATGGCTCACCATGGGCTCGAATGCACTTATCGACCTCATTTTTGCATAAGGTCACTAGGGCCAATCCAAACCCTAAGATCAATCTAGACCCTAGATCAATCCAAGCCCTTAGGATCTACCCAAATCTTTGATCAATCCAGATCAAATCTAAATTTCTAAACCAAAATCTAATGTTCAAAGGCCCAGTCGTGAAAACCTTTTCCAGTGATTTTTGAAATACTTTAAACTCCAATCAAATGACCCCCGATTTATGATCTATCAATTACATATTGATTAGGCATGTCCCTATGGTCTAACCTTTAAATTGGAGCTCATTCTAAGGTCTCAAACCCCAGAAGCTGAATTGAAACCCAAAGGTTATAAAATATTTAAATATTTACGGCCTATGCCACTTAACATGCCACCCAGTGGATCTTGACCTTGGAGCCTTTTCAAAACCATCTAATCACATCCAAACCCTGAATTATAACTTGTTGAGTAGAAAACTATATTTTGTTGGATTCATTTTGACCTTCAGTTGATCAGACATCAAAATGACCAAAATGCCCCTTAAAGGGCAATTTTGGAGTTTTTTATAGACTTCAACATGAACTTTTCAAATCAAGCCTCAAAACCACTTCTAATGCATCCTAATCATCATTAGGAGTACATCAAACTCAATTCTAGACCCTGGTCAAGCCTGGTTGACCAGGTCAACCCAAAATGACTAAAATATCCCTTAGGGGTGTGATTAGTCATTTTGAATCAAATGACCTTATCTTTGGATGGAACCACTTCCATTCTACTCCAAATGTTAAAATAAACTTTTTGGACCCAATCCTAGCCCTTTTGACAAATTAAACTCTCCAGACCTTGGGACCACTTCCGACTAACTCAAAACATCAAATTTGTTGTGCCAATACTCAACCCCTGGGTTAACCTGGTTGATCAATTCAACCTTGGTTGACCTAAAGACCCAATAAGGGCCCAAATAGGTGATCAAATCAAAATGATTATTCTGATGCCTCAAACCACTTTCAATAGACATAAAATATCATTTCAAACCCATTGAGCTCAAACTCAGGCTTTGGGTCAACCTGGTTGACCAAGTCAACCTAGGTTGACCCAATAATCCCTTAAGGCCTTAAATGGGTTAACCTAACCCATTTAACCAAGTTAAATATTTTAAGCTCTCAAATCAACTTAAATGATTAATTTAAAGCTATCCAATATTATTTGGAGTCAAATTCTAGGAACTTTGACCAAAGTCAACCTATATGTGTATTGGTCAAAGAACCTTAAACTTTCTTTAACATATTCAAACTCTAACTCTTAAGCATCAAGCTCTTTTCAAATCAACTCAAGACACTCCCCACGCCACCTCACCATCCCATGTGGAAAAATGACTAGTCAAATGGTCAACATGGGTATTTAGAGTGGTCAAAGTTAGTCAAACATTCAACCTATAGGATTTTCATCAACAGATGTCCTCCCCATACATTTGGATGGTTGTGAAGGGCCCTTGGCAGTAGCCCAAAGTCTTCCCCCTCAATCAATTATTAGGGATAAGGGGAAAATGATAAAAAAACAAACCTCCTTAAGCTCATCATACTCTCCTATCTTCCAAAACATCTCATTACATCAGCCCAAAAACCCATTTAACTAAAGATTTATCCTCTCCCGCTAAAAGAGAAGCCTCCCCAAGCTTTTCCCAAGTTGTTGCAAGCAGTAGAACCCAATTTCAGAAGAGAGAGTGAGAGAGAGAGAAAGAGAGAGAAAGGAGAATTTTAATAGCAGATTTAAATCCAACCGTTAAAAGTTCTTGAGGTCTTCATCAAAGTTATGGAATACTTCTCATGATTTCCAACATGCCCAAGAACATCAAAATCCAAAGTTAGGATTATAGGTTATCCCAATTTTATGTTATATGATAAAATCTTGATTTCTCTCAAATCTTAATGCATGGAGCCTTAAAACTCTATGGGTTGAAAGATTAGGGTACCTAGATCCTATGTTTTAAATTTCATCAAATTTGGATAGCTGGATCAAAAGTTATGAGCATTTAAAGTTTCAGTTCAAAAATGAACTAAAAAATCTAGGCCAATCTAGGTCGTCCGTTCGTTTGAACTGGGCCTATTGGACAGCTCTGAGTTACACACCTTCCATGGGGTTCGAACCCTAGTTTTTAATTATGAAGGCGTGGTGACAAGGCCAAATCTTGGCCGTTGATCCAATTTATTGAATCAAAACTAATTTAAAAAATTAATTTAATTGCTCTAAACTTAAAAAATTCTCCAAAAATTCATTTCTTGTCCAAATTTGGGGTTCTTGGTCTCATTGGATCCATCTCGAGGCCAAATTTATTTTAAAATTTATTTTAACTTATTTGGATTACTGTATAGAGAGATATTTAACTTTTAACCAAACTTGAAATTCTTCGATAATTTTTAATCCAGTGATCTGATTGAGTTCAAATTTTGATAGAATAAACTATGGTGTGAAACCCAGATATCATAAAAAGTTAGCTCTAATTGATGGCTGGATTCTGGGGAATTAAATTTTTAAAGTTTTTTATTAGATTTTGACACCAAACCTTTAGAAATTTATAACTTACACACCATTTAGAACTAGGCTTGCATTTTTTTATGGTATGTGTTATTTAGTGTCAGGGTTAGATGCCTAAAGTTTTAAACCCAATTAAATACTAGTGACACCTAGAAAAAATAATTAAGTTCAATGTCTAGTTAACTTAGAAGAATTCTAGGAAATTGTTCACATACCCAATAGAGATGAAACTTCTGAACATTAAACTTATTGATATTATACACCTTAGGTCCAAGTTTCATTTGATTTGGAGGTCATTATGTCAGAAAATTATGCAAGTCAAAATTCACCTCTTTTTAGGACCCAAAAACTTTAAGAAATTATATTAAATCAAAATTAAATCCAAAAATTATAAATAATATATAAAACTAACCCGAAATTAATCCTATATTTAGGAAAAATAAAAGCACTATAAGTGGATTTATAATTTAATTTTAATTTAAGTTTTAATGAAAATCAATAGGTAATTAAATAAAATAATTTAAAAAATATTAAAAATTCCAAATAAATTCTAAACACCTGAAAACACTCTCATGGGTCATCCCTGACCTTTGGGAGTGATTTCATGCAGCTTAGAATGAGTTTGGATCAAAACAATCAAAACCTTCATAATTAAGTGATTTAAAAAATCAATCAATTAACCAAACTTTAAAAAATCACAACTAATTCCAGAAAACTTCAAATTGGGCAAACTCAAAGGAATTGAACTCCATATAAGGTCTAATATTTATTAAAAATATCAAACTATCAAAAATCACTTAAAATTAAAAAAGTCAACTTTAAGTTAAAATTTTAATTGAAATTTCAAAAATTCAAAACAAATTGTAAAAAAAGCAATTTCAATAAACTTATAGGCTAATTTCTCATCATAAGGTCTAATATTTAATAAAAATATTACCTTTCCAGAAATCAACCTTAATCTAAAAGCCAAAATATGACCCCTTAATTTAATAATTAAAATAATCCATAAAATTTTAAAAATCTAATAATCAATCAAAATTTGAGAAGTTTTTAATATGATTAATAAAATCATTCAACCAACCCTTTAATACATAACAATCGCTCCAAAGAGGAAATTTTTAGGATGGACTACTCTCGGAAGCGGGGCTAAGTGTCCTAAGGAGGCCTAGTTTTTCGAGCTTTGTGGCACAACACCACGAACAGATTCAATGGAGTGTGAAATCTCAAAATAAAATTTCTACTGCTATTTTAAACGAGAGTATTCATAAGAAACTCCAATTTCCTACAATGTAATTAACTACGAGGGCTTACAGTCATAGGAGATTTAGAAACCTAGATCAATTTTTTAAAATCAAAAATTCAAAACCTTAATTAATTATCATTGGGAAAATTTAAGTCAAAATCAACGATCATTATCATCATTTTCAAATAATCAGTAATGATTGGTATCTTCTTCCCTCAGGAAGATATATTAACTATTATTGTAACTTTAATTATGAAATTATGATACTTTATCTAAATTATCATAGTTAAATACTTGAGTGAACAATCATTTTGACTCTCTAGGGTCATATGTAGTTCTTGCTCGAATTTTACTACGATAATCAGGATGAAATTTTAATCATGTAAATTGAATACATTAGGGAATGGTATGCTCATCTCCTGAGATAATATAGCATTCATAATGATGCATTCAATTTCAAAATAAAAATTCAAGAAATTAATTCACCCAAAGATAATTAACCTTTTTCAAAATAATACTTTTTAGTCAACCAGCACTTAAACATGTTTAAGTGATTAGTTGGAAGGATTAACTTACATTGGTTGAGTTTAAGAATGCTTGAATACATGAAGTAATTAGGTCAAATAGGATCTATTTCGTCAACATGGTCATTTATGGTCAACAATTGTCAACTATAGGTCCAATTGGATTTAAGCATGCTTGAGGATGATTATAGCAGGCCTAGGTATCAATTCTACGGTTTGGATTGATGTTTACAATATCTTTGATGCATGTGATCAATTTTTAGGGTTTAAGGGATACTTTGGTTGAACATGGTTAACCAAGCTCAACCATGGAGCCTAATGGGTTCAAATCATTATAAAGTTGATTATAAACATGTTTAAACTTTTTCAATTATCTATAAAAAATTTAATCAACGTTTGATCACATGGCATGTAAATATTTAATGGTTTTGAATTCATACTTCAAGCTTTAGGGTTTAGGGTTTGGAAGGGCATGTATGCTTCCAAAGTTTACTATAGAGGTTCTAAGGACATGATTTTTGAATATATAAATGACCAAACGAAGATTAAGATGCTTTTCCTAAGGATTTGAGCAGGCTATGGGCACCCTTATTGGGAAGGAAATTTTAAGTGCTTTAGGATTTAGAACTTGAACTTCAAAGTGAGTTTGAAAAGTTACAATAGCATTTAGAATTGTACTGGAATTGACCTATACAAAAATGAGGTTAAATTGTGTTTGTCAAATAGTGTAGCCAATGAGGGAGAAGTACCATTTTGTAGAGCCTTTTTGAGTTTTTTCTTTCTTAAACAATATGATTTTGTCACATGGTGGAATGAAGTTCAGAGAAAAGTCCTTGGAGGTGAAGGGGCTTAGTTTAAGGATTTCATAACATAACTAGTATGATTCATAAATACAGGTCACACTATGTTTGATGGTGGTAGAACAGAGAAGGTGCCACATAGACCTAGATCTTTTACTTAAAGAAATATCATATTTCTTTTCAATTAATAGACACCACAACTTCAAATTTTTCTACTATACATAAATTTACTCATCTAAAAAATTTCCTTTATTTCTATTAGTACACAAAAGTATATATTATATATTTTTGTTATCATAGTTCCTTGTAACAGATAGACATATGGAAGGAAATATAGAAATGCTAGGACTATTCAAAAATTTAAAAAAATAAAAATAAAATTCACCTACATGATAGATAGACTAAAAACATCATTCTTATCTATTAAACCAAACCTTTGCCCCTACCTTGACCTTAAAATGGAATGCAGAAGATAAAATAAGCTAACAAAGCTCAGCAGACTTCATTACCCAAATCATTTCTTAATACAATAAAAAACTAATAACATAAAATTAAGCATTTATTCTGAGCATAATAGCAAACTTACAGTAGAGTGGTGTCATAACATTATAAGGTATTGTAGATAATTAAGCAGGTTACAAAATTTAGAGCACAGTATGCAGAATTGAATATAAAGTATTATGCCTAAAAAATAAATAACACATCGTGCATAGTAAAATATAATAGAACTCCAGCCATTATGCCTCCCATTCAAAACTCTAGAAACTTATGCCTCTCATTCAAGACACCTAGCCCTTAGGACTTTTAGTGTTCTCAGAACTTTCATTATTTTTACAATAGAACTCCATACATATATATGTATAGCATAACTCAAAATAGAACTCACCCAAACTCCTCAGATGTAGATAGAATATCATCTAAAGATGCCCAATCTATATAAACCATGCCGCATAATATTATAATTATAAAATTAAACATATATTAGCTATATACATAATTTTAGATACTTGCCCTTTGGTCAGCATCTTTGTAATAAAACCAAGTGCAGTGTAGCAAAATTCCACACTTAGATTTCTGCCAAATTATTAGAGATTGTGCAAAACTATATTTTAGATATTTAGTTATTCAAAAGTATTTTTTTAAGTGCCAAATTATTTTCTATAGTTTTAGAAATGTAGTGCATAAAAAAGACCCAGCAGAAATTTTACATAAAACTACCTAAATGTCAAGAACTATGTTCCCTATAATGCACAAAAAGTTATGTGGTGAAAGTTTCCCCACTTAAAAGCTATCTTATTTCGAACACCAAAAATTTATATTTTGAATCAGGAAAATCCTAAAACCATCAAATTATTAAAAATTGAGATAAGCAAAATATAACGTACCTTGAGTTGGATAACTTTTAGAATTAGGTTGGGGGATTAAAAGGACTCGAAGCAGTTCAAAATAAATTTTCTCTCTTTATAAATCTCTACCTTTCTCTCTCTATGTGGTAGCTCAAATAAAAAGGATTCAAAAGAATAGTGGATTTGGACTTTTTAAATTAGAAAATTCATCCTATCATCGTGGCACCCTATGGCGCTCTCCATGATGCTCCCTTATAAAGGCCACAACACTGCCGTGCCACCACTAGAGCCACCATGCTAAATTAATTTGCTAAAAACCATAGAGTGCTAGCACTAGAGCATTGTCATTTCCATGGTCACGATGTCATAGAGAAAAATTTAGACTTTTTAAAACATGCAAGGAATCCTCTAGTACCCATTTCAAATTACATGTTCCCAGAATAATTACAGACAAATGCTAAAAATTTCAAAAGTAAAAAATTAGTGGAATATCATGAATTTGATCTGATTAGAATGGGTTGAATAGTCCAGTGACTCTACAGGTATCACAAAGTAGATCTTTCCATATGTGGCTTAATGGGGAAGAAGGATTTATTCAGTTTTGTGGATTTTCAAAAATAAGACACATGTCTATGTCTAGTTGATGAGCAAATATAATTTATGACTTTTCCTGTTAGAAGCATAGGATAGGGATATATCAATTTTAAAAGCATTTGATCTTAAAAAGAGTTCATGAAAATTTTTATATTAATTTTAATGTTTTAGTAGATTTAAATTAAATATTTTTATGGATGCAGAAAATGTAATTATAAGATTCAATCAGCTTCACCGATAACCTAAGCTGAACA
Source organism: Dendrobium chrysotoxum (assembly GCA_019925795.1). Taxonomy (NCBI): domain Eukaryota; kingdom Viridiplantae; phylum Streptophyta; class Magnoliopsida; order Asparagales; family Orchidaceae; genus Dendrobium; species Dendrobium chrysotoxum. The sequence goes on from CM034297.1 coordinate 36,729,639, forward strand.
AATCCATGGCTGTAAAAATAGTTAGTAAGAGAGTATATAACTTATATTATATATCCCACAGGGCTTGTTACCCTAAGTCTCTTATAAAACAAATTTCAATAATATTTAAAAAACATCATAAAAAATTAATGTATTTACATAAATAATCTTAAATTAATAATTTCATCATGTAAAATCAAGTGTTTGAACTAGATAAAATATATTATTGTTTTTATTTAAATAAATCAATTTGGCATGGTTTCTTTAATATTTATTAATACTAAATTATTATGAATTTAGGAAAAATAAATGAGAATCACTACTAATTGAAGGCTAATTAGTAGGTCAAGTCAATTTTAATCAAGAATAGTGTTTATAGATTTCAAACTGAGTTGGCTTGAAGTAAGTTCCTCTATGGTCAAATTCATTAAGTCTTTTAAATTAGGATTATTCATGGCCCTCATGTTTAATTAAGGTCAAATCACAATGATCATTGAGGCCAATTTAGGTATAAGTCAAGGAATAAAATGGATATAGAGAACATGGTCCACCTTAAATGCAACCTGAGGTTCCATAAGTGATTAGTATGAATCTTAGTGCCAACATATGGTCACAGGATTGAAGCAACGACATCTATGTTAAGCCTACCTTTGAGGCCCAATGATATGTTAGTAACTAACCTATTTTAAAAAAAATGATAGTCAATATGGACTAATAAGTATTTTTTTTCTAATTTTATTAATGAAGACAGATTTCTTAGTCGTATGGTTCTAATGAGATTAGATTGAATTTTTTTTATATTGAATAAAATAAGAGAAAAATTATATTTTGATTTTGTTTCTATATGTGGAATAAATTTGTGTGACTTGATGGTGAGACCACTTGGAGATCTTTAATTATGTTGAAAAATCTTCCCAAGAGGCTAAAGTGAGAGAATATGATGGTAGAGTTAATTTGATAGAGGGATGAAGGAGAGGATTGGATTAAGGGCCATCCTATGGTTTGGACCAAGAAAATCTAAGAAAACCAAAATAAGTTCAACAAATGAGAACTCCTTAAAAACACAAACAAAAATAATGAAATAACCTTAAAATGTTGGAAGAAATTGTCTAGTTATGTTAAAAAGAGTTACACAGGGCTAGGGGGGGTGGGGGGGGGGGGAGGGGGGGTTGTGATTTAAAAAAAATATTTAAAAAAACATTTTGAATAAAGACCAAATTCTTATTTTATGCAGAAGGATTTGAATAAACAAAATAACACAACTTCAAGCAACTGTTAATTTTTATATTCTTAGATTTTGTAGAAAACCAATAACAATTTTTTTTTCTTTTTCCTTTTTATGATTTTTTTTGTTTATTTCAATAATAAATATGAATCACAATCAATCACAATAATCTTCTTTCACAAGTTCAATCACAATCAAATAAGAGTGTTCAAAAAAAAATTGCAAGGAAATGCAAAAAGCAAAGGGATGCAAACAAATTTTTATAGTTGTTCAATCAACTTGACCTATGTCCACTCCCTAAAGGTACTCTCTTAAGAAATTAACCTAACACCATGACTCTCATTTAGCCCATAGCTAGGTGGAGAAGCCCTTCTCCCTCATGATAAGTAGAGAATGAACCTTTATGGACTCTTCACACTTGAAATTCCATCTTTCACCTCCTCGATATGTTAGATTCACCATACCACTAGCCTCCTCAACTAGGGAGCCTTTGGCACTAAAGGCTTTATTTATCAAATCTCCTCTCAAGAGACAAACCAACACAATTAGAGGGCCTCATGTGTAGGTCATCTATAGTAACCATGTGAAAACCCCTCTCACTCTTTCTTGAATCCCTCAAAGATCATCTCACTTTCAGACAACCTCACCCTCTCTCTCCATTGCTCAATGCTCTCTCATAAAAGAAATAGAACTCTTGAATGTCCAAAGACCCTTCTCTAAAATTAAAAACTAATTTATGAAGAGAGCTTTTAAAAAACCTTAATTTTAAATTTTGCTACCTCTTATTATACAGCGTGATACTCATATCCTACAGTATGATTAGTACATTCTCTTTTGTATGATCTAAGATCGTTCAGTTTGATTAGTTCAATATAATAGTATTTCATACTAAATGAACACTAACATGATTAATTATTGCCCATATGGTCTCTTTGTTGATCATCCAGTACAATTGAGATAGTAATGTATACTCATCAATCATAATTAATCCTAATTTAATTGCATAATCGTAGTGATTAAATTAGGCAAGATATCTAAACTTCATATAGTATAATCTCGTCCATACATTAGGATTAAAATAACTTTAAAAAATTGAATTATTATCTAATTTAAATGATGATGGCGATACTAAATATAACTGATCGTCCTATTGATGTTTTATTCATACGATACAATTAGTTATAGCACATTACAAATTAATCTCATTTAATTTAATATTTTAATTAATTTCTTATTTTATAGATCAAATAGTATGCTTATGATCATCTAGTATGATCTTCAAAAAATAAAATTATTTAATTACGCTTCAACTAGTGTGTGTGTGTGTGTGTTCACAATTGTTAAGCCAAAAAAACACTAATTATAAATATAGACTCAAGAAAAATGACTATTATAGACTCTTTGAAACATAAATTTCTCATGCACTAACATATCACAATCTAGACCTTGAATCCATAGTCTTGCTTCATGTACGATATACCTATGGGTAGTCTAAAGTCAAGAATATGTTGCTTTAGCTATAGGACTTGGGCAACACAGATTCCTACAGCTGCATGTGGACATATAAATGTGCCACTTATTTGTTTTATGTTTCTTTAGTGAATTATATAAAACTAACATCATACTATCTTGAGAGACAGACAAATACTTTACCATCGACTTAAAAAGAGAAATAACATTTACTTTCATAATAAAATACATTGTAAAGAATATTTAATTTATCCTAAAGGATAAATGAAATATTCAAATATTATTTTGAAAATGAAATTAGCCAAGGATATGCTTTAGTTTACATCTAAAATAGTTTTTTTCCTCCACTAGTGAACTAAAATAGGGTTTATTTTAAGTAGTGTCCTTGGGCTCTTACAAGCCTCTATAGTTAAATACATCATTAAAGAGAAAACTTTTGATTAAAGTGGAGAATAAACTTCTTTTAGATTTAAAATTTAGCAGATCTGATTTAAAGATTTAAGGTTTTCAATCAATCATTTTGGAAAAAATTTTGGGTTTATAAAACTTATTTGAAGGACGAGATAATCCTCTGAGAAGAAAGTTTGAGGGGTGCAAATGCGTTTGGCCTTATGTTTTCTTAGAGCTTGCTACCAGCTAAACACCTAAGCACATAACTTTAAAACCATAATTTCTTGATTTAATGCATACAATAAGAAAGCTACTTATATTACCAAAATCATGGATTTTGGTTAAGAACTGCAGAGTTTAAAAATATGAGTCAGATGAAATGCACCTAACTAATGCCGTTTTGACACAAAGAAACACTAAACATTGACTTTTTAGTTAACACTAAATTTCTTAAATTTTCTAAGTATGCAATTTTTTAGAAAAATCTAGTTTTATAACAACCTTAAACCCGTAGGGATTGGTAGAGAAATCCCGTAACACCATAGGTCTCCCTATCTTGTAATGTAATTTTGTGTGCTTTGGTTTAGTATACATTACAAAAATTTAAAATGCATCTATGTATGCATGTCAGGGTAATGAAGTTTGTATATACAACACTATTACCATGCCATCCTAGAACTAGCATACATGTTCCTACAAAGTTTGGAACATGTACACCAAAAGAAACATATGAAAGGGACACCCTCTAATGTAAATCTATCACTTATATGAGCGTTATGCATGTAACATGAAGCAATATGAAACAACAACGTATAAATAAAACTTTTATTCATTTATTTTTAATATAGAATATAAGCCTGGTTTGTTGAAAAGTAAGGTGGCCAAGCTCCACCACAATAGGCTTTGATTTCAACTCTTGTTAATGTAGGATCAAATGTATTAGCTTATTATCTTTTGGCTTCATATCTCCTATAAGATTCTAAAATTCAAAGCCTCTCAAATGAAGGGAAAGCATTTCTTTTGGGAGTGCTATGTTTATAAACAAATACCTTTATCCTCTTACAACTCCTTATACAACTCGATCAAGATACATTCTAGGCACATTACATTTAACATTTGACTTTTACATTTATATTAAAATATTAAGTACATTATAAAGACTTTGTACTATAAGCAGAAAATATAATTGGGAAATAAGTGTGCAATGCACTCCTACATGCAACTACAAATATAGTGCACTATGCATATAAAAGTGTGTAAACATTTATGATTTTGCAAAATACTAAACAAACATAAGATGACCTCCAAGTAAGGTATATGCAAGCACACCAAAAGAATCGTCGGCCTATCCTAAGCCAAAGTAACTTCTCCTAGTAAACCATCTTTAGTGTGTGAAGAAGGTTATTTGGCTTTGATATGTCCCAAGGGGTATTATTGTTCGAGTTTTTTTTTATTTAAATTATTTATTTATTATAGGCCAATGGGTGTTTAGATTTAAGTTTTTAAGTTTCAATGATTTAGTGTATTATTATTCATATTTTAAAATGTTTAAGTTTAAATATTTAATTTTGAGAACCATGTAAGCTAATGACTCGAATGTGCAGAAGACACTAACCTATAAGTCCTAAGGCTCATAGTGTAATGCACTCACTACCGCATATAGCGTATAGTGATTGCATAGATTCGTTAATGTTTTTTTTTAATGTTTTGATTTAGGAGATAGGTATTATAAAGAATATGCTAATTGAAATACTTCAAATTGCTTTGAAGAACTCAACACCTTATCCTAAACCTTTTGAATGAAATGCATGTATGCCTTCCAAAAGGAATAAAGCATACACATAAATGGATTCGATTTATTAAAGAACTTTTAAAGATATATAACTTTATTGCATTTATGTCCTCGAATGAAATCAAATACAATGCATAGAGGATTACTTAATTTAGTTAAAGTATTTATTAAGTGAGTTGATGTAATAACTTTATGTATAAGTTGTTTAGTTTAGCTAACTTTAGTTTAAGTGTGGAAATATGTGTAATTTTATTTGATTTATCATTTTAAATTTAATTTAAAGTTCTTTGAATTTAGACTATTTTATTTAATCTATTTATTATTTATTATCATTTATTTAATCTTTTAATTATTTATTTAATTCCTTTATTATAGAAGGAACTTGGGTTGGGCTTTGATTAATCAAATCAATCCAAAATGTTCAGATGAATGATACTATTAGCTAAGAATAACCCTTGGATCAATCCATGAAAATTAAGGATTAATTTCATTAATATTTAATTTTTGATAATTAATTTATTTAATTATTAATTAAAGTTTAATTTTATATTAATTTACATTTAATTAAAATTATGGATTAATTTTAATTTTCCTTGATTGTAGTATGATTTAAAGTTTTTTAAGATTTAATTTTTATTTTTAAGAATTTTCTTTAATCAATTATAAATTTTAGAAAATTGAGCATTAAAGTAGGGGATGGTCTTAGGGTTTGTAATTTAACTAACATAATAAACTCCAATTTAGGTGAAATTAATTCTAAGGGTTCATCTTGTCACTAAATTTTCTATTACATTTCATCCCAATTGGATGTAGGGAGGATTTTTTAGAATTTTTCTATGTTCACTAGACCATACAAAAACTTATTTTCCTTTGGTGTCTCTAGTATTCCAATGGGTTTGTAATTAATTGTGTCTAACCCTTATAAGAATGTAAACAAACCTCATAAAAATATGTAATATTTTAGTATAATGGAGTAAGAGATCATATTATTATTCTTTGTTTGTTTCTATTTTCTCTGAGGGACAAAGTTAAGATATGGTTGAATTCCTTGCCCCTAGGCTCCATAGCCACTTAGTATGATTTGGCAGATAAGTTCCTAGCCAAGTATTTCCCACCTTTTAAAACTGCTAACTTAGGAATGATATAACTTCTTTTTTTTGTTTGAATTATAATCAATTAATAAGATTATTTAAGGGAACGCTTAAAAAGTTCCCTCATTATACTTTGCTTGATTGGTAGGTTATTAAGAAATTTTATTGTGGGCTTGCTCTTAGGTCAATAATCGATACTACAGTCGAGTTTCATTAATGTTAATGCCTTTTAAAGAGGCTTATGCCTAGATAAATAATATAGAAACAAATAATTTCTAGTAGCCTTATAATTGTGTGAATTCTAAGATAATAGCAAGTGTCTATGTGTTGGATGCTTTATGAATTTTGATAGCTCAGATAGTAGCCATGTCAAAGAAGTTAGACAATTTTGGAGTTAGTTCAAGTTTAGAATTAGCTATGCATTTGGATGAATATAAATTGAATTGTGTTGGTGAGGATAGTGCTTAAGGAAATAAAAAAGTGAATTTGATTATATGATAAAATAATCCTAATTCAAATACTTATGATCCAAGTTGAAAGAACCACCCTAATTTTAGTTGAACAATATTAATGGAGAAAATAATCAATGGAATGTAGGTTTATCTAATTTTAGAGGAAATTTGAGTTATCTTTAATCACCTGTAGTAAGCCCAAGACCTTCCCAGCCTTTGATCATAATAATCAGTTCAAAGATAGAAAAAACACCTTCAAAAGACTTAGTGATTTACATGGGAAACCTATTACAGAGTCAAATATCTTCCATTAATAATTTGGGAAATTAATTAAGATAGCTTAGAATATCATTTAGCAGTTGGCCCATGGAACCTTGCCCAACACTACAGAAGTTAATCTTAAAGAAAAAGGGAAAGATCATAGCTTGGAGAATTTAAGTAGTAGTAGTGATACCACCCAACCAAAATGAATTATCTAGGCTAGTATAACTGAAGACTGTAAACTTAGCGCTGCCTGGAAGGTAGCCCAATTCTATTGATGTTAGGTCTTATTTTATTTGTTGATATTTTTATTTATTATTTTATTTTTATTATTTTTACTTTTATGTTATAATTATAAAAATAGCATGTATATTATTTATAAGTTACTAAGTATGATTATGACTAAAATAGTTACATATTATTTTTTGAGAATTTATATAATATGAAATTTTTATCTAGCAGCATAGTGTCGGGAATTAGAGCACCACAGTGATTGCTTATCAAGCACTTCAACACCTAAATTTTGTGTCAATGTGCTAAAGTCATAAGAAAGTTGGTATGATGCTATACTAAAGCACTATATCTTTAAGTGGCGTAATGATAACTTTTACTTCACAGTGCTTCATCTTTCATATGTGTAGCACTGTAGTGCAAAATCTTTTTTTTTCTATAGTGTTATGATATTATATTCAATGCTATAGTATGGCTTGCCTTTTTTCTTGATGACACTTTACTGAGCACTTTAGCACTGGCTATAGCATCGTAGCATTAGGTAAAAACCATAATTTGCAGCTACAGCACCATAGTGAATGATTTTACCCAACACCATAGTGCTAATAAGTACCAAATATCATTGCGATCCATTGGTCCAAAAATATGGCACTTTAATTTTGCATGTTTGCAGTGCAACACCACATATCTTTCCACACCACAACAGTCATTTAGTTTGAATGTTTTTCATTTATTTGTTTTTTTCAGCACCATAACGCACATCGCATTTTTAAATAGAAGGGGTTGTTTCATTTTTTTCACTATTTTTATTCTCTTGAGTTATGAATTCATGATTTCCCCTTCTCCTACTTAAATTAATTTCAAATTACTCCTAAGATGTAAGCTAGTTAGAAGAGGGTTTCCTCTTCTTATGATAGAAGGTGATTCATTTATGCCAAGGAAAATTAATAATACATGACATTGTTTGTAAGATAATAGTTAATACCTAAGCTAAGTTTTCAAAATCTTAGAGTAGTAACAAAAATTATATTAAGCAGGGGTTGGGAGATACTATGTGAGGAGCCTAATTCCTGTGTGGTGAACATAGTGAGGGAGTTTTTCACTAGTGCCGAAGAAGACTAAGATAATAAATGTTTTGTGAAGGGTAAGTTGGTGTCACTGGATCCTTCTAGTATTAACCGAGTCTATAAGCTTATGGATATAGAGTTTGGTGATTACTTCTCTTTTAACAATGTATCCATTGATCCAATAGATTTGTTTATAGTTCTTTGTGCACGTAGTAGTGGGGCCATCTGGAAAGAGAGTGATGGTATGGTAATCAATTTTCCTTCATCATGTATGACACATCTTTCTAAAGCTTGGCACTAATTTATTATACATGCTTCTACCAAGAAAAAAATAAGCAAAGTGATTAGAGATAGTACCATTTTAAACTAAGTTGTTTATGTTGGTCACTTTATAGATCATGGAAATTTGATTCGTTCCTCTCTCATATAAATCATTTAGGGTTGCACTTCTGTTGGAATTATTTATGCCTTTTGTGTTATCTCTAGAGTGAGAGGCTAGTGAAGTGAGGAGAAACTATTTCCTATTTATTCTCCCACTAAGAAGAAAATTGAAGGTTTTAAGAGGAAAAGAGATGAGGAGGTGGAAGGACCAAGTGAGCCCTGGTTAGCTACTTAGTCTAATAGTAGTAGGCAAAGTGCTAGGACCCCAAGATCCTTAAGTGATTAGGTAGCTAATTTGAGAGAGTAGATTGAGGGTATTACTTCTTTTTGTCAGGATTATAGGGTCTGTAAGCAGAAGATATCTCAATGGGTTTCACATTCTGTAGACATGTTGGAAAAGATGTATAACAACACCTCATATTTCAATGAAGTGCTAGTTGGGATGTTTAGAAGGAGCCTTTTTGTCGAGAACCCAGATTAAATAAAGATTCCTTTCGTCCCTCCATACCACCCCTTTGTGTGGCACCAATTAGTAGTAGTAGCAGATGACAATGAAGATGATGAAGATGATGAGGAGGAGGAGCAGGAGGATTGGGATTGATCCACTTTCACTTGTTTTTCTTTTTTTTTTTCCTTGCTTGCTTGAGAGAGAGAGAGACAAAAAGAGGAGAAATGGTTAATGATATTTTGGTTAGTTGTTCTTTTTATTTTTTTTATTTTTCATTTTCTTTTTTGGGGAGATTCTTGTTTGTTGGGGATGGCTATGATAGCCGATAATAATGTTATGGTGATAATGATTATTATTGTTATGCTGGAAGAGGTTAGTGCATTATGCACTTTGTGTAGGTGTTATGTACTACTATAGTTTGAGCTGCCTTATGTACTTGTTATCATTCTCAATAAAAATGCATGTTTTAGTTTCCTTGCAAAATTTAGTTGTATCCTTTTTGGTTAATTAAGTATGTTATTTTATTTTTCATAATTGTCATTATTATTGTTAGTTAAAATTTTTGTTTAATAAAATTTCACATTTTCTTAACTATTAAAATTCTCCTCTCTATAGTTATTGTACATTAATCATTAAGTTTGCTAAAAGAAAATATTCAATTAAAAATTATTTAAAATAAGAATAATAAAAACCCTAGGTATTAATTTGAATGACCAAAGGATAACAATTTTTAGTTTGAAAAACATAAGAATCAACAAAAGAAAGCATCTATGAAAATATTGCATCTTGAACTAAAAATCCTAAACACTTAAGCACTGACTAATGATTTAAATATTGAATAATTAAGTTTAGAAATAGGGATTGTAGATTAAATTATGGAAATAATTATAAAATGGAATTAGTAAGCATATAATAATTCTTACATTAATTCAATTTAGGGTTTCTTGAAGGAAGAAGGTAATCAAATATTCAAAATCACTACTGTAGTACTCAAATATGTTTGAAAAAAAGAAACTCATGAAAAATAAGAAAATCAAAAGAAAGAAAGGAAAAAATATGAATACTTCATAATTCAAAAATTGGTATCTCATGAAGCTACATTCCTAAAAGAACTATAATACTTAAATTAAATAGGATAGTATAAATAAACTAATACATATCAAGTTTTCCAAAAAAAATTTCTAATTTCACTAAAGGCACAAATAATCTCTAAATAAAATATTATTTAACTCTAAAATCAGTAGTCAACAATGCTCTTACAATTATAGGAGATGAGTTCAATTTGAATATTACTAAGGATAATTTATTTGATGATTGCTTATAATTACTTAAATTAAAATTGCAACACTTTGATCATTCCAATTTACATCTAAATGGTAGTGTACTATCATATATTTTAGTTAATTTTAAATTACCAAATATTTGCTTGGGCTAATAAAGTTGATCAATAGGTTAACACGCCAGAGTTTGAGGATAAGCAAGAGCTTAAGATTGGGCGAATTTGTTAAGTAAAAATTATGTAAAGTTTTATTGTCTTAAATTCTAGTAAAAATATTTGTTTATAGTTGATGTTGTGTAGTAAAGTCTTAGGAAATGCAAAATAATTTAAAAGTGTTGAACCAGCGCCGCAATAATAAAATAATCAGTGTTATAGCCTCTTTAATGTTGCGGCTCCAGGTCAGGCCATTATAGATCTAGAGCCTCTCAAAAAATATAAATTAATTCAGTACCCCTGTAGAGCCAAAGTCAGTGCCACATTGATACATAACTTCACAGTGCCAAAAATTAGCATTACATCATGGAAGTCTTAGGAATATACTATGAAAGTGTCAAACTATACAATGCCACAACGCCAAATGATGCAATCAAGAACATAAATACTCAAGTTTTGTAGAATCATGGTGGACAAGTTGATGAAATGTGAAGCCCCATTGAATAAGCAAAGTGGCGCACCAGTTCAGCCAACAGTCGTAACAAAGCCTGCTTAACAAAGCCAAGGGGCTAGTTTATATTGTGATGTCACGGTACTAACCCATCGAGGGCAACAGTGCCTGAGTCATTTTCTATATGAAGTATAAGCCATTTTTTATTCTTTTTGTAAGGGAATTCTAAAAATGAGTTCCAATATTCTTTTCTTTTTTAAAGAAAATTTATCAAAGAAGCAAGAAGGAGATAAATATATATTTTAGAGTGGTTGGCCAACATTGTAGAGAGCAAGTAAATAATTAGAGAGGAAAGGAGTGTGGAGAGTAAAATTTTTAAGGGGAGATTCACTTTGGGAAGGGTCCATCTATAGGCTTTATTTGGAAACCTTCATTATCGAGTTTATTATCTTCATCTTTTTAATTTGTACAACCTAGGCAAGTAATGAAATTCGTATTGTTTAGTCTTCATTCTATGGCTAACTAAACTCATAATTTTAGACTAATGCTATGAAAATATAATATAAATATTAATGTATACTCTTGTACTTTAAAGAATTAGGTTATTTTCAATATAACTCATTTGTTATTTAATCTATATAATGGTCATGTGTAGAATTAAAAGCTAGTGTGATCTATTACCTTGACAGATGAATATTTGAATAAATAGGAGTAGTGGGATGGAACACTTACATGCCTAGATATAAGATGTTCAGTGTTTAAGTGAAGATAAAAAAGTTGCAGGAAGGCCATAAACCTTTTTTTACATTCCTACAAGCTCAATAGAGATCTAATGGTTCATATACTATGATTCACAACTAATTTAGTAGAGTCTACTTATGAAAACTTACAAGATTTCATAGTCATTAGTACAAACATATTATATATTGGTGTCTTTCTATCCTTCTACATCTCTATATTTAAAAAGACTTCAAATCTGATTTTCATTTCTTAGGGTAAATCATCTAGCTAGAGTAGACAGTACTAGAATAATTATATAGAAGCAGAATACTTCCTCATGGGATCATCACTCTCTCATATTACTTTTAATACTTGATTAACACGTGCACTTGCATTTTTAGTGAGAATTTTTATTAAAGAAAACTTAAGCACAACTCAATTCATAACAAACATACTTACATAAATACTGCATCAATTAGCATAATCCCTAAGTGATTTGGTTTGCTATTCTTCATTGAGTTCATTAACAATGGTTTCTAAATTATTTTAGATCTTCTAAATTTGCTAATTTTTTAATGTTTCTCAATTTCAGAACCAAACTATACTACAAATGAGAATTCTCTATCACGCATACAATAAATAAAACCTAAATAAAAACACTCCACATAATAAATGAAATGACAAAAGTAATAATTTGAATCTAACAACAATAATTTCTAAGAACACTCACAACAACCAAATTAAAATAAAATATAAATAGAAGTAAGTTTAAATTAGTTAGCCTAAAATCAATAATAACATAAAGGATAATGGCAATAATTCCCTAGTAATGTCCCAAAAAACCATACTCAATTTTTACAATGTTATGCAAGTGTACGTGTCACTCAAGTAATATAACAATGAGAAACTAGTATTCTCATAGGGATCGATTTGTAATCATTATGAGCTAACTACAAATTTTATTAATCACTAAACTTATATTATGTATTTATTAAAAAATTGATGAAGTAATAGAAGAAATTAACTATAGAGCATTGAAAGAATTTTCAAATGTTATAAGAATTTTGAATTTATGAGTGTGACGGTTATTATGTGCATATAGAATATGACTATTAAATTTTAAATATGAATAAGAGCCTGAATAGTTTCTCATCTCTTTTATGCTCGTTAAAACCCTAATGATGTTATGATTAACTACTTTAAACCCTAACTTCATTATATGCACAATATACCCATAAAGATCCCAAAACCCTAAAAAATTTATGTCTATGTTTTTATGATTCTATTCATGCATCCTTAATTGTTCCTTTATGCCTCCATCGAGGACATAGAGCATACAATATTTTAATTTTATGTAGGACCAAAACACTGGTAAATGAAGGGTGGTGAAACATAAAATAATTTATACCAAATCTACTTTAAGCAGAATTCCATTATCACCTCTTAAATTAAAAAAATTAATTAGCCACTATGTTTCATATTAAATAAAATAAACAACAAGATTTTGTTTGAAATTCTAAAAGGAAGTTCACAAGTGAAATAATCAAATCAAGATAAACTTAGAAGCAAAAGCTTGCTCTCCTCCATAAGTTCACTCTTGATTTATCTTACAGTCCATAAATACACATACAAAACCCCTGATTGAAAGAAAACTTAAGTAAAGAGTAGGGAAAAACACTCCTAACTCTCTACGGAAGTTTCCTTATGAAACCCCACAAGAAAGTCCTCTTACATGAAATGAATTCCCCTATTTATACTATGTATATAACAATATACAAACTAACTAGTTGAGCTCAGTGCTATAATGCCCACTATTGTAGCCCTCTAGTGCTTTCCATGAGTTATTGCTTCTCTTTGGCTCATAACTAAAAACTAACACCTCATTATGCTATTAAGGTGATTTGGCACTACGACATTTAACCTAGCATTCCAGCCCTAGGCAATTTGGCACTGTAGCGCCAAGCTCTCAATCTTGAACCTTAATTTTCTTCTCTTTAGAGTACTGCAATGGTGGAGGAATAAGCACTATGGTGATGTATGAACAACATTGATTGCTAACTTGTATATCTTTAGCATGAAATTTCTCCCTTGTTGCATTATGACATTAGAGATAAGAGTGTTGTAGTGCTCGAGTTAGGCACTATGGTGCTACATTATCAGTATTATGATACTAAGCTCTTCGTTTTGACCCTATATTTAGCTCAGAGAGCTATCGTGCTCAAACACATGGTGCCATCTGAGCACCATAACACTGCACATAATCTTCCTTCATTTGGCCACATCCCTGAGATTATCTTGCACAAAAATAACCATTGAAGTACTTTTTCACATGATAACATTTAATTAAAAAGAAAATATTTTCTCCCCTAACAATTAGCTTCACTCATCAATAATGCTTCACATACACATTCCCCTCATTAAGATAGTAGAATAGGTGTTTCCATGGCATAAACTGCTTTCAATTTTTTCTCTAGATTCCTTCTCATAGATTCAAGAGAGAAAAGGTGATCTTTATTTGTAAGAAATTTTTCAAGCTATTATGAGAGAGAAATATATCCATCAATCATCCTAGAATCCATTTTGGGGCAAGATCATGGCTTAATCAAAGCCAATGTTTATATGTGATTTGTTCTTGGGTGGCACATAATGTGATCGTATTAGTTTAAGTAAAATACTTGGGTCAAAATTATCATTCAAATCTTATTAAAACTTCTTTTTTGCATTAAAATATTTTAAACATTAAACATTAAATTAAATTATTAAATCATTTAAGCCTATATTATATAATTGAGTTTGAAGAATAAAATTGAATCAATTTGGTTATAATATTATTAAGTTATACCCACAAGTACAATTTTTTTCAAGAAACTATCACAAGATTGTCATGTGTTTACTCTCATTGAATGTACTGCATAAATATAAGTTTAATTGTTATTATGCATTAAAATACCTATTAAAATATATTTTTAAGTTATTTTAGTCTTTGAAATTATTATAAATATTTGGCTAAGAACTAGAGATATGACCTTTTAAGTTTCTATAAGACATATTTTGATCTGTAATCTTTAAATAATTTTTTGAAGTCATTATAAGTTTTATTTGCTAACCATCTTCACCACATCATACATCATATTGTATTCTATCTATAGTTATTTTTCATATTTTTATGGTCATTGTATATTTGAAAATAATATGTTTTTTATATGAAAGAAACTTATTAAAAATTAACAAATTTAGGCACAAGTGAGTTTTTTTGGAACCACCTAGTGGCTATTTTTATAACCATTTAAAACTAGAGTATTATAGACATGATGAACTATTTTATATATATATATATATATATATATATATCTGTGTGTATGTGTGTGTGTGTGTGTTTGATGGATGCTTTATCATTTTTGATAGCTTAGGTAGAAGCCATGTCTAAGAAGTTAGACAATTTTGGACTTAGTTTAAGTTTAGGATTAGCTATGCATTTAGATGAACAAGATTTGAATTTTGTTGGTGAGAATAGTGCTTAAGGAATTAAAATGTGAATTTGATTATATGATAAAATAATCCTTATTCAAATACCTATAATCCAGGTTGGAGGAACCCTCATATTTTTAGTTGAGTAATATTAATGGTGAAAATAATTAATGGAATGTAGGTTAATTTAATTTTAGAGGAAATTGAAGTAATCTTCAATCACCTGAAGTAAACCCTAGACCTTCTTATCCCCCAGCCCTTAATTAGAATAATCAATTCAAAGATAGAAAAACACCTTTGAAAGACTTAGTGATTTAGATATGAAACCTATTATAGAGTCAAGAAACTTCCATTAAGAATTTGGGAAATTAATTAAGATAGCTTACAATATCATTTAATAATATGCAGATGGCACCTTGCCCGGTACTACTGAAGCTAATCCAAAAGAAAAAGGGAAAGATCATAGCTTGGAGAATTTTAGTAGTGGTAGTGATACCACCCAACCAAAATGAAATATATGGGTGAGTCTGGCTAAACACTATAAATTTAGTGCTGCTTGGAAGGCAATCCAGTTCTATTGATGTTAGGTCTTATTTTATTTGTTGAAGTTTTTATTTGTTAATATAATTTTGTTATTTTTACTTTTATTTTGTAATTATAAAAATATCATGCATATTATTTGAATGTTACTAAGTATGGTTATGACAAAAATAATTACATTTTATTTTTTGAGAATTTATATAATTTGAAATTTTGATCTGGTACCATAGTGTTGGGGCTTTGAGCACCACAGTGATTGCTTAGCAAGCACTTCAAGATTTAAATCGGGTGCTGATCTGCTAAAGTTTTAGGAAATGTGTATGATGCAATCTTGTAGCACTGTATATTTAAGTGGCACAATGCTAACTTGCACTTCACAGTGCTCATCATTAATATTTGTAGCACCACAGTGTAAAATCTTGTATTTGCTATAGTGTTATGATATTATATTCAATGCTATAGTATTGCCTGCCTTGTTCTTTATTACTCTTTATTGACCACTTTACCACTAGAAAAAGCATCATAACATTAGGTAAAAACCATAATTTGTAGCTATAGCACTACAATGGAAGACTTTACCCAGCACCACAATGCTTATATGTGTCAAATACCGATACAGTCCATTGGTCAAAAAATATGGCACTTTAATTTCCCATGCTTGTAGTGCAGCGCCACGTGTCCTTCCACACCACAGCATTCACTTATGCATGTTTATCATTTATTAGTTTTTTTTAAGAACCATAACACTCATCGCATTTTTAAATAGAAGGGGTTGGTTTCATTATTTTTACTATTTTTATTCTCTTAAGTTATACATTCATGATTTCCTCTTCTCCTACTTAAATTAATTTCAAATTATGCCTAAAATGTAAGTTAGTTTGAAGAGAGTTTCCTCTTCTTATGATAGGAGGAGATTCATTTACGCCAAGGCAGAAGAATAATATGAGACATTATTTGTAAGCAAACATTTAATACCTTAGCAAGGTTTTCAAAGTCTTGGAGGAGCAGTAAATCAAATTATAGTAAGTAGGGGTTGGGAGATACTGTGTGAGGAGACTAATTCCTGTGTGGTGAATATAGTGAGGGAGTTTTTCACCAATGCCAAAGAAGACTAAGACAATAAATATTTTGTGAGGGGTAAGTGGGTGTCATTAGATCCTTCTAGTATTAACCGAGTCTATAAGATTTTGGATATAGAGTTTTATGATTACCTCTTCTTTAGCAAAGTACCCATTGATCCTAAACATTTGCTGATAGTTCTTTGTACACGTAACAGTGGGGCCATCTGGATAGAGAGGGATGGTAAGTTAATCATTTTTTCTTCATTTTGTATGACCCAACTTTCTAAAGCTTAACACTATTTTATTTCTACATGCTTTCTACCAAGAAAAAAAAAATTAATAAAGTGATTAGAGATATAGCCATTTTAATCTACTCTATTCACATTGGTCACTATATAGATCATGGAAATTTGATTCATTCTCTCACATGTAGATCATTAAGGGTTGCACTTCTATTGGTCCTATTTATGCCCTTTGTGTTATCCCTGGAGTGAGAGGCTAGTAATGTGAGGAGAAACTATTTCCTATTTCTACTCTCATTAAGCAAAAAATTAATGGTTTAAGAGGAAAAGAGATTATTAGGAGGAAGGACCAAGTGAGCCCCGGGTAGCTAGTTAGTCTAATAACAATACGCAAAGTGCTAGGACTCCAAGAGCTTTAGGTGACAAGCTGGCTTATTTGAGAGAGCAGATGTAGGGTATTACTTCTTTTTGTCAGGATAGTAGAGGGTGGTAGTAGAAGTTATCTCGATGGGTTGTACATTCTATGGAAATGTAAGAAATGTTGCATAACAACACATCATATTTCAATGAAGTGCTAGTAGGGATGTATAGGAGAAGTCCTTCTATTGAGAACCCTGATAGAATAAAGTTTCCTTTCACCCCTCCATACAACCCCTTTGTGTGGCACCCACTAGTAGTAGTAGTAGATCACAACGAAGAACATGATGATGAGGAGGAGGAGGAGCAAGAGGATTGGGATTGATCCACATGGATTTGTTTTTCTCTTTTTTTTCCTTGCTGGCTTGAGAGAGAGAGATAAAGAGAGAGAAAGAGGAGAGATGGTTAATGATATTATGGATAGTTGTTCTTTTTATTTTCTTAATTGTTCATTTTTTTTTCTTGGGGAGATCCTTATTGGTTGTGGATGGTTACGATAGTCAATAATAATGTTTTGGTGATAATGATTATTACTGTTATGCTGGAAGAGGTTAGTGCATTATGCACTATCTGTAGGTGTTATGTACTAATATAGTTTGAGCTACCTTACGTACTTGTTATCATTCTCAATGAAAATGCATATTTTAGTTTCTTTGCAAAATTTAGTTGTATCCTTCTTTGTTTATTATGTATGTTATTTTATTTTTCATAATTGTCATTATTGTTGTTAGTTAAAATTTTACATTTGCCTAGTTGTTAAAATTCCCCTCTCCATAGCTATTGTACTTTAATCATTAAGTTAGCTAAAATAAAAAGTGCAATTAAAAATTATTTAAAATAATGCAAACCCTAGGTGTTAAATTGAATGAACAAAAGATAACAATTTTTTTTTTTGAAAAACATAACAATCAACTAAACAAAGCATCTATGTAAATATCTCATCTTGAACTTAAAATCCTAAACACTTAAGCACTTACTAATGATTTAAATATTGAATAATTAAGTTTAGAAAAATAAAGTGTGTAGATTAAGTTATGAGAATCATTATAAAGTCCAATATGGAAATTTTGACCATATAATAATCCTTACATTAATTCAATTTAGGAGGAAGAAGGTAATTAGATATTCAAAACCATTACTGTTGTAATCAAGTATGATTGAAAATAGAAACTCATGAAAAATAAAAGAAAGAAAGGAAAAAAAATATGAGCACTTCATAATTCAAAATTTTGTATTTGATGAAGCTACAATCCTAAAAGAACTATAATACTTAAATCAAATAGGAGAGTATAAGTAAACTAATACATATGAAGGTTTCCAAATGAATTTCTAATTTAACTGAAGGCACAAATAATATCTAAATAAAATATTATTCAACTCTAAAATCAATAGTCAACAACACGTATAGGAGATGAGTTTAATTTGAATATTAATAAGGATAATTTATTTTGATGATTCCTTATAATTATTTAAATTAAAATTGCAACACTTTGATCATTCCAATTTACATCTAAATGGTAGTGTACTATCTTATATTTTAGTTAATTTTAAATTGTCAAATATTTACTTGGGCTAATAAAGTTAATCAAGAGGTTAACACTCCAGAGTTTCAAGATAAGCAAGAGCTTAAGATGGGGGGAATTTGTTAAGTAAAAATTATGTAGAGTTTTATTTTCTTAAATTCTAGTAAAAATATTTGTTTATAGTTGATGTTGTGTAGCAAAGTCTTAGGAAATGCAAAATAATTTTGAAGTGTTGAACCAGTGCCGCAGCAACAAAATAAGCAGTGCTATAGCATCTTCAATGTTCCAGCTCCAGGTCAGACCATTAAATATCTAGAGCTTTGAGAAAAATATAAATTAATTTTGTACCCCAGTAGAGCTAGTTAGTGCCACGGTGATACATAGCATCGCAGTGCCAAAAATTAACATTACATCTCTGAAGTCCTAGGATTTTGACTATCGAAGTGTCCAACTATATAATGCCACAACGCCAAGTGCTCAAGTTTTGTAACATCACGGTGGAGAAGTTAATGAAATGTGAAGCCCCATTGAATAAGACAAGAGACACACAAGTTCAGCTAATAGCCATAATAGAGCCTACATAATAGAGCCAACATGCTAATTCATATTGTAATGTCACAGTGCTAACCTGTCGAGGGCCACAGTTCCTGAGTCCATTTCTATGTGAAGTATAAATATTTTTTTAAGTCCTTTTAGAGTGGTTGGCTAATATTGTAGAGAGCAAGTAAATGATTATAGAGAAAAGGAGTGTGGAGAGTAAATTTTTTAAGGGGAGATTCAGTTTGGGAAGGGTCCATCTATAGGCTATATTTGGGAACCTTCATTATTGAGTGATATTCTCTTCATCTTTTTAATTTGTACCACCTAGGCAAGTAATGAAATTTGTATTGTTTAGTCTTCATTCTATGGCTAACTACACTCATAATTTTGGACTAATGCTATGAAAATATAATATAAATATTAATGTATACCCTTGTACTTTAAAGAATTAGGTTATTTTCAATATCTTTCATTTGTAATTTAATTTATATAATGGTCATGTGTAGAATTAAAAGCTAGTGTGATATATTACCTTGACGGAGGAATATTTAATTAATTTGATATAAGATGTTTAGTGTTTAAGTGAATATAAGAAAGTTGCAGAAAGCCCATAAACCTTTTTTTACATTCCTACAAGCTCAATAGAGATCTAATGGTTCATATACTATTGTTCACAACTAATTTAATAGAGTCTACTTATGAAAACTTAAAAGATTTCACAGACATTAGTACAAACATATTATATATTGGTATCTTTCTATCCTTCTACATCTCTAAATTTAAAAAGACTTCAAATCTAATTTTCATTTCATAGGATAAATCATATAGCTAGAGTAGACACTACTAGACTAATTACATAGTAGAAGAATACTTTCTCGAGGGATCAACACTCTCTCATATTACTTTTAATACTTGATTAACATGTGAGCTTGCATTTTTAGTGATAATTTTTATTAAAGAAAACCTAAGCACAACTCAACTCATAAAAAATATACTTACACAAATACTGCATCAGTTAGCGTAATCCCTAAGTAATTTGGTTTGCTATTCTTCATTGAATTGATTAACCATGGTTTTTTTTTCTAAATTTTTTTATTTTTTAGTGTTTCTCAATTCCAGAACCAAACTATACTACAAATGACTATTCTCTATCATGCATACAATAATTAAAAAAAACTAAATAAGAAACACTCCGCACAATAAATGAAATTATAAATTTAATAATTTGAATCTGACAACAATAATTTCTAAGCACACTCAAAGCAACCAAATTAAAATAAAATATAAATAGAAGTAAGATTAAATCAGTTAGACTAAAATCAATACTAACATAATAAGGATAATGGCACTAATTCCCTAGCAATATTCCTAAAAACCAGACTCAGCTTATACAATGTTATGCAAGTCAATGCATCATTCAAGTAATATAATAATGAAAAGGTACTATTCTCATAGGGAATAAATTTGCAATCATTACATGATAACTATAAATTTTATTAATTACAAAAGTTATATTATATATTTATTAAAAATTTGTTGAAGTAATAGAAGAAATTAATTATAGTGCATTGAATGAATTTTTAAATGTTATAAGAATTTTGAATTTATGAGTATGACGGTTATTATATGGACATATAATTTGACTATTAAATTTTAATTTTGAATAAGAGCTTGAATAGTTTCTCATCTCTTTTATGCTCATTAAAACCCTAGTGATGTTATGATTAACTACTTTAATCCTTCACTACATTATATGCACAACATATCCTTAAAGATCCCAAAACCATAAATTTTTTTATACCTATGTCTTAAGGATTATATTCATGCATCCTTAATTGTTCCTTTATGCCTCAATCAAGGACATGGATTTTAATTTTATGTGGGAGAAAAAAAACTGGTAAATGAAGAGTGGTGAAACATAAAATAATATATCCCATATCAGTACTCCAAGACCCAGATAGAATCTCAAAGAATTCTAGCCCCTTATGACTCTTTTGTGCTTATAACACTAGAACATACCTGCAGGCACAAAAATATAGCATATGGCCACAAGAACATGCTTATAAACACCTAAATATTCCATGACACATATAGAATCTCAAAGGATTTTGATCCCTTATATCTCCCAACATATATAATTTAATCACATATACATAAATATCATCATATTATAGTATTTAAAGAGTAATTGAGCACATGGGCGGATACAGTGTGGGGACCCTGGGGGCACGGGCCCCCACTGACTATATTAACATCTCATTAATACTAATTATGATGCATTAACTACATGTTAAATCAAATAATTTTTTTCCATTTTCATCCCAATAGCAATCCCTCCCGTAACTGCAAGCACTTACGGAACTCGAAGTTTCGGACTGTGCATCTTCACACAAGCTCTGCTCGGAAGAGAGAAGTTCGAATGTCACCCAGTCGCCCTAGCAGCCTCACCTTGTGTCGCTTCCGCCTTCCAACACTGAACGGCTAGACTCCAGTCGACGGTCCTCGGCCCCTTTTCCACCTAGCTCGGAAATCGACAACACAGAGGTGAGGCGGCATTGTCGTCTGTCCGAACAATAGGAGAAGAAGTAGCATTCTATCATATTATAAAAAAAATGTAAATACCCAAATCTTGAGATATGTAAACAGAGGAAGCATCTTGATCATTGCAATTCGAAGAGGAAACTCTTCTTATTTCTGCTTTTGATATCGAGCACAGGTAAACACCAATTTCGAACCGTATGTTCTTCTCCTTGTCGGCCAACATCTTGTACTTTTTTTAGCATCCTTTGTCTCATGTAAGCAATATATCTCATAAAAGCATTATTTTTCTTCCTTCCCCTCTTTAATTATTTTAGTTATCGTCTTACGGAGCATAAGTAAAGACCTTTTTTTAATTCCAATCTTAAACAAGTAAAATTGGTTCAGGAGATCTAAAGTTTTAGCCTAGCGTGCCTGAGATTACTTGCTAACCAATTAATTTATGTTTCTTGTATTAGCAGTTATTTGCTTATTATTTTTTTACTGCAATATATATGCTTCTTATCATTGGCCTTGATGGCGTATTACCTTTCTTGAATGATTTTCTTCTCCTAATTTTTGGTTTGGGTGAAGATTTAGATGTTTACATTTTTTTTATATATAAAATATTTAGGTTGCATGTATATCCTACATTGATATGCTTCTTTAGTTTTTGATTTCTGTTGAACTAATCTATGATGGCTAAGCTTCACAAATTATGATCAATATGATAATATTATTTTCATTCAATTTAGTATGGATAGATATTTCAAAAGAAAAGTTGAAAGTGATGATCATAAAATGTAATGTTAGGAAAACAATACACAAATCAAACAAATCCGTATAGAATCAAATTTTGTGAATGCCGGTCCCAAGCCTGGATGAAAAAGGTTGAGAATTTTTTAATTACTTTAATGATTTGTGCCCCCACATGTAAAAAATCCTAGCTCCGCCCCTGATTGAGCATGTGTCAAAATTACATAGTTTTTTATAACGCTAGGTAACAGAAAATTCTACTAGGCAAAAATGTACAATTTCAAAAAATAACCAAATTACAAGGAATTTTTTGTAAAACAATGTTTTAAGATTTTTATCGCACTACATCACTATTTTTCAACATCAAGATAATTTTTTTCAATAAAACCCAACAAATTTCAAAACCCCAATTGTAAAATTTTTAAAAAATATTCAAAATGTATATTATCATAATTTCTATAACATATATAAAGTTATGCGGTGAAAGTTTTACGAGTATAAAATTATCTGTATTTTTCGCTAATGGAAATAGAAATTTGACTTGAAAATTTGATAAAATTTTCATATTTTTGAAAACTGAGATAGGCGCAATGTTGTCTACCTTGATCCGGATAACATTCTGAACTGGACCAACAGCTGAAATGACTCAAAGCGACTAAAAGTCCCCTTTTTCCTCACCAAATTCTCTTCTTGCAGCTTTTTTTAATTAGGTCAAAATAGGTCAATCAAGATGCTGAACCGGCATGTGCCACAGATTACCCTAAGTAAAAAAACAAAAAGGCCAACCTATGTTCGCTAATTCATTGTGAAGCACTTAGGTCAATTCAAGTCAAAATGAATCATCTAAGGTGATTGTAGGTTAATCAATATTTTTTTATGAAATTATGCTTAGTTCAGGACAATTAAATTCATTAAACCTTAGTGTAGCCCTCCTAAACTTATTTAAGTCAAGTATAATTGGCAGAAAGACCTATAGTAGAGTTGAGTCAATTATGGCCTTAGAAAGTTTATCAAGTCAATTGGATTTGCATTAGTCTTGATGGAATTTCTTTATTGCTAAGTAGTTTACCACACAACATTGTGCTAACTCTACTAAGACTATAACACCTTGTTGGGATTACCTACAAATATAAAATCATGTCAAACTCCTTGGTGACTTCACGTATAATTTGGCTAGAGAAAGGCATATGAACTTAAAAATTTGGGCAAAACTTTATACCCAATTAAATTCAATTAAAGTATAAATGCGATCAATTTAAAATATAATTTTACTATTATTTACTTTTCCTAATATTTAAATTTATTACTGAAAGCGAACGTTACCATATATTTGAAAGTTTGAAAGGGATGTTAAGCCCTGATGAACTAGTCTCGAGGCTAACCAAGAGGGGGGGGGGGTGAATTGATTATTTTAAAAATTCGTGAGCAACAGGAAAGATCTTTTAATAATTTGCAGCGGAAATAAGTAAACACAGTAATGAAAAGATTAATCACAGATTTCACCCAAGCAGATAAGAATAAAAAAATAAAGTGCAGAAAAAAATCAGAAAAAGCACACCAGATTTTATAGTGATTCGATTAACTTTACCTACGTCCACTCCCTGGAGCCTCCCCTCCGGGTATTGCACTAACACAAAAGTGACTCTCTTTTTGCTCCCGCAGTAAGGCAGAGAAGCCTGTACAAAGCCTCCTTTTCACCAACCCGGTGAGGCAGAAAACCTAAACTCCCTTAGCTTCCTCCTGAAGCAGGCAGAGAACCCGGACTCCTTTTGCTTCCTCCTGAAGCAGGCAGAGAACCTCAATCTTCTTGCGGACGATCCTCCCACAGAAAATACTAACAAGATAAGAAACGACGAATGGAGAAGACGACTCTGATCCTTGCTTGGAGCAACCTTTGTGAATCCCTCACAAACTCCCCCTCACAAGATCCTCTCTCTCTCTCCCAAGCTCTCTCTCTCTCTCTCAAGGATTTCTCTGGAAAAAAAAGTGGCAAAAGATTTTTCTTGTTGGAAGGAAAAGATCTTTTAAAGGAGGGCTCAAAAATTTCTCTAAAATTTAATTTGATGATGCTGATCGTACAGTACGATCTAATATCGTACAGTACGATCAGTTCAAAAATAGTGTCGTCTAGTACGAATGCAAATAAACAGTTCATAAATTTTACAAACATCGTACCGTACGATCCATAGATCGCGATCAACTTATTCTCAACTATTCATACAGGACGATCCCTGGGACGAACAAATTTAGCTCTAACCATCGTCCCGCACTGTACACTTCATACAGTATGAATAGTTCATTTTTCAGGTTATCTTCCAATACGATATAAATATCGTCTGGGATGAATAGTACAAAAACCATGGGTTCGACTGGTATGATTTATGGGATGATTAAAATCGTCTATATCCATCATACAGTATGATTAACATCATACAGTATGATTGAATGTATTTAAGAAACCAAGATTTAATTGCCTAATTATGGGGGATACTTTTGGCGAGATTCAAAATGATCATACAGTACGATTGACATCGTACCGTACGATTAGTTCAAAAATTCTAAATTTAAATCTTACCAAAAATAGGCCTGGCAGCTAGGATTTTTCCAATCGTACAGTACGATTAGTTCTCAAAAATAAACTTTCAGAATTAGTGGTAAGCCTGAAATTAATCACAAATCATACAATATGATGTATACATCGTACAGTACGATTTTCTTTAAGAGAAACACTAAATCACTCAAAAACGCCTTCTAAGTGTGTGTGTGTGTGTAAGGTTACTTAGCTAAGGGATCCTTTACATTACATTTGACTCGATAAAGATGAAAAGAGTACATTAAACTTGAATTACAAAATAGACTGGCTCAATCTTGGACTGGCTTGAATTTATAATTGATCCTGCTGACCTAAAAGATTTGACAATCAATCAAAAATAGAAATATTTGCTATCATCAAAATCATAGTCCTTGAAACCAGATTCACAATAATCTCCCCCTTTTGTATGATGGCAAATATTTGTTAATAATTTCAAAATTAGTAATTAAATAATGGTCAAACAACGGGTGAATGATATAACAACACCGAATAAACCCAAAACACAAGAGCTACTACTCCCCCTTTTGATATCTCAAAAAGGGAAAATAACATATAGAAACAATAAAACCAATATAATTCTAACACGAGAAAATATTAAAAGGATGAAATCAAAAAGGCATTTTTTTATTTTTATTTTTTTTTACGATCAGCTCCAGTAAAATTGAATTTTCCCTGATTTTCAATTCAAAAGTCAATAAGAAGAAGATCGACAACACTGAAATTTAGAAAAGTTAGAAATTTGACTTTTGTAACTCCTACCTCGGACACCTTACAGGTTCAAATTCCTTTCAAACAAAAGTCAAATTTAGAAGAAAAGAAATTAGATTCTAAAAGAGATCCTTTTAAGCCTCGTTCCAAAAAAATATCTGATATAATAGTATTACAAAGTATGAAATTAGAAATCATGATTTTTCGTCTCAAGCTTTTGAAAATATTAAGTGGCGCATCGATTTCTCTAAGATAGTTAAAGATCTAAAAGGGAAGAAAGCTTATTTCTTTATAGGCTAATTTTGAGCCTCTTTTTTAATTTGTTTGGGGCTTTGCGCATCTTCTGATTTCTGATACACTTTGAGTATCCTTTCAATTTTTGGTGATATTGCGCATCTTTTCAGTTTTGGGCTAATTTTGTGCCTCTTTTTATTTTGGCGCTCTTTGTGCATCTTTTGTAAGCTTGCTTCCTTTCATAATCATTAAAGAATCTCAGTTGTGAAATTACCTTCCAAACATAAGAGAGGACAAAACGTACTCTCTACAATAAGGAGTAATTCACAGAATAAAAATCATACATCATATGATAAGTGTAATCACTTGATTAAGAAAAACATAATAATGATTCAAAACTTTGAAACTAGTATGCATATGAGGTAGATTACTGTAGGAAGATAAAATAGATCTCTATTTCAAAAATCAATTTTTTTTAATTTTGAAGAAGATTATTATCCGAAAGAAATAATACACCATTAAAGGGAGTTAGAGGAAGAGAAAAAATCATCAACATTTCTTCCTTTTAACAGATTCAGAGGAGTCAATCACTGCTTACAAGCTTTCAAATAAAAATAAGGCAAAACTCTCTGTCGGAAATCCAGTATATCAGCAGTATTGAGCGGTGATCTAATTTTAAAAGGAATAAAATAGTAAATCCAGAGCAAGCAGGAAATCACATCGAAATAACTACTCAAAGTAGAAAAAATAATAAACGGTAAAAAGAAATTCAAGAGTGAGCAAAAAATAAAATAGGAAACAAAAAATCAAAAAATTAACAGAAATAAAAGAAAACAATCAACCTCAGAAATCATTAGTCATCAGAATCATGCATTTATGTCAATCACACCCAATCTGGTCCTCAAAATGCTGAATGAGTCAAAGGCCAGTGGTTTAGTAAATATGTCAGCCAGCTAATTTTCAGTTGCTACATGGTCTAGCTCAATATCCCCTTTTATAACATGATCCCTAATGAAGTGATGCCTTATATTAATGTGTTTGGTTCTAGAATATTGGATTAGATTCTTAGAAATGCATATAACATTAGTATTATCACACAGAATAGAAATTGTGCCAACAGGTAATCCTAAATCCAAAACTTGTTGCTTCAACAAAAGGACTTGGGCCACACAACTTCCTAAGATAATATACTCAGCTTCAGCAATGGAAAGTTTAACTGAGTTCTATTTTCAACTGGGCCAGGAGACTAAAGACTGTCCTATGAATTAGCAAGTTCCAGAAGTACTCTTTCTATCCACCCTACACCCTGCAAAGTCAGAATCAGAATATTTAATAATCTCAAAAGAAGTGTTGTGCCTAAGGTACCAGATTCCTAGGTTTGGGGTCCCTAAAAGAAATCTAAGAATTCTCTTAACAGCAGTTAGGTGAGTCTCTTTAGGATCAGCTTGAAACCTAGCACAAAGATAAACACTAAATATAATATCAGGTCAGCTAGCAGTCACGTAAAGTAGTGATCTAATTATTCCTCTATACTTCTTCTGATCAATAGATTTTTCATTTGAATCCTTATCTAACTGAACAGAGGAGCTCATGAGAGTGTTGATTGGCTTGGCTTTGTCCATTTCATATATTTTTAAAATGTCCTCAGTGTATTGAGATTGATTGAGAAAGATTCCATCATCCATTTATCTTATGTTAAACCCCAAAAAGTAGGACAATTCTCTCATCATACTTATCTTAAACTCCGAACTCATTATCTTAGAAAAATCATCACATAAATTTTTATCACAAAATCTAAAAATTATATCATCAACATAGATCTAAAAAATGAGTAAATCATCTCCTACTCTCCTCAGAAAAAGGGTGGTGTCTACGCTCCCCTTAACAAACTCTCTTTCTAACAGGAATGTGCTAAGCCTCTCATACCAAGCTCTGGGTGCCAGTTTCAATCCATATAATGCCTTTTTTAATTTGTAAACATGATTTGGATATTGAGAACTCTCAAAACCTGGGGGTTATTCTACAAAAACATCCTTTTTTATTTTCCCATTTAAAAAGGCACTCTTGACATCCATTTGAAATAACTTAAATCCTTTATAATAGGTAAAGGCTAGTAGCACTCTAATGGCTTCCAATCTAGCAACAGGGGCAAAGATCTCCTCAAAATTAATACCTTCAATCTGATTGTACCCCTTAGCCACCAATCTAGCCTTATTCCTAACACCACACCAGAATCATTCATCTTATTCTTAAAGACCCACTTGGTTCGCACTATATTTTGATTCCTAGGTCTTTCTACTAACTCCCAAACATCATTCCTTATAAATTGATCCAGTTCCTCTTGCATAGCTAAGATTCAAAATTCATCAGAAAGGGCTTGATTAATGTTGTTGGGTTCAGTCATTGAGATAAAGACAGAGTGGCATACTTCCTTCCTAAGTCCATGCCTAGTCCTAACACCTTCAGAAGGGTCTCCTAAGATCAGTTCTTTAGGATGACTCAAAAAATATCTCCAATCTCTAGGCAAAATGTTTTGAGGCTCTACCCTTTCCTCATGGTTTGTATTTTCAACTCCTTGGATAATCTCTCCTACATCTTCTTCTTCCTCAACTCTAGTCTCCTTGGGATCAGATTCATCAAACACCACATGAGTTACTTCTTCCACCACTAAAGTCCTCTTATTAAACACTCTAAAGGATTTCCCCATACTATAATAGCCTAAGAACACTCCTTCATCAGATTTAGGGTCAAATTTTTTTAAGGATTACTTCTCGTTGTTCAGAATAAACACCTTACAGCCAAAGACATGGAGGTGGGATATGTTTGGAGTTATACCCTTAATGATCTCATAAGGTGTCTTATTCAGATTGGATCTAACATTCACCCTATTCAGCACATAACAGACAGTATTCACCGCTTCAGCCCAAAAGTATTTTGGAAGTGAATACTCAGCAAGCATGGCTCTAGCAGCTTCCACTAAGGTTCTATTCTTCCTTTCAGCTACCCCGTTCTGCTGAGGGATCCTGGGAGCTGAAAAATTGTGGCTAATCCCTTGCTCCACATAGAATATTCCAAATCTCATATTTTTAAACTCTCTACTAGATTACTATGAATAGTTAAGATCTCAAAACCTAACTTCCTCTAAATCTAAGTGGAGAAAGACTTAAACTCATCAAATGACTTAGATTTATGTGATAAAAATTTAATCCAAGTGAACCTTGAGTAATCATCAACAATCACAAATCCATAGACTTTCCCTCCTAAGCTGGCAGTGCTAATGTGTCCAAAGAGATCCATGTGAAGGATTTCTAAAGGTCTAGAGGTGCTAATGTCCTTAACAGTGAAAGGAGGACTGGACTTTGAAAGTACAAATAGGTTGTTAGACCTATTGCTCACGTCCCTAGGCTAACCAAAAGGGGGGGGGGGTGAATTGGTCCTTTAAAAAATTACTCTTAGGATTTTTGAAAATTTTAAAGCTAATCGTACAGTACGATCTTACTTTGAACAGTATGAACATAATTATTTTTTTCTCTTTCTTTATGCACAAAAATTCAACCACAAAGAAAATAAACTGTAGAAAAATAAAATGCAGAAAAGTAAATAATGAATAGAAAATACCAAAATTTATAGTGGTTCGGTCAAACACGACCTACATCCACTCCTTAGAGACTCCTTCTCTAGGTATTGCACTAAACTCAAGTGACTCTCCTTTTGCCCCCACAACAAGGCGGAGAAGCCTTTACAACCTCTCTTCCACTAACTCGATGCGACAAAGAACCGTCATCCTTTTTCACCCTCATGGTGAAGGCAGAGAACCAAACGCCCTTTTACACTCTCCAAGTATGGCAGAGAATCGTCATCCTTTTTCACCCTCCAAGGGACGGCAGAGAACCGGAATCCTCTCAAATAAAACTCTTGCAAAAGTCTCCAAGGAAGATAGGAAGATGCTAGAAGAATAAGTAAAGAAATCCTCACAATTAGATAACCTTGTGAATCCCTTCACAATTTTCTCTTCAAAGTTTTCTCAACACTCACTCTCAAACACTCTCCCAATCACTCTCCCTTTCACTGTCCAAAAGTATTTTCACAGAAGGATCTTTCTATAAGTCAGTTTAAAAGACCCTTATATACTAAAGACAAGAAAAATCGTCCAAAATCTAAAATTTTCAAGTTTCACGCGTCTCGATCATCCCGTACGATCGATATTTGTACTGTATGAATAGTTCAAATCATTGAACAATTCATCCTGTACGATTTAATACGAACCTAAATCAGAGTCGTTTGTACCACAAAATCTTCTGTATGAATTATATTTTGTACTGTACGAATAGTTTAAAAAATGAATGATTCGTCCCGTACGAACCAGTACGAACCCAATTCAGTGCCCTTCGTACAGCAAAATCTTCTGTATGAATTATATTTCGTACTGTATGAATAGTTCAAAAAATGAACGATTCATCCCATACGAACCAGTATGAACCCAATTCAGTGCCCTTCATACAGCAAAAACCTCATGTTTGAATAGTATTTTGTATTGTACGAATGTAACTTAGAAAGAATTTTGTTGGTATATGGGTTCGATATGGAGGACATATACTACAGTTCATCCCATACGATATGAAATCGTACTGTATGATCAGTTTTTAAAAAAAATTTTAGCTCCCCCATTGTGTGTGTGTGCACAGCTATCCAACTTACAATCACACCATCTCAGACTCAAGAAAAAAATAAAAATACAGACTTCATTTACAGTGAACAAATGAACTTGAAGTCTTCAGCAATCAGGAGTGTGAATTTCCTGAAAAATACTTTAGTACACACAACAAAATCTCAAATATTTGTTAGGAGATTAATAAAATAAACAATAAGCTTTTGTAATCATCAAAACATAAACTTGGATTAGAATTCTCATGAACAAACAGATTTACCAAAATCATAACAATCTCCCCCTTTTTTATGATGACAAAACAACTATTGTTTGAAATGAAATACATAAAAATAGATCTCCTAACATCCACTGAATGTACACTCCCCCTAAATAAAAGATCCACTGAATGTACACTCCCCCTAAATAAAAGATCTACACTCCCCTTAAATAAAAGATCCCTAAGCTCCCGCTAAAGAAATGACTTATCCTAATTAAGGTATACGAGGATAGAGAATCTAATATGGAATACATAAGGGAAGAGTAGGGAAGAAAGTAGGAATGATAACACAAGCACATACACAAGAATACAAACAAAACAAAGATAAATAACACACAAACATAAACAATAAAAACTTATCATCATATCATTAGTCAAATAATAAAACTCTTCCCCTTTTATCAACAGCAAAAAGGGACACTTAAAAGTGTTAATATTTAATGTTAAATGAAGTTTAAGTACAATAATCAAATCAGATGCAAAAAATAAAGACTCAAAAGTGTTAGATTGCATATTATGTTAAGGAGAAGAAAAGTTGATCTAAAATAGTAATATATTAGATAGATTAGTAGTCTCAATTTTTGCACAAAAGATGAGATAACATTACCAAAATTCTAAGTCAAAAGTGACAATTATTGATTAGTGAAATTGAAGAAAAATGCTAAATGAAAGAACAATTGGCGACATTGCTCATCTTTTCAAAATGTAGGTTAATTTTGTGCCCCTTTTTTTTTTAGATTTGGCAACATTGCGCATCTTTTATTGTATGGCACATTTTGTGCATCTTTTCAGGCTTTGCTTTGAATGTAAGATTCTTTCCAACAACACTATCTCTGGGTCACAATTACAATAGTGAACACATTGATATAGAATGTAGGAGTAATATTAAGACATCAAATATACGTCAATTTAGACTAAATAATACATGTCTAAATAAGATAAAGCAAGATCTTCTAAGCGACACCAAATCATAATGAAATGTAAATAGTTTTGAGAATTTAATGTTATGCATAGAATTTTCTATTATAAAATAAACTCAATTAACATTGAAGAACATTAAGCAACTGCAATTAAGTGTTTTAAGATTACAACGTATCCAGTCAATAACACAAAATGATAAGCACAGAAACACTTGAACATTTCATTTCTGATCAATTCCAAAACATACAATATTACAAGCTTTACTTTGTGGCACAACTTCATATGAAAAACTTGCTAACATTTTCAAAACATAAAAATAAACATAAATTAGTCAAAATATAAAACAGCCTAACAACAATAAAGAGTATCACAAACACATCTAAGCCGAGCCAAAACAAAGCATACTAGAACTCAGAAGGACCCTGATCTGGAGGAGGTGGTGGAGCTCCAAACAGACCAAAATAGCTGTTTAGCGTTGTAATATTTGTATTCACAGAATCAAATTGTTCTCTTATCCACACTCTATCCTCCTTGTACAGATCATCCTGCTGCTTTAGGTATGCCTCCATATTATCAAATCTTTGATTCATTCTATTAAATCGTTGGACCATATCCTGGTAGAAGTCTTGATTGAGTCTAGGTTCAGGTGCAGGTGCAGGAGCAGGTTCATCATCAGAACTAATCACATGTTCATCTCTCCCAAAAAGTGCTCTAAAAGAGGCATCAGTGAAATAAAGTAGGAGTTCTAATGGTCTGTCAGGATGAACTATGTTGTACTTTTTCTCAAGAATAAAATAGATTACTTGACCTAGGGTAATATTCTTCTTCCTCTTTACACTGGGTTGGCTAATATCAGAAAGGTAAAAGATGTAGTCCAAAAGTAGTTGGGCTTCATCAATTGGTTGACCAGTCATGATCAGGTAAGTGACACAAGAGAGAAGAGGAGTCATGTTTACTCTATCTCCGGCCTTAGGAATGATAGAGCTCCTAAGAACATGTTGAATTATATGGGCATTTTAGTTTAAGGTGTCGACTCGAGGAACATGAGTTGGTTGTCTTACACCTTTAATGACCAGATTGACTTTAGTCTAGTCATAATTAGATCAAGCTATTAAAGTATTTGCCCGACTGCCCATAGTTCTTAAATGAAAGTACTCTCCTAGATCCTCCTTTGTAATCTCTACTCTCTGTTTTAGCATATATGATGAAATCTTAGTATGATCATGACTAAAAGCCATGTTTGCTAGAAAAACATGTAAGAGATCTTTATTGTATAAGTAGATTAGAGTGAGAAGGAAGGAGAATTGGGTAGAATCAAAGAGAGGAATTACTGCGAAATGGAGATTTTTCTGTAGCAGAATGCGGGAGGGAGTGATTTTGGATGTGGCAAACCTATAGTAGGCTTCTTCATTTTGTCCCCTCAAAAAATTATCATCCCAGTCCCTCCTAGAGGAAGCCCCTCTGGATTGACGCACTCTTTTTCCACTTACAGACATCTCTATTCTATGCTCTAAAAGGTTTGACGTGAGGATGGAATGAAAGAAAATGACCCTCCCTTTTATAGAAAATCCGTTCAATCGTACTGTACGAAATAGTTTCGTACAAGATGAAATTATTTTCGTCCGGGATGAATAAAAGTGTGTCCCGGACGAACGAAAGTTATCAAAATGAAATGGTTTTTCGTAAACTGCTCGTCCTGAAGCGTCCTTTTGTATAGGATTTTTGACTTCCTGATTGTACAGATGATGACGTGTTCGTCCAGGACGATCAGAAAATTAAAGGTCGTTCAGGCGACGGTTAGGTTCATCCTTCATGCGAAATGACATATGGATCGTACAGACGAATGACATATTCGTACGTACGATCATCAATAATAACTGATACTAACCGTGATTCCTCCCAATTCGTACAGATGAAGTCCATGTACGATGATGTAATCGTACAGTACGATAAGGTCATCGTATAGTATGAATAGACAAACCAGATAAACATTCATCTCTCCAACCTTACATTGTTTCTAACACTCAAATATAGTACAAACCCAAAATAAATTTTATTTTTTTCTTTTTATAATACAACATAAAATACCAATAAAATATAAAACACTAGAAAATAAATCACTTGCAATGAACATACCAACAAGCACATATAAACATATATTTATAGAATTTTCAATTAAGCATTTAAATCAATCACACCTAGCCTTGTCCTTAACATGATAAAAGTGTCAAAAGCTGAAGGTTTTATGAAAATATCTACAAGCTGATCTTTAGTAGCGACATGATGTAGTTCAATTTCCCCTTTCGCTACATGATCTCTTATAAAATGATGCCTTATATCAATATGCTTTGTTCTTGAAAATTGAATAGGATTCTTTGAAATACAAATGGCACTAGTGTTATCACAAAAGATTGGAATGGTGCCAATTGAAAATCCTAAGTCAATTGTTGCTTCAACTAAAGCACCTGTGCTACACAACTCCCTAAGGCAATGTATTCTACTTCAGCTGTAGAAAGTGCTACTGAATTTTATATTCTACTGGACCAAGATACTAATGAATTGACATGCCCTAGAAGTACTTTTCCTATCCACCCTATAACCTGCAAAATTAGAATCTGAGTATCCAATAATATCAAAAGAAGAACTATTCTTAGGATACCAAATACCTAAATTTTGAGTTCCCAGAAGATGTCTTAAAATCCTTTTTACTGCTGTCAAATGTGATTCCTTTGGATCAGCTTTAAATCTAGTACATAAGCAAACACTAAATATAATGTCAGGTCTGCTAGCAGTCGAATAAAGTAATGATCTAATTATTCCTCTAAACTTCTTTTAATCAAAAGATTTTTTCTTAGGAACCTTATCTAATAAGACTGAGGAACTCATGGGTGTAGTTACTGGTTTAGCATTATCCATTTCATACTTTTTGAGGATATCTTTAACATACTTAGATTGATAAATAAAAGTTCCTTCCTCACTTTGCTTTAAGCTAAATCCAAGAAAATAACTCAAATCACCCATCAAACTCATCTCAAATTAACTACTCATTGTCTTTGAAAATTCATCACATAAAGTTTTATCAGTTGATCCAAAAATGATGTCATCCACAAATATTTGTACAATGAGTATTTCTTTTCCAAATCTTTTCAAAAATAGAGTGGTGTCCACACTTCTTTTAACAAATGATTCATTT
This sequence comes from Dendrobium chrysotoxum, assembly GCA_019925795.1. Taxonomy (NCBI): domain Eukaryota; kingdom Viridiplantae; phylum Streptophyta; class Magnoliopsida; order Asparagales; family Orchidaceae; genus Dendrobium; species Dendrobium chrysotoxum. Next base: position 36,764,667 of record CM034297.1, read on the forward strand.
AATAAGAAAGTGCTTAACCTCTCATACCATGCTCTAGGTACCTGTTTTAGTCCATACAATACCTTTTTCAATTTGAAAATATGATTAGGGTATTTAGAATTTTCAAAACCTAGAGGTTGCTCAACATAAACATCCTCTTCTATCATCTTATTCAGAAAGGCACTCTTAATATCCATTTGGTATAATTTAAAATCTTTAAAACAGGCAAAGACCAATAAAACTCTAATTGCTTCAATTCTTACAACAGGGGCAAATGTCTCCTCAAAATTAATTCCTTCAATCTGATTATACCCCTTAGCTACCAATCTAGCCTTATTTCTCACAACTCTTGAATCATTCATTTTGTTCTTGAACACCTACATAGTTCCAACTACACTTTGATCTATTGGCTTTTCAATTATCTCCCAAACATTATTTCTCTTGAATTGATTTAACTCTTCTTGCATGGCCAGAATCCAAAATTCATCCAAAAGAGCTTGTTCTATATTAGTCGGTTCAATCATTGAAATAAATACTAAATGATTTATCACTTTTCTCAAACCATACCTAGTCCTAACTCCTTCACTTGGTTCTCCTAAAATCAATTCTTTAGGATGACTTCTAAAAAATTTCCATTCTCTAGGCAATTAGTTTTCTTCTTCTTTTTCAACTCTTTCTTCAACTTTTTGATCTTCAAGTTTTTGGGTTACTACCTCAACCTCATCTTCATCCAACATAGACTCTTTACTATCATAAGATTCATCAAAAACAACATGTGTGGTCTCCTCAACTACCAATGTTCTCTTATTAAAAACTCTATAGGATTTTTTAACACTTGAATAACCTAGAAAGATTCCTTCATCAGATTTTGGATTCAATTTTCCTAAGAGAGTTTTATCATTATTATGAATAAACACTTTACATCCAAAAACATGTAGATGAGAGAGGTTGGGACTCCTACCTTTAAGAACTTTATAGGGTGTCTTATTTAGTTTAGACCTTATGTACACCCTATTCAACACATAACATGCTGTACTAACTACTTCAGGTCAAAAATATTTTGGAAGTGAATATTCTGCAAACATGGCCCTAGTAGTTTCAACTAATATCCTGTTCTTCCTTTCTACAACTCCATTCTGTTAAGGTGTCCTAGAGGCTGAGAAATTGTGTTCAATTCCAAGAGATTTGCAAAATTCATTAAACATTTCATTTTCAAATTCTCCCCCATGATCACTTTGGATAGTAACTATTTTAAAACCTAGTTTCCTCTGAATCCAAGTGGCAAAATCTCTAAAATCTTCAAATGATTCACTCTTATGATTCAAAAATCTAATCCATGTGAACCTAGAATAGTCATCCATAATAATATACCCAAATCTTTTTCCTTCTAGACTTAAGGTACTAACAGGTCAAAATAAATCCATGTGAAGGATTCTTAAGGGCTTGCTAGTCCTAACTTCCTTGATTGAATTGAAAGAGGATCTCACTTGTTTTCCTAATTGACATGCATCACACAAGTGATCTTTAGTGAAGTCTAATTTGGGTACTCCTCTAACTAGTTACTTTTGGGTGATTTTTCTAAGATTTCTCATACTAGCATGACAAAGCCTTCTATGCCATAACATTGATTCATCAGATATAATTTTCAAACACAGAGCAGTAGAAGGTTTAATAGAATTCAAATCTAGCATGTAAATATTATTAACTCTATCACCATTCAAAACAAAAGTTCCATTCAAACTAATAACATAACAAGTAGGAAAAAATTTTATATGATAGCCCTTGTCACGCAATTGACTTATACTCAATAGATTGTATTTCAAACCTTCAACTAACAGTATATTTTCAATCACAAAGTTTCTAGAGTTTCCAATTATACCTATACCTACCACTCTCTTGGTAGTATTATCTCCAAGTGTAACCTTGCCTCCATTCCTGGCTTCCAGCGATATAAATTGATTCGTATCTCCAGTCATATATTTTGAACAGCCATTGTCTAGGTACCAAATACTCTCACAAGGTCTTGTGTGAGAGCGATCCTGCAGAATGATCAAACGCTAGTCTTGGGAACCCAAATAAGTTTGGGTTCTCCTCTTGATGATTTTAAACTAGATGCATGTGCGATATGCTGTGATTTATGCAACTTAAGTCTCCACACTAAATGTGTTCTATATTTAAGTGTACAAGTGTGGGAAATATGTCCTAAACTACCACAAGAAAAACACTTTATTCCTGGAAAAGGATTCACCAATCTATTCTTCCTGAAAATTTTCTTCTTAGATTTTGAACCAGTGGTCTTGTAGTAAGATTCATGAAAATCTTCAAGTTTAGGAGGATTTCTATTTTCTTTGAGTGCTTTTAACTGAACTTTAAGATAAGCATTAGCACTTTCTAGAATCGAATTGTCAATCTTCAAATCATGCTCTCTAGAATCTGATTCATCCAAAAAAGTCTTAAAATCATTTTCAAGTTCAGTGTGAGATGATTTTAAAAGATTATGCTGTTTGTTTAAATCATCAAACTCATCCAACAAAGTCATGTGGTTGCTATCAATTAATGCATGATCTTTTCTAAGGATCTCATATTCTTTCTGCAGCTCTAAATAATCCAAATGTAATTTAGCATGCAATTTTTTTAGTTTCCTATATGCTGTATGTATGCGTTCAGAAACTTCAAATAATTCTTCATAACTTAAGTCACATACCTCTTCTTGATCTGATTGATTAAGATTGTCAGCCATTAAGCACAAATTTATGACTTCCTCTTCTGGTGTTGTTCTTGAGGAATCTGAAGCTGAGTCTGCCCAAAATGCTCATTGAAGTCTCTTTTTACCCCTTCTTTCCTTTGGTTTCTCCTCGACCTTCTCCTTGCTAGAATTTCCTTTGAGATTGGGGTAATCTGTCTTTATGTGTCCTAGCTTCCTACACTCATAGCAAATAACTTCATTAGAAGCCTTAACATTCTTTTGGAACATACCTTTATTCCACTGTTGGCGTCTTCTCTGCTTCCTTTTTAGGAAACTTCTAAATTGCCTTGTCATCAAGGCGATATCCTCTTCATCCTCAAGTAGTGACTGATCACTTTCAGAATCATCCACCTTCAAAGTGATATTCTTCTCATTTCACTTCTCACCTGCATCAATCTGTCTTTGAGTCACAGATTGCTCGTAAGCAATTAGTGATCCGAGAAGATTGTCAACAGAATAAATTTTCAAATCTTTAGATTCTGTTATTGTAGTTATTTTTTCATCATATGCGGTAGGTAAGCAACGGAGTATCTTGTTAACTTTTTCTGTATTTGTTAACTCCCTAACTAAAGCATACAATGAACTGGTTATATAAGTAAAATGTGTGTACATGTCTGAGATTGATTCATTCGGTTTCATGCAAAATAGTTCATAGTCATGCGAGAGAATGTTCAATCTAGTTTGCTTCACTTCATTTATACCTTCATAAGTAAGGCAAAGCCTATCCCAAATTTTCTTTCTTGATTTACAAGTCGAAACACGTATGTAATCTTCTGATTTTAAAGAATAAAATAAACTATTCAAACACTTAGCATTTAATTGAGCTAGTTCACGTTCTTCTACAGTCCATTCGGCAAAAGGTGTTTGAACTCTAATTCCTTCTACAATTCTAGTAGGTTCAGTATAACCTTCCTGTACTAACATCCACATGCGATAATTAAGACATTATAGAAATGTAGACATGCGAGATTTCCAAAAATCAAATGGGTTATTGTCAAACAAAGGTGGTCTAGTGATCGAGTAACCTTCTAAAATATTTCTATTTCCAAAATTAGCCATGATCGAATTTCAAAAAGTATTTTAAACAGTGATTTTTGAAATTAGCTCTGATTCCACTTGAAAGTGCGAATAGGTTGTTAAACATATTGCTCACGTTCCTAGGCTAACCAAGAGGGGGGGTGAATTGGTCCTTTAAAAAATTAATCTTGGGATTTTGAAAAATTTTAAAGCTAATTGTACAGTACGACCTTACTTCGAACAATACGAACAGAATTAATTTTTGCTCTTTCTTAATTCACGGAAATTCAACCATAAAGAAAATAAACTGTGAAAAAATAAAATTTGGAAAAGTAAACAGTGAACAGAAAACACCAGAATTTATTGTGGTTCGGTCAAACACGACCTAATCCACTCCCTAGAGACTCCTTCTCTAGGTATTGCATTAAACTCAAGTGACTCTCCTTTTGCTCCCACAACAAGGCGGAGAAGCCTTTACAAACTCTCTTCTACCAACCCGGTGTGGTAGAGAATCGTCGTCCATTTTCACCCTCCTGGTGAAGGTAGAGAACCAAATGTCCTTTTACACTCTCCAAGTGCGGTAGAGAACCGTCATCTTTTTTCACCCTCCAAGTGATGGTAGAGAACCGAAATCCTCTCGAACTAAACTCTTGCAAAAGTCTCTCCAAGGAAGATAGGAAGATGCTAGAAGAACAAGTAAAGAAATCCTCACAATTTTCTCTTCAAAGATTTCTCAACACTCACTCTCAAACACTCTCCCAATCACTCTCCCTATCACTGTCCAAAAGTATTTTCACAGAAGGATCTTTCTACAAGTAAGTTTAAAACATCTTTATATACTAAAGACAAGAAAAACCATCCAAAAATTGAAATTTTCAATTTTCACGTGTCCTGATCGTCCCATACGATCGATATTCATATTGTACAAATAGTTCAAATCATTGAACAATTCATCTCGTATGATTCAATACGAACCTAAATCAGAGTCATTCGTACCAGAAAATCTTCTATACGAATTATATTTCGTACTGTACAAATAGTTCAAAAAATAAACGATTCATCCCGTACGAACCCAATTCAGTGCCCTTCGTATAGCAAAATCTTCTGTACGAATTATATTTCGTACTGTACGAATAGTTTAAAAAATGAACGATTCGTTTCGTACAAACCCAATTCAGTACCCTTCATACAGCAAAAACCTCATGTACGAATAGTATTCGTACTGTACGAATGTAACTTAGAAAGAATTTTCTTGATATATGGGTTTGATATGGAGGATATATACTACAGATCATCCCGTACGATATGAAATCATACTATACGATCAGTTTTTTTAAAAAAAATTTCAACTCCCCCATTATGTGTGTGTGCACAGCTATCCAACTTACAATCACACTCTCTCAGACTCAAGAAAAAAATAAAAATATAGACTTCATTTACAGTGAACAAATGAACTTGATGTCTTCAGCAATCAGGAGTGTGAATTTCCTAAAAAATACTTTAGTACATACAACAAAAACTCAAATATTTATTAGGAGATGAATAAAACAAACAATAAGCTTTTGTAATCATCAAAACATAAACTTGGATTAGAATTCACATGAACAAACAGATTTATCAAAATCATAACAGACTTGCTACCCCAATTTACAGGCATTATATAGGAGGTCCTTAGTGAACTTAAGCTTGAGGACACCTCTAACTAAGTTCTTTTGGGTGACTCTCCTAAGGGTTTTCACATTGGTATGACATAATCTCTTGAGCCACAACCAAGACTCATCAGCAGTAATTTTTAGGTAAATTAAAACATCAGCTTTAAAGCAACTTATATCCAGCATGTAAACATTATTGATTCTTTGTCCCTACAAAATAACTTTGTCATTTAAGCTTATAATACAATAAGTGGGCAGGAATTTGATATTGTATCCTTTGTCATAGAGTTGACTGATGCTCAACAAGTTATGTTTCAATCCATCTACAAGTAAAATATTATCAATAATGAAATTCTTTGAATCACCAATTACCTGATCCTACCACTCTCCTGGTGGTGTTGTCTCCAAGTATAACCATGCCTCCAGCCCTGACCTCCAGCGAAATGAACTGATTTTCATCTCCAGTTATATGTCTTGAATATCCACTGTCCAGGTACCACATGCTCTCATGAGGTCTTGTGTGAGAGCACACCTATAAAATTATCAAATGTCAGATTTAGGAACCCAAACAAGTTTGGGTTCCTTCTTATAAAAAGAAGAATCCAATGCATGTGTGTTCTGCTATGAAACATGCAATTTGGGCCTCCACACCCAATGTATACTATGGTGAACAGTACAGGTATGGGAGATGTGTCCAAACATGCCACAAGAAAAATATCTAACACCAGAAAAAGGGTTAACAAATCTACATGGGTGATAGTGCCTCTTCCTAAGTTTGTATGAAATATGCTTTGATAATTTTGAAACAGATTCTTCAAAAGGTGGAGGTGCATAAAATTGTGCAAAAGTAAGAGGTGTTTCATTTTTCTCGAAAGCACTAATTTTTACTTTTAGAAATTTATTCTCCTTCTTAAGACTTATAATTTCAAATTTTAATGCTCCCCTACTACTCTCCACGTCACATGTTATATTGTATAATTCTTTAAAAGCTCTTTCTAAATCAATATATGAGGTTTTCAATAAATCATGCTCAGTAATCAAATCAGAATACTTTTTATTCAATTCATCAAATTCATCCATTAAAGACATGTGATTATTATCAAGTGTAGAATGATCTTTAACCATAACATCACGCTCTTTTTGTAAAATTAGGAAATCTAATTTCAGGGTAGCATGCAATTTCTTAAGTTTTCTATAATAAGAATGAATTTTCTCAGAAATTTCTAATAATTGATCATAAGTAAGCTCACATACCTCTTCTTGATCATACTGATCTGGATGATCATCAGCCATCAGACAGATTTATAGTCTCCTCCTCAGCTTCAGTCTTAAAGGAGTCGGATGCAGAATCTGCCTAGAAAGCCTTTTGAATTCTCTTCTTGTCCTTCCTAAACTTGGGTTTCTCCTCACCCTTCCCCTTGTTTGGGTGAGCCTTAAGTGTAGGACAAACGGCCTTAATGTGTCCAAGCTTCCTACGTTCAAAGCAAATAATATCAGATGAACCTTTAAAATTTTTACTGGACTTACCCTTATTCCACTTCTGAAAGTTCTTATATTTCTTCCTTAGAAATCTTTTGAATTGCCTAGTGATTAAGGCAACATCATCGCTATCAGATCCAGAAGTATCAGTATCACTATCATTGGCCTTCAGTGCCACACTTTTTTCCTTCTTCTTCTCACCTGCATCAATCTGTCTTTGGTTCACCGCTTGCTCGTAAGCAATGAGTGACCCAAGTAAGTTATCAATAGAATAAGTGTTTAAATCTTTCGATTCAATAATTACAGTTATTTTGGCATCAAAAGAAGGCGACAAACATCTCAGAATATTGTTCACTTTTTCATAGTTTGTGAGTTCTCTTCCTAAAGCATGCAAAGAAGTGATAAATACATTTCAGAAATTGATTTAGTAGGTTTCATACAAAAAAGTTCGTAGTCATGAAGCAATATGTTTAACCTAGACTATTTGACTTTAGTTGTACCTTCATAAGTGATGCACAATCTATCCCAAATTTCTTTACCAGTTATACAAGTAGAAATACGCATGTAATCCTCGAATTTTAAAGCATAGAAAAAATAGTTCAAACGTTTTACATTTAGTTGGGCTAAGTTCCGATCATCAAAAGTCCATTTAGTGAAAGAAAGTTCAGTTTTAACATTATTAATCATTCTAAATGGTGCTTCATAGTCATCCTTAACAAGCATCCACATGCGATAATCTATAGATTGAAGAAAAGTGGACATGCGAGTTTTCCAAAAATCAAAAAGTATGTTATCAAACAATGGCGGTCGTGTAATTGAATAACCTTCAGCAGTATTATGATTACCAAAGTTAGCCATGGATCAAATTCAAAAGTTTATAAACTTAACTTTTGAATCCTGCTCTGATACCACTTGAAAGTTTGATAGGGATGTTAAGCCCTGATGAACTAGTCCTGAGGCTAACCAAGAGGGGGGTGAATTGATTATTTTAAAAATTCATGAGCAACAGAAAGATCTTTTGATAATTTACAGCGAAAAAAGTAAACACAGTAATGAAAAGATCAATCACAAATTTTATCCAAGCAGATAATAACAGAAAAATAAAGTGCAGAAAATAATCAGAAAGTGCACACCAGATTTTATAGTGGTTCGGTCAACTTGACCTACGTCCACTCCCCGGAGCCTCCTCTCCGAGTATTGCACTAACACAAAAGTGACTCTTCTTTTGCTCCCACAGCAAGGCAGAGAAGCCGGTACAAAACCTCGTTTTCACCAACCCGGTAAGGCAGAGAACCTGAACCCCTTTCGCTTCCTTCTGAAGCAGGCAGAGAATCCGAACTCCTTTTGCTTCCTCCTGAAGCAGGTAGAGAACCTCGATCTTCTTACGGATGATCCTCCCACAGAAAACACTGACAAGATAAGAGACGACGAACAGAGAAGACGACTCTGATCCTTTCTTGGAGCAACCTTTGTGAATCCCTCACAAACTCCCTCTCATAAGATCCTCTCTCTCCCAAGCACTCTCTCTCTCTCTCTCTCTCAAGGATTTCTGTGGAAAGAAAAGTAGCAAAAGATTTTTCTTGTTGGAAGAAAAAGATCTTTTAAAGGAGGGCTCAAAAATTATCCTAAAATTCAATTTGATGATGCCGATCATACATTACGATCCAATTTCGTACAATACGATCAGTTTAAAAATAGTGTCGTCCAGTACGAATGCAAACGAACAGTTCATAAATTTTACAAATACCCTATCGTACGATCAACTTATTCTCAACTGTTCGTACGGGATGATCCCTGGGAAGAACGAATTTGTCTCTGAATATTGTCCCGCACTGTACATTTCGTGCAGTACGAATAGTTCATTTTTCAGGTTATAGTCCAGTATGATATAAATATCGTCTGGGTGAATAGTACAAAAACCTTAGGTTCGTCTAGTACGATTTACGAGACGATTGAAATCGTCTGTGTCCATCGTACAATAAGATTGACATCGTACAATACGATCGAATGTATTTAAGAAACTAAGATTTAATTGCCTGATTACGGGGGATACTTTTGGCATGATTTGAAATGGTCGTACGGTACGATTGGCATCGTACCGTACGATTAGTTCAAAAATTCTAAATTTAAATCTTACCAAAAATAGGCCTGTCGGCTAAGGTTTTTCCAATCGTACAGTACGATCTGAATCGTACAGTACGATTAGTTCTCAAAAATAAACTTTCAGAATTTGCCGTAAGCCTGAAAATTAATCACAAATCGTACAGTACGATGTAAACATCATACAGTATGATTTTCTTTAAGATAAACGCTAAATCACTCGAAAACTCCCCCTAAGTGTGTGTGTGCAAGGTTACTTAGCTAGGGGATCCTTTACATTACATTTAACTCAATAAAGATGAAAAGAGTACATTGGACCTGAATTACAAGACAGACTGCTCGATCTTGGACTGGCTTGAATTTGTAATTGATCCTGCTGACCTGAATGATTAGACAATCAACCAGAAATAGAAATATTTGCTATCATAAAAATCATAGTCCTTGAAACCAGATTCACAACAATATTAAGTAGCATATATATTTTAGAATGACATACAATTAAGCTTAACGTTCAAGTAGTTATATCTGTTTATTTATACATCGAGAATGGTCTACTAAACAAAAATCTTAATATTTAAAAAAAAGGCTTTCTTATTGAAAATAATGAATGCCCAATGTGGTTGTGAAAAAATCTCATCATATGTTAATAATTTATATTCAACTGGTTAAAAAACTTGTATTCAATTTAAATGAGCAGTTATGGAAAAGTTGTTATAAAATAATTTTATTAATGAACTGAATATAAATATAATATTCACAAATAACTCAAATATTAGTTCATCTTGAGGCAAATTATTAGATGTGGATATCGGACAGAGAGAACCGTTCGGTTTTCTCTCTATCTACAGGGAAATCGCAGTCAAAGCGTAACTGCTACAGTAACTGTGCATTCACTGTAGATAGAGAAAAAATCGAACGATTTTCTACTTTCGGTATCCGCACCTAATAATTTGTCTCATCTTGAAGATTAAGAAATTCAAAAAAATCGAACATGAATGCAAAATAAACTCACTCAAATTTTATCTGTTTCTCGCATTAAAAGACAAAGGTTATATATATATCAATTAAAACACCAATAAGAAATTAAAAACTGCAGAACCCAGCGTACGTGCAGATCACTAAGTGCACAACCCACTCCTAAAGATAGTGCTCGTCATTGAATATGCGAATCACCATGACGTGGCACTCTTTAATTTATTTAAATTATGACGTGGCACTCAGTAAGGCCATCGTAAAAAACAGGTCAAACATGTCCCCAATAAAAAAAAAAAAAACACTGCAAAGCGGATCATGTTCTCTTTGGGATTGAGTACTTGTTTGTCGTCCGTTTACGTTTTGTCAATTCAAGTCCGGACCGTTACAAACGGCTAGATGACCGTACATCAGAAGCTCCCCTGCGGGATTCAAATTTCGAAATTTGAACGGAAAGGCACCGCTTCATTTCTCTACAGTAGTTGCGGATTTCGTTGAATGGGCTAAACATGTAACACATGTTTTATGAAAAATCAGATCCTGAAATAATATTACCGAATTAGCTGTCTAGATAAAATATTAAGGCTTCCTTCAAGATAGTTTTTTTATTAATTTCTAAGATTATTTTTTAAAACTAACACCTAAATATTTAAAATTAAATAAGATAATTAGAAATTTGTGTAATATACAACAAATAGAATATAGAATATACAATTTAATATTTTAATAAAAATAAATATTTATAATCTTGAATTTTAAAAATATTATTTCATTCTAAACTATTAAATAAAATCTCAAAAGAAATATTATAAACAGATTAAAAGTATTTTAAAAATTATTAATTTGTGCCACTACTAATAAAAATGTATGGCTTCCCCTTGTCCTATCATATAATATTGTCCACAATATTAAATGAGCCATATTCCATGTTATTTTTGGTTGCATGACCATTTCAAGATCTACTTTACAATCAGGGGCAGGTCTAATTTTTGTTTATATATATATATATATATATATATATATATATATATATATATATATATATATATATATATATATATAAGTTAAAATTCTAAGTAAAGTCTTATATTTCATTTTAAGTTATAAATTAAAAAAATTATACCATATTCTATCCAATCACCAACAAATAATTCCCCGCCATCTTGGCATGTACTAACTTCCTCTTGAGGCTTAAATAAGTGGCAATAAAAATAAAATAGAGTATCTTTTTGTACACTATATTCTATCCAATCAAGGAAATTCTTCAATCCATTTTTAGTTAAATATACATGCAACATTTCCCATCATTTTTGTGGGAAATGATGATTTTTCGGTTGATGGGGGCCCTTGAACAAATAAGCTCTATCAATTTTGTCCCAGTCATTCACATCATAACTCCATATTTTGGGTTGAAGAACAGGGTTATAAGTGAGATTGTTAATATCAATCTCGACACGTTATTTACTCTTCAAAAATCATTCCATTTTTAAAATATCTGACGGAAATCTTGTATGTTGGCTAAATAACATGAAAAGAAAAAAAAAAACATAACAATAATAAGTAATGAATGCATATAATAAGATCTTAGCAAAATATGATTGTTGAGGTTAAACCGATAGAGGTTGCTGTATTAAAAAAAAGTTTGCTATTTTATGGTTAAAATTGCCTTTACGGTAGAAGTCGAGGTTGAAAAACTTTACATCTTAGACACTTTTATGCTTTGTTTTGTCCCAAAAAAAGTGTTTTGTTTTATCAATTACTAAATGCCTAAATTACCCAAGGTTGTACGCGGGTCCATCCGTGTAGACAAATGTCAGAGTAAGAAAGCACTTTTATTTTATTTGTAGAACCTCTCTAAGTGGTTTCAGAACAATAATGACATATAAATTTGAATTTTAGGAATGTGTTAAGAAACAAGAAATTGTGTTGTCATGTAGTTTGGATGTTGTAAGCTAAATCCTCCTAATTTATTCAAAATAAATACATTCCTTATATGGGAAGGGACTTATAAGTTGTGGTCTTACAAAGAGGAATGAACCTATACGAGGGACCTGAACTTTAAATAATTCAAGTGTCATTCTTTAATCACTAAAAAGGTGAGCTTAATTGATTTCATGTACGTAGTTGCAGAAGTGGGGTTGAGAAATTTAGTCTTATAAGAGTTGGACATCAACACATTGCCGAAATTTTAAAAAGTATCTTCATTAACACTTAAAATAAGAGAAGGATCATCCAAAATAAAATTTAATTTGGATCATACTCGCAATTTGTAATTGTATTTTTATATAAAACGCATAAAATAATTGTGTTTTCTGCTCAAAACGCAAATTTTTATTGCGTTTTTCATTAAAATTCAAAATTGAGTTTTGCATGCAATGGAAATTTCTTTTGTTTTAAACGGCTGTCGTATTAAATTTGATTTATTTGTTCTTTTAGATTGTATAATTTTGTTATTAGAATGTTTAAACGGCTGGATTTATTCTTTTAGATTGTAAAAGAGGTATTAGAATAATCCACATTATATAATTTTGATATTAATTTTTTAAAAAACATTACCTTAAATGTATTTAAATTAAATTAGATTGATTGATTAAATTTAATATTGAATTTTATTTTATTTAATTAAAAAAATATTTTTAAAATAAAATTTTCTCAATTTTTTAAATATGTGGTTAGAAGTAGAAAAATATTGGTATTTGTAGAAGAATTTTTCATAATTTGTTAGTATTTAAAATATAATATAAGATTAAATAATGATTTTGTTAATTTTAATTTGTATTATGAAATAATGTTAATTTTGTATTAGGCTAAAATTTTTAAATGAATCACTTATTAAAATACTTGAAAATTTGACAATTATGAGAATTTATTCATATTTTGGGTGTCAGGTATATATAATTTGTCAAATAAAGCGGAATCATTTGTGAAGGTATGAGTTATAAATAATAGAATAATAAATTACATAATTATATAGTATTAATTAATATGAGCATAATAATAAAAGCATAACACTATTAATGACATTGGATTCTTGATCCAATAATTATGCATGGTTAATATGATGTACTTATTTAATATTATTGGTGTTGTATGGACAACTTCTCACATGTGCTTTGAAATAATAATAATAATATCTTATGAACAATTTGGTGAGATTTTGGGTATATATGTGCATTAAAAAGTTGTCCTACTAGCATTGGATTCTCTGTTTGTTGTTTGGTTATTGATTGAAGTTGTTTATTTGGTACTATTTCTAGTAGTATCCTATCACAATAGGTGAACTGTAAAGCAATGTTGTCAATAGGTTAGCTTGCAGCAACCTATTATATCAAATGACCTGTAAAGATGTATCGTCCATTTAAGCAATATTGTAATTTCAAGCTGCATTGAAGGTAGGATATGTATAACTTCTACTATTTAAGGGGTGTATGCACATATGAAGTTTAGTTGTAAAGATCTTAGTTTATACCTTCAAAATGTATGGGTCATGTATAGAAATGATTCGCGGCATCCCCAATAAAGAAAAGTTTGATTGTGCAAGCAAAAAATTTATGAATGTATAGAACGGGCCGGTGATAGACCAATGGAGAAAAAGATAAATGTGAATGAGATACGTCAGTGTTGCATCAATGGATGGTCAAAAGATGAGGATGATACCCTTTGGAGCGTACATGTTGAGGTAATAATAGTAAAACTCTATAAGATGAGAGATTTTTTAAATGTCAATGATTTGAAATATCTTCAAATGAGGTTCTTGGAAGAAAATGATCATCTCGTTAGTCCTCATTTCTTACAGATGTGATACCATGAGAATCAACATGAGATATAAGGTGGTCATTTGCCAGATGTTAAATACCACAACATTGACATGAAGCACAAGATTTTATATCATCCATAGTATCCTAGCTAGGTTAAATTCATTTTAGATTTCTATAATAACAGGATGAAAGAGTCTATAGTTGGCCAAACTACCCTTTAAGTATTCAAACTTGCATTTCAACCCAAATAACCCCTCTAGCACTTGGAACAACTCCCATTGGATTCAAATGATTAATTCAAACTCCATGGACTCAACTCTTGACCCTAGGTCAACTTGGTTGACCGAGAAAATCTAGTTAGACCAAGCTTACATACACCTTTAACCCCTTCAAAACTTTGCAAAACCCACTCAAACCCTTGGGATGACTCCTTAGGTCCCTAGGAGATTCCTCTTAGAGGCTAAAGCCTTGAGCCCACTTGGGTTAGCCACATGCCTTGAACCAAGTGGGCTAAGAGAGGTATCCCATGAGCCAAGTCTTTCCTTAAGCCAAACCAAATCAAACAAATGGTGGTATTAGGTCCCCCATGACCCAATACATCTACCTTAGTTCACACAGCCCTTGGGTCAACTAAGGTTAGGAATTAGGTTAACCTAAAGTGGTCAAAACTAGCATGAGTTGAGCCATTTCCCAACCTAAACTTTCACATGCCCACAACCAACACCTCCATTAGGTGGCCTTAGGCCCAACACACCTACCCTAATCAAACTAACCCTTGGATTGACTTGGGTCAACACTTAGGTTAGCCCAAAGTGGTCAAAACCTGTTTGATTAGAGCCCATTTTCATTATAGATCAATTCAAGCCCAATTGACACCTACATTGGATGCTCCTTAACTCAACACACCTCCCACATCAAAGCCACCCCCTAGCATGAACTATGTTCCACCCAAGTTGACCGAAACCATATAGGTTTGGGTCAACTCAAACCTACATATTCAATTAACTTATCCCAAGCCCAATGGTTCTCACCATTGAGCTTACCCAAACTCCAATAAGCTTTCCACCACATCCTGACCCAGTTAGTGGCCTATGATGGCCGAAGAAATCAGATTGGAGCTCTGGTGGTCCCCCCTCCTTGGGCCTCCTCTAAAGCCTTCGAGGCCCTTGGTTTGTTGGGCTCGAGCTCACAATACCCTAGAGACATGTCCCCTCCCAGTTGGCAACCATTCAGTGGCTCTCCCAGGAAATTTATTGTCATCCAAGCCCACAACAATGACTTGAATAGGGTGTTTCCCTCCAACCAGCCTCATTCACTTCCAAGCTTTCAAAAATTATCCCGAGAGCTCCCTGAGCACTCCACTTCATTCCCCCAGCTTCCTAGCCTCTTTTGATCATCAGTTCTAGTGAGCTCTGATGAAGTCCCTCCACCCTCCATTTGAAGTCATACCTCCGGTCGTCCTTCAATCTTAATGTTTGAAGCAGAGGTGATCACCATCTTCCCCTCAATCTTCCTGATAGAGAAGCTAATCCGTTAAGGCCTTCCCTAAGGTAAAATCCTAGCCCTGATCCCCTAGTTAACTAGTGTTAGTCAAGTGTGAAACAAACCATCAACTCATCAAAATCTGACCATTGGATTGACAGTTTGTATTGTCCTGATCCTTCTTGTGAAGTTTGGTTGAGATTCACCGATGGGATCTATCGGATCACACCGAAGAAGGCCTACAACTTCGTATGCAGTGGGAGGTTGAAGATATATTCCTAGTCATTGATTTCAATCAATAGTTCAGATTATATCCCGTGGTCCCAGAGCCAATTTGATCACAATCATTTGATCAATTTTTTGATGGTTATGGTTAATCTCACGATTACACAGTAAGTGCCAATGATTGGCTGCCTAATCACACATGTGTAAAAGCATTGTTGACTGTGTAATTTTGGTTTAATTAAATCTAAATATCACAGGAAACTTCAAAATTTTATATCTCCTCATCCACTTGGCCAATTTAGGTGTTCTTAAGCTCATTGTAGCGGGTTTGAGGACCCCCATAAAAGCTCTATGATCTCAATTCTTATGCATGCATGAAACTTATGTTCTAGCAGTTAGAACACTAGGGGTATTTTTATAATTTTGGTATTAGGATAACTCTTCAAGGATTGAAATTCTGGGGGATTTATTTTTGACATGTCCCTAACATATTTAAAATTTTTCTCCCTTGTATGATTTGATTAAGGGCATAACTAAGTAAATTTAGGCTTAAGGGTCACTAATTAACCCTTAAGTTCAAATGGACTTATTGATCTTTCCAATGAGATTTAGGTTTTGGGATTTGGTG
The DNA here is from genome assembly GCA_019925795.1 of Dendrobium chrysotoxum. Taxonomy (NCBI): domain Eukaryota; kingdom Viridiplantae; phylum Streptophyta; class Magnoliopsida; order Asparagales; family Orchidaceae; genus Dendrobium; species Dendrobium chrysotoxum. The sequence goes on from CM034297.1 coordinate 36,780,705, forward strand.
TTTTTTATGATTAGTACAAGGGTTAGATGGCCCATAATTGCACCCCAATCAAAGGTTTAGGTAGCCCCATTGAATTTTCTAAGGTAACCCTATGGTAACCTTAGGTGGTTTGGTTAACCACCTTAGAGGTTTTATTTTGGGCCTAGATTTAGTGGACTTATGCCTTGCAATTAGGTAAACTAATGGCCCAAGTTTCATTAGGATTGGTGCCCATTTGGTCCACCATATAGGAGACCCAAATTCAATCCTCAAAATTAACTTAGGATCTTAATTAATTCACCATTAATTTAAATTAAATCCTAAAAATTTATATACTATATCAAAATGACCATAATTTAATCCTATATCTATGAAAATTAAAAGCCCTTTCAAATGACTTCAATTTTGACTATAATTTAATTTTCAATTGAAATAAATATTTAATTAGTTTAATTAATTAAAAAATATTTTAAAAATTCCAAAAATTTCTTGAACACTTGAAATTATCCCCTTAGGTCATTTTTGACCTTTAGGGGTGATTTTAAGGAGTTTAGCATTGATTTGGATCAAAATCCCCAAAACTTCCTAAATTAAATAATTTTAAAATTCAATTAATAAACATACTTTAAAAATTCATAATTAATTCTAGAAAATTCTAAATTAATAAAACTCAATGTCATTCAACTCCACTTAAAATTTAGTATTATATAAAAATGTCAAACCTTCAAATTTCAATCTGTTGCAAATCTGGTTTTGATGATGACAAATATGTTTCCAGTGTGTTTTGCTTGGCTAATCTGTTTCAGGCACAAAAGATCGTGAGCCACTCAAGCCAACTCAAGATCGGGTCCAAGTGTGTCAAATGTATGATTTTTCTTTTTATTGAGTCAATTGTAATGTAACTGATCCCCTAGCTAAGTAACCTTACACACACACACTCAGGGGGAGAGATTGAGTGAGTTAGAGTTTCTGTTCAAAATTTGTTCAGATCGTCCTGGATGATATCCACATCATCCTGGACGATCCAGTTAAAACAGAAACCCTAATTAGGGCGACTAAGTTAAGAAGGTCTGATTAAGCAGATCGTCCTGGACGATCTTTGGATCGTACGGGATGATATTCTCAAATCAGAAATTCCCAGCCGCCAGATTAAGTTAGGCAAGTTTTATTTTAAGTATTTTGGTCTGATCGTCCCGGACGATACGTGTATCGTCCTGGACGATTCACTACAATCATGCCTAAATTAGTCTGGTAATTAAGGAAAGCAATTAATGTTTAATTGATACGATCACATCGTCCCGGACGATCGCAGGATCGTCCCGGACGATCGTGATCATCTTGTGCATTTCAGCTGTACGTCCAGAACTATGTACAGGATGATTTGGGGCCTTTTTGAACTAATCATACCGGACGATTACCCTATCGTCCAGGACGATCAAGTCATTTTTTGGTCGTCCAGCACAGATTTCTCTGGACGACCCGAACTGTCTTCTGGACGATTTCCTTCAATTTGAACTAATCGTCCCGGACGATCGCAGTATCGTACGGGACGATATGAACAACTTTTTCTACTGATCGTCCAGAATAGTCTAATCGTCCAGGCTGAAACAGCTGAATTTGAACTGATCGTACAGGACGATCTACAGATCGTCCTGGACGATCTTGGCCGACAAGTTGAGATTTAGGGCAAATTTTAAGCCCTCCTTTAAAAGATTTTTTTCCAATTTTTGGAAAAATCTTTTGATGCCTTCCTTCCCTGAGAAATCCTAGAGAGAGAGAGAGTTGGGAGAGAGAGAAGAGATCTTGTGAGAGGGAGTTAGTGAGGGATTCACTAAGGTTGCTCCAAGCACGGATCAGAGTCGTCTTCTCCGCTCGTCGTCTGTCGTCTAGTCGGTGTTCTTCGTGGGAGGATCGTTCGCAAGAAGATCCGGGTTCTCTGCCCGCTTCAGGAGGATGCGAAAGGAGTTCGTAGGTTCTCTGCCTGCTTCAGGAGGAAGCAAAAGGAGTTCGAAGGTTCTCTGCCTGCTTCAGGAGGAAGCGAAAGGAGGTCGGGTTCTCTGCCTCACCGTGTGGTGAAAAGGAGGTGTTATGTACAGGCTTCTCCGCCTTGCTGTGGGAGCAAAAGGAGAGTCACTTTCGTTTAGTGCAATACCCGGAGGGGAGGCTCCGGGGAGTGGACGTAGGTCAAGTTGACCGAACCACTATAAAATCTGGTTTGCTTTTTCTGATTCAATTTTGCACTTTACTTTTCAATATAAACTGCTTGGGTGAATATCGTTGGTTGATCTTTTCACTATTGTTTACTTGTTTCCGCTGCTAAGTATCGAAAGGATTTTTGTAGTTATCGTGAATTTTTTAAATAACCAATTCACCCCCCCTCTTGGTTAGCCTCGGGACTAGTTCACTAGGGCTTAACATCCCTTTCGAACTTTCAAGTGGTATCAGAGCGGGATTCAAAATTTCTATTTAAAAACTTTTGAATTTGATCCAATGGCTAATTGTAACAATCGTAATACTGCTGAAGGTTATTCTATTACTAGATCACCGTTATTTGACAATATTCTTTTTGATTTTTGGAAAACACGCATGTCTACTTTTCTGCAATCTATTGATTATCGCATGTGGATGTTAGTTAAGGATGGATACGAACCACCTTTTCGAATGATTAACAATGTGAAAACTGAATTGCCGTTTGCTGATTGGATGTTTGATGATCGTGATTTAGCACAGTTGAATGCAAAATGTTTGAACTGTTTCTTTTGTGCTTTGAAATCTGAAGACTATATGCGTGTTTCTACTTGTACAACGGGAAAGGAAATCTGGGATAGGTTATGTATAACATACGAAGGTACAACTGAAGTCAAACAATCTAGGTTAAACATCTTGTTACATGATTACGAACTTTTTCGCATGAAACCTAGTGAGACTATTTCAGAAATGTACACAAGGTTTACTCAGATTGTTACCTCTTTGCATGCTTTAGGTAGAGAACTTACTAACTACGAAAGAGTGAACAAGATTCTTAGATGTTTGCCTGCTTCTTATGATGCTAAGATTACTGCTATTACTGAATCCAAAGATTTAAATACTTATTCTATTGACAGCTTACTTGGATCTCTCATTGCTTACGAGCAAGGGGTGAACCAAAGGCAACTTGATGCAGGTGAACGCAAGAAAGAGAAGACCGTGGCACTAAAGGCCAAAGATTCAGATGCTAGCACTTCCGGGTCTGATAGCGATGAAGTTGCCTTAATCACAAGGCAATTCAAAAGCTTTCTAAGGAAGAAACACAAGAACTATCAGAAGTGGAACAAGGGTAAGTTCAATAAAAACTTCAAGGGTTCATCTGAATCGATTTGTTTTGAATGCAGGAAGCCTGGACACATTAAGGCTGATTGTCCAACACTTAAAGCTCACCCAAGCAAGGAGAAGAGTGAGGAGAAACCAAAGTTCAGGAAGGACAAGAAGCGGATTTAGAAGGCATTCTGGGCAGACTCTGCATCCGACTCTTCTGAGACTGAAGCTGAAGAGGAGGAAACAAACTTGTGTCTGATGGCGGATGATCACCCTGGTCAGTCGGACCAGGAAGAGGTATGTGAGCTTACTTACGATCAGTTATTTGAAGTTTCTGAAAAGATTCATACATCGTATAGGAAGCTTAAGAAAACCCATGCTAGTTTGAAATTAGATTATTTGACTTTACAAAAAGAGCATGATTCTGTAGTTAAAGATTATTCCACACTTGATTCCAATCACATGTCTCTGCTTGATGAGTTTGATGAATTGAACAAAAAATATTCTGATTTAGTTTCTGAGCATGATTCTTTGAAAACCACGCATGTTGATTTAGAAAAAGCTTTTAAAGAGTTAGATACAATGGCATGTGAAGTAGAAAGTAGCAAGGGAACCTTAAAATTTGAAATTGCAAGTTTAAAGAAAGAAAATGAGTTTTTGAAAGTAAAGATCAGTGCTTTTGAAAAGAACAAAACACCGCCTACCTTTGAACAGTTGTATGCACCGCCACCTTTTAAAAATTCTGTTGCAAGTTCATCAAAGCATGTTTCATACACTACTAGGAAGAGGCACTATCACTCACGACATTTAGTTAATCCTTTTCCTGGTGTTAGATGTTTTTCATGTGGCATGTTAGGACACATATCACACACTTGTACTGTTCACCGTAGTACACATTGGGTATGGAGACCCAAACTGCCTGTTTCACAGCACAGCACGCATGCATCGCATTCTTCTTTTCATAAGAAGGAACCCAAACCTGTTTGGGTTCTTAAGACTGACATTTGATGATTTTGTAGGTGTGCTCTCACACAAGACCTCGTGAGAGCATGTGGTACCTGGATAGCGGATGTTCTAGACATATGACTGGAGATGCAAATCAGTTCATTTCGCTGGAGGCCAGAGCTGGAGGCAAGGTTACACTTGGAGATAATACCACCAGGAAGGTGGTAGGCACAGGTATAATTGGTGATTCAAAGAACTTTATGATTGATAATGTTTTGCTTGTAGATGGACTGAAACACAACCTGCTGAGCATCAGTCAACTCTGTGACAAGGGATACAGCATCAAATTCCTGCCCACTGGCTGCATTTTAAGCTTAAATGATGAAGTTATTTTGCAGGGGCAAAGGATCAACAACGTCTACAAGCTGGATGTAAGTAGCATTAAATCTGATAATTCAATTTGCTTAAAAACTGCTGCTGATGAGTCTTGATTATGGCATAGGAGATTGTGTCATGCCAGTATGAAAACCCTTAGGAGAGTCACCCAAAAGGACTTAGTTAGAGGTGTGCCCAAGCTTAAGTTCACTAAGGATCACCTGTGTGATGCCTGTCAGTTGGGGAAGCAAGTCCAGTCCTCTTTTCACTCTGTTAAGGACATTAGCACCTCTAGACCTTTAGAAGTTCTTCACATGGACCTCTTTGGACCCATTAGCACTGCCAGCTTAGGGGGGAGAGTCTATGGTTTTATGATTGTTGATGATTATTCAAGGTTCACTTGGGTTAAGTTTTTGTCACACAAGTCTGAGTCATTTGATGAGTTTAGATCTTTTTCTACTTGGATTCAGAAGAAGTTAGGATGTGAGATTATTACCATCCATAGTGATCACGGAGGGGAGTTTGAAAATGAAAGATTTGGAAGTTTTTGTGAGAACCATGGTATTAGTCACAATTTTTCAACTCCTAGGACCCCTCAGCAGAACGGGGTAGCTGAAAGGAAGAACAGGACCTTAGTGGAAGCCGCTAGAGCCATGCTTGTCGAGTATTCACTTCCAAAATACTTTTGGGCTGAAGCGGTGAACACTGCCTGTTATGTGCTGAATAGGGTGAATGTGAGAGTCAAACTGAACAAGACACCTTATGAGATCATTAAGGGTAGAACACCAAATCTGTCCCACCTCCATGTCTTTGGCTGTAAGGTTTTCATTCTGAACAACGGGAAGTCACCCTTAGGAAAATTTGACCCCAAATTTGATGAAGGAGTGTTCTTAGGATATTCAAGTGTGGGGAAATCCTTTAGGGTGTTCAATAGGAGGACTTTGGTGGTGGAAGAAACAACCCATATAGTGTTTGATGAATCTGATCCTAAGGAGTCTAGATCTGAAGTAGAAGATGAAGAGATTGTTGAGGTTACCCAAGGAGTTGGAAATACAAATTTGGAGGAAAGGGTAGAACCTCAAACCCCATTGCCTAGAGATTGGAGATATTCTTCGAGTCATCCTAAAGAACTGATCTTAGGAGACCCTTCTGAAGGTGTTAGGACTAGGCATGGACTTAGGAAGGAAGTAAACCATTCTGCCTTTATCTCAATGACTGAACCCACCAACATCAATCAAGCCCTGTCGGATGAATTTTGGATTTTAGCGATGCAGAAAGAATTGAATCAATTTGTAAGGAATGATGTTTGGGAGTTAGTAGAAAGACCTAGAAACCAAAGTATTTTGGGAACCAAGTGGGTCTTTAAGAATAAGATGAATGATTCTGGTGTGGTGGTGAGAAATAAGGCAAGATTGGTGGCTAAGGGGTATAATCAGATAGAAGGGATAGATTTTGAGGAAACTTTTGCCCCTGTAGCTAGATTGGAAGCCATTAGAGTGCTACTAGCCTTTACCTGTTATAAGGGATTTAAGCTGTTTCAAATGGATGTCAAGAGTGCCTTTTTAAATGGGGTAATTAAAGAAGAAGTTTTTGTAGAACAACCCCCAGGTTTTGAGAGTTCCCAATATCCAAGTCATGTCTATAAATTAAAAAAGGCCTTATATGGATTGAAACAGGCACCCAGAGCTTGGTATGAGAGGCTTAGCACATTCCTGTTAGAAAGAGAGTTTGTTAAGGGGAGCGTAGACACCACCCTTTTTCTGAGGAGATTAGGAGATGACTTACTCATTGTCCAGATCTATGTTGATGATATAATTTTTGGATCTTCTGATAAATACTTATGTGAAGAGTTTTCTAAAACAATGAGTAAAGAGTTTGAGATGAGTATGATGGGAGAATTATCCTACTTTTTGGGGTTTAGCATAAGGCAAACGGATGATGGAACCTTTCTCAATCAATCAAAATACACTAAGGATATTTTGAAGAAATATGAAATGGACAAAGCCAAGCCAATCAATACTCCCATGCCCTCCTCAGTTCAGTTAGATAAGGATTCAAATGGAAAATCTGTTGATCAGAAGAAGTATAGAGGGATAATAGGTTCACTGCTTTACCTGACTGCTAGCCGACCTGATATCATGTTTAGTGTCTGTCTTTGTGCTAGGTTTTAGGCTGATCCTAAAGAGTCCCACCTAACTGCTGTTAAGAGAATTCTTAGATATCTTTTAGGAACCCCAAACCTAGGAATTTGGTACCCTAGGCACATCACCTCTTTTGAGATCATTGGATATTCTGATTCTGACTTTGCGGGGTGTAGGGTGGATATGAAGAGTACTTCTGGGACTTGTCAATTTATAGGACAGTCGTTAGTCTCCTGGTCCAGTAGAAAACAGAACTCAGTTGCACTTTCCACTGCTGAAGCTGAGTACATTATCTTAGGGAGTTGTGTGGCCCAAGTTCTTTGGTTGAAGCAGCAAGTCTTGGATTTAGGAGTACCCGTTGGCATAATTTCTGTTCTGTGTGATAATACCAGTGCCATCTGTATCTCTAAGAATCCAATCCAACATTCTAGGACCAAACACATTGACATTAGGCATCACTTCATTAGGGACCATGTTACAAAAGGGGATATTGAGCTACATCATGTAGCAACTGAAAATCAGCTGGCTGACATATTCACTAAACCACTGGCCTTTGACTCATTCAGCATTTTGAGAACCAGATTAGGAGTGATTGATATAAATGCTTGATTCTGATGACTACTGATTTATGACTGTTATGATTGGTATTCTGATTTCTGTTAGTTAGTTTTTTTTTGTATTCTATTTTCTGATTTCTGTTAGTTAGTTTTTGTATTCTGATTTCTGATTTCTGTTAATTAATTTTGGTTTGATTATTTGCTTTCAGTTGATTTTATTTCTTCTGCTGATTTCTGTGTTACCCTTTTTGTTAGTTTGATTTGAGTATTTACTTTGCTATGATTTTCTACCGATTTTTATTTATTTACGGGTTCATATCTTGCACTTACTATTTTATGCTTTTCAAGATCTGATCACCGCTCACTACTTCTGGTGATCTGAATTTTTGACTGAGAGTTTTTACCTTGTTTTGGTTTGGAAGCTGATAAGCAGTGATTGACTTCGCTGAATCTGTTAAAGGGAAGAAACATTGATAATTGTTTCTCTTCCTCTAACTCCTTTACTGGTGTGTAGTTTCTTTTGAATAAAAATCCTTTTCAAAATTAAAATGTTAGTTTTTGAAATAGAGATTATTTTATCTTCCTACAGTAATCTGCCTCATATCAATAGTGTTTTTGAAAGTCTTGAGTCATTAGTTTGATTTTCTAAACCAAGTGATTGCATTTATCATATGTTGTATGGATTTTGTTTTGTGAATCATTCTTCCTTACTGCGGAGAGTCATCTCCTATGTCTGGAAGATAATCTCACAGCTGAGACTCTTTAATGATTATGAAAAGGAGAAAGCTTATAAAAGATGCGCAGTGCGCCAGATAATTTGAAAAAGAGGCATAAAATGAGCCTAAAACTGAAAAGATGTGAAATTGCCAAATTGGATACACAAAGTGTATCAAAAATCAAAAGATGCGTAAAGCGCCAACCAATTTGAAAAAGAGGCACAAAATGAGCCCAAAACAAGCTTTCTTTCCTTTCAGATTGTTAAATGTCTTAGAGGAATCTGTGCGCCACTTAATATTTTCAAAAGCTTGAGTTTTGAAAATCATGATTTCTGATTTTTTACTTTGTAACACTATTATATCAGATATTTTTCTAGAACGAGGCTTGAAAGGATTTCTTTTCAAATCTAATGTCTTTTATTCTGAATCGGATTTTTGTGTTGAAAGAGGTTTGCATCGATAAGGTGCCCGGGGTCGGAGTTACGAAAGTTGATTATTTCCAACCTTTTTTGGATTTCAGCGCTGTCAATTGTCCTGTCATTGGTTTTTGAATCTAAAATCAAGAAAAAATTCTGATTTTCCTGTTTTGTAGTTTGTTCTATTTATGTTTTATTTTATGTTTTATTTCAGTGTTCTGTTTTTCGCTCCTCCTTTTTGTGATGTCAAAAGGGGGAGTCAGAGTTGTAGTCGTGTCGTGTCTTTGTTTCTGTTTTCTGAGTCTTGTTTCCTGTATTGTTTTAGCTGTTAAATGAAACTTTAAAAAAAAATATTTGTTTGTTTGATCTCCTAATTTACTTTTACTGTCAGACTACTTTACAAATATTTGCCATCATCAAAAAGGGGGAGATTGTTGCAAATCTGGTTTTGATGATGACAAACATGTTTCCAGTGTGTTTTGCTTGGCTAATCTGTTTCAGGCACAAAAGACTGCGAGCCACTCAAGCCAACTCCAGATCGGGTCCAAGTGTGTCAAATGTATGATTTTTGTTTTTATTGAGTCAATTGTAATGTAACTGATCCCCTAGCTAAGTAACCTTGCACACACACACTCAGGGGGAGAGATTGAGTGAGTTAGAGTTTCTGTTCAAAATTTGTTCAGATCGTCCTGGACGATATCCACATCATCCTGGACGATCCAGTTAAAACAGAAACCCTAATTAGGGCGACTAAGTTAAGAAGGTCTGATTAAGCAGATCGTCCTGGACGATCTTTGGATCGTACGGGACGATATTCTCAAATCAGAAATTCCCAGCCGCCAGATTAAGTTAGGCAAGTTTTATTTTAAGTATTTTGGTCTGATCGTCCCGGACGATACGTGTATCGTCCTGGATGATTCACTACAATCATGCCTAAATTAGTCTGGTAATTAAGGAAAGCAATTAATATTTAATTGATACGATCACATCATCCGGGACGATCGCAGGATCGTCCCGGACGATCGTGATCGTCTTGTGCATTTCAGCTGTACGTCCAGAACTATGTACAGGACGATTTGGGGCCTTTTTGAACTAATCGTACCGGACGATTACCCTATCGTCCGGGACGATCAAGTCATTTTTTGGTCGTCCAGCACAGATTTCTCTGGACGACCTGAACTATCTTCTGGACGATTTCCTTCAATTTGAACTAATCATCCCGGACGATCGCAGTATCGTACGGGACGATATGAACAACTTTTTCTACTGATCGTCCAGAAGAGCCTAATCATCCAGGCTGAAACAGCTGAATTTGAACTGATCGTACAGGATGATCTACAGATCGTCCTGGACGATCTTGGCCGACAAGTTGAGATTTAGGGCAAATTTTAAGCCCTCCTTTAAAAGAACTTTTTTTAATTTTTGGAAAAATCTTTTGCTGCCTTCCTTCCCTGAGAAATCCTAGAGAGAGAAAAGAGATCTTGTGAGGGGGAGTTAGTGAGGGATTCACTAAGGTTGCTCCAAGCACGGATCAGAGTCGTCTTCTCCGCTCGTCGTCTGTCGTCTAGTCGGTGTTCTTCGTGGGAGGATCGTTCGCAAGAAGATTCGGGTTCTCTGCCCGCTTCAGGAGGAAGCGAAAGGAGTTCGTAGGTTCTCTGCCTGCTTCAGGAGGAAGCGAAAGGAGTTCGAAGGTTCTCTGCCTGCTTCAGGAGGAAGCGAAAAGAGGTCGGGTTCTCTGCCTCACCGTGTGGTGAAAAGGAGGTGTTTTGTACAGGCTTCTCCGCCTTGCTGTGGGAGCAAAAGGAGAGTCACTTTCGTTTAGTGCAATACCCGGAGGGGAGGCTCCGGGGAGTGGACGTAGGTCAAGTTGACCGAACCACTATAAAATCTGGTTTGCTTTTTTTGATTCAGTTTTGCACTTTACTTTTCAATATAAACTGCTTGGGTGAATATCGTTGGTTGATCTTTTCGCTATTGTTTACTTGTTTCCGCTGCTAAGTATCGAAAGGATTTTTGTAGTTATCGTGAAATTTTTAAATAACCAATTCACCCCCCCTCTTGGTTAGCCTCGGGACTAGTTCACTAGGGCTTAACATCCCTTTCGAACTTTCACAATCAAGGTCAAAAAGTTAACTTTTCGATCAACCATATTTCAAATCTTGGTCAAAAATTCAAAAATTCATAACTTAATTTAGAAAATTCCAAATTTAGTAAACTTAGAGTCTAATTTCACATCCTATTGTCTATTATTCAGAAAAAATATTAAAATTATAAAATCACTTTATTTTGAAAAGTTAACTTTTGACCCCTAATTTAATGAATTAAAATAATTCTAAAATTCAATAATAACCTAAAATTCCAAAATATTCTAACTTAATCATTTAATCCAGTAATTAAATAATTGATTTAAAATTTATCAATCCTTAATCCTCAACTAATTAAATTAACTCAATTAATATTGGTTACTACTTGTAACCTGGGCCTACGAGGCTATTAACTTTGCCCCAAGGAAGGCTTACGGCCTTGGTGTAAACAAAGGTAGTAATCAATCAATAATTAAAATACATCTTTAAGATAAACATCAAATCACTAATACTTAAACTTAACTTAAATCTATTAAGCCTCTCAACCAATCTAAACTCTAGACAATTTTAATAAACTACCTAGTCGAGGACATATCTAAGCCACACGACTTTATACACATACTTTAGATGATTTACTAGGACAACCTACTCTAGATTTATGCTAGACTGGTGTTTACTTTTTAACTACTATATGCCAGGTTTTCTAAAGTTTTCATTACATGCTGGTTGAAAATTGATTGATTTCTCTAGTTGATGTGTTTATTTACTTAATGCAATATGTGAATTGATGTGATGGACATTAGATTATCCTTAGATTAGGAATGATCTAGTTACTCATAAAATTTTTTGTAGCTAGCCATGCTCATATAGGATTAAAATAATGGGGGTAAATTAAAGATTCAAATTAATAAAAAATTTTATAGGTGCCAATTGCCAAAACCCCCTTTAAATTTAAAAGTGTATGGCCAAGTGTAGCTGGAAATTTAATTTTAATACACATATATATAACTACTTGGGTTATTTTCTTGATTTTAATTTCTTAGGATAATCATGAAGGGAGACTAGATTTTTATTTTAAATTTGATGTAATTTGATTGAGTTGTAATAGAGTTATGAAAGTCAATCTTTGAGTTAGGATACTACATCCAACTTGGAGCCTAAAGAGGAGGAAACATCCCTTAGGGGAGAGCCTCCTTCCATTTGGACATCTAAAGTTAGGAAGATTTTAAATATCCAAAGAGAAAAGAAAACATCCTTTTAAGAGAGAGTTTTTTTAATTTGGATATCTGGACCCAACAAATCCGAGGAGCTCACAGAAGGATGAAGAAGTGAAAACAAAGAGTATCCCACAAAGTCACTTGTGTTAGTCCTAGGATTAGAATTCAGGTTGTTGTCTGTGGTACCAAACTACTTTAAATTCTTATAAATTCTCGATTATAATTAAAAGGCATTTACCTATGGACATTTTAATTTATTTTATTGATTTGATTAATTGATTGATTTGCATCACTTGTGCTTAGAAATGTCTGCTTTTTCTAGCTTTTTTCGATTACATGCCATATGTGATTTAGCCTGGAAATGCGAAGGCTCATAAGGGTATACTAAAAAACTTTTTCTAGTCAAAATTTAAATAAATTATTTTGGCTAACATTGTAACTCTAATGATTTATGAAGTTAGCTTAGGACCGTCGAGAGTCTGCATAAGCATATTAACACATTCTCTTATTTGTTAAGTACCTCCTCACCTGTAGTTTCTTGCAGACCATTTAGCCTATTAGGGTACAGTTATGTTAAGGAGATATTATGTAATATCTAGAAAAAATATATATATTTTAAGCCTTTTTAAAACTGCTTCATTCATTTTATGCATTCAAGTCAATTAACATGCATTGCATTAAAAATTAATTTAAAAGTGTCTAAAATCTTTAATTGTATTTTATTAAGCATTTTCATCCTACATAAAGTCAAGGGACCGATTAGGATCTAATCTAGATGTCGACCACAATTCTCAAAAACCTAATTAATAACATCCTTACCACTCTTTCATATAAAGACTGAACTCATGAATTTTAAATTGCCTAGGTGGTTAGCTAGCTCCCTAATGCATGTCTTGATAAGTCCAGGTTTTGCATTACATTAGCTAGGTTCAGGTTACTATTATCCAGTACCTAATTTAGACTTAGGATCTATGGCAGACTCAAAATCTTAACTCCCTAACTATGGAAATTCAATCCCACCATTCTAATAAATCAACAACATAAATTAAATTTCTCTTCAAATCAAAACTTAAAGCCCAACACATTGGATAGGCTGAGATGTTTTTGAAGTGTTTCAAAATCCCAAAATATCTCCTACCCTTCCTCCCTTGATATCTAAAATAAGTGCTCAAACTTGATCTAATCCCAATTGAGGTTCCAAATTCACTCCCTTTGACATCACTCTTTAGAAATTTCCAAAATCAAATTTCTACCATTATTCCAATAGAGAGTATTCATAGGAAATTTAACCTCCCTATTATGTAATTAGCTATGAGGGCTTGCGCTCGTAGGAGATTCAGAACCCATGACTACTTTTCAAATATGATTTTTAAAAATCCAAAAAATCTCCTTAGGGAAAGCTAAAAAAATCATCAACGGGCATTATCATCATATTCAGATGATCCATTAGTAAAAGATATTTTATTTTCTTGGAAAGATATATCCTTTCTTATCAAGATTTTTAATATGAAATTAATGATCTCTCATCCAGATTATAATAGTTAAATATAAATAGAACATCATTTTGACCCTTCGAGGTTAGATGTAGTTCTTCCCTGAATTTTATTATTACAGCCCAGATGAAACATTAAATTTTGTCACCTGGACTCATTAGGGAACGATATCTTCTCCTTCTAAGCTGATATATCATTCATAATGATGTGTTTGATTTCGAGACTAAAATTCCAGAGATTAAATTTCTTAAAGAATATTAACCTTTTTAAAACCTCTTTTTTAAACTCTTTCAACTCAAACAAATTGTCCAACCAAATTCCTTCTTATAATTTTCAAAAACCCTAATTAACTAGACCTCTTGTTCTTTTTCTAAGCTCGCAAAAATTATTATATGCAAAGTTGAATCTTTTCCTAAAAATGCATACTTAAAATGCTGGGCAAAACCTTAAGTTCTAAAATAGGAGCTTCCTCAATAGATGGTTTAAGATTCTTCCCACTTATAAAATATCTAAGGTTTCAAACTTTCCTATAATCATTTTAATAGTATCATTAATAGATTGAACAAATTCCACTAAGTCCTCATAATTTCCTCAAAATATTCTTCCAAAGAGTTTTTTTCCTAATAATTCTTCCTTAAAGCTTTCCACTATAGTTTCTTCTCGATTAACTCTAAAACAATCTTTACTACTCCTTTCATGAGGAAATTTCTTAGTTTTAAGAACATCCATGGTCACCTCTTGATCTTGAACCCTCATAACCAATTCTCCTTTATGAACATCAATCATAGCTTTCCTTATTACTAAGAAAGGTATTCCTAAAATAATTGGCATCTCCTTATCCTCATCCATGTCTAAGATAATAAAATCAACTGGGAAAATAAACTTCTCTCTTAACAAGAATATCTTCTATCACCTCCTTAGGACAAGTGAATGATCTATCTTTAAGCTAAAGGGTAACAATAGTGGGTTAAACCTCTCTTATATCTAATCTTTTAAAAATGGATAGGGGTACAAGATTTATGATAGATCCTAAATCACATAGAGCTCTACCATAGAATTTGTCTCATATTGTCATGGCAATAGTGAAGCTGCCTGAGTCTTTCAATTTTTTAAAAAGTTTCTTTAGAATTAGAGCACTACAATTTTGAGTTAAAGCTACATTTTAAAATTCTCCTAACTTCATTTTCTATTTAGAATTTCTTTCATGAATTTAGTATAGGTGGGAATCTACTCTAAAGCTTCAGAGAAGGGCATATTGATCATTAATTTTTTAAACATTAGGGTTTAGAACCTATAAAATTGCTTATCTAAGTTTTATTTGATCAGCCTTTGGGGAAAAGGTAGTGATCTCTCTGCAATCTTCTAAACTAGTCTACAAATTTTTTGGACAGGTTTAGGTTGCTGAGTAAGAAGTTCAGCTTCTACAATTTCATTTACACCGTTATCCTTTTGAGGTTGAACTTTATCCTTATAAGTCTCAAATCTTTCCCACTCCTAAGCTAGATATTAGTACATTGCTCTTCCAATTTCTAATTACTAATCAAACTAACAAGTTGCGCTATCTAATTTTTAATTTTTTAAGGGCTAAAGATTGATCCTATAATTGAATTCCTATTTGCATTACTTTATCTTCCAAATGTGCCTCCCTATTTCCAAGAAGATTACTTTGATCAAATCCTATGGGGTAATGCTATGGCGCTATAATGGTGGGCACTACAATGCTGGTTTGATTATGATTTATAATATTACACCTATGTGATCAAGTTCTAACTCTAATAGTGTCTTTTCTTTTTTGAAATTATAGGTACTTGAGAAGTATGAATTGACAAGGAATCCTATTCATAAACTCTAGGTACTCTCTTAAGATTTACCCTATTTGAATTTCGCTAAAAATTTTTAGTAGATATTTTGTCAATTAATTCATATGGTTTCTCAAATGGTTTAGATATTAAAAATCCTTTAGCTGCTTCATCTATGATATACCTAATGGATCCTGCCAATTTATTATAAAAAGTTTGAATATTAAACCAATCGGGTAAGTATGTGAGGTCATTTTCTAAGCATTTCTTTAAATCTCTCTAAACTTTTACACATTGACTCACCCTCAAATTAGGCAAAAGATATGATATCATTTTTAAATTTGGAAGTTTTGGAAGGCCGAAAATACAAATTTAAAAATTTATATTCCAACTCATTACCAGTGGTTATAAAGCCTGTGCAGTAAAAAATTCAACCACATCTTAATTTATTCTGTAGAGATAATTTAAGTCTAATAGCATCATCATTGATACCATTATACTTAAATATTGCACAAATTTTTATGAAGCTAGCCAAGTATAGATTGGGACCGTCAATAAGAGTTCTCGCAAACTAAGAGCTTTGAGCCATTTGAATTATGACAAGTTTCAGTTCAAAGTTATTAACCTGGAGAGTAGGTCTATTGATACTCTAATGGATTCCTTCTACTAGAGTGTTAGCGTACTCTCTAAGGGTTCTAAAATGGTCCTGATTTTTACAGGATTAGGCATCTCTAAAATTTTTTTATTTAGTAGAATTTTCATAAGGGTCCTTTCTATCTCAGGATCAAACAACAAGGGCTCTGTACTATATCTACCAAGCATGCAACAATAATGAAATAACTAAAAATAAATATCACAAACTAAACTATCAATAAAATACATTTTTTAATATTTTAACAATTAAAGAAATAATAAAGATATAGGATACAAGTAGGTCTAAATATACACTTATTTCAATAATATAGTTAAAATTGTAATATACACGTTACTCCCCTGCAACGGCACCAAAAACTTAATACAAGATTGAATTATGGTTGCTTTGATTTGATGTGGATATATGCTTAGGTTTTCTTTGATATATAGTGAAAACTCACTAATTTATTCAAGTGTATATGTCGATCAAGTAATAAAGTGATAGATAAAAGTGTTGATCCCATGAGGAAGTGTTTTGCTTAATTGTAATTAAAATATAACTATTGAATCTAAATGCACAATTTTTCTACTAAATGTAAAAGGATATTTTTATGTTTTTGCCGTGTAATGGAGACTTGCAAGAAAATTTGATACTAATGGAAATAAAATATTTTGGACTAGTAAATGCAAGACAATATAGTTTCCCTAATGAGACTCTTTATTTTAGATGTTGATCAAAGCATATGCATCCCTTGATATTTATCAAGCTTGTGGGGATGAAAATGGAGGTTTAAGGCCTTCCTTTACTTATATTATCTTCACAGAACCTAAAAGTTTAATATCTTATGTCTAGTTATACTAATATTCCATTTCAATACACTAATTTATTCTAATATCCCTCTGTTGAAGCTATACATCACACCACACTTGCGCGCGTGCGCACACACATACACACACACACAAAAACACACACACACACACACACACATACACACTATATGCATTAATTAAAGAATGAGAGATATTGAGAACATCTATTAAATAATTTTAAGCACAAGAGTCTACATTAGTTTTTGTTATGTGTTTACATGATTAGCCCAAAACTAGAGATTTAGCCATACATAAATAACACAGAAAGCAAATGCATATTTATTTCATTCGTATGAAAAGGATAAAGGAGAATGAATAAGATAAATGTTACCCAAAAGGATCAATTGTTATTCTCTACACTCCTTCTAATAATAGAAATTCTTATATAACAGAGGCTAAGATCTCCCAAAACAAATTATCTTACACTTTTCTAGCCTCACTTAGACTTTACTTTAAAGGGGAACAAGAATAAGACACTACAAAGTATAAGTATCCATTGAAATGATAGAACTCTCTAAATAAAATGACTAAAATACTATTTATATAAGTATATAAACTGATTTGGTCACCACGACACTCGACATGGTTGCACCGCAATGATGTAATTTGAACCTATGTCTCAACACTGTAATATATGCTTTGCTGCAGTGATGGACTAACTTGGTATGTGTAATGGATGTATTGGCACAACTTTTGGCTGAGTCGGTGGGGCTTCTCATTTTACCAATTACTCCACCATGGTGCTAAAAAATTTGAGTGTTGCAGTGCTTGAATGTTTTATCCAGCACTTTGATGTTTTGATGATCTATGCTTCGACACTCATTTTCCTAGCGCTCTAGTGTTGTGATGCTGATTTGGGGTGCAGTGGCACTGTGAAGCAGTACAGTGCTAACCATGGCTCCATCAGGAAACAAACTTTTTTCTAAAATTCCCAAGAGGCTAGTGCTGAAATGTTAAAATTAGGCACTGGGTATTGTACAAGTCCACACTGCAATGCTATATAAATGGGCCCAACAACACTGTTCAGTAATTGTGAATTTTGTCTTCTCCTAAACAAATTTTACACAGACATATCTAAAATAAAATATTTTTATGAATTTTAAATATAATAAATAGTATACAAATTACACTTAACAAGAACCTTTTGTAATTCATCTCGGATGGGTTTAACGAGTAAAGCTACCATCTCTTTTATCTTTTCTTGATAGGATGAGAGTCTTTTCTTTTATTCAACTAATGGCATATGGCATCTTTGTTAATGCATGCCATGTCTATTGTTGTCCATGTGAACACTTTGAGATTGTTGTGTAGAGTTTATATTAACTCATCTTGATGTTCCCTATTAAAGAAAGCACTGATTCTAAGGACTCTACCTGATTCGTCTTCAATTATGGGTAATTCTTCAATGGCCTTGGTTATTTCCAAGCTTGAACTTCATTCCAAATCCTGATGAAGGATTTCTTTAGAGGCATTGGCTAGACCTACTACTCACAAGTAGCAAGTAATTGACTTGGCTATATTACCTTTCACTGTGACTTCTTCCTTCAGTAGGAAATTGTTCCTCAACATGGTATGTGAATACCACTGCTCCGAGATTATTCAGTAGTGGCTTACTAAATATAGTGTTGTAGGTTGCTAGAGCATTGATGATGATGAAGTCTACCGTGGCCATGCATTGATGATTTAATTTTCCTTATATAATAGTTTGGGTGATTGTTCCATCAATTTATCTACACTCGCTAGCAAATCTATAGAGAAATCCCACTTTTGTAATGAGGTGGGAGGCAAGCAGAACCATCATATCAAAAATAATTTTAAATATTTAATTCACTAAGCTCTATATATTTATCAAAATACTATCAATTGGATACTTAGTGATATCGGCTATGATGATTATTGCTTCATTATCTGAGTTTCCCTTGATTGGTTTATCTTTGCCACTAAGGTAATAGGTGCATTATTGATGGATCATGAAGAGTATACTACTTTGAATTCTTCAGTTTGTGACTTCTTTACATATGTGGGGGTGTCCCCTCGATCACTACCCATGATGGAGAACACTACACCGATGATGTGGATTGCTCGAGCTAGTCTAGGCTCATTGGCACTTTTTTTGTTGGGGTTTTCATAGTCATCTCTCTAGATTGATAAGGATGGACTCCTTTATTTTCCTCGCTTTAATGAGATCCTTGACTAGGTTTCATAAATAATGACATTCTTCGGTGTCATGTTCAAGATCTTTCTGGAATATGTAGTATCTAGTGGTATCATGAGCATTATAAATCTTCATAGGCAGAGAGCGCCTAAGGAATTATGTATTCTACAAGGCCTTTTATAAGCTCAACCATAGATACTCTTAGTGGAGTATATGTTAGATATGTTTGGGGTCATTGGGTGACCTTTTTGTATATTTCGTCAATCCATGGAGTTGTAGTTCTTCTATACTTAGAGGTCTTAGCTGAACAGGCATCCCATATGGAGCGTGGCATTGATGGTTGTGCTAGAAGATTATTTTTTGGCTTCTTAGTTCTTGGGGATGGATTCTTTCTCTATTTATTCCTAGATGGAAGTTTCTTTTTATGAAAGTTTCATAATATCAGCAGTTGTAGTGGGTTCAGCCACTCGGTTATATTCTTTGATGTTGATGTGACTGTTGGTGAGTTCCAACAGTTTTGATAGTATCTTTAGTTGTTATGGCTGAGCACATATCTTAAAGGATGTTCCCTCAACCCTTGGGTCAGTATGGTTTGGGCGACTGCTAGATCTAGGTCTTTCATTCCGAGCATTTTTTTTTAACCTTAATATGAAGTTCCTTAATGAATCATGAGGTTCCTACCTCATTTTTAAGAGAACGTGTGAGCTCTTTAGGGGTCTCTTCATAATGGTGCATTGTACGATAAATATTTTCTTAAATTTGGTAAAGGAGGATATCACCCCACTGGGTAGACAGGTAAACCACCTTAGTGTCGAGTCATTGAAGATGGTAAAGAAGAGATGTCATTGAAGGGTGTCATCGATGTTGAGAAGAGAGGTCATGAACTCAAAAGTTCCCATGTGGTCGGTGGGGTCAGCCTTTCCTCCATAGGTCTTTAGGTGAGGTACCTTGAGCTTGAGAGGCGCTCTTGCTTCAGTGATTGATTTAGAAAAGGCATTGGTTGGCCCTGGTTCACTTTCATTAGCTCGCCTAGATGTCTGGTTGGAATTTTTATCTCCCATTTGAAGACCAGTATAGCTGATGGCCAGTTTGAAAGCTTGAATTTGTTCTGGTAGCTCTTGCTGAGTGCCAGGGTCAAATGGTCCTTTAGGCGTATTGGCAATTTGAGCTTTGTTGCTAACGTTTATGAGTGCATCATAGATGGACATGAGAGGTTGCTCATAGCTCATTATGAGTGGTGTATTCAGGATTCCTCATGTTCGCAGAGGTCTCTAATTGCTTAGTTGGTAACATCTTGTTGCTTTTGTCATCAGATCCACGCTCTGCACACCTAAGAGGATGTTGAATCTAAATTTGTTTAGTAGATGATGCCCCATAATACTTTATGGATCTATTTGTGAGCTGAGGACATATGGGTGAGGATTATGAAGATGGAGAGGAAGTGGTAGAAAATGTAGGAGACCAGAAGATAGATTTGGGAAAAATCTTTATTATCCTAGCCAAAAGTATAAGAATAAGAAGAGTGAGAGCTCTGTCCTATAGATCTCAACCTAGAAAAGAAAAAACTGGCATATTGTCTCTCTATAAATCTCTCTCTATCTTTTGGTGTATCTTTTGATGTTTTTGTCATGTCCCTCTTGTTTCCCCCTCTCCCTATTTATAGGCCTTGGAGAGTTATAATAGAATATGTTCAGAATACAAGAGTTGTACTATTAGTCTTTGATATAACTTAGTCGGATGTGCCAAGTAGTGTGACGATCTTATCAGGGTTGATGTAGGTGAGATGTACACGTGGGAGATGAAGTTGGCATTCAGAGTACAAGAGATGTACATCGGATGTGCCAAAGTGATGTGCAAAAGAAGTTCTTACTTGAACACAATTAATTTATCTTCTTTCATCTTGAATATGATCTTATAAACTTTATTTTCGTATTTATACAAGATTTTGATTCCTGTTGGGGATGAAGTTACAATAAATAGAAAGCCTCTTTTTGTAATTTATTAGAACGAGCCTAAACTTGATATGAAAGTAGAGTTTGATAGCTTACACTAATGGAAACATAATAAATATAGCTTTACTGAGGTTTTTGTAATGAGTTGTGATGTTTTTATATTTTAATTTTCATTGTTTCTTCAGAAAGTATTTAGTAACAGTGGAAGAAATATTTATCAATAATGAAGTGCATTAAAACTTGATATTGTTAACGTATTGCTTCTCTGTTTAATTTTTGTTGTTGTGCTAAGAAGCGTTGAATATTTTTATGTGTTCTGTAAGTAATTATTAGCAATTGTTCGTTAAACTTCTTAATGCTAGCAATGTAATGTGGTCAGTGGCTATTCATACAGGAGTGTTGAATATACCATAGAAAGGCCAATTATATATATATATACACACACACATAAATTTTCAATCTTAAACCTCATCTTTAGCTTAGAGATTATGTTTATTTGGCTATTATTTTCTTACTATTTTCTCATTGCTTTTACTATTTTTTTATAAATTTCTATGATGAAAATCTACCTTTTTATAATTGAGTGACTAATTTTCTTTCGCTAGACAAATAAAGTAGTAGCTCAAGTGCTGCTGCTAGATAGCCTAGTTTGACATAACAGGAGAAAAGTTGGGCTGGCCTAGATGTGTTTTTTTTTTACTTATTAAATTTCTTCAAAATAATTGTAATTAAGTATGTTAAATGGGGCTATCAAGTAAGGTTCAAATAAGTCAGATTTAAGGCAAGTTGGTTTGGATTAAATTTTTTGAACCATTTAATAAATATGGTTCAAATCAAATAGCTTAAAGTTGAGTCAATTTCGATTCCAACTGAACCTTGTCTTTTAATCCAATTTAAAATTCCTATACCTGACATCATTCGCTTAAGCTTGCTTTGTTAGTAAGAAAGGAGGATAAAAATCTATAACAACAATTGTTTAGCCGATTGGATCTTACTTTTTAAATATAATTATAATTAAAATTAATTCAAGGGTTTTCAGATGGACAAATTTTTAATGATGTTAGATTTATGATAAATTTTTCTATCCAGTTAGAAGATCAAGTAAGTTGAAGGTTGTTCATGCAGAGCAAGGAGGGATTATGGTCACTTTTATTTGATGTGGATATATGCTTATGTTTTTGTTTTTTTTATGTAAAATTTATCAAAGCCCACTAAATATATAGGTATATGTGCCGAAATAAGTAATAAAGTGATAGAGAAGAGTGTTGATCCCGCGAGAAAGTGTTCTGGTTAATTGTAATTAATGGAGACTTGCAAGAAAATTTGATACAAATGAAAATAAAATATTTTGGACTAATGAAAGCAAGACAACATAGTTTTACTAATGAGACTCTTTATTTTGGATGTATATAAAAGCATATGCATCACAGGATCTCTGTCGAGCTTGTAGGGGGTGAAAAGGGAGATTTAAGGCATTTCTACACTTTTATTATCTCCATAGAATCTAGAAAGTTTAACATCCAATGTCTAGGTATGCGAACATTTCATTTCAGTACTTCTAATTATTCCAATATTTTCCCTTTGAGGCTATACATTATACTGGATGTTAACTACATACATGATCATTATATGCATTAAACAAAGAACAAGAGATATTGAAAAAATCTATGAAATAATTTAAAGCCTAAGAGTCTACATTAGTATTTGCTATGTTCTTACATCGTTAGCCCAAAGCTTAATGATTTAGCCAAACATGGATAACAAAGGAAAAAAAACTAATTTTCATTTCATTCATATAAAAACGATACAGGAGAATTAATAAGAAAAATATCTTCTGGAATGATCAGTTGATATTCCCCATACTACTTCCAACTATAGAACTTTCTTACACAATAGAGGCTATGATCTCCCAAAAGATGGTATCTTCTACTTCCCTAGCCTACCTTAGACTTTACTCTAAGGGGGAACAAGAAGAAGATACTATAAATTACAAGACTCCACTGAAATGGTAGAAATCTAAAACAAAACAACTAAAGAGCTATTTCTACAAGTGCATAAACAGGTTTAGGCATCGTAGTGCTTCAAAAGTTAGTATTGCTGCATTGATAATTAAACTAGTGCCTTGGCTTTGTAATATCTATTCCACTACGACGCTGGGCTAACCTGGCATGCGGTGCATCTTTTGGCTAAGTCGGCCTGACTTCTAATTTGGAAACTACTCCATCATGGTGTAGTAAAAATTGAGCGTTGTGGCGCTTAATGTTTGATCCAGGTTTGTGGTATTGTGATGATTGACTCCCTAATGCTCAAAATTTCTGAAACTCCAGTGTTGCGATGTTGATTTTTGGTGCAACGACATTGTTAAGCGTTGTGGCGCTGGCCTTGGCTTCGTCGTGGAGCTGACTTTTCCTAAAATTCCCTGGAGGCCAACACTGCAATATTAAAATTTTGTGCAGGTGTTCTTTAGATGTACACGCTATGGTGCTATATATGTGGGTACTATGGTGCTATCCAACACTTATGAATTTAGCCTTCTCTTGAATATTTTCTACATAAATACAACTAAAATAATACATTTACTTATTTTAAATGTAATAAATAATACACAATTGACACTTAACAAATGTTTCCCAATTTAAACTCCCGCTTGTCCTCTAGCAATGGTGAAGTAACCTATTGATTAACTTAATAACCAAATTAACAATTGATAATTTAAGATTACTAAAATGTAAGATGATACATCAAATTCTAGAATTAATTTGGAATGAAGAATGTTATAATTCGAAGTTGAAAGGTTATAACAATTATCCCAATCAATCACCCTTATCATTGCTTATATTGAACATATCTGCTATAAGTGCATGTGTAAGTTTGACTTTTGAATTCAGAAATGAATAATATAACTTAGTGATTAATTGTGCTTGTAGGTAAATTAGAAGATCATTAGTACACCATAATTTATACTAGTTCACTTATCTTATTCATTTTTTATTTAAAGTACTAGGATGCAATTTAACTTAATATACTCATCTTTTTCTTTCTCAAATATCTTTTTAAAATTTTCATAATTTTCATTATTTCATACTTATGGAGTACAAATTTAACAATTTTGAATATCAATTTTACTTTTATTTTCTTTCAACTCTATTTTTAATTAATATATGGATTTACTAAAATTACTAATTTTATTTTCATGTTTATTATGTCCTTCCTAATTTAAGCCACCCACATCTTTTTCCTAAACTCAATTACTCATTCTTCAATTCAGTTGCCTATATATTAGTGTATAGTTTCTAAGTTCAAAATAAGTCAATAACATAAATGATTTATATTAGTTAATTATTAAAATTTTTAAATTAAGAATTATTATACATTGTTAATTTAAACTATCACCTAAAATTTTATTATTATCTAAATTTTACATAATTTTTAATTACCATTTTTATTCTAGCAAAATAAGTAATTAAAGTGCAAGCGCTAGGAAGAAGATAAAACTCATAGTTAAGAAAAAATGGGAATTTAAATTAAATATAAATATTACATAAAACAAAATAATAAATTGTACAAGAACAATTAAAAACTAAACATAAAACAACTTGCCTTTATTGATACTCAAGACATTGAATACATACTACTAAAAATAGGAAAGATAATTAGTGCCTAAAGTACCATTCTCTTGGTTTACTCCAATATAGACCTGTACTCCATATTTTTTGATCTAAAGTAGAATATCTCTCATAGCCATAAAATAACAACCACGATAAGGATCTCTCCAAACCTGCTGATAAATAAAAAAAAAAAAAACACAACCATCCAATTGAAGTTCGATATGGATGTGAAGCCCTAGTGAACTAGTCCCGAGGCTAACCAAGAGGGGGGGGTGAATTGGTTATTTAAAAATTTCACGATAACAATGAAAATCTTTTCAATATGTAGCAGTGGAAACACATAAACAAGAACGAAAAGATTAACCACAGATATTCACCCAAGCAATTAATATCAGAAAACTAAAGTGCAAAACTGAATCAGAAAAGCAAACCAGATTTTATAGTGGTTCGGTCAACTTGACCTACGTCCACTCCCCGGAGCCTCCCCTCCGGGTATTGCACTAAACAAAAAGTGTCTCTCCTTTTGCTCCCACAGCAAGGCGGAGAAGCCTGTACAAACACCTCCTTTTCACCACACGGTGAGGCAGAGAACCCGACCTCCTTTCGCTTCCTCCTGAAGCAAGCAGAGAACCTTTGAACTCCTTTTGCTTCCACCTGAAGCGGGCAGAGAACCCCGGATCTTCTTGCGAATGATACTCCCACGACAAACACTGACTAGATGAAAGACGACGAGCGGAGAAGACGACTCTGATCCGTGCTCGGAGCAACCTTAGTGAATCCCTCATTAACTCCCCCTCATAAGATCTTCTCTCTCTCTCCCAACTCTCTCTCTCTCTCTAGGGTTTCTCAGGGAAGGAAGGCAGCAAAAGATTTTTCTAGTTTTTAGAAAAAGTTCTTTTATAGGAGGGCTTAAAATTTGCCCTAAATCTCAACTGGTCGGCCAAGATCGTCCAGGACGATCGGTAGATCGTCCTGTACGATCAGTTCAAATTTAGCTGTTTCAGCCTGCACGATCTGGCTCTTCTAGACGATCAGTAGAAAAAAATTGTTCATATCGTCCCGTACGATCCTGTGATCGTCCGGGACGATTAGTGCAAATCGAGGAAAATCGTCCAGAAGACAGTTCGGGTCGTCCAGAGAAATCTGTGCTGGACGACCAAAAAATGACTTGATCGTCCAGTACGATGGGGACATCGTCCAGGACGATTAGTTCAAAAAGGCCCCAAATTGTCCTGTATATAGTTCTGGACGTACAACTTGAATGCACTAAACGATCAAGATCGTCCGGGACGAACCTGCGATCGTCCAGGACGATATGATCGTATCAACCAAAAATAAATTGCTTTCCTTAATTACCAAATTAAATTAGGCATGATTGTACTGAATCGTCCGGGACGATACACGTATCGTCCGAGATGATCAGACCAAGTATCTAAAAATAAGAACTTACCTAACTTGATCTGGCGGCTGAGAATTTCTGATTTGGGCATATCGTCCCGTACGATCAGGAGATCGTCCAGGATGATCTGCTTAATTAGACCCTCTTAAGTTAGTCGCCCTAATTAGGGTTTCTGTTTTGGCTGGATCATCTAGGACGATGTGAAAATCGTCCAGGACGATCTGAACAAAATTTGAACAGAAACTCTAATTCACTCAAGCTCTCCGCCTGAGTGTGTGTGTGCAAGGCTACTTAGCTAGGGGATCAGTTACATTACAATTGACTCAATAAAAGGAAAAATCATACATTTGACACACTTGGACCCGATCTTGAGTTGACTTGAGTGGCTCGTGGTCTTTTGTGCCTGAAACAAATTAGCCAAGCAAAACACACTAGAAACATGTTTGTCATCATCAAAACCAGATTTGCAACAATCTCCCTCTTTTTGATGATGGCAAGCATTGGTAAAGTAGTTTGAAAATAAAAGTAAACTAGGAGATCAAAACACAAATATTTTTTCAAATTTTCATTTAACAACTAAAACCATACATGAAACATGACTCATAAAATAGAAACAGACATGACTACACAACTGACTCCCCCTTTTGACATCACAAAAATGAGGATGAAAAACAGAACACGGAAATTAAACATAAATAGAACAAATACAAAACAGGAAACTAAAACTTAGGTGGATCCTGATCGGAAGAAGGAGGTGGCGGTGGAGGGTAGAAGTATTGGTGAATGGCCTGAAAGTTGGCTCCAATCCAGGCGATGTCCTGGTCATGCTGCTGTTGCTGCTCCGCAGCATAGTCAGTGAAGCGCTGGATGTCCTCGGCGTGCCGCTGCTCCTGGGCAACCACGTAGGAGTCAAATCTGGCCTCCCACTCATCGAAGCGCTGCACCAGGTGGTCAAAGGGAGAGGCAATGCGAAGGGGTGCAGGTGCCTCTGGTGTAGCAGGAACTGGAACGGCCTCTTCCTCTTCTTCCTCAACATCCGGGGCAGGCTCTGAATGTAGTCGGGTGCTGTGTAGGACGTGGAATGAGTTGTTTATGAAAAAGGAAGGAGGGACATCAGGAGGGATAAGATACTGAAGGTCATATTTTGTCTCTAAGGTATAGTGAATAAGATGACCTAAAGCTAGATTTGGGCGACGCCTGTGGCCCGGATCTCTAATGGTGGTGAGGTGTTCTATGTATCGGATGATCAGATCAGAGGCATTAAATTCTCGACGGGCCATGATGTAGTAGGTGGTCAAGGACAGGAGCAGGGTAATGTGAATTCGATCCCCCGCCTTTGGAATGACGGAGGAACGAAGGACGTGCTGAATGGTCCGGGCGTCCTTGAGAAGGGAAGTGCAAGCATTATCGTGATAGGGTGCGTTGGTATTGTGAAGGAAGTGATTGGCTACACTCCAATCATAGTCAAGATCGGTGATAAGCGTGTGAATTTTGTCGCCAGTGACAGACAGGTTGAGAATATTGTGAAAATTGTGGGTCGTGAGTTCCACGGGGCGTTGATTTTCGTAGGATCGAAGAGTGGAATAGTCCGTAGAAATGCGCAAGTTGGCAAAGAAGATTTGAAGGAGTTCCAGATTGAAGGGAAAGGCTAAGGTCATAATGAAGGTGAGGGAGGTGTGTGTGAACAAATCTAAGATGGGATAAGTGAGAGTGCGGGGATTGACAATCTTAGAGTGCGTGATCCCCACATTACGATAGCATTCGAAAGCCTCCTTATCGGCGGCATTCGGGAAGCGAGGATCGACATGTCCCCGGGATGAACTGGCCCCCTTTTGACGAGACCTTTTGCCACCAGCCATTAGGAACCCAAAGAGGAAGAAGGTAGAAGGAAAGTGGAGAAAAAATGGTGTGAAAAATATGAAGAAAACTGCTGTTTTAATAGAAAACGGACTGATCGTCCCGTACGATCGCGGGATCGTCCGGGACGATTTGGTCATTTATGACGTCCTGGATGATTGGTCAAAAAGGCGGTCTGATCGTCCAGGACGATCAGATATCATCCAGGACGATTAGACACAGGCAATCATCCCGAGGAGTCAGGCTGGATGACCGTTGACGAAAAGTATCGTCCAGGACGATTAGGTGGATCGTCCGAGACGATATATAATAAATATGTTGGACGGGCCGAATTCCAATCGTCCAGCGGCTGACACGTGGATCGTCCAGGACGATGAGGTGGATCGTCCAGGACGATGGGCAATAATTGGTGCAATGTCAGCCGTTTGATCAGATCAGGAAGATATGGATCATATCGTCCAGGACGATGTAAGGATCGTCCAGGACGATCACCAATAATTGGATTTTTTCAGCAGCAGGAGCAGTGTGCGGATGATTTTGAACGAATCATCCAGGACGATGTTTGGATCGTCCAGGATGAAGTGGATCGTCCAGGACGATAGTGGTATCGTCCAGGACGATGTGCAGAAAATAGAAAAAGTTGAAGGATGAAAATGATCGATCAGGATCCAAAAAACACAATCATGAAATCAAAATAACACAAAAAAAACGAATAAAATTTACCATAGAAAACACATAAAAGCATTTTTTTTTGGATCAAGATGCTCGAGAAAATCAGAATTTTTTTTCCTTGACTTTAGATTCAAAAACCAATGACAGGACGATTGACAGCGCTGAAATCCAAAAAAGGTTGGAAATAATCAACTTTTGTAACTCTGACCCGGGCACCTTATCGATGCAAACCTCTTTCAAAACAAAAATCCGATTCAGAAGAAAAGACATTAGATTTGAAAAGAGATCCTTTCAAGCCTCGTTCCAGAAAAATATCTGATATAATAGTGTTACAAAGTAAAAAATCAGAAATCGGGATTTTCAAAACTCAAGCTTTTGAAAATATTAAGTGACGCACAGATTTCTCTAAGACATTTAACAATCTGAAAGGGAAGAAAGCTTGGTTTGGGCTCATTTTGTGCCTCTTTTTCAAATTGGTTGGCGCTTTGCGCATCTTTTGATTTTTGATACACTTTGTGTATCCAATTTGGCAATTTCACATCTTTTCAGTTTTGGGCTCATTTTATGCCTCTTTTTCAAATTAGCTGGCGCACTGTGCATCTTTTATAAGCTTTCTCCTTTTCATAATCATTAAAGAGTCTCAGCTGTGAGATTATCTTCCAGACATAGGAGATGACTCTCCACAGTAAGGAAGAACGATTCACAAAATAAAAGCCATACAACATATGATAAATGCAATCACTTGGTTTAGAAAATCAAACTAATGACTCAAGACTTTGAAAACCACTATTGATATGAGGCAGATTACTGTAGGAAGATAAAATAATCTCTATTTCAAAAACTAACATTTTAATTTTGAAGAGGATTTTTATTCAAAAGAAACTATACACCAGTAAAGGAGTTAGAAGAAGAGAAACAATTATCAATGTTTCTTCCCTTTAACAGATTCAGCGAAGTCAATCACTGCTTACCAGCTTCCACACCAAAACAAGGTAAAAACTCCCAGTCAAAAATTTAGATCATCAGAAGTAGTGAGCGGTGATCAGATCTTGAAAAGCATAAAACAGTAAGTACAAGATATGAACCAGTAAATAAATAAAAACAGGTAAAAAATCACAGCAAAGTAAATACTCAAATCAAACTAACAGTAAGGCTAACACAGAAATCAGCAGAAGAAATAAAATCAACTGAAAGCAAATAATCAAACCAAAACTAACTAACAGAAATCAGAATACCAAAACTAACTAACAAAAATTAGAATACCAATAAGAACAATCATAAATCAGCAGTCATCAGAATCAAGCATTTATATCAATCACTCCTAATCTGGTTCTCAAAATGCTGAATGAGTCAAAGGCCAGTGGTTTAGTGAATATGTCAGCCAGCTGATTTTCAGTTGCTACGTGATGTAGCTCAATGTCCCCTTTTGTAACATGGTCCCTAATGAAGTGATGCCTAATATCAATGTGTTTGGTCCTAGAATGTTGGATTGGATTCTTAGAGATACAGATGGCACTTGTATTATCACACAGAACAGAAATTGTGCCAACAGGTACTCCTAAATCCAAGACTTGTTGCTTCAACCAAAGAACTTGGGCCACACAACTCCCTAAGGCAATGTACTCAGCTTCAGCAGTGGAAAGTGCAACTGAGTTCTATTTTCTACTGGACCAGGAGACTAACGACTGTCCTATGAATTGACAAGTCCTAGAAGTACTCTTCCTATCCACCCTACACCCCGCAAAATCAGAATCAAAATATCTAATGATCTCAAAAGAGGTGCTGTGCCTAGGGTACTAAATTCCTAGGTTTGGGGTTCCTAAAAGATATCTAAGAATTCTCTTAATAGCAGTCAGGTGGGACTCTTTAGGATCAGCCTGAAACCTAGCACAAAGACAAACACTAAACATGATATCAGGTCGGCTAGCAGTCAGGTAAAGCAGTGAACCTATTATCCCCCTATACTTCTTCTGATCAATAGATTTTCCATTTGAATCCTTATCTAACTGAACTGAGGAGGGCATGGGAGTATTGATTGGCTTGGCTTTGTCCATTTCATATTTCTTCAAAATATCCTAAGTGTATTTTGATTGATTGAGAAAGGTTCCATCATCCGTTTGCCTTATTCTAAACCCCAAAAAGTAGGACAATTCTCCCATCATACTCATCTCAAACTCCTTACTCATTATTTTAGAAAACTCTTCACATAAATATTTATCAGAAGATCCAAAAATTATATCATCAACATAGATCTGGACAATGAGTAAGTCATCTCCTAATCTCCTCAGAAAAAGGGTGGTGTCTATGCTCCCCTTAACAATCTCTCTTTCTAACAGGAATGTGCTAAGCCTCTCATACCAAGCTCTGGGTGCCTGTTTCAATCCATATAAGGCCTTTTTTAATTTATAGACATGACTTGGATATTGGGAACTCTCAAAACCTGGGGGTTGTTCTACAAAAACATCTTCTTTAATTACCCCATTTAAAAAAGCACTCTTAACATTCATTTGAAACAGCTTAAATCCCTTATAACAGGCAAAGGCTAGTAGCACTCTAATGGCTTCCAATCTAGCTACAGGGGCAAAAGTCTCCTCAAAATCAATCCCTTTTATCTGATTATACCCCTTAGCCACCAATCTTGCCTTATTTCTCACCACCACACCAGAATCATTCATCTTATTCTTAAAGACCCACTTGGTTCCCACAATACTTTGATTTTTAGGTCTTTCTACTAACTCCCAAACATCATTCCTTACAAATTGATTCAATTCTTCCTACATAGCTAAAATCCAAAATTCATCCGACAAGGCTTGATTGATGTTGGTGGGTTCAGTCATTGAGATAAAGGCAGAATTATTTACTTCCTTCCTAAGTCCATGCCTAGTCCTAACACCTTCAGAAGGGTTTCCTAAGATCAGTTCTTTAGGATGACTCGAAGAATATCTCCAATCTCTAGGCAACTCGGTTTCAGGTTCTACCCTTTCCTCCAAATTTGTATTTCCAACTCCTTGGGTAACCTCAATAATCTCTTCATCTTCTACTTCAGATCTAGACTCCTCAGGATCAGATTCATCAAACACTACATGGGTTGTTTCTTCCACCACCAAAGTCCTCCTATTGAACACCCTAAAGGATTTCCCCACACTTGAATATCCTAAGAACACTCCTTCATCAGATTTGGGGTCAAATTTTCCTAAGGGTGACTTCCCATTGTTCAGAATGAAAACCTTACAGCCAAAGACATGGAGGTGGGATAGATTTCGAGTTCTACCCTGAATGATCTCATAAGGTGTCTTATTCAGTTTGACTCTCACATTCA
Source organism: Dendrobium chrysotoxum (assembly GCA_019925795.1). Taxonomy (NCBI): domain Eukaryota; kingdom Viridiplantae; phylum Streptophyta; class Magnoliopsida; order Asparagales; family Orchidaceae; genus Dendrobium; species Dendrobium chrysotoxum. Next base: position 36,812,186 of record CM034297.1, read on the forward strand.
CCCTATTCAGCACATAACAGGCAGTGTTCACCGCTTCAGCCCAAAAGTATTTTAGAAGTGAATACTCGGCTAGCATGGCTCTAGCGGCTTCCACTAAGGTCATGTTCTTCCTTTCTGCTACCCCGTTCTGCTGAGGGGTCCTAGGAGCTGAAAAATTGTGACTAATCCCATGATTCTCACAAAAACTTCCAAATCTTTTATTTTCAAACTCCCCTCCGTGATCACTATGGATGGTAATAATCTCACATCCTAACTTCTTCTGAATCCAAGTAGAGAAGGATCTAAACTCATCAAATGACTCAAATTTATGTGACAAAAACTTAACCCAAGTGAACCTCGAATAATCATCTACAATCACAAAACCATAGACTCTCCCCCATAAGCTAGCAGTGCTAATGGGTCCAAAGAGGTTCATGTGAAGAACTTCTAAAGGTCTAGAGGTGCTAATGTCCTTAACAGAGTGAAAAGAGGAATAGACTTGCTTCCCCAACTGACAGGCATCACACAGGTGATCTTTAGTGAACTTAAGCTTGGGCACACCTCTAACTAAGTCCTTTTGGGTGACTCTCCTAAGGGTTTTCATACTAGCATGACACAATCTCCTATTCCATAGCCAAGACTCATCAGCAGTAGTTTTTAAGCAAATTGAATTATCAGATTTAATGCTACTTACATCCAGCTTGTAGACGTTGTTGATCCTTTGCCCCTGCAAAACAACTTCATCATTTAAGCTTAAAATGCAGCCAGTGGGCAAAAATTTGATGCTGTATCCCTTGTCACAGAGTTGACTGATGCTCAGCAAGTTGTGCTTCAATCCATCTACAAGAAAAATATTATCAATCATAAAATTCTTTGAATCACCAATTATACCTGTGCCTACCACCTTCCTGGTGGTGTTATCTCCAAGTGTAACATTGCCTCCAGCTCTGGCCTCCAGCAAAATGAACTGATTTGCATCTCCAGTCATATGTCTAGAACATCCGCTGTCCAGGTACCACATGCTCTCACGAGGTCTTGTGTGAGAGCACACCTACAAAAGTATCAAACGTCAGTCTTAGGAACCCAAACAGGTTTGGGTTCCTTCTTATGAAAAGAAGAATGCAATGCATGCGTGCTGTGCTGTGAAACAGGCAGTTTGGGTTTCCACACCCAATGTGTACAATGGTGAACAGTGCAGGTGTGGGAAATATGTCCTAACATGCCACATGAAAAACATCTAATACCAGGAAAAGGGTTAACTAATCTACGTGGATGATAATGCCTCTTCCTAGATGTATATGAAACATGCTTTGAAGAACTTGCAACAGATTTTTCAAAAGATGGCGGTGCATAAAACTATTCAAAAGTAGGCGGTGTTTTGTTCTTTTCAAAAGCACTGATTTTCACTTTCAAAAACTCATTTTCTTTCTTTAAACATGCAATTTCAAATTTTAAGGTTTCCTTGCTACTTTCTACTTCACATGCCATTGTATCTAACTCTTTAAAAGCTCTTTCTAAGTCCACATGCGTAGTTTTCAATGAATCATGCTCAGAAACTAAATTAGAATATTTTTTATTCAATTCATCGAATTCATCATGCAAGGACATGTGATTGGAATCAAGTGTGGAATGATCTTTAACTACAGAATCATGCTCTTTTTGCAAGGTTAAGTAATCTAATTTCAAACTAGCATGAGTTTTCTTAAGCTTCCTATACGATGTATGAATTCTTTCAGAAACTTTAAATAATTGATCGTAAGTAAGCTCACATACCTCTTCCTGGCCCGACTGACCAGGGTGATCATCAGCCATCAGACATAAGTTTGTTTCCTCCTCTTCAGCTTCAGTCTCAGAAGAGTCGGATGCAGAGTCTGCCCAGAACGCCTTCTGAATCTGCTTCTTGTCCTTTCTGAACTTTAGTTTCTCCTCACCCTTTTCCTTGCTTGGGTGAGCTTTAAGTGTAGGACAATCAGCCTTAATGTGTCCAGGCTTCCTGCATTCAAAACAAACAGATTCAGATGAACCCTTAAAATTTTTATTGGACTTACCCTTGTTCCACTTCTGATAGTTCTTATATTTCTTCCTTACAAAGCTTTTGAATTACCTTGTGATTAAGGCAACATCATCGCTATCAGACCCAGAAGTGCTAGCATCTGAATCTTTGGCCTTTAGTGCCACTGTCTTCTCTTTCTTGCGTTCACCTGCATCAAGTTGCCTTTGGTTCACCCCTTGCTCGTAAGCAATGAGTGATCCAAGTAAGCTGTCAATAGAGTAAGTATTTAAATCTTTAGATTCAGTAATAGCAGTAATCTTAGCATGATAAGAAGCAGGCAAACATCTTAGAATTTTGTTCACTCTTTCGTAGTTAGTAAGTTCTCTACCTAGAGCATGCAAAGAGGTAACAATCTGAGTGAACCTTGTGTACATTTCTGAAATAGTCTCACTAGGTTTCATGCAAAAAAGTTTGTAATCATGTAACAAGATATTTAACCTAGACTGTTTGACTTCAATTGTACCTTCGTATGTTATACATAATCTATCCCAGATTTCCTTTCCCGTTGTACAAGTAAAAACACGCATACAGTCTTCAGATTTTAATGCACAAAAGAAACAGTTCAAGCATTTTGCATTTAACTGTGCTAAATCACGATCATCAAACGTCCAATCAGCAAAAGATAATTTAGTTTTCACATTGTTAATCAGTCTAAAAGGTGGTTCGTATCCGTCCTTAACTAACATCCACATGCGATAATCAATTGATTATAGAAAAGTAGACATGCGTGTTTTCCAAAAATCAAAAGGAATATTATCAAACAACGGTGGTCTTGTAATAGAATATCCTTCAGCAGTATTACAATTGTTACAGTTAGCCATGGATCATATTCAAAAGTTTTTAAACCTAAATTTTGAATCCCGCTCTGATACCACTTGAAAGTTCGATATGGATGTGAAGCCCTAGTGAACTAGTCCCGAGGCTAACCAAGAGGGGGGGGGGTGAATTGGTTATTTAAAAATTTTACGATAACAATGAAAATCTTTTCGATATGTAGCAGCGAAAACACATAAACAAGAATGAAAATATCAACCACAGATATTCACCCAAGCAGTTAATATCAGAAAAGTAAAGTGCAAAACTGAATCAGAAAAGCAAACTAGATTTTATAGTGGTTCGGTCAACTTGACCTACGTCCACTCCCCGGAGCCTCCCCTCCGGGTATTGCACTAAACAAAAAGTGACTCTCCTTTTGCTCCCACAGCAAGGCGGAGAAGCCTGTACAAACACCTCCTTTTCACCACACGGTGAGGCAGAGAACCCAACCTCCTTTCGCTTCCTCCTGAAGCAGGTAGAGAACCTTCGAACTCCTTTTGCTTCAACCTGAAGCGGGCAGAGAACCCCGGATCTTCTTGCGAACGATCCTCCCACGACGAACACCGACTAGACGAAAGACGACGAGCGGAGAAGACGACTCTGATCCGTGCTCGGAGCAACCTTAGTGAATCCTTCACTAACTCCCCCTCACAAGATCTTCTCTCTCTCTCCCAACTCTCTCTCTCTCTAGGGTTTCTCAGGGAAGGAAGGCAGCAAAAGATTTTTCTAGTTTTTAGAAAAAGTTCTTTTATAGGAGGGCTTAAAATTTGCCCTAAATCTCAACTGGTCGGCCAAGATCGTCCAAGACGATCAGTAGATCGTCCTGTACGATCAGTTCAAATTAAGCTGTTTCAGCCTGGACGATCTGGCTCTTCTGGACAATCAGTAGAAAAAATTGTTCATATCGTCCCGTACGATCCTGCGATCGTCCGGGACGATTAGTGCAAATCGAGGAAAATCATCCAGAAGACAGTTCGGGTCGTCCAGAGAAATCTGTGCTGGATGACCAAATAATGACTTGATTGTCCAGTACGATGGGGACATCGTCTTGGACGATTAGTTCCAAAAGGCCCCAAATCGTCCTGTACATAGTTCTGGACGTACAGCTTGAATGCACTAAACGATCATGATCGTCCGGGACGATCCTGCGATCGTCCAGGACGATATGATCGTATCAACCAAAAATAAATTGCTTTCCTTAATTACCAGATTAAATTAAGCATAATTGTACTGAATCGTCCGGGATGATACACGTCTCGTCCAGGACGATCAAACCAAGTATCTAAAAATAAGAACTTGCCTAACTTGATCTAGCGGCTGAGAATTTCTGATTTGGGCATATCGTCCCGTATGATCAGGAGATCGTCCAGGACGATCTGCTTAATCAGACCCTCTTAACTTAGTCGCCCTAATTATGGTTTCTGTTTTGGCTGGATCGTCCAGGACGATGTGAAAATCGTCCAGGACGATCTGAACAAAATTTGAACAGAAACTCTAATTCACTCAAGCTCTCCCCCTGAGTGTGTGTGTGTAAGGTTACTTAGTTAGGGGATCAGTTACATTACAATTGACTCAATAAAAGAAAAAATCATACATTTGACACACTTGGATCCGATCTTGAGTTGACTTGAGTGGCTCGTGGTCTTTTGTGCCTGAAATAGATTAGCCAAGCAAAACACACTAGAAACATGTTTGTCATCATCAAAACCAGATTTGCAACACCAACAAATAATAATCTCTCTCTCTCTATCTCTTTCTGTCTCTCTCTCTCTATCTCTCTCTCTCTCTCTCTTCTCTCTTACAAAAGCAAACTATAACAACAATACAAAAAGTAATAGTCATCAAAATCAATTAGAATCTTGGTCCTCCTGCTCATCATCAGCTCTAGCTGGTGGGTGCCAAACAAATGGGTAATAGATAGAAGGTAGAGGGAATTACAATTGATCAAGATGCTCAATAAATGGACTACCCCTAAACATACCGGCCAAAGACTTGTTGAAATTAGAAGCATATTAATAGGTTTTCTTCTGATGGCCCATGTAGTGAGCAACTGTCATCTTCATCTCGTCTTATCACTCCTTCAAATCATCATAGAAATATAACATTCCATCCATCTAGCTTCTCAGGTTAGCCACTTACTCTCCCATAAAAATAGAAGTCATAGAACTCACTGGGCTCACTGGGACCTCCCTCATGATCTCCTCCTATTTTTTAAAACTCTCTATTTTTCTTTTGGTAAAGGAAGAAATAGGAAAAAGTTATTCTTCATTTTGATTTCTCCTCATACCAACACTAACATACAAAGAATATATAGGAGAAGGATACCCCAAGACCACCGAAGTGGCGTTCGACACGTTCTAACACTGTAGCACTGTAAAAGACCATCGTGGTGGTGCTTTAACTACAACAATAATAATAATGACTTTGACTAACGTTGTGGTGTTGATAATAGTGTTGTAGTGCTCAATGAAGTGTAATTATGTAAACAATTTTGAATGTATGAAATACTTGACTGTACGACCACCATCACTAAATAGATAATGCAGTGCTTGAGATAGTAGCATCGAGGTGCTCATTAAGATAAAATGACACTGTGACATTTATTGGTACAACATTGTGATGTTGCAATTTATAGAGTTTTCCTGAGACTTTAGCTTTGCAATTTTATTTTTAGTTGCATCGGTGCTTGGCTTATAAACACTGAAGTGCTTCAAAGTTTAACGCTATGATGCAAGTCAAATTTTTAGTTCAGTAAATTTTTTTCTCAAGATGCTATTCATAATTTAATCAAAATCAAGTTTAATGAGCTTACAAATAATACACCACGTTCACATAACATAAATTATGAAAAAATACAAAAAATATAAATTATAAAAAGAAAAAAACATAAAACTTTAGAATAGAATCGGGCTTTCTCCCAATACAATGCTACATTTATAGTCTTCAGCTAGACTTACCTAGATATCTTTTTTTTTTTCCTGGAAAGCATCACAACCACTCCTCAAGTAATTTCCACTAAGATCTATCCCTTTCTCCTTAGGGTTATCTTCAATATTACTCGATAATGATCTGAGGGGTCTATTACTAATAAAGATTATAAGCTATCCTAATTGAGTTTCCAAAATTTTAATTGATGTAGCTTGACTTTATAACTGAGTTTCTAACTGGATCACCACCCCTTCCAAAGGTAATTTTCTCTCTTTGAATTGATTATTTTAATTAAATCCTGGGGGATATGAAGGTATAAGATTCCCTATAGATTTTTGAGGATTATTGCAATTTTTTTATTAATTTGAAGACCTGCATTCTAGAAATTATTACCTCCAACATTATTTGATGACCTAAAATCTGGGTGGTTCCTCCAACTTGGATTGTATGTATTGGAATAAGGATTATTTATCTTCCAATTAAATTCAATTTCTTAATACCTAAAGCACTATTATTACCAATAAACTTTAAATATTGTTCTATCAATTACATAGATGATATTGATCCTAAATTAACTATAATAGCATCCCATTTCTTTGAAATTGTAGCTACTTAAGCAGTACAAATTGACAAAGCATCTGATTCATAAATTCTAGCTACTTTTTTAGGATTTACCCTATCAGAAGGCCACTAAAAATCATTTGAAGCAATTTTCTTAATTAATTTTTATGCCTCGTTAGATGGCCTAGACATTAAAGATCATTCAGCTTCAACATCTATGATCAGCCTAAGGGATCTTACCAAGCCATTATAAAAGGTCTAAACAACCAACCAATCAGGTAAAGCATGGTAAGAGCATTTTCTTAAATCTCTCATAATTTTCATAAATTGACTCCCCTCAATTTGGGCAAAAGGCGTGATATCATTTGTATGTTTGACAGTTTTTTAAGGGGGGAAATACTTAGCTAGGAATTTATGTGCCAACTCATTACAAGTGATTATAGAGCATGAGGGCAAAGAATTCAACCACATTATAGCTTTGTGCTATAGAGAAAATGGGAATATTCTAAGTCTAATAGCATTATCACTTATAACATTATACTTAAATGTTGTAAAGATTTCTTGGAAACTAGTTAAGTGTAAGTTGGGATCCTCAACAGGAGTTTCTCCAAATTGAGAGTTTTGAACCATTTAAATTATGACAGGTTTCAGTTCAAAGTTATTAGCATGGATAGTATGTTTATTGATACTATGATGGATTCTTTCTACTACAGGGTTAACATACTCTATAAGAGTTCTAAGATGGTCCAAATCTTATACTGAGTCAGACATCTCTAAAATCTTTTTATTTTTTTGAATTTTTATAAGGGTCCTTTCTATATCAGAATCAAATAACAAGGGATCCTTTCTAGACATGCTACGCATACAATAATGACCAAATAACTTAAAATAAAAGTTACAAAATAGAAGATGTGATTGTTTTGATAAGGCAGATATAGACTTAGTTGAGTGCAATATCCATTATACATATAGGGGTTATCTGGTTATCTTCTAGTCATATAAGAACAATTTAGCTTCATTTGCTATGACATGGGGATCATACTAAGATCATTCTAGAATATATATTTGCACTTTGAATCATGACCTATAAGCTTTTTCCATAGAAGCAAGTCATAGAATACTACTTGATGAACATTCTTATAGTACCATTAACGTCAATGCAAACATGAAGGAATGCTTTGTATGGTGATCAAGTTCTATTCTTTATGTTCTGTACATGTCTACTTATATGTCTAATGAGATATCTGTTAAATGACTAGATCTGTAGACTCACTTGGCGAGATGTAATTTACCAATTATCACCACAGCAACGCAACACATTGTTGCTAAAAAGAATCTCTTCCTATAAAGTTGGATATATTATTTATCACACTTTGACAATCATTTTACCAGTAGATATTCTTCTTAACGAGGACATGTGTTTCACGTCGCCAATAAAATTATCCCAAATCTAAGTGGTAGCTTTACATTATGCCGACTTGACAGATTTGTTTTCTTCACTAAAATATCCTGTGGGTTAAATCTGGCAACAAAATTGCTAACATTTTCCCCTATTTGCTTGTTGAAACTTCTTTGTGCTACAAATCAGCTACTTGGGTATTGCTGTTATTTCTTCTTTAGGTTAAAATAGGAACGCCAAATTCTTGAATTTAGGGCCACTGGCATTCTCTCTGCAAGTTCAATAGCCTTCCCCAGATTTCCAAGCAAAGCATATTAACAAAGTGCTCAATGTAAGGATTAACTTTTTGCACATTTTGCACGATATCAAAATCAAACCAAACATCAAGAACTTAACAAATGAGAGAAATAATTTGATTCTTTCTTCCACCAAACTTCTCTCCCGTGAAGTGTTCCCAAGTTCTCTCACCGTGGTGACAAAATTCATCCAAATCCTCCCAGTGCCCGCTTTTTCTAACTTTAGTCAAAAGCATTATAGAATGTGTATAATAGTTTGAATTTCATTGAGATTTTGGCTTCGTTTGGGGGAAAATTATTCTGTGCGGTCACCGGACTTTCCGGAGGCTAATCAGGACACGCCACACATCACCCAGTACACATCAAAAAAGTGACGTGACGCATCTTGATTCGCCTCCGGACCGCGTCCGGTGACTGCCTAGAATAATTTCTCTCGTTTGGGACAGCTTTTTTATTGCTTCTTAAGGCAGCTTTTTAGTATTAAAAAAGCTGACCCAACGAAAGCTTAATTGAAATATTTGTTATTCTACCTTGGATATAAATTAATTATTGGTTGCAATATTCACATTTTTTTTGGAGAATTTTGAGTCAATTATGACAAATTTATATACTATAATGAAGCGTGAATCTGATGAAAGATTCAAAATGATAGACTATTGATGGGAAACCTAGAAAAACTCAAATAATTTTATCACAAAACAGTGCATATGAGTAGCACGATTGAACAATTTCAACATTCATAGGAGTCAATCTCGTGACATTTTAAAAAGGAATTTGAAGGCAATTTTCATTTGAGAATACCCCTAAAAAATTAGTCAGAAGTGACAATTTCTTTTAATGTATGCATAGAATTGCTTAATTTCTTTGCTTTAAACAAGATAGATTTTTCTTTTACTCATAAATCTTATAAATCAAGTTATATTGATGGAACACTTCTGGGTGTTCATAAGCATAAAGAGGTGAATTTTCTTTATTTGAAAAAATACATAAACCCAAATGAAACTATAATATATTCGATATATTGATGACAAATATACTATTTGGTTAGGAGGGAAAAGCAATTGAGGCTAGGATATCTTTAAGTGCACTTCAAATCCATACTTAAATAACATTCTTATGCCACCAAAAGCTATTTTAATTTTTATTTTTAGCAAATTATTTATAATTACTGCATTATAATAATAATAATTTCAACACTTTTGCAATAAGAAAATATTATCTGGTTGATTTAGGATAGTTAACTTGACAGATTTTTTGGCACCATATAGAACGTGAATATGTAATTTGCATGATTAATACTAGGACAACTAATTTCCAAGAAAAATAAAAAATTTATCCATGCATATTCTTCTTTGAAAAATGTTAATGAGAAATGCTACGGAGTTATGAAGGCTAGAATTTTCATTCTTCTCAAAATCCTTTCCTATGACTTGTGCACGAAGTAATATATTGGAAATGCTTTACATCACATAATTTATTATAGTACATTGCTCTCTTTCATGGTTGTACTACAATAAAGGAACTATAGAGGCATTTAAATTTCCTCGTATAGGGAAATTATTTTCTCATATAGAGAAATTATTACGTGCGTAGTCCGGACGGGACAACCATCCGGTTTACTAAGTATATTCACTAAACACTACACAAATAATCAGTAGTGTTTACTGAGTATAAACAAGATGATTGTCCCAATCCTTACTCCGCACAGAATAATTCCCAATCCTTACTCCGCACAGAATAATTCCTCGTATAAATGTGCCTAAAAAATAAACCTGCTACAAAGCATCAACAACTGAGTCAACAATCATTATTGTCATACAGGCGAATGCGACAATATAATAAACCTACCTAATTATGTGCCTTAAAAAGGATTAATATAACAACACGTTGAAGTAATATTAATAGCATTTAATGTGACACATAAATAATACCACAACTGCAAAATAGCTAACATTTAATTACCAATGATCTTATTAAGAAAGAGCTTTTAATGTGTCTAAAAATGATTTTACTATAATTTTATGTCTTACAATAAACTCTTGTAACGACACACTTTAGAGAAGATTTCAAAACCAAACACTATCGGAACTGAAATTAAAAAAACTTGTTAATTCTCATCCCAATAGCCCATTTAATGGGGACTGGCCAGTCTGGTCATGCCTTATCTACTAATTTTGCTAATGAGCTGAATAAGTCTTTGGTGGAAAGGGAGAGTTGCTGGTGAGATTTATTTTTAATTATTAAATCTAATTTTCTATTTATGCATTTAAAACTTAGAAAATTTTAAAGATAAAATTATAATTTATATAAATTTTCTATATGAATAAAGTTAGTTTAAGAGGAGAAATACATTTTAAATTTTTATATATTTATTTACTTATTGTGCATAAAAAATGAAATTTATTGATCTTAAAACAAATCTAATATTTTTCACAAGATTTATATGCTAATGATTTGATTAGATATTACCTTTTTTAAGCAATATATTACATTTGCGTTTATTATGCAATATATTTTTCGTAATATATTATAATAAAAATTTGATTAGAGTAACTTTCTGGCATTTATATACCTACCTTTTTTATGCAATATATTACATTTGCGTTTATTTACATTGCTTTTTTATGCATTTACATTTATGTAATATGTTATAATACATATGCATTTATTTAAATACTATTTTTAATTTCTCTGCACTGATTCCAAGCATGCTATGTAGGTTGTCTATAGCTTTTAATATTATGTTATCTCATTTACTCATGGTTTTAAAAGCCGGGCCAGACCGACCCGTTCAACTGGTTGGATCGGGGACCGGTTTGGCGGTCGGTTCCATCCAGAAATTCTTTAAATAGCCCTATATAAAATTACTGCATAGCCCTCAGGAGCTCTATGTAAAATCACTGCATACCCCTATATAAAATTATACATTGCCCTCAGGGGCCCACTCATCCTTTGAGTGGCCAAATAGGCATAGCCCTATTTAAAATCACTACACAATCAGTCGATCTTATTGTGTAAGGCATTAAATCTCTTAAATAAATTCTAGAAAATCATCCTATCCTCAAAATTTAGGAACTCCTTACAAAATTGACCAAATTAGGAGATCTAGGATTCTATGGATTGGTCTTGAGGAGTACTATAAAAGCCTTATAGTTTGGGGGTCTAGTTTTACATGTTTAGAGAATAATTTCAAAAATACTACCCTCTATATTTTGTAAATATTCCATAAATATAAATTTGATTATGCTCAAATTCATATGGATGAATCTTTGACATTTTCTATACTTGTCCAACTTTTTTATAAATTTATTTGTGCTCAAGGGCTTCAATAGTAATTTTAAATTTATGGTCAAAAAATGACCAAGAAATTCAAAATTCAATAAATGTAAATCTATAAATTCATTTGGGCATTTCTTGTGCGGATTGTTAGATACATAAACGAGGGTTAGTTAGCTGCTGATTTTATCTCAATCACTGGTCTAGTTAGCCCAAAACAAAATATTTAGAGTATGGATGGATTTACTTTTGAATTTTTTTTTTATTTTCTAGGAAGGTTTTGATGGACCCCAATTACTTGGATTTAGGCCTTGGGTTATGATTAACTTGGAGTTTAAATTTTGAGCTATTTCAAGTTCATTTGGTCTGTCAAATAGCAAATGCTAAATTCATTTATAGAAATGACTTAGGATTTTAATTGATTCATCAAAAACTAAATATATTTAAAAAAATAAAATAAATTGTAGTCGACTTTAAATCAATAATAGTTTAAAGGGAAAAAATAAAAGCCCTACTGTAAAATATAAAAAAAATACTACAAATTATTAAAAAATGAATAGCTAAATGTAGAAAAAATAAAAAGACTAATAAAATACCAAATGACTCAAAACTCTTGTAAACATCATCTTAGGTCATCTATATTTAGGGTAGATCTCAAGCTGACCCCATTGGGAGCAGCATTTCCGCATGGCGCTCCCCTTTCCATTGTTGTGTTCGTGGACTCCGATCCTCAAGGAAGTCTCGTGTCCTAAACCTTTGTGTTTTTCATAGTTTTTGCAGCTCCTTTTGGTTGACTTCTCTTCGTCATTTCAATGGAGGGCAAACGGCTTAAAGATCCCTATTTTTTGGCTTGCAATCCCTCTTCTAAATCCTTTCGTGATGCTTTATCTGGTAGTTCTTCTTCCTCTTCTATTTTTCTGGAACTCAAAATTTCATCCTTTCATGGGATGCCCTCATTGTGGATTTCTGATGAGGAAGTTTTGGCACTTACAGCTCCATTTGAGTTTGCTTTAGTGGGCAAATTTCCTTCACGTAGACCTTCTCTTGAGGCTATTCAAAATTTTTGTAACCTTAAGCTTAACGGTGATTTTACCAAAACTTTTCTTGATAAGGTTTGGGTTAGTTTTGAGATCTTGGGATATATTAAAATAGTTGTTATGGAGCCTTTCCCCCATTATTGTTGTCATTGTAAGTCTTTGGGGCACTTGAAACCTGAATGCCATATTCTTCACCCCCATTTGTCTAAAGTTTCAGATAATGTGTGTGTTTTTAATCCTATTGTTGCTGAGTAGACTTTTAAGGGTAATGTTTTACATGTGGATGATAATGCTTTTTAGGTTGTTGTTAATGATTTACCTATGGTTTTGCCTCCTGCTGGCCCTATTATTTCGGATGCTAGTGTTATTGGTTTAGCTGATGTTGCCAACAATTTTGCTCTGGAGCATGGACCTATTGATGTAGTTGACAGCAATAAAGTTTTGGTTAATGCTGGCTCTTGTGGTTCCAAGGAGTTGGAGAAGGATTTGGGTCCCTCTGTTGTCGGGGATGCTGATGCCCCATTAGCTTCTATTTTTGTTGAGGAGGTTATGGCACCATTACCTATTGAATGCATTAATAGAGCTAGTGTAGAAGGTGTGATGGTTCCTTGAATGTTAATAATTGTTGCATTAACCTTATTGCAAGTCCTACTTGTGCTGATGTTGTGGAATCGGGTGAAAATTTGGTTTCTTTAGTTGATGGGGATAGTGAAACTTTGGCTGAGATGGGTAATCCTGGGGTTGTGGTTCCTCTTACTCAAGTTGATTTGAATTTCTCTCCTATTATTAATGTATCGAAGGGAATTATGGGGTATGTAGAGATTCCTATTTCTGTTATGTCTAATGCAGAGTTGAAAGCCCACCTGGCTCGGTCCTTGAGTAACTCTGTTTTGGATCAATCTGATTGACTGGATTTGGATGAGTCTATTTCCTAGCCTTCTGGGGGGAGGGTGATGATTTTGGTGTACAGGTAAATGATGATATGTACAATTTCATGGTGGGGTGTGTTGTTGATCAAGTAGTACTCAATGGTGGTGGCAAGAGACGTAAATGTAAATCTAAGAAGAAATAGTTTTGGGTTAACCTTCTGTGGGCTTTGTTGGCAATTTTGATGATGATAAGGTGGCTCCCTGCTTATCCTCTTATTGGCTCGAGTTTGTTGGCAACCTTGGTGGTAAGCCCTGCTGCTTGGTGGTTGTTTGTGTGGGTTGTAGGCTGTTGTTGATTTTTGAGTGGTTATCTCCAATGGACGGTCCATTCCTGGCTGCGGGGTGGTTGCATGGAGCTTAGCCATTCCCTGAGTCTGCTTTTGGCCCCTTTGCTTCTACTTCTCTGATTATCTGTTTTGTTGAGTTTGCTTACAATTTTCATTTTCTAATGTAATTTGGTTTCGGTTGTTTTTTGGGTCCTTATTGTATTCCCCTTTTCTTGTTAGGAATAAATTTTGGTAAAAAAAATCATCTTAGGTCATCTATGACCCTAGGTGATGATTTCAAGTTGATTGGAGTTGATTTAGTTTAAAACTTAAAATTACACAAATTTCCTTAATTAAATAAATCACTAACTTGGTTGATTTTGTAAAAATTATGAATAATAAAAAACATAAAAAATCTTAAATTAAGAACTAAATTATATTAAAATCTAAATAAAATATAGAATTCAATAAAAATAACAAATCTCTGAAATCTTGAATAAAAATTAAAAAGCCAAACTTTGGTCATGCCATATATTAAATGAATAAAAATTAATAAATAAATAAAGAAAAAAAGTATTTAAATAATAAATAAGTAAATATAAGAAATAAATAAAATAAAATTAGTGGAGATAAATAAATAAATAAATAAGAATAAATAAATAAAATTACATTAATAAACATATACAAATTAGTTAAATTTAAATAAAGCCAAAAAAAATAAATTTAAAGAATTTAAATTCATATAAGGTCTAATAAATTAAAATTTATAAAATAAATAAAAAATATAAGAAATAATTAATTTAAATAAATATAAAACATAAAATTAAATTAAATAATTTTGCTTAAATAAATAAAAAAATTAATTTAACTAATTAAATAAAAATAAATAAAATAAGAGAATATTCAATAAAATTAAATGATTTAAATTAAATAAAAATAAATAATAAATCAAACTAAATTCTATTTTCTTAAATGAACAAATTCATTGAACTTAAGTAATTGATTAAATCTTTAATAAATTTGAGTCTTCATACAATTGCTTTATCGCTTTTTTTTCTTTTTTTTTTTGAAATATGCAATTTGCATTAAAAGAAAACTATTACAAACTACTCTTGCAAGACCATCTATCACATTCCTTCTTTAACAAATCAATAAAAGAAGGAGTGTTATTATAAGGAAAACTATCCCAAAGAAAGTTACTTAATAAAGCATAAGTGGCACACACAAATCTGCCACCTTATTACACTCTATAGAAGTATAGTGAAAAACAACATTTCTAAAATCATTTAAAAATAAAAGCTAATTATTCCAAGAAAAATTAACCTTCCATTTTCATTTCCTCATATTATCTTCAATCATCTTAATAATGTTGATGTTATCACCTTCTGTAATAACACCCAGCATTTCAACCATCCATTTTTGAAAATTTTCCCTTTTTATCGAAACTACTTCCAGCTCTAATTGAGATATATCCTAATGTTTGGTTTGCTTTCTAAAAGAAAGAAAAAATCTGCTATTATAATCTCTTATTACACCTCCAATTACAACAAGATTGGACTATTGGATAGAAGCATCAATATTTATTTTAATCCAACCTAGTGATAAAGGATGGCAAAAATTGTCAGACTCTGAATGGAGGTTAGCATCCCAATCTTCTAGAATTGGATTCAAAACTAGTTTCAATGCTATAGATAAGACATTAATAGCTACAACAGATGGAGTAGCCATTGGCAATCCATGCTTTACTTCATTACTAGCTTTTCAAGAGAAAAAAATTATTGTACAATATATTCTAACTGAATTTGGACTTTGGTAATCTTTCTAGACTCACTAATGCATTCGTTAAGTGATTGGGAAAAAGGAATATGAAATCTCCATTCTCTAAGTTTGGTAATAACCTCAATAAAAAACTTACACTTGATAGCAACATGCACATTATTCTCAATTTCCTGACAACCTCTAGCACAAAGATTATTTTGAAAAAGTTTTTTATACATAAGGTAATCATTTGTAGGAATAGCATTCTTACTCAATCTCCACCAGAACATTTCCAATCTAGGTTTAACTTTCAATTTCTTGAGCCACTTCATAAATACACATTCATCTGAGACATAATGTTTCGATGCTTCATAGGCTAAAGCAGCAATAGATTTCCCCAAATACTTATTCTTAAGCTTAATTTTATCTTCACATATATATGGATAAATTGGCATTTACTAAATAAAAGAACATAAATGGACATGAAAATACTTTTCTATTTCTGATGCATTCCCATTTCCATCTTCATTAATAAACTCCTGCACAAAAACATCCTATAAATCGAGGAATCTAGGATTAATTGCTTTATTCCTTAGGAGGGGAACAAAACCATTAAATTAGTAAGCCTAGGACTTAGTGTTTGTGGTTTCAAAAGCACACATCATAGCTGCTCTAATATTAGGATTAATAGATTTGTAAATAGAGCTTAGTCTTTTAGCAAATACACAATTATATGTACCATATAAGTAATATAGCTCTGAATAAAGTGAAGATCCCACGAGGCATTACTTATCCTTAAAATGTCCCAAATACTGCCTACTCAAATGGAAAAGTTTATTCTACCAAATCTTCATAGGTTTCCTACAAAATTACAGCAAAGGATTAATTAAGTTTTATGTTATGTGAATTTTTTATGATAACAAAATATTATTGTTCTAATATTATTATTATTTCTCCTAACATACATTAGATATATTTTTGTTTGTTTTTGTGTGTACTAACATTTCAGGGAAATCATACTCTAGACTACTAAAGACTTCAAGACAGAGTAGAATAGGATTTTATGTAATGAAGTTAGTAAATCTTTATTTTTTATTTTTTATTTTTTATTTTCTTGAGTCTCAGAGAGTATGATTGTAAATTGGATAATTATGCATACACACACAAGGCGAGAGAGTTAAAATTGGAATTGAAAAAATTTTTAACCCTACTCGTACTATATGACGTTAGTTCGTACAAACGACTAATAATGTATGAAATGCGTTTCGTACCAGATCATCCAGACGAACTTGAACAGTTCGTACAGACGATCTAAAATCGTACAAATGATTGATAGTGTATGGAATACATTTCATACCAGATAGTCTAGACAAACTTGAACTATTTGTACGGATGATTTAAAATTGTACAGATGACTGATAGTATACGAAATATATTTTGTACTAGATTGTCCAGACAAACTTGAACTGTTCATACAGATGATCTACAAATCGTATAGACGATTGACAGTGTATGAAATGAGGTTCATACTAGATCATCCTATGATTTTTGAACTATTCAAACATATAATCCATGATTATATTGTACGATCTAACTCCATTTGACTTAAAAATTTTAGTTTATGGATGATTTTTTATGAAATTTCTATATAATGAGTCCTAGAAATTGACTTTCAATCTTTTTGCTGTGAATTTCTCTTAAGAGTGAAAAAGGTTAGTGTTCTAGGAGAGTGTTTGGGAGTGGAGAGTGAGAGATCTTGTAAGAGAAAATTATGAGGGATTCACAAGATTATCCAAAGGTGAGGATCTCTTATTTGTCTTCTTCGAACTTCTGCCCTACTTCTTTGAAGACTCTTGAGAGAAGATCTCCAAAGTAGATCGAGTACTCTGCCTTCACTAGAAGGGTGAAAAAGGATGTCAAGGTTCTTTGCCTTCACCAGGAGGGTGAAAAAGAATGTCAAGGTTCTCTTCGTTCCCTAAGAGAGTGAAAAAGGATGATGGTTCTCCGTCGCACCAGGTTGGTGGAAGAGAGTTTGAAAGGGCTTCTCCGCCTTGCTGTGGGGGCAAAAAAAGAGTCATTTGTGTTTTGTGTAATACTTGGAGAAGGAGTCTATAGGGAGTGAACGTAGGTTTAATTGGACCAAACACTATAAAATTTGGTGTTCTTCTGTTCCTTTACTTTTTCAGTATCTTATTTTTTTTGCACTTTAAATCACTGTGGTTAAAATGTTTTTCTGTGATAATTTATTCAAACAATTGCAAATTTTAGGATCATTGATTAAATTTTTTAGAAACAATTTTCAAAAATTCCAAGAAAATTTTAATTAACCAATTCACCCCCCTCTTAATTAGCCTTGGGTTAGTTCTATTAGGTTTAACACCCTACATAAACTTCTAAGTGGTATTAGAGCTAGGTTCAAAAATTAAAGTTTAGATTACTGTTTAAAAATTGATCATGGTTAATTTTGAAAATTGAAATATTATTGAAGGATATTTGATAACTAGACCACCTTTATTCGATAACATTATGTTTGAATTTTTGGAAAACTCACATGTCTACTTTTATGCAATCACTTGACTATCGCATGTGGATGTTAGTACAGGAAGGCTATATTGCTCATACTAGAATTGTTGATGGTATTAGGGTTGAAATACCATTTACTAATTGGACTTTAGAGGAATGAGATTTAGCATAATTAAATGTAAAATGTTTAAATAGTTTCTTCTGTGCCTTGAAATCTGAGGATGATATACATGTGTCTACCTATAAAACTGGAAAAAAAATTTGGGATAGACTTTGCATAACTTATGAAGGAATGAATAAGGTTAAACAGTTTAGATTGAACATTTTTCTACACGACTATTAACTATTTCACATGAAATCAAATGAGTCAACTTCTGATATGTATACACATTTCACTCAGATTGTTACCTCATTGCATACTTTAGGTAGAGAACTAACTAATTTAGAAAAAGTTAATAAAATCCTATGTCATTTACCTACTACTTATGATGCAAAGATAACTGCTACAACTGAATCAAAAGACCTGAATGTATATTCTATTGACAATTTGCTTGGATCACTGATTGCTTACGAGCAATGAGTGAATAAAAGACAGAGTGATGCAGGTGACAAATGAAAAGAAAAGAATATATCCTTGAAAGCTGAGGATTTAGAGAGTGATCAGTTAATGCCTGAGGATGAAGAAGATATTCCATTGATGACAAGACAATTCAAAAGAAAGCAATGAAGATGTTAGCAATAGAACAAAGGTAAGTACAACAAGAATGCAAAAGCTACTAATAAAGTCATCTGTTTTAAATACAAAAAGCCTGGACATATTAAGTCTGAGTGCCCAAATCTCAAAGCTAATCTTAGAAAGGAGAAAGTTGAGGAGAAAACTAACATCAGGAATGGCAAGAAAAGGATGCAAAGAGCTTTCTAGGCTGACTCAGCTTCAGACTTCTCAATAATAGAAACAGAAGAGGAGGTTACCAATTTGTGCTCAATGGTAAATAATCTTGATTATTCAGATCAAGAAGAGGTATGTGACCTATCCTATGATGAATTATTTGAAATTTTTGATAAAATTTATAATACATATAGGAAACTCAAAAAAATGCATGCTAGTCTGAGTATTGTGTATTTGAATTTTCAAAAAGAGCATAAAAACTTTTAGAAAGATCATGCAGATATAGATAAAAATTACATGGCCTTGCTTGATGAATTTGATGATTTGAATAAGAAGCATGAATTATTAAAAACATCCTATGGTGAGCTTGAAAATAATTTTAAAGTTTTTATGGGTGAAACGGAACAAAAGGAAATTGATTTGAAAATTAAAAATTTGATTTTAAAAAATGCAAACTCATATCTAGAAATAAAATTGAAAGCTATTATAGAAAATAGACCGGCTCCCACACTTGAACAATTTTATAAGTCTAAACAAAAGCACATAAGTTAAAAACCTAGGAAGAGATATTATAACTCATATAGATTAATAAACTCTTTTTCTGGTGTGAAATATCTTTCATATGAAATGTTAGGACATATTTTTTACACTTGTATTATTCATAGTAGAACACATTTAGTGTGGAGACCTAAGATGCATAAATTACAGCATATTAACCATGCATCAGGATTATCATTGCCAAGAGGTGAACCCAAATTTATTTGGGTTCGTAAGTCTAATGTTTGATTATTTTGTAGAAATGCTCTCATACAAGCCCTCATGAGAGCATTTGGTACTTGGATAGTGTATGTTCAAAACATATGACTGAAGATACAACTCAATTCATATCACTGGAAGCCAAGAATGGAGGCAAAGTGACATTGGGAGATAATACCATTAGGAGAGTGGTAAGTACAGGTATGATTAGCAATAAGAATAGTTTCTTTATTAAAAATGTTTTATTAGTTGAAGGCTTAAAACATAACTTGCTAAGTATTAGTTAGCTTTGTGATAGGAGTTTTAATATAAAATTTTTACCTACAAGCTGTATTATAAGTCAAAATGAAATTGATGTGTTACATAGATAGGTAAATAATATTTACATGCTTGATTTAAACTATATTAAATCTTCTAATACTTTTTGTCTCAAATCTATCACTGATGAATCTTGATTATAACATAGAAGACTTTGTCATGCAAGTTTGAAAAATCTTAGTAAGATTACCTATAAGGAATTGGTTAGAGGTATACCCAAATTAGACTTCACTAAGAATCACTTGTGTGATGCATGTCAAATAAGAAAATAAGCCAAATCCTCCTTTCATTCAATTAAGGATCTTAAAACTAGCAAACCATTAGAAGTCCTTCACATGGATCTTTTTGAACCGATTAGCACTGTAAGTTTAGGAGGAAAAGTTTTTGGGTATGTAATTATTGATGATTATTCAAGTTCACTTGGATTAGATTCTTATCATATAAGAGTGAATCATTTGATGAGTTTAGAAATTTTTCTACTTGAATTCAAAGGAAGCTAGGTTGTGAAATTCTTATAATTCAAAGTGATCACAGAGTAGAATTTAAAAATGAGAAATTTGAAGTCTTCTATAAAGAACAAGGGATATATCATAATTTTTTAGCTCCTAGAACCCCTCAATAGAAAGGGGCTGTTGAGAGAAAGAATAAAATATTGATAGAAGCCGCTAGAGCCATATTGGCTGAATATTCACTTCCTAAATATTTTTGGGCTGAAGCGGTTAGTACAGCTTGTTATATTCTAAATAGCATAAATATGAGATCTAAGTTGAACAAGACACCCTATGAACTTCTTAAGGGAAGAACACCTAACCTCTCATATCTACATATCTTTGGATGTAAGGTGTTTATTCATAATAATGGTTAAACTCTTTTAGGAAAATTTGATCCTAAATCTGATGATGAAATTTCTCTAAGATATTCTATTATTGAGTTTTCAACAGAAGGACTTTGGTAGTTGAGGAGACTACTCATATAGTTTTTGATTAATCTGATATTTTTAAAGGGTCTAAGTTGGAAGAAGAGGATGTTGAACACATAACCCAAGAAATTGAAAATACAAATCTTGAAGAAAGGGTTGAAACAAAAAATATATTGCCTAAAGAATGGAAATATTCCAAAAGTTATCCTAAAGAACTGATTTTAAGAGACCTAAATGAAGGTGTTAGAACTAGGTATGGATTAAGCAAATAAGTGAATCACTCAACATTTATTTCAATGATTGAACCCACTAATATAAATCAAGCACTCTCTGATGAATTTTGGATTCTAGCTATATAAGAAGAATTGAATCAATTTGTTAGAAATGATGTTTGGGATTTGGTAGAAAGACCTAAAAATTAAAGTGTTATTGGAACTAAGTGGGTTTTCAAAAATAAGATGAATGATTCAGGTGTAGTGGTTAGAAATTAGGCAAGATTGATAGTCAAAGGGCACAGTCAAATAGAAGGAATTAATTTTGATGAAACTTTTGCTCATATAGCTAGTCTTGAAGCGATAAAGGTGCCACTAGGCTTTGCCTGTTTTAAAGATTTTAAATTATTTTAAATGGATGTTAAGGGTGCCTTTCTAAATGGGGTAAAAAGAGGATGTTTATGTTGAGCAAACTCGAGATTTTAAAAATTCATAATTCCCTAAACATATGTTTAAATTAAAAAAGGTATTGTATGGACTAAAACAGACACCTAGGGCATGGTATGAAAGGCTAAGCACATTCCTACTAGAAAGATCATTTGTTAAAGGAAGTGTGGACACCATTATTTTCTTAAAAAGAGTAAGAAATGAAATACTCATTGTTCAAATATATGTTGATGATATCTTATTTGGATCCACTAATAAAAATCTTTGTGATGATTTTTCAAAAATAATGAGCAATGAGTTTGAAATGAGTTTGATGGGAGACCTGAGTTACTTTCTTAGTTTTAGCATAAAGCAGAAAAAGGATGACACATTTTTGAGTCAATCAAAATATATTATGGATATCCTTAAGAAATATGAAATGAATAAAGCTAAACCAATAAGTACACCAATGAGTTCCTCAATATAATTAAATAAGGACTCTAAAGGCAAATCTATTGATCAAAAGAAATTTAGAGGGATGATTGGATCATTACTTTATTTAACTACAAACAGACTTGATATTATGTTTAGTGTTTGTCTATGTGCTAGATTTTAAGCTGATCTAAAAAATTCTCACCTGACTACTATTAAAAGAATTCTAAGATTTCTTTTTGGAAATTAAAATTTAGGAATTTTGTATCTTAGGCTTAACTCCTCTTTTGAAATCATTGAATATTCTGATTAAAATTTTATAGGGTGTAGGGTTGATACAAAGAGTACTTCTGAGACTTATCAATTCATAAGGAACTCCTTGGTCCCTTGATCTAGTAGAAAATAAAATTCAGTGGCTCTTTCTACAGCTGAAGTAGAATACATAGCCTTAGGGAGTTGTGTGGCACAAGTTATATGGTTAAAAAAATAACTAGTGGAGTTAGGTTTTTTAATTGACACTATTTTAATTTTTTGTGATAATACAAGTGTCATTTGTATTTTGAAGAATCCTATCTAACACTCCAGGACTAAGCATATAGACCTTACGAATCACTTTATTAGGGATCATGTCACCAAAGGAGAAATTGAGCTACATTATATAGAAATTGAAAATCAACTTACAAATATTTTCACAAAGCCACTGGCTTTTGAAACTTTCAGCACTTTAAGAATCAGATTGGGTGTTATTAATATACATGCTTAATAGTTATAATTCTATAAATTATATTTGTAATGTATTTCATGTATATTGATGTTTATGGTTTATTCTTTGTTTATATTTCATTAATGTTTGATTTTTCCTCTATTTTGGATTTGTTTTCTCATTAGTATTATTTTTTATTTTCATTTTTTGCATCTCACAGATCTTGGTTGATTTGTTTATGGAAAAGAGTTTTATTTATCATATCTTAAGTTCCATTTTCATTCGTACTGTACGAATCACTTTCATATTATACAAATTCCATAGATTTTATAGGTATTTTTCTTAGTGGGTGAGATAGAAAAATATATTTTTTTGAGTATATCGTACTGTCTGATGATGTCATTATCAGGAATGGGGTGGGTACGATTTATTTTCAAAGATTGTCTGTACGAACCACATTTTGTCTGTATGATCTAGTTATAGTTTACATGTAAATAATTTCAATCGTTAAGTACGAACATTATTACTTGATCATTTCGTACGAACTCCTATTTTCCTGTATGATTGGATTGGTTAAAAAGTCATACAAAATGAGTCCTCAAGAATTGAGTTACGAAAAGTCATTTTATCAACATAATTATTTTTTGACCATTTTCATTCATCTGTATGAAAAATAGTTCGTACTGTACAATGTTAAAATCATACATATGAAACCTATTTCGTACGATATGATCATGCCTGATTTCATCAAATTGAAAGTCATTCTTTAAATATTTCATCATCCCTTTCGCTTTCAAAGCTTCTTATTTTTTAATCCATTAAGTGGCAAGCACTAGCGGCAAATGGGCTCGACACTCCTGAGGCTCTTCATTTCATTCAAGTCATGTAGATGAAAATTTTCTTTCATAAGAAAATGAAGAAGCCTATGATCATTTCATCGAGGCAAAAATCACTCCTTCTCATCTTCTGATTCAAGAATACATTAATTTCTCTGTAATGCCTTTATTCGATTCTACTCAATTTTTCTTCATTCTCACCCTAATATATGCCTTTCATTCTGATATGTTTTACCTTCTTCTGGCTAATCTAAGGATAAGAGAAAACCATACCAAAATGTCATCATTTGTGCTTAAACAAAGAATAGAAATTACTAAGGAGGATTTAGGCATAGATCTACACCTTAGAACTGAAGGTGTATAACATTAAGAGATGATTTTGATTGGTCTGCTATAAATTAAACCCTTAAAGGTACACCTTAAGTCTATCATCAATCTCATGTGCACACCTTAAATCAAAATGCCAGGATCATCCAACATGTTTTGAGAACATCAATTGTTCCTAAAGCTGGTGATCGAATAAACCTCACTCCTTTGCTTTGTATTATCACATATCTCATAATGTCAAACACTCCAATTGATGAAGCCCAGTTGATTCTAGACTACATCAATAATCTTATTGATATTAGACTTCCTACCACTAAAAGGAAGAAGAATGTGTCTTTAGGATACCTAATTGCCTATATTCTTGATAAGAAGTACAATCAGGTTCATCGTGATCCCCTAAACAATATGCCAATCTACTTTACCAATGCATCATTTTGTTATCTTTTTTCATCGTGATCAAGGGGATGCGGGAGATGAAATTGGAGAAGAAGAAGCACCTGCTCCTGCACCTGCACCTGCCCCTGGACCTGAGCAGCATTTCTATCAAGAAATGGTCTAGTGATTTGATCGACTTGAGTCTCATTTTGATCAATAATTTGATCATATTGAGACTCGCTTAGACCAGCAGGATGCTAGATACAATGAAGATATGGGTTAGGTCAGAGGATAGTTTGACTCGATCAACACTCAGGTAGCTACCATCAATAACTACTTTACCATATTCACTCCTCCTCAGCCACCTCGAGAATAAGATCCTCAAGAATATTAGTTTTTATTTTCTGTTGAAATTGTTGAATGTTTTGCTTTTTAGTTTTCATGTGATGGCATTTGGATGTTTGTGTTATTGGTTTAGTTGTATCTGTATTGTATCTTGAGTTTACATTAAAAAAAAAAAAGAAATGAAATGATATTTGTCTGGTGTTGGTATTAATCCTCTTAAATTGCTTTTTAGTTTCTTTTGTTCAAATATTTAATGTTGATCTAAGAGATGAATTTTAAAATATTTTGCACTTCTACTAAATTTCCTAACAACATTTTAATTCTCAAACTTTAAATCAAATTGTGATTAGATATAGATAAGGAGATCATCTTCATATTCTTATAGATACTTATTTTAAAGTAAAAATTATTGCAAAAGAAATGTCTTGTTTTTCTTTTAATTTTTTGTTCAATGTGTTGATTTATTTGCTAATTATTAGGTTTTGTTTAAGATTTGTGGATATTGGAAAGAACAATCTGAAACGATGCACAAAGTGTGACAAATTTAAAAAGATGCACAAAATCTGTCAAAATTTTAAAAAAAAGTTGGGCAATGTTTGCCAAAAATAAAAAAGAGGCACAAAATTAGCCTAAATTAAAAAGATGCACAAAGCGTGCCTAAAATTTGAAAAGATGCGCATTGATCACCAATCGAAAGATTAAGTATCATTTTGTATCTTTCCTATATCTCTCTAATTCTTAGAAAAATTCATACATCAATAATAATCTCAAGTATTAAATTTGAAACTAATTGATCTTTATTAAATCATTTTTGCAATAATTATTCTATTTGATATATCTAGAACAAATATGATTGACTTTTCTTATCTTAGTTGTTCTTTAATTTAAAATATTAGTCTTTGTTTTTTGCATCAGGATTTTAAGGTTATTTTTGCCAACTGTTTTAAATTATCTTTTTCATCAGCTATTCGATTTGTCCAAAGAAACTTAATTTTTTTGGGATATGTCCCTTTTTGCTGTTGTCAAAAGGGGGAGTCATCGTGTGATTGTTTGTTTGTGTTCGTTTGTTTGTTCGTTATCGTGTGTTTGTTAGTGTTATCATTTGTTTGTTATCATGTGTTTGTTTCTTCTTGCTGGTCTTTACTCTTGTGATATTCTTTGGTCTTATACTTATGATGGTCTTATATTTTCGTCTTGTGTTTTCTTGTGTTTTTCAGACGAATGAATTTTATTCCCTTTATTTTAATTCAGCATTCTATGAGGGAGAGCTTTGGAGAAAAAGATCTTTTATTTTAATTCAAATAATAATAGTTTTGTCATTATCAAAAAGGGAGAGATTGTTACAACTTAGAAATCAAGATTGAGTTTTGTGTTATGTGATTTTTCAATGATAAAAAAATATTATTATTCTGATATTATTATTATTTCTCCTAACATACATTGAATATATTTCTGTTTATTTTTTTGTGTACTAATATTTCAGAAAAATTATACTTCAGACTGTTGAAGACTTAAAGATAGAGTAGAATAGGATTTCATGTAATGAAGTCGGTAAATTTTTATTTTTTATTTTTTATTTTTTATTTTTTATTTTCTTGAGTCTGAGAGAGTGTGATTTTAATTGGGTAATTATGCGCGCACACACAGGGGGAGAGTGTTAAAATTGGAATTGGAAAATTTTTTAACCCTATTCATACTGTATGAGGTCAGTTCGTACAGACGACTGATAGTGTATGAAATATGTTTCATACTAGTTAGTCTAGACAAACTTAACTTGTTCGTACATACGATCTAAAATCGTACAGATGACTGATAATGTACGAAATATATTTCATACCAGATTATCCATATGAGCTTGAATTGTTCGTAAAGATGATTTAAAAATCATACAGATAACTGACAGTGTATGAAATATATTTCATACCAGATCGTCCATATGAACTTGAATTATCCGTACAGACGATCTAAAAATCATACAGATGATTAATAGTGTATAAAATGAGATTTATGCCAGATCATCCCATGATTTTTCAACTGTATAGACGATCGTACTGTATGATATGACTCCATTTCACTTGAAAATTTTAGTTTATGGACGATTGTTTATGAAGTTTCTATATAATAAGTCCTAGAAACTGACTTTCAATCTTTTTGCTGTGAATTTCTCTTAAGAGTGAAAAAGGAGAGTGTTTTGGGAGAGTATTTGGGAGTGGAGAGTGAGAGATCTTATAAGAAAAAATTGTGAGGGATTCACAAGATTGCCCAAAGGTGAAGATCTCTTATTTGTCTTCTTCAAACTTCTGTCGTACTTGTTTAAAGACTCTTGAGAGAAGATCTCCAAAGTAGATTGGGTACTCTGCCTTCACCAGGCGGATAAAAAAGTACGTCAAGATTCTCTACCTTCACTAGGAGGGTGAAAAGGGATGTCAAGGTTC
This sequence comes from Dendrobium chrysotoxum, assembly GCA_019925795.1. Lineage (NCBI taxonomy): Eukaryota > Viridiplantae > Streptophyta > Magnoliopsida > Asparagales > Orchidaceae > Dendrobium > Dendrobium chrysotoxum. The sequence goes on from CM034297.1 coordinate 36,838,980, forward strand.
TCTGCCTTTACCAGGAGGGTGAAAAAGGACGACGGTTCTCCGCCGCACTGGGTTGGTGGAAGAGAGTTTGTAAGGGCTTCTCCGCCTTGCTGTGGGGGCAAAAGGAGAGTCACTTGTGTTTAGTGTAATACTTGGAGAAGGAGGTTATAGGGAGTGGACGTAGGTTTAATTGGACCAAGCCACTATAAAATTTGGTGTTCTTCTGTTCATTTACTTTTTCCAGCATCTTATTTTTTTTTGCACTTTAAATCACTGTGGTTGAAATTTTTTTTTTTTGTGATAATTATATTCAAACAACTGCAAATTTTAGGATCATTGATTAAATTTTTTAGAAACTATTTTCAAAATTCCAAGAAAATTTTGATTAACCAATTCACTCCCCTCTTGATTAGCCTTGGGATAATTCTATTAGGTTTAACAACCTACACGAACTTTCAAATTAGTATATATGCACTCTTATATCTATGTTGAGCTTTTAAGAGTTAAAAAAAAGTTCTTTCAATAGCATGGTTGTTATATCTCCTTAGACTCCAAAATCTTATCAATCATATGTCTTAGTATGGAAATTTTTTCATTCAATCCTCCTAATTTTTCCATCATTCCTCCATCAAGGTAATGACTAACACTAAAAATTAAGTTCAAGCATGGCCATTACAAAAACTACATTCAGTATGGGAGTAATTGAAATACCATTTAATCATTGAATGTGATAAAGTCTACTTAAGGAAAACATGCATCATCCACATCACAAGCCTAAAACTCAGGTATTAGCTTGCCATTGAATTGATTTTACACAAAACATAATTCATTTTTTAAATAAAAACAAGATATAAGAGTTTTAAGTGTGAAATATTGCACCAAGAATAGATTTTACAATCAATTACACATGCTAGAAGATTTTTGGAACAATCTCACTTAAGCATAGTCTCTCCCCACACTTAACTCTCTTATTCAAACTATTTTAATCATAAATTAAACCGCCAGCCTATAGAAATTCAAAAAGAAAACAACTTATACTAATGAACAAACTAGCAACTGGCACCGTGGTGCTTGAAAGTTTGCCACGCAGCACTGCTAAATGAACTAGAACTAAGCACTAGTCGCTTGTCTCTATTCCAATGATGGTCTTAATTGGCATTATGTTTCCCAAATGAACCACTCCCAACTCTTCACGGCAGTGGTGAGGAAATTTGGCACCACGATATGGCACTATGGTGTTTAATTTAAACTGGCACTATGACGCTCTTGAATACTGTACTGGGGCACTGAATTATTTATAGAATTTTTAGTGAGCACATCAACAATGGTGCATGATTCCAAGTGTTGGGGCACTAGTAGTGCTACAGTGCATCAAGTCTTGGTGCTAGGGAAATGAATTAAATTTTAAAATTCCTAAGAGTAGTGGTGCCACGGTGTCCTAAACTTGTGTTGAGGGATTCATGGTGCTGCAGCATGTCATGATTGGGTGCTACGATGCTATTGTCAATTTCATTATTTTAAACCTTTTTTCTAGTAAATACTTGCACAGCATCAATTAGAATAATATTTTCACTAGAATAATTGCATATAAACATTTATCATAATTTTTACTAACAAATTTCCCATAGCTTAAGGTATTGCTTGTCCTCAAGGAATTTTTATGCACTTGAGATTATAGTATTTTAATTTAACTAAATTTAAAGTTTTGAAATGTTAAAGGTAAGATAATACTTGACTACACGATATGAATTGTAATGATTCAGTGGCTGATAACTTTAGTTAATACAATCAATAATATACATCCTAATTTAGCATTGCAACAAATATTCTTACTAGATTTATCTTCTAAATGTTGATGTGTAGTGATTGGCATACATAATTAGGTTGAGTTTAAATTTAGGAAAAATTCTTATACATTTTATCTTTAAGTTAGCTTCATGTTTCATTTGTATTATATTTCCTGTATTTGTTCTTTAATTTAGTTTTAATCTCAGATTCTTCAGCTTGAGTAAGGCTTTTTAGGTACTATTTTTTTATATTTTAGTACACTTATTTATTAATTTTTTATTTGGATGATTTATAGTACCTTTGTAAGGGTGTTGAATACCTATTTTTCTCTCCCTTCAAAGTAATCTTTTCATGATAAATTAAGTTCTAATTGCAAGGAGCTATATTTCCATAACTACAACTTGAAAGAACTTTACGATTAATCTAAGTTATGACTCTTTTCCTAGATTTGAGTCATTCATACCCTAGCTAAGTAGTCAAGTGCTCCTTTTTTTTGAAAGGTTGCATTGTGCATTTTATAACAATAATAAAGAAACAATAGCAATAAAACCAACTACAAAAACAAACATATGTACTAATCTTCTATTTACAAAAGAAAAGATAGAGGAAACACTAAGGAAAAAAGAAACTGCAACTAAGATAAATAGTGGTGCAAATAATGTCCACTATCTTAAATAAGGAGGGAACATTATCTTTTTCCAAAATATTGCATTTTTTTACTAACAACATGCAATTCTCATAATGAATTTTGGACTCCACCATTATTTCCTTGATCAAATGAGGGTGCTGGGGACACCAATATTTAGAAAACAACCACAAGGGTTGGTTAAAGTCCTAGTGGTCCCAATTAGATGTAAGATAAATAATAGTTAGTCCCCAAAGCTAACTAATTGAATCATCACATTAGAAGTAGAAGAAAACAAAAAATTTTGGCATAAGATAAAAAGCCAAACGGCCTGTGCACTTTGACTTAAAGTGCACATAAAGTTCCATGGACCAATATGAAGATCCAAGACACAACCAACTTATAAATGATAGTCTCATTCAAATGAAGGGGAAACGTCCCTGCTGCTTTATTGAATGATACAATTATCAATTTCAGCATTTGTAGATTTAAACTTACTTTTTAGATACTCGGAGACCAAAGATGAAGTAGCATGTTGATTATCCACATCCATACCAACTATCGATGCTGCAGTTACCAATCATTGCTGCCACTTAGAGCTAATTCCCGAATTCAGTTAGGGCAGAACAAAATGATTTCCACGTCTACCCTCATTAAATGCTTCCTTCAATGCTTGTTGAACCATCCTTCTGAGATATTTTGTAATGGTATATTGGTTTTAGGCTTTGCCCTTCTTCTAGTGACTTGTGTCCTTGAGCCATCATCCTCTTCAATTTTGTTCTATTTTAGATGTCCCCTTTGAAATCACTAGCTGTCGTATTAGGTACCAATACTTGAACATTTTGTTGAACTATCTGCTTAGTTGAAGCAATCAAATTATTAGTATTGATAAATTTGGGATCACTATTCATTTTCCAAGCCGATTTGCATTGTCTCCTAAAAATAATATTCCAAGGACCATAATGGTTGTCGTTCTGCATTCCTTTGCAATATGAGTTATACTTAGAGCTCTTATTTCCTTCCTTTTTCAGTGTCGTTTCCTTCAACTCAACAGCTAATCTTGTATTTTCTTAATTACTAATTCCTGAATGGGCTTTACAATTAGAACTTTTATGTCCTCAAAACCCACATTTAAAAGATAATGTAGATATACCTTCATATTCGACAATTTGGAAGAAGCATCCTTGGATACCATCAACCCAAACTTCTGTTGGAAGCTTCTTCGTAAGATCAATTCTTATACAAATTCTAGCATATTCACTCCTTACCCAAGTGTTGGTATAATCATCTATCCATAATGGATGACTGGTCATCGTAGCTATGCGAGTTATGTTCCTTAAGTCCCAATAAAGGAGTGCGAGTTGAGGAAATCAAAACCAAACTGGAGTAATTAACCCCCCTAGGGAATTTAGTGTGAAAGACGGAGACCATTTATCCATTGACAACCCAGCACCTTCCCCACAAGTGCATTTTTAAGGTGTCTAGCATTTATATCAACATCTTCAAAACTAGGAGTAACCGTGATTCCATGTTTTTATATAGCAGAAATACCTTCTACCTCATTAATATGAGTAACTTTAGGCTTTAACCAAGATTAGGATAATTAAATACCTTGTTGACCTGTTCTTTCACGGAATGAGAATTTGAAATCACGCCAGCTATGCTTTGTGAAAAAAGAATTGGAAGTCCAGCAACTTGCTATAAATCGTCGACACTCGGATCATTTGGATTAGTTGGCGGTTTGATTACTGGGATGTTAAAAAAGTCAATTTGAATTCCTAAAGTTTGTTGTATGCCCTCCACAATTTGGTGGCCACCATTTGGAATTCCAGAATACTCCTGTGAATGCAATTTCGAAGGCTCTCCATCCATCCTTGTGTTCTCGCATGAAGTAATAGTTGAGCAATCAGGTGTACAAGATGAAGCAACCTGCACCGATCAGGAATGATCGATTCCACTGATAACCTTTAAACCAAAATTTGGAACTTCCAGTTTCTTATGAATTCCATCACTACTTTCTGGTTCATGAATTTTTTTCCACTACAGCAAGCTGAATTCCTTCAATAGCATTTTGGTTGGAAGTAGATGTTCCAATTTCCAATTGAATTGCTGATTGCAGAGAAACATTTTTATCTATAAGGTTTTCCTTATGATTTTCTTTGGAACTTTTGATAGAAGCCAATATTTTCTCCATATGCATGTCGCCGCCAACAATGCAATACACTGTTTAAAGATTGATTGAGACTGTTTACTTATCACCTGATCTAGTGATCCTATTGTTAGATTGAATTATCTTACTAGATATGAAGGATCTAACATCTTTCAATTTGGCCATTCTCACATGAAGATCAGAATCTTCAAAGTCACCAACATACTTGATCTTCTCCTTACCACCAAATGATTTGGTGCGAGGAGCCACCATTCCTGAGATGCTCACACTAGAACTTCTCTCACTTGAATCCCAGAGCTTCTCTCACTAGAATCTGTAGGGCCAAGAGCTCCATAGTAGATTATGAGTTAACTTTAGTAAGAATTATTAGTTTTAATGACTTTCATTAATTATTTTTATGATTGTTTTAATTTCCATTTATCTTTCACTTCTTATTTAATTAATCATCTAAAGTGCTATATTTATCTTATTTGTAACTAATATAATTTAAAATTTTGAGTAATTAAAATAATAATCTGAATTGTACCGAATAAATAGCAAGAACTATCAATAACTTAAATCAAGAAGTAATGAATAACAAAGAAATAAACTTGGTTGCATTACTGCATTTTACCTTACAATAAAAAACAAACTAAAAAAAAATAAGTACGAAACATAAAAAAATACATTTTATACTAAAACAAAAACAAACAATAAAAAAATCAATATTCTTCCCCTTCCTCCTCATCGTTGTTGTTTCCTTCTATTGGTGCTGGTGTGAACGGTGGTGGGGTCTGTTTCAACATGTAAGGATCAAACGAGGGTGCTGTAGGGAAGAAGTGTTGTTCGGTGTCTTCAAGTAGTGGACTACTTCTGAACATCCTAGTTAATGCTTTTTTAAACTTTGAAGCATACTGGCACTAACTCTGCTGCATAACAATCATATAATTCATTTTATGCATCATTCGTTGCTATCATTACATATTATTATCAAAATAGGTATTCATATCTACCATCTGATCCTGGAGATTGGCTGCCAGATCTCCTAATGTCTTGGGGGACATGACCTGAGTTGATTAGAGCTGGGTTGACTCGTGTTGGACTGATTAGGCTGGCCGGGTCCCTCTCCCTCCTCCCGGGTGTTTTCCTTAATTTTTTCTATTTTTACTCGGGTGAGAGTAGAAATAGGGAAAAGCTATTCTTCCCCCCGATCATCTAAAACCCCCATTAAAATGCACAAAGAATAAAGTAAGGAGGGGTGTCTTAAACCAATAAAAGTTGACCTTCTAATTATTTACATTAAGGAATAATAAATAATTTTCCCTGCATCTATAGAATGAACAAATTTAATAGCATAATTAAGGCCCGTCTTTGATTACTTCACTAATATTTATACCTGGAAAAAAAAAAAAATAAAGTAGCCCCAAGCGTTACAAATTTTGTTAAGTGAAGAAGGAAAAAAGTAAATGTTTCTTCCCTCCCTTTCCTTCAAAACAACCCTACTATTTAGTCCTGTTAGCACCCTAAGAATCTCTTATGGGTCAATGGGAGAATGGGCAAAGGCATTGTAATCATCGAATCCAAAATCAGGGATCTTATAAATTTATTAATACTAACAAGATCAAAGGAGACCCACTTTATTCTAAAATAATCTATTATTTTTAGCCTCCTTCATATTTATAAAGAATTTCTGAACAACAATTCCTTATTAAACTTCTCCCAACCCCTTTGCATTATAGTATATGCTATGGCCCTCCTAGGACTTAAAAATCCACCCTATGGGATCAGTTGTTTATGCATGATAGAGTTGGCATAACTCTTCTCAACCTCGATATAGATAAAGTGCTTCTTATCATCTGTGGAGGAAGCATGCTTTTTCCAATATGAATTTATGTTTCAATTTCATCTTCTAGGAGGGTTAGGACAACACATACAATTCCTCAAACACTAGAGCTCATTGAAGATAAAGAGATTAAAAGGTGTAAATAAAGTCTTTTAGCTCAACTAGTTTATATAAAAATTACAATGCCATGATCCTGGGAAATGAGGTGATGTGGCACCAGACGATACAAAATGTTAAATCAGTCAAAACATATCTAGATGTTGAGACACTACATGTCAGTTGGTGCCACAATGCTTGGAATTTGAACTTGAAAGGTAGCCTTTTGACAGGGTAACCTCCATAGTGTTATATACATCTTGGCGTTGTGGTGCTAAACAAGTATAACCATAGCGGAGCTCTACCTAATTGTTTTTTGGCTTTGACTAAGCTTTGTATCGTTTGTGTTATCATGTAGGCTCTAAATTATTTACATAATTTCCTTGTTCACTGGCACGATGATGTTTGGGTTCAATGTTGCAGTTTCAAGGGGAAGGTAAATTGGCATTGTGGTGCTCTATAAAGTGGTGTTGGGGTGCCCATGAGAAGGTAAAGGTGCTACGATGTTCAATCCCATCGCTTTGTGGCATTAAATTAAATCTCATTTTTCTGAGTGTATGGGTGCTACATCTTTAAATCATATCAACACCACGGTGTGATGGCGCTCAACGACCTGGCGCTATGGCACTAATATAAATTATCTTCATCTCTAAAATCTCAGGAAAATTTAGTTAAGTACTAAGTCCATATTGTATATACCCAGATAATAATCATATAAACTTAAAGGTCAAGTACACCTTAAATAAATCTAATGCCAACATAATAAAACTCAAAACAACACATAATAGAATTGAGTTGCCACCCATTACAGTGATAAGTTTTTAGGCTTCAGCCAGACTATGCTATGATCTTCAATTAGAATGAGTCAAGCCAACAATTCTACTCAAATTATTTATGTCCTCTCTTAAGTAGGGTTTCATCATTAACCTTAAAGATTTGGGAGGTCTTACTATCTTTATTCATTATAACTCCATAAGAAAGCACTCTAACAATTGTGAATAGTCCTAACAACTAGAATTAAGCATTCCATTGAATAATTTCAATCAGGAATTAATAAAAAGAACTATAAAAAAATATATTGCGCCCACTAAATTGCTTTTTATTTCTTTAATCAAAGTTGTATAGCTAACATCATACAACATCATACTATCTTGAAAGATAGAGTAATACTTTACTATCAATTTCAAAATAGAAATGATATTTACTTTCATAATCAAACACAACATAAGCAATGTAAAATTTATCTTGAAAGGTAAAAGTAGCATTCAACTATCATTTTAAAAATGAAACTAACTAAAATATAAAACTTTGGTCTTTGTCTAAATATTTTTCCCCAACTTTAGAAAACTAAAGAAGGTTTTTTTTACCAAGTTCTAGATTTCTTATAGAGGCAAGCATTTATAATTAAATACATCTTAATATAAGTCTTGAGAAAAGTTTTGTTTAAAGTAGAGTTAATCTATGTTTAGATTTACAAATATTTGATCAAGATTTGAGTTTATAAATCCACCAAATTGGAATGAATAAAGGCCTGAAGGTTTATTTAATTTTATTTTTAAATTTATAATTTATAATAAATTTATAATTTATAATAAATTTATAATTTATAATGAATTTGGATAACCTTCCTGAGGAGGAGATAACGAAGGTGTGTGTACAATCTAGACATGTCTACTTGGAGTGATATGCCATCTAACAAACTAAGCACAATTCAACATCTTATGAATTTAAGATAGAAATCTCTTTATTTAACTAGAATCAAGGTTTTGGTTCAGAATTTATTTAGGAATCTTTAATATACAAATGCACCTAACTAGCACAATGCATGACATATGATTTATATAGCAATGTATAAAATAAAATATTTATTCATTTATTTATAATGGAAAGCAAAGTATAAACTAAGGTCTTCTTTAAAAGGAAAGGCAGACAAGCTCCACCACAACAGGCTTCGATTTCTACTCATACACAATTTAGATTTAAATATGGCTATTTACTTTAGTCCTAAAATCTTCTTGCTCCTGGATCTTCTTTAGAATTCCAAAAGATAATGATCTTCAATGGAAGAAGAATTATTTTCTTTTGGAATCTATAAATGTTATAAGCAATAATTTTTAAATCTTTTATAACTCTTTATGTATTTACAACTCAATCTACCTAGTAGAAGAATCTATAACTTTACATTTACATTGAAATATATATTTACATTTGAGTCTAGGTACATTCTACTTTGACTCTAGCAATAAAGAAAAAGATGCCACTGAATATGAATGAGTATAATGCAGGTGTATGCAACCCAATAAAAGCTGAGGTGCACCAATAAGAAAAGTAATCATGTATGACATCTGGAGTTCAAAAAGTAAACAAACAAAATAAAAATACTCACCACGCAAGGTACTCAAATAACAATAAACTATAACAAACCCCTAGGCTAGTCTAAACTAGAGATGGTTGTCCTAGAAAATCATCTCAAAGTTTATGAACAAGTTGTGTGGCTTGGATGGGCCCTAGAAGGTTTGATGTTTAAGTTTACATTTGAATTTATTTGTTTATTATAGGCCAAATGAGATTTAAATTCAAATTTTAGTTTTGATATTTTATTCTTTTATAAAAAATATTTTTTTATTTTAAAAGATTTAAATTATTTATTTATGTTATAAAGAATTATGATAATTATCAAACACAAGTTAAGTATGGAAATAATGATCATCAAATCTTAAGGCTTATAATTGTAATGCATTCATTCCCCCATATAGATAGAATGATTACATAGAGTCTTTTGAGTTATATTTACCATTTTATTGATTGTTATTTTAAAGAAAATGTTAATTAAAGATTCCAAGATGCTTTAAAGTATTCAAGCAACACATCCTAGGCCTGTCATATTAATGCATTTGTGCCCTCCCTTAGGAATCAAGCATATTCATAAAAGGCCTTAAATTTTAATTAATTATTTATTAATGAATTGATCATTTAAATTTAATTGATTTATTTTATTTAAATATATTTATTTTATTTTGATTAATTATTTAATTTGATTTAATTTAGACGATTCTAATTTTTAGTTATTTAAAATTGAATTCTTAAAATTTTTAATTAATTTTATTCATTTATTTAAATAAAATTATTTAATTTTATTTAAAAATTTAATTTATTCTTTAATGATTTTTAAATTTTTTTATTAATTTAATTTATTTAATGTTTATTTGATTTTATTTAATATTATTGAATTTATTAAATTCCTTTCTTGTAAATGGAACTTAACATATGCGATTGATTTATTAGTTGATCTCAAAATAATATAAGTGATTAATGCTATAGGTTAGAGATAACCTAATGACCAATCACTAATAATTTAAGCCAGTTGGATTAAAGGTTGATTTTATATTATTTTATTTTATTTAGATTTAAGTAAAGGTTGATCTTTAATTAATATTATATTAATTAAAATTTGATAGGGCATTTATTTTTTTATTATTGATTTGATTTATCTTGTATTATAATTTAATTTATATTTTTAGAGTTTTCCTTGATTTACTATGAATTTTAAAAATTTCAACTGCAAAATAGAGGCTAAAATTAGGGTTTGTGTTTTAATTAACTTAGTGAGGCCGAGTTAATTTCAAGTGTTTATGTTGCCATGCAGTGAGCTTGATTTGAGTTTTATCCATATTGAAGTTGCAATAATCTCCTCCTTTTTTATGATGGCAAATATTATTAGTTGAATTTGCACATCAAAAGTATTTTCTTCTAATCTCCCCCTCACCAAGATAAGAAATTTAAAAAATAGGGGAAAACATAATTTTTTTCTTTTTAATTTTATTTTTAAAATAAAATAAATAAATAAAATAAATAACTAGATAAAAAGATAAACTAAAAAAATACAATAAAAGTACGTTCTCCTCCTTTGATATTATCAAAAAGAAGAGGAGAATAAAAAAACAAAACAGAAAAAATAGACTAAAAGATCAAACGGTCCCTGATCTGGTGAAGGTGATGCTTAAGAAGAATTAGTTTGAAATATCAAAAATTTTTTTGGAATGAGAAAGTTACCTCTTGATTTTATTCAAAAACTTAGTAAGGCATATATTGACCATGCATAATCTCAAAAAGGTTAGAGATTCAGAAATTATTAATCCAAGCTCAAATTCCTTAAGGGCTAAAAATTTTTTTTAAGCAAACATCTTAATCAAGGAACAAATTAGAGAAGGAAATAATAATCTTTTTAAAACTCCTTGCATAAAATATATCTAATAGAAGATTAATGAAAAAGGTGATTCAAAAGTCATGATTTTCAAACTCAAGTATCAAAAATATCAATAGATATAAAGGTTTTCTTAAGATTTAAGTGATACAAGAAAGGTAAGCTAAGTCATTTTGGGCTCATTTTGTGCCTCTTTATTAGTTATTGGAGCACTTTGTGCATCTTTTAATTTTTAATACACTTTATATATCTTTTTATTTTGGTGATATTGCACATCTTTTGATCTTTGGGCTCATTTTGTGCCTCTTTTCTTTTTACAAACATCCTTTCTTTTTGTCATTTTAAAGAATAAAACAAACACAATCTAGTGACAAAAATAAATAGCTTAATTAAAAAATAATAAAGTGGATTCAATAACTTGCAAAAGATTCCTATGAGATAGAGAAAATGTAGGGAGATTAAAAAAATTTAATTTCAAAATCTAATTTATAATTTGATAAAGATTTTGAATCAAAAGTGAAATAGCCTCATTAAAGAAATGAGATAAAGAGACAAAATTACGAGTTTCCTTTCTTTGATTGATTTTAGAGAAATCAACCACAACTTACATAGAATTTCAAGAAAATAGGAGGTAAATTTTTCATTTTTAGAAAAAATGATCTTTAAAAATTGATATGATTTTCTAAAGCGTGTATGAAACAAAATGTGATATGTATGTGTTGATCAAAGAAACTATGTAAACAACATGGAGACTAATTTAAAAATTAAAAGAAAATATAAAATAATAAGAAAAATCAAACACAAAGAAAACATAGAAAATAAACATAAATGCAATGAAAAAATATCCACGCACATAAAAATAAATAAACACACAAACAAGGCTTTAATCATCATCTTACTCCTGATCTGATGATTCAGAAGCTAGGTCTACCTAGGAGATTTTTTGCTTTTTTTCATATGCCCTTTTTGTAATTTGCTTATTTTTATCCTTTTCCTTTATAGGAAGAGTTTTTAAGTTCAGACATTCATTTTTCATATGTCCGAATTTCTTGCATCTAAAGTAAATAACGTTAGAGGAAATCTTAGCATTCTTACCATTTATACCTTTATTCCACTTTTGTTAATGCTTATACTTGTGCTTTAGTAGACTTTCCAATTTGCTCATTACTGATATTATTTCTACACTGTCATCATCTTCTAAGCCACTTTTATCTATGTCTTCAGCATTTAGCACTACCATTTTTCCTGCATCCACAAGTCTTTGACTCACCACAAGTCTTTCACTCACAGTTTGCTTGTAGGTAATAAGTGAGCCAATCAGATTATCAATAGAATATTCATTTAAATTTTTTGATTCACAAATAGCAATAACTTTGGCATTAAACTTATCAAGTAGACAACAAAGAATTTTATTGACATTTTCAAAGTTTAAAAATTATTTACCTAAAGCATGTAATAATGTCACAAATTGAGTAAACCTAGTATATGTCTAAAATCGTCTCATAAGGTTTCATGCAAAAAAGTTCATAATCATGCATTAGAATATTTAACTTAGATTGCTTAAATTCACTAGTACCTTCATATGTAGTGCATAGTTTATCCCAAATTTTCTTGCCAGAAGTGCATATGGATACTAACATACAATCTTCAAAATTCAAAGCACAGAAAAAATAGTTCAAATATTTAGCATACAATTGAGCATTAATTTATTCTACTCTACTCCATTCATTAAAAGGAATATCAATTTTAATTCCGTCTACAACACATGACGGTATAGAATAACCAGTTTGAATCATATACCACATTTGATAATCTATTGATTTTAAGAAAGTAGACATACGAATTTTTCAAAAATTAAAAGAAATATTTTTAAATAAAGGTGGTTGGGTGATTGAATATTCTTTCACAATATTACGATTATAAAAATTAACCATTGATCAAAATTCAAAAGTTTTTAAAAACTTAATTTATGAATCTCGCTCTAATACCATTAGAAAGTTTGTGAGGGTGGTTAAACCCTAAAGAACTAGTCTCGAGGGTAACCAAGAGATGTGGGGGGGGGGGGGGGGGGGGAGGGTGAAGTGGATATTTAAAAAACCTTCTTTTAACAAAAATAAAAAAATTCCCTTCTTAAAGCTTTTTGAATATATGAAAACAGATAATCAATACAATGTAATATCAATCATAGATTTTCAAATAAGTAGTTATATCCAAAAAATAAATATGGAAAATAATAAGAAAGAACACACCAGAATTTATAGAGGTTCAGTCAAACCTGACCTACGTCCACTCCCTAGAACCTCCCATTCTAGGTATTGCACTAAATCTTTAGTGACTCTCCTTTAGCCCCCACAGCTAGGTAGAGAAGCCCGTATAAAATCTCTTCCACATCCCCCGGTGCGATAGAGAACCTAAAATCTTTTTCATCCTCCTGGTGTGGTAGAGAACTTGAAATCATTTTTCACTCTCCTGGTGAAGGCAAAGAACTTAGTCCTTTGACACCAAAGATATCTTCTTATTCTCAAAACTTCCCTCAAGACAAACCTTAAATTTGATGGTATTAAGGCTCAAACTTATCGGAGTAACCATGTGAAACCCCCTCCACACTCCCTTGAAATCCCCTCCAAGGATCTTCTCCCTCTCTCAAACCCCACCCTTTCCTCTCTCCCTTTCAAGGCTCTCTCTTCATGTTTTCTCCAGAAAAATGAAGCCTCAATGGCTTCCAAAGACACTTCAATATCTTTGAAGAAAGCTTAAATAGAGGGCTTTAAAAAACCTTAGAAATTTAATTCTGGCGGTAAAGATCATCTAGGACCATCGCAGGATTGTCCATGATGATATGCATAAATAGAGGGCTTCAAAAAACCCTAAAAACTCATTTCTGGTGCCAAATATCATCAAGTATAATCACAGGATTATCCAGGACGATGTGAAAAATTTGACCTAATAGTCCAGAATGATCACCCGATAGTCCAGGACAATTAGTTCAAATTTATATGAATCATCCAGGATGATTTTAGGATCATCCAGGATGATTATGTGATAATCTAGTATGATCAAAATATCAAATTAAGTAGATTTAATTGACTAATCATAGGATTAATTTAGGTAAGATTTTCATAGACTGTCCAAGATGATTTAGATTATCCAAGGAGATTAGAATAAAATTTGAATATTAAATCCTTGCCTAAATTATCATTAGTGGCTATTTTTCAAGATCATAAAGGATTGTCCTCGATGATATAAATTGTCCAGTATGATTAGTTCAAAGAGCTGATCATCCTGGATGATAGAAATTATCCTGTATGATTAGTTCAAAAATTACACTGCTGGTTTTGATTCAATCTTACTCCCCCTGAGTGTGTGTGTGCATGATCATCAATCTAGCATTCACCCTTACAAGATATGACTCAAAAAATTAAAAATACATCAATAAATATTATAAAGATCTTTACATTATAACCTATTCTACCCAATTTTGAGCCTTCAATCTTCATTGGAGTTGCATGGTGTTCCTGAAATGTTAGCATACACACAAACAAGTATATAATGAAAATACTTTGAGACATAAAGATATGAGCCGTAATATTTGTTATCATAAAAAAACATAAACTCATGAGCTCGAGTCACAATATTTAAATAGCCTATAAAGGGTGTTTGGGTTAGGTCCAATGATTTTATGCAATAGAGTTGATGTTTGAATGGGTGAGAGAATATGTGCATGGATTTGACCACTCATATTAGTTGACCAAGTCAACTCACCATGAATTAAATAACCCTTGGCTTAGGCACATTTAGGAGGTCAATTGGATTAAATTTTAGCTAAGCATGAGGTTTAACTAATTATGTGTAGGAGTTTGATTAAACCAAAGCTTTTTAGACTAGTCTTATTTTAGGTTAACTAGGTTAACCTAACCAGGGCAAGTTGACCAAATATTTCAAAACTATGAGGAGCTTTATTTAGTTTATTTTGGTAAAGTTTGATAGAGATGTAATGGTTTTAGTATATCAATGCATGGTTTTGGATTAATTGAGCTAACTTGAGCAAGCTTAATCAAGTATATTAGTCAACCTTTAGCTTAGAAAGGTAAGGTTGTGTTTGATTAAAAAAGTATTAGTTTAAAAAAAGAGGAATTATCTTTGGGAGAATTTAATTCCTGGAATTTTTTAGTTTTAAAATTAAACACTTCTTAATTAATAACATATCATCTCAAGAGGCAAACATATCATTCCCTAATGGGTTCAAATTATAAAACTTTGAATTCATCCTGATTATCATAGTCATACTCAAGAAATAATCGCATAAGACCTCGGAGGGTCAAAAATAAAATTTGATCGAGTGTTTGACTTTGTTATTCTAGATAAATGGATCATTAATTTTATAATCAAAATTATAATACTAGAATAATATATCTTCCTAGAGAAAGAAGATATTATTTACTATCAGTCATTTAAAAATGATGATAATGATTGTCAAATTTAATTTTTTCCAAAGATAATCAATTAAGGTTTTGAAAAACTTAAATTTGAAAATTTGATATAGATTTCTAAATCTCCTAGTAGTACAAGCACTCATAGTTAATTACATTATAGGAAATTGAAGTTTCTATGAGTACTCTCGATTAAAATAGTGATAAAAATTTTATTTAAGAATTCAAAGCTTGAGATTAAAGGAGGTAAGGATTGGAGCAAAGTTGAACACCTATTTCTGGAGGTCAAAGGAGAAAAGTTATGAGGTGTTTGGGATTCTAAAATAGTTTTAAAACACACTAGCCTATCCTAAGTGTTAGGCTTGAATTATGGATTGAAAGATATTTAAGTTTGACTTGTTGATTTTATTTGAATATTAGGATTTAATTTTCGAAGGTTCAGGTCTTGTAGTCTGAGCTTGCCTCAGAACCTATGTTTAAATTGGGCACTAAAAATTAGAAACCCAAACCTAGTGAATGTAGTGCAGGATCTAGACTTACCCTTGTCTGGATTAGGGAGCCAACTAAACCATATAAGCGCTTTAAAATTATATGTCTGCTTAATTATAAAAGAGTGGTAGGGATGTTTAATTAAGTTAAGTTTGAGGAAAGCGGCGCTGATGTATTGAGTAGTCCTTAATAGGCCCTTCAACTTATATTAGGTAATATAAAACTTAAAATAAAGTGTAATTAAGTTTTAGACTCATTTAAATTTATATCTAATATGATGCATGCTAGTTGACTTGATTAATACTTAAATTAAAATAAAGAAATTTTTTAGAAAAGACTTAAAAATAAAATTTTCCCTAAAAGAATGCACAGCATCCCCTTAACAGATCTGCACTCTCATAGGCCAAGTGGTTGCCAAAACTTGTAGGCAGGGAGGTGCCTAATAATGGAAAGAAGATGCAACAAACTTACTTATGTAAACTCCTAGTGATCCCGGGCTTACTTCTTAAAATTGTTAGAGTTTCTATGTGAGCTAAAAATTTTAATTTATTAAATAAAAAAAGTTTTAATGTTCCCTCATGAGCCTCCGATTGGGTTCTAGGCCAAATCAAATATGACATGCAAGATCACAAAAAAACTACTAAAAGTATGCAATCCTATATCACAATTGACACATCAATCAATAATAAAATTAATCAAGTTAATATTCAAATTAAGAGTCCATGTGGCAAGAGCCACTTAATATTACAACCTACGGTCTGCAAAAAAAGTAAAGTGGCCGGGTACCACTAACAACAACCCAAATTCTACTCCCAAGACTCAAGTGACTTTGAGAATGGGTTTTCTCATTTTTCACCTCTTCATCTTTCAGTGAGCTCCTTGGATTGTCCAGTCTGGATATCCAAATGAGAAAAAACTCCCCCTCAAAAGGGGTCTTATCTTTTCACTTTGGATATTTTAATCTCATCATAATTTGGATCTCCAAATGGATCGGGACTCTCATCTAAAAGATGTCCCTTCCTCTTTGGATTATAAATTGGATGTTTAACATCCCATCTCAAATCACTTTAAATTATAACTAAAATACTTAAATTAAATTATATTGAATGAAAATTAAAATATTGACTCAATATCCTGTAGGGTTATCCTAACAAATCAATATTTAAATTAATATCCCAAGAAGTTAATAATTAAAAATTTTAATACTCAAATCACAGCCATACTTGGCCATTCTTTTTTGATTATAAAGGGGGACTTAAGCATTTCTGAAGCACCTGTAAAAAATATAATAAATTAAAGTTTTCTTTATTTTACCCCCTTTAGCTTTTAGTTGCCCTGTATGAGTATGGCCACCTGCATAAGATTGAATTAGCAAATAAATCTTTTTTAACCTAGGGGTAATCTAATGCCCATCACATCAATACACAGATTACAAAAATTAAATAAACATACACATCAAACTATACTAGCAACTAGCATATAGTAAAAATTAAGGAAAACTCGGCACACAGCAGAAAAGTAAACATCAGCCTAGGCTAAGACTAGAGTTGGTTATCCTAGTAAATTATCTAAAATGTGTGAAGCAGGCTGTGTGGTTTGGATATGTCCTATGTAGGGCAATTAGTTAAAGTTGTTTGATGTTCTAGTTGGTTGAAAGACTTAAAAGAAATTTTTGATTAAAATTTAAATAGTAATGATTTAATCTTAATTTTAAGATATATTATTTTAATGTTTAATGGTTACCACCTTTGTTACTCACCAAGGGTGTTAAGTTTATTTCACTTTCCTTAGGGCTAGCTTAATAGCCTAGTAGGCCTTGGTTACCTAGTGGTAACTAGTATATTTAAGTGATTTAATTTGATTATGGTTAAAAGGGTGATGAATTTTGATTAAGATTGATTGCTACTTGTTTTTAAATTTGGATTAATATTTCCCAAAATTTTAAATTAATTATTAAATTTTCTTGAATTATTTGAATTATTTAAATACATTAATTAAATGGGTTAAAATTAGAATTTTAGATTCAAAGAGATTTCTGGAGTTTTGATATATTTTTTTTAAATATTAGACCCTTTGGTGAGTAATTAGGCTTTGGGTTTGCTAGATTTAGAGTTTTCTATGAGAAGTTATGAATTTTAAAAGTTTTGACATAAAATTTGACTTAAGGTTGATCGGATTTTTGACTTTTCAAATTTGAATTATTTTTGGTGTTTTTATATTTCTGATAAATATTAGACCCCAAATGGAGTCCAATGCCTTTGAGTTTACTAAATTTGGATTTCCCAATTATTAGTTACGATTTTTTAAAGTTTTGAGTATTTATTAAAATTATTAAAATTGTTTACTTATGGGTCTTTTGTTAATTTTTCTCCAAATGAACTCTCAACTCCTTGAAATCAACTCCAAAGGTCAGGAATAACCTAAGGAGAGATTCCCAAGTGTTTGGAAATTTTTTAAAATTTTTAATTTTTTTAATTAATTAAATTAATTAAATTTTAAATTTTAAATAAAATTAAATTAAGCTTAAACCTAATATCAAATCAGAAGGGATTTAAATTTCTTAAGTTGAAAATTAAATTTTAGTTAGTTTGAATTATTATATGTATTTTTTGGATTTAAATTTGATTTATTAGAATTTTTAAAAGTTTTGAGCTTAATTAATGCATTAAACTTATGTTAATTAATTAAGAGGGGTTAATGATTTCAAACATCAGTGGGCTCCTATCCCAAGTTAGGTAGTGTCACTATGTTTAAGTGTTTTGAGTTTCATCCCTAGAAGATGTATGTTTGAATACTATGTTTTACCTAAGTTCACTAAGAAAAAAATCCTTAATTATTGTCCTTAATGTCACTAGGTTAGTTAGGTTTAAATCAACTGTTCTCTCTAACCCTTGGAGAAGCATATAAATACACAAACATCACATTTAAGTCCTTAGACCTAAGAGAGTCTAAAACTAAGTGAGTGTGTGCATCCTACATTCAATGATTAAACATAACATACATAATTGAATACTAGATTAGTGAACAATCAAGATATGATGTTTCACTAATCATCCCCCATCAATTCTGTTTATGAACGCTCAATTTATGTTTAAAGTTTCAAGGGATCTCTCAAACATTCAAAAATTTAATATATATATAATTTTAAAATAGAGTTTTAAAATACATTTATATATTTATTTACTTATATGTAAAAATATAAGTATTAAAAATTTAAAATATTATAAAAGTAAATTCAAAATATTTCTCACAGATCCTCTGGTTATTTAAAATAATTCCAAATAAATATTTTAACTTTGAAATTATTTAATATAATATTTAAAAAATATTAATTAAATATTTAATATAATGAACTAGTTAGAATTATTTGAAATACATTAAGTTTCAAATTTTATAATTAATTTTAAATTAAAGTATTTAAACTTTTAAAAATTTTGATATATTATTTATAATTTTATGATTTAATTTAAATTTTTAAAATTTAGATTAATTAAATTATTTAAATTAATTTAAAATTAATTAATATTTAAAATAATTTTTAAATTAAATTAAATTAAATTTAAAATATTTTTGAAACTTTAAATTATTTAAAATAATTTTCTTTGAATTTTTACAAAATTATTTGAATTAAATTAAATCAAATATTAATTGAATGTTTAAATATATAATTAATTAAAATATCCTAAATTAATTTTAATTTCGATTTAAATTAATTTAAAATAATTAATTTAATTATTTTAAAACATTGTTTTAATAGTTTTTAATTTGTGAAAATTTTTAATTTAATATTAATTAAATATTAAGAATATTTAAATAATTTAAAGTATTTAAAATATATGATATATATTTAAATAAAATTTTAATTTAAAATAATTAAAATATTTTGCTATTTTAATATTTAAAATAATATTTTAAATTCTTTTTTTTAAAATATTTAAATTAATATTAATTTGAATATTAATTAAATTTTAAAGTATTTGAATTACTTAAAATATTTAAAGAAATAACTTAAATTTAATTTAATATTGAAATAAAATATTTTAAATATTTTACCTAAATATTTGAAGTGTTTTAGGATAAAAAAATGAATTTTATAAAATGTTTAAGCATTAAATATTAATTAAATTTAATTAAAAATTAATTAAAATATTAGTTTTTAAATATTCAAGATAACTTAAAATATATTATATATTTTAAAGTAAATTTTAAATTAAAGATAATCAAAATATGATCAATTTGATATATTATATGTTATTTTTGGATGGAAATTGATTTTTTATTGAATTAATAAAGTTTTATTAATTAAAATAGATTTAAAACTAATTACAATCAATTTAATTTAAAAATGGCGGCGAGATGACATGTAGCAGAGCCTTATTGGGCAGAGCATACCACGGGCAATCATTGGTAATGATTATGCCACCGCACAATCATTGCCAATGATTATAATAGTGCAAAAATCAGTGCCACGACACTTAACCACATAAGCCTGGATTATATGTCGTCTGATCTTCCATGGTTTAAATAAATGGCTCTGATCAAGCCATACAAAAAGAGTATTCATTGGATCAGATCCACGGTCGAACAAAACCATATAACAGTATAATTATAACCATTGATCTCAAGATGAATGACTCAAAAGATGTGTAGTTAATGCACTAGTGAACTAAAGCCCTAGAACTCATTTTTTGGCTTGTTCTCTCAAAAGGATAAACTAAATAAATTAAAAATTTAAACCTAGCTGGTTATAATGAACCGAAATTTTCTGGAGTACATTTGAGAGCTTAAAAATAACTATTCACAATGCTAATTAAAGCTAAGTGTCTTAAACTAGGGTTAGGTTTTTACCTCAATCCAACTAGTGGATCTAAAAGATCTTTAATTCTTTTAGATTGTTGACTATCCACATATGTTTCCCCTATTGAAATCATGGTCTGATAAGCTGTAGATTGAGAGGTCTCGACCATGGATGGATTTAAGCTTCTGCTTGTTGGAGATCTCATTGGCGACGGGTTTGACCGACTGATCTTAACTTGGATAATATTTTTGAGAGTGTCTTGATTAAAAACAAAATAAAACCTAGCTCTGGGAAGTTCTTAGTAGTGAGAGATTAAGTCTTAAAAGATTGAGCTCATTTTTAGGTCTTTTGCTCAGTTTAAATGCCCTGGCTCAATGTGGATAGCTGGGATTGATTGGAAAGTCTACTTGATTCTTGCCATCCTTCCAAAGGTTATTGAGATGGCAGAGAATAAAAGGATGATAGTACATCCTAGTGTTGCAAATTTGGTTTTGATGATGACAAACATGTTTCTAGTGTGTTTTGCTTGGCTAATCTGTTTCAGGCACAAAAGATCACGAGCCACTCAAGCCAACTCAAGATCGGGTCCAAGTGTGTCAAATGTATGATTTTTCTTTTTATTGAGTCAATTGTAATGTAACTGATTCCCTAGCTAAGTAACCTTGCACACACACAGTCAGGGAGAGAGCTTGAGTGAATTAGAGTTTCTATTAAAATTTTTGTTCAGATCGTCCTGGACGATCTCCACATCATCCTGGACGATCCAGTTAAAACAGAAACCCTAATTAGGGTGACTAAGTTAAGAGGGTCTGATTGAGCAGATCGTCCTGGACGATCTCCTGATCGTACGGGATGATATTCCCAAATCAGAAATTCTCAGCCGCCAGATCAAGTTAGGCAAGTTCTTATTTTTAGATACTTGGTTTGATCGTCCCGGACGATACGTGTATCGTCCCGGACGATCCAGTACAATCATGCCTAATTTAATCTGTTAATTAAGGAAAGCAATTTATTTTTGGTTGATACGATCATATCATCCTGGACGATCGCAGGATCGTCCCGGTCGATCATGATCGTTTAGTACATTTCAGCTGTACGACCCGAACTGTGTTCAGGACGATTTGGGGCCTTTTTGAACTAATCGTACCGGACGATGACCCTATCGTCCGGGACGATCAAGTCATTTTTGGTCGTCCAGCACAGATTTCTCTGGACGACCTGAACTGTCTTCTGGACGATTTCCCTCAATTTGCACTAATCATCCCGGACGATCGCAGTATCGTACGGGACGATATGAATAACTTTTTTTACTGATCATCCAGAAGAGCCTAATCGTCCAGGCTGAAACAGCTGAATTTGAACTGATCGTACAGGACGATCTACCGATCGTCCTGGATGATCTTGGCCGACCAGTTGAGATTTAGGGCAAATTTTAAGCCCTCCTTTAAAAGAACTTTTTCCAATTTTTAAAAATATCTTTTGCTGCCTTCCTTCCCTGAGAAACCCTAGAGAGAGAGAGAGTTGGGAGAGAGAGAGAAGATCTTGTGAGGGGGAGTTAGTGAGGGATTCACTAAGGTTGCTCCGAGCACGGATCAGAGTCATCTTCTCCGCTCGTCGTCTTTCGTCTAGTCAGTGTTCGTCGTGGGAGGATCGTTCGTAAGAAGATCCGGGGTTCTCTGCCCGCTTCAGGTGGAAGCAAAAGGAGTTCGAAGGTTCTCTGCCTGCTTCAGGAGGAAGCGAAAGGAGTTCGAAGGTTCTCTGCCTGCTTCAGGAGGAAGCGAAAGGAGGTCAGGTTCTCTGCCTCACCGCGTGGTGAAAAGGAGGTTTTTTGTACATGCTTCTCCGCCTTGCTGTGGGAGCAAAAGGAGAGACACTTTTGTTTAGTGCAATACCCGGAGGGGAGGCTCCGGGGAGTGGACGTAGGTCAAGTTGATCGAACCACTATAAAATCTGGTTTGCTTTTTTGATTCAGTTTTGCACTTTACTTTTCTGATATTAACTGCTTGGGTGAATATCTTTGATTGATCTTTTTATCGTTGTTTTAATTCATTTCCGCTGCACGTTATAAAAAGATTTTCATTGTTATCGTGAAATTTTTAAATAACCAATTCACCCCCCCCTCTTGGTTAGCCTCGGGACTAGTTCACTAGGGCTTAACATCCCTATCGAACTTTCAAGTGGTATCAGAGCGGGATTCAAAATTTAGGTTTAAAAACTTTTGAATTTGATCCATGGCTAACTGTAATAATCGTAATACTGCTGAAGGATATTCTATTACAAGACCACCGTTGTTTGATAATATTCCTTTTGATTTTTGGAAAACACGCATGTCTACTTTTCTACAGTCTATTGATTATCGCATGTGGATGTTAGTTAAGGATGGATACGAACCACCTTTTAGACTGATTAACAATGTGAAAACTGAACTGCCTTTTACTGATTGGACGTTTGATGATCGTGATTTAGCACAGTTAAATGCAAAATGCTTGAACTGTTTCTTTTGTGCTTTAAAATCCGAAGACTATATGCGTGTTTCTACTTGTACAACGGGAAAGGAAATCTGAGATAGATTATGCATAACATACGAAGGTACAACTGAAGTCAAACAGTCTAGGTTAAACATCTTGTTACATGATTACGAACTTTTTCGCATGAAACCTAGTGAGACTATTTCAGAAATGTACACAAGGTTCACTCAGATTGTTACCTCTTTGCATGTTCTAGGTAGAGAACTTACTAACTACGAAAGAGTGAGTAAAATTCTAAGATGTTTGCCTGCTTCTTATGATACTAAGATTACTGCTATTACTGAATCTAAAGATTTAAACACTTACTCTATTGACAGCTTACTTGGATCACTTATTGCTTACGAGCAAGGGGTGAACCAAAGGCAACTTGATGCAGGTGAACGCAAGAAAGAGAAGACAGTGGCACTAAAGGCCAAGGATTCAGATGCTAGCACTTTCGAGTCTGATAGTGATGATGTTGCCTTAATCACAAGGCAATTCAAAAGCTTTCTAAGGAAGAAACATAAGAACTATAAGAAGTGGAATAAGGGTAAGTCCAATAAAAATTTTAAGAGTTCATCTGGATCTGTTTGTTTTGAATGCAGGAAGCCTGGACACATAAAGGCTGAATGTCCTACACTTAAAGCTCACCCAAGCAAGGAGAAGGGTGAGGAGAAACCAGTGTTCAGAAAGGACAAGAAGCGGATTCAGAAGGCATTCTGGGCAGACTCTGCATCCGACTCTTCTGAGACTGAAGCTGAAGAGGAGGAAACAAACTTGTGTCTTATGGCTGATGATCACCCTGATCAGTCGGATCAGGAAGAGGTATGTGAGCTTACCTACGATCAATTATTTGAAGTTTCTGAAAGAATTCATACATCGTATAGGAAGCTTAAGAAAACTCATGCAAGTTTGAAATTAGATTACTTAACTTTGCAAAAAGAGCATGATTCTGTAGTTAAAGATCATTCCACACTTGATTCCAATCACATGTCCTTGCTTGATGAATTCGATGATTTGAACAAAAAATATTCTGATTTAACTATTGAGCATGATTTGTTAAAAACATCGCATGTTGAATTAAAAGTTGTTTTTAAGAAAGTGAATGATATGGCATGTGAGTTAGAAATTAATGAAAGTGCAAGAACTTTTGAAATTGCAAGTTTAAATAAACATATTGAGTTTTTGAAAGTAAAGATCAGTACTTTTGAAAAGAACAAAATACCGCCTACTTTTGAACAGTTTTATGCACCACCACCTTTTGAAAAATCTGTTGCAAGTTCTTCAAAGCATGTTTCATATACATCTAGGAAGAGGCATTATCATCCACGTAGATTAGTTAACCCTTTTCCTGGTGTTAGATGTTTTTCATGTGGCATGTTAGGACATATTTCTCACACCTGCACTGTTCACCGTAGTACACATTGGGTGTGGAAACCCAAACTGCCTGTTTCACAGCACAGCACGCATGCATTGCATTCTTTTTTTCATAAGAAGGAACCCAAACCTGTTTGATTTCCTAAGACTGACATTTGATACTTTTGTAGGTGTGCTCTCACACAAGACCTCGTGAGAGCATGTGGTACCTGGACAGCGGATGTTCTAGACATATGACTAGAGATGCAAATAAGTTCATTTCACTGGAGGCCAGAGCTGGAGGCAAGGTTACACTTGGAGATAACACCACCAGGAAGGTGGTAGGCACAGGTATAATTGATGATTCAAAGAACTTTATGATTGATAATGTTTTGCTTGTAGATGGACTGAAACACAACCTGCTGAGCATCAGTCAACTCTGTGACAAGGGATACAGCATCAAATTCCTGCCCACTGGCTGCATTTTAAGCTTAAATGATGAAGTTGTTTTGCAGGGGCAAAGGATCAACAACGTCTACAAGCTGGATGTAAGTAGCATTAAATCTGATAATTCAATTTGCTTAAAAACTGCTGCTGATGAGTCTTGGTTATGGCATAGGAGATTGTGTCATGCCAGTATGAAAACCCTTAGGAGAGTCACCCAAAAGGACTTAGTTAGAGGTGTGCCCAAGCTTAAGTTCACTAAGGATCACCTGTGTGATGCCTGTCAGTTGGGGAAGCAAGTCCAGTCCTCTTTTCACTCTGTTAAGGATATTAGCACCTCTAGACCTTTAGAAGTTCTTCACATGGACCTCTTTGGACCCATTAGCACTGCCAGCTTAGGGGGGAGAGTCTATGGTTTTGTGATTGTAGATGATTATTCGAGGTTCACTTGGGTTAAGTTTTTGTCACATAAATCTGAGTCATTTGATGAGTTTAGATCCTTCTCTACTTGGATTCAGAAGAAGTTAGGATGTGAGATTATTACCATCCATAATGATCGCGGAGGGGAGTTTGAAAATGAAAGATTTGGAAGTTTTTGTGAGGAGCATGAGATTAGTCATAATTTTTCAGCTCCTAGGACCCCTCAGCAGAACGAGGTAGCTGAAAGGAAGAACAGGACCTTAGTGGAAGCCGCTAGAGCCATGCTTGCCGAGTATTCACTTCCAAAATACTTTTGGGCTGAAGCGGTGAACACTGCCTGTTATGTGCTGAATAGGGTGAATGTGAGAGTCAAACTGAACAAGACACCTTATGAGATCATTAAGGGTAGAACTCCAAATCTGTCCCACCTCCATGTCTTTGGTTGTAAAGTTTTCATTCTGAACAACGGGAAGTCACCCTTAGGAAAATTTGACCCCAAATATGATGAAGGAGTGTTCTTAGGATATTCAAGTGTGGGGAAATCGTTTAGGGTGTTCAATAGGAGGACTTTGGTGGTGGAAGAAACAACCCATGTAGTGTTTGATGAATCTGATCCTAAGGAGTCTAGATCTGAAGTTGAATATGAAGAGATTATTGAGGTTACCCAAGGAGTTGGAAATACAAATTTGGAGGAAAGGGAAGAACCTCAAACCGAGTTGCCTAGAGATTGGAGATATTCTTCGAGTCATCCTAAAGAACTGATCTTAGGAGACCCTTTTGAAGGTGTTAGGACTAGGCATGGACTTAGGAAGGAAGTAAACCATTCTGCCTTTATCTCAATGACTGAACCCACCAACATCAATCAAGCCCTGTCGGATGAATTTTGGATTTTAGCTATGCAGGAAGAATTGAATCAATTTGTAAGGAATGATGTTTGGGAGTTAGTAGAAAGACCTAAAAATCAAAGTATTGTGGAAACCAAGTGGGTATTTAAGAATAAGATGAATGATTCTGGTGTGGTGGTGAGAAATAAGGCAAGATTGGTGGCTAAGGGGTATAATCAGATAGAAGGGATTGATTTTGAGGAGACTTTTGCCCCTGTAGCTAGATTGGAAGCCACTAGAGTGCTACTAGCCTTTGCCTGTTATAAGGGATTTAAGCTGTTTCAAATGGATGTTAAGAGTGCCTTTTTAAATGGGGTAATTAAAGAAGATGTATTTGTAGAACAACCCCCAAGTTTTGAGAGTTCCCAATATCCAAGTCATGTCTATAAATTAAAAAAGGCCTTATATGGATTGAAACAGGCACCCAGAGCTTGGTATGAGAGGCTTAGCACATTCCTGTTAGAAAGAGAGTTTGTTAAGATGAGCGTAGACACCACCCTTTTTCTGAGGAGATTAGGGGATGGCTTACTCATTGTCCAGATCTATGTTGATGATATAATTTTTGGATCTTCTGATAAATATTTATGTGAAGAGTTTTCTAAAACGATGAGTAAGGAGTTTGAGATGAGTATGATGGGAGAATTGTCCTACTTTTTGGGGTTTAGCATAAGGCAAACGGATGATGGAACCTTTCTCAATCAATCAAAATACACTAAGGACATTTTGAAGAAATAAGAAATGGACAAAGCCAAGCCAATCAATACTCCCATGCCCTCCTCAGTTCAGTTAGATAAGGATTCAAATGGAAAATCTGTTGATCAGAAGAAGTATAGAGGGATAATAGGTTCACTGCTTTACCTGACTGCTAGCCGACCTGATATCATGTTTAGTGTCTATCTTTGTGCTAGGTTTCAGGCTGATCCTAAAGAGTCCCACCTGACTGCTGTTAAGAGAATTATTAGATATCTTTCAGGAACCCCAAACCTAGGAATTTGGTACCCTAGGCACAGCACCTCTTTTGAGATCATTGGATATTCTGATTCTGATTTTGCTGGGTGTAGGGTGGATAGGAAGAGTTCTTCTGGGACTTATCAATTCATAGGACAGTCGTTAGTCTCCTGGTCCAGTAGAAAATAGAACTCAGTTGCACTTTCCACTGCTGAAGCTGAGTACATTGCCTTAGGAAGCTGTGTGGCCCAAGTTCTTTGGTTGAAGCAACAAGTCTTAGATTTAAGAGTACCTGTTGGCACAATTTCTATTTTGTGTGATAATACTAGTGCCATCTGTATCTCTAAGAATCCAATCCAACATTGTAGGACCAAACACATTGATATTAGGCATCACTTCATTAGGGACCATGTTACAAAAGGGGACATTGAGCTACATCACGTAGCAACTGAAAATCAGCTGGCTGACATATTCACTAAACCACTGGCCTTTGACTCATTCAGCATTTTGAGAACTAGATTAGGAGTGATTGATATAAATGCTTGATTCTGATGACTGCTGATTTATGATTGTTATGATTGGTATTCTGATTTCTGTTAGTTAGTTTTTGTATTCTGTTTTCTGATTTCGGTTAGTTAGTTTTTGTATTCTGATTTCTGATTTCTGTTAGTTAGTTTTGGTATTCTGATTTCTGATTTCTGTTAGTTAGTTTTGATTGGATTATTTGCTTTCAGTTGATTTTATCTCTTCTGCTGATTTCTGTGTTAGCCTTACTATTAGTTTGATTTGAGTATTTACCTTGCTGTGATTTTCTACCTGTTTTTATGCTTTTCAAGATCTGATCACCGCTCACTACTTCTGATGATCTGAATTTTTGACTGGGAGTTTTTACCTTGTTTTGGTTTGGAAGCTGGTAAGCAGCGATTGACTTCGTTGAATCTGTTAAAGGGAAGAAACATTGATAATTGTTTCTCTTCCTCTAACTCCTTTACTGGTGTGTAGTTTCTTTTGAATAAAAATCCTCTTCAAAATTAAAATGTTAGTTTTTAAAATAGAGATTATTTTATCTTCCTACAGTAATCTGCCTCATATCAATAGTGTTTTTCAAAGTCTTGAGTCATTAGTTTGATTTTCTAAACCAAGTGATTGCATTTATCATATGTTGTATGGCTTTTATTTTGTGAATCGTTCTTCCTTACTGTGGAGAGTCATCTCCTATGTCTGGAAGATGATCTCACAGCTGAGACTCTTTAAAGATTATGAAAAGGAGAAAGCTTATAAAAGATGCGCAGTGCGCCAGATAATTTGAAAAAGAGGCATAAAATGAGCCCAGAACTGAAAAGATGCGAAATTACAAAATTGGATACACAAAGTGTATCAAAAATCAAAAGATGCGCAAAGCGCCAACCAATTTGAAAAAGAGGCACAAAATGAGCCCAAAACAAGCTTTCTTCCCTTTCAGATTGTTAAATGTCTTAGAGAAATCTGTGCGCCACTTAATATTTTCAAAAGCTTGAGTTTTGAAAATCCCGATTTCTGATTTTTTACTTTTTAACACTATTATATCAGATATTTTTCTGGAACGAGGCTTGAAAGGATCTCTTTTCAAATCTAATGTCTTTTCTTTTGAATCAGATTTTTGTGTTGAAAGAGGTTTGCATCGATAAGGTGCCCGGGGTCGGAGTTACGAAAGTTGATTATTTCCAACCTTTTCTGGATTTCAGCACTGTCAATCGTCCTGTCATTGGTTTTTGAATCTAAAATCAAGAAAAAATTCTTTCCTGTTTTGTAGTTGTTCTATTTATGCTTTATTTCCATGTTCTGTTTTTCCTCCACCTTTTTGTGATGTCAAAAGGGGGAGTCAGTTGTAGTCGTGTCTGTTTCTATTTTCTGAGTCATGTTTCCTGTATTGTTTTAGCTGTTAAATGAAAATTTAAAAAATGTTTGTTTGTTTGATCTCCTAGTTTACTTTTATTTTCAGACTACTTTATAAATGTTTGCCATCATAAAAAAGGGGGAGATTGTTGCAAATCTGGTTTTGATGATGACAAATATGTTTCCAGTGTATTTTGCTTGGCTAATCTGTTTCAGGCACAAAAGACCGCGAGCCACTCAAGCCAACTCAAGATCGGGTCCAAGTGTGTCAAATGTATGATTTTTCTTTTTATTGATTCAATTGTAATGTAACTGATTCCCTAGCTAAGTAACCTTACACACACACACTCAGGGAGAGAGATTGAGTGAATTAGAGTTTCTGTTAAAATTTTTGTTCAGATCGTCCTGGACGATCTACACATCGTCCTGGACGATCCAGTTAAAACAGAAACCCTAATTAGGGCTACTAAGTTAAGAGGGTCTGATTGAGCAGATCGTCCTGGACGATCTTCTGATCGTACGGGATGATATTCCCAAATCAGAAATTCTCAGCCGCCAGATCAAGTTAGGCAAGTTCTTATTTTTAGATACTTGGTCTGATCGTCCCGGACGATACGTGTATCGTCCCGGACGATCCAGAACAATCATGCCTAATTTAATCTGGTAATTAAGGAAAGCAATTTATTTTTGGTTGATACGATCATATCGTCCTAGACGATCGCAGGATCATCCCGGACGATCATGATCGTTTAGTACATTTCAGCTGTACGACCCGAACTGTGTTCAGGACGATTTGAGGCCTTTTTGAACTAATCGTACCGGACGATGACCCTATCGTTCGGGACGATCAAGTCATTTTTGGTCGTCCAGCACAGATTTCTCTGGACGACCCGAACTGTCTTCTGGACGATTTCCCTCAATTTGCACTAATCGTCCCGGACGATCACAGTATCGTGCGGGACGATATGAACAACTTTTTCTACTGATCTTCCAGAAGAGCCTAATCATCCAGGCTGAAACAGCTGAATTTGAACTGATCGTACAGGACGATCTACTGATCGTCCTGGACGATCTTGGCTGACCAGTTGAGATTTAGGGCAAATTTTAAGCCCTCCTTTAAAAGAACTTTTTCCAATTTTTAAAAATATCTTTTGCTGCCTTCCTTCCCTAAGAAACCTTAGAGAGAGAGAGTTTGGAGAGAGAGAGAAGATCTTGTGAGGGGGAGTTAGTGAGGGATTCACTAAGGTTGCTCCGAGCACGGATCAGAGTCATCTTCTCTGCTCGTCGTCTTTCGTCTAGTCAGTGTTCGTCGTGGGAGGATCGTTCGCAAGAAGATCCGGGGTTCTCTGCCCGCTTCAGGTGGAAGCAAAAGGAGTTCGAAGGTTCTCTGCCTGCTTCAGGAGGAAGCGAAAGGAGTTCGAAGGTTCTCTGCCTGCTTCAGGAGGAAGCGAAAGGAGTTCGAAGGTTCTCTGCCTGCTTCAGGAGGAAGCAAAAGGAGGTCAGGTTCTCTGCCTCACCGCGTGGTGAAAAGGAGGTTTTTTGTACAGGCTTCTCCGCCTTGCTGTGGGAGCAAAAGGAGAGACACTTTTGTTTAGTGCAATACCCGGAGGGGAGGCTCCGGGGAGTGGACGTAGGTCAAGTTGACCGAACCACTATAAAATCTGGTTTGCTTTTCTGATTCAGTTTTGCACTTTACTTTTCTGATATTAACTGCTTGGGTGAATATCTTTGATTGATCTTTTTATCGTTGTTTTAATTCGTTTCCACTGCACGTTATAAAAAGATTTTCATTGTTATCATGAAATTTTTAAATAACCAATTCACCCCCCCTCTTGGTTAGCCTCGGGACTAGTTCACTAGGGCTTAACATCCCTATCGAACTTTCACCTAGGTGGAAAGCTATTTGGTCCCCCCATAGGCTTGTGGGAGTGATCCAAGTCATTGGATATTAATCTAAAGGCTATGAATGACTTAAGAAGATTCCAGAAGGGGATTAAGGCTGGAGTGGAGTGGATGGGCTTAAGCATAGGGACTTGACCACTTTGGGGTTTTAAAGACTTGTTGACTAGTTTAATTAGTCAACAGTCAACTTGACAGCTTAGGTGGCATGTGGGAAACCTTGAGTTACTAGAGTGACAAGTTGAAGAGGGTTTGATGCCTAGGGGTGAGGCTTGAAGGCATGGAAGGAAGTTTAAGGTAGTTTGGCCAAGTTTAAATGTGTTGACTTGGTCAAAATGACCACGACTTGGCTCATGGTACATTTGGCAAGGTTCAAGGCATTAATAGGGATGATTTGAAAGCTTGATAGGGATTTTGTTGGATGCATATAATTTGATCAAGAGAAAGGGAATTTGACCAAACTCAATATGTTGGCTTGGTCAAATTTGTCAAATCTTGACTTATGCTAGGTTTCAAATGATTTGAATATATTTGAAACACCTATTAAAGTGAGATTGATGGTTTTGAAGTTTAGAGAGTTTGAACTGAATGGTTGAGGTATTTTTTAATCCAAATAGGTCAAGGTTTGACCAAACTTTGGCTTGGTTGACCCAGTTAACTATTGATTGGGTCAACAGGTTCACTCAGGTCCAAATTACCAATGAAAATGACCATAAGAGTTTGATAAAGTTTTGAATGAATTTGAGGCTTGATTCAAAGTAGGAAAGCTTTAGGGTTGATCTGGTCAAACTAGGTTGACTTGGTCAATCGGTTGACCTAGGACCTGAGTTTGGGTCCAACCGGTTTGGTTTGATATTTAAAATTTGCTGGAAGTGGCCTCATGTATTTTGGATATCATTTGGCTCAAAATGACTATTTACACCCCTAAGGAGTATTTAAGTCATTTTGACCCTTGGTTAACTAGGGGTCAAAGTGAGTCTACCAAAATATAGTTTAATATTTAACATGACATAATTAAAGGTCTAGAAGTGATTAGAGAGTTTGGAGAAGGCTCTAAGGTTAAAATCTATTGGGTGGCAGGTTTAGTAGCATATGCCATAAATATTTGAAGGTTTTACAGTCTTTAGAAATAGATTTTCTTTCTAAGGCTAGAGACCTTAGAATGGGCTCAAATATTAAAGGTTGCCTTTAGAGATATATCCTATCAATATGCAGTTGATAGACTCTAAATCAGAGGTCAATTGGTTGGGGTTTGAGGTGTTTGAAAAATCATTGGAAAAGGCCTTTAGGAAATAGGTCTTTGGTTCTAGATTTTGGTCTGGGAATCTGGATTTGATTTGAATTTTGGGTTTAAATGCTTAAATTTGAATGATCCATTATTTAGAATCATTTGAATGATCATAAATGATTGGATAGGGTGAAAATTTGATAGAAGGGTGGATCATGTTGAAATCTAAATTAAGGTAGAGATTGATTGAAAGTCAGAATTATTTTAAAGTCTAGACTAGTTTGATATTTAGATTGATTAGAGATCTAGATTGACTTGAGGTCTAGATTAATCTGGAGTCTGGGTTTGATTTGAATCTGGGTTGAATTCATTTGAAGTATGGTTTGATTTGAAGTTTGAATAGATTAAGGTTTGAATTTAAATTCTAGATTAAGGTCATGATTCAGGTTTGGATTAAAGCTTAGGTTCTGGATTGATTTAAATCTAAATTGATCTAAGATCTAGATTAATCCTAGGGTCTGGTTGATCTAGTATCTGGATGGATCTTAAGGTTTGAAGTCTAGGAGAATCCTAGAGTCTAGAAGTCCTAGGGTTTGAGGTCTAACAGAATCCTAGGGTCAAGGAAGGTTCTAGGATTTGGAATCTAAAAGTATCCTAGGGTCTAGATAGATCCTAAGGTCCGAATTAGTCTGTAGGCTAGATTGATCTGGAGTCATGATTGATCTAAAATCTGGGAATGTCTTAGTGACCTCATATAAAAATGAGGTTAATAATGGACCCCCAATATATGTAATAGAATGCAGTTCTATTATACATATTGGTGTTGACCTAATGAAAATATCAAGTCTGGAATTATGATCTAAATGGAAAGAAAAGTTTATCCCTAGAGAATCAGGGTTTAAATTTATATTAGGGTAGTGCCTAAAAAGGCGTACTCTACCAGTAGTAGACTTGATCCTAAGGGAAAGAAGAACCTAGACCCTAAGGAAAAGAAAACCTAGGTGATCGTATAAGAAGGAAGAACTCCTAACTATAGAGGACTAAGTCTGGGTCTTGATTCTAAGAGAAAGGGAAAATGTAACCCTAGAGAATTGAGTTTTTAATAGATACTATGATAGTTCCATGAAGGGGGTCTGGTCCTCATGAAAGAAAGCACGATGACTCACATCTAACCTCAAGGAAAAGGGAACCCAATGATCTTGTGGGAATGAAGCATTGTTTCCCATAGAATATCATATCTAGATTTTTTTTTGAAATTAGTATATTGTCATAGATGGCATGCTCCAGCACTAGTAGATCTTACCCTAAGGTAAGAAAGCATGATGACTCACATCTAACGTTAAGGAAAAGAAAGCTGGAAGATCTTGTGGGAAGGAAGCATTATTTACTACAGAAGATCAAATTTGGATTTTAAAATTTAAAACTATGATGCTGCCTCAGAGGGCGTGCTCCATCACTAGTGGATGATCTTATAGAGAAGAAACTTGCCCTTTATAAAAGATCAAATCTGCATGATCATGTGGGAAGGAAGCATTGCTTTTTATAGAGGATCGGATATGGAATTTGAAAACTAGGATGGTGCCACAGAGGGTGTTATCCATCACATAGAGGATCAAGTTTGGATGATCATGTGGGGAGGAAACTTGCTCCATATAGAGGATCATACCTGGATGATTATATGGGAAAGAAACTTGCTCGACACAAAGGATTGGGTCTAAATTTTGGAATTTGAGATTTGAATTTTGATGATCTTTGAATTTGATTTGATATAGTTTTAAATTTGAAAGGTTTTCTTTTTAATTTGAAATTCAATATGATTTTGAATTTTAATGGTTTGAAATTTGAAATTTTTGAACATGAAGAATTTTCTTTAATGTTAAATTAATACTCATCTGGCATGATACTTCCTGAAGAGCCTTCCCAATATTTAAAAATATCGGGTTGCAATCCTCAGGATAGATCAGTTGATATTTAAAATTCCCTTAAAGATCATCTTAACAACAAAAGGTCATTTTCATGTTGGTTCAAACTCCCCCACCAATCTCTCAATAGGCTAAGATAGGCATCCAAAGAACTAGGACCAAGTCTCCTACTTTGAAAGTTCTATGTTGTGCTATCTTATCATGAGCTTGAGCCATTCATGCTTTGTACACCTTTGAGTTTTGTTGAGCCTTAAATATGATGCTCTGTAGGGCCTCGAGCTCCTCCAATTGGAGTCAGGCACTCTGCTTAGTTGTGATTTAATTTTGAACGATAATTCCCAATGAAGCAAACCACTCCCTAGTGGGATTAACCTTAGACCCAGCATAGAGTGTTATTTTATAAAGAAGGTCTGGAAGGAAAAGATGCTTATGTGCAAGGAGTCACACACATTCCTTAAGGACGAGATTTGAATTTTTATCAGGAGTAAAGGATTTGTTTGTTTTATTTAAAAATTTCCTCTCAACCATTTTTGACCCTATCGGAACGACAAAAAGGAATAAATTCAAAAAAATTATGATTAGTTGAGTGACTCCAACTAACATGAAAATAGTTTAAGGATTTAGGTTTTATTGACCCAGACCAACTTTTGTAGAAACTAAGCTGGGGTCTCCCTTGAATAAATTTTGAAATAAAATCATTTTCAAAATGATTTAAGTTGGATAGAGAAATTTGATCTTTTCAATTTTCTTGCATAGATTTTTTTTATCTAGTTGATAATCAATACATGATGATAAATCTAAATTCAAGACTTTTAAAGTCAACAAGTCAAAGGTGGTTGAGTTTTTTCTTCTGAGATTTAAGGGTTTAAAGGAGGGAAGCCTCTTACTCTTCTTATCTTTTTTTTTCTTGGTAGCGCACTTTGTGCATCTTCTGAATTTGTGATGTGCTTTGCACATTTTTTTTTACTTTTGGTGTACTTCATATATTTCTTGATTTTGGTGTACTTTGTGCATCTTTTAATTTCAATTGATTTTGAGAAGAGGCTTCACCTTTTTTATTTGAATGCCAGGATTATATCTCAAGTATAAGAGAAGAAAACTTTTTCTCTTATGCAAGGAAGGATAATCCTCAAAGCGAACCCAATCATTTTGATATTGGTGATAGCTTAACTTTAAAAATCATTGAATAGACTCAAAGCATGCAAAGGATGCCTATTAAGATAGAAAATTTGCTAGATAATTGAACAATTTTAATTTCAAAAATCAACTTAAGTTTGATACGGATTTTAATTCAATAGTTAAAAGAACCCATAGAAGTCATGGGAGGGAGGGGCATCTAACCATCTGGTCAAGTCAACTACAACTCTCTAATGCTTGAGATTTAATATAGAGGTCAATTTTCATTAAAAAGATGAATCAACTTGTCTTGAAAATCTGGATCAAGTACACTTAAGAAATTATATATTTTCCTTAAAAGTTGCAAGTCTAGGTGGCAAGAACCTATTAGTATATAATTAAATTCCTATAATCTCTTTAGAGGGAGATGAAAGTTGATTAGGAATGTTAAGCCCTTATTAACTAGTCCCAAGGCTAACCAAAAGGGGGGTGAAATGGATATTTAAAAACTTCTTTAAACAAAAAGAAAAATCTTTTTATATCTTGCAGTGAAAAAAAATTAAATCAATAATAAAAAGATCAATAAGAGATTTCACCCAAGTAGTTAATTGCAGTAAAATAAAGTGCAAAAAATAATCAGAAAGAACACACTAGATTTATAGTGGTTCGGTCCAACCTGACCTACGTCCACTCCTCAGAGGCACCCTCCGAGGTTGTATAACACCTTTAGTGACTCTTCTTTAGCCCCACAGCTAGGTGGAGAAGCCCTCACAAAATCACTTTCACCTTCCCCGGTGCGACGGAGTAGCCGGGTCCTTTGACACCACAGAGATCTTCTTCTTCCTAAAACTTCCCTCGAGATGACCCTTGAATCTGATGGTACTTAGGTGCAAGCTTGCTGGAGCAACCGTGTGAACCCCCTCGCACTCCCTCGAAAATCCCCCTTCCAAGGCTCTTCTCCTTCTCAAACTCCACCCTTTCCACTCTCACTTTCAAGCTCTCTCTTCAAGTTTTCTCCAGAAGAAATAAAGCCTCAATGGCTGCCAAAGATGCCTATCAAGTGCCATGAGAAAGCTTAAAAAGAGAGCTCCAAAAACCCTTCCAAATTTGTTCTAGTGGCAAAGATTATCCAGGATGATCGTAGGATCGTCCAGGATGATGTGCTCTAAAAGACAGTTTCAGAAAACCCTAAAAACATAATTCTACCACCAAAGATCATCCAGGATAATCGCATGATCGTCTAAGACGATGTGCAAAATTTGACCTGATAGACCTGAACGATCCCAGGATAGTCCAGGATGATCAGTACAAATTTTGCACAAATCCTCTCATACGATATACAGATCATCCAGGACGATCAGAATATCAAAATATGCATATTTGACTAAATAATCAAAGGATTAATTTAGGCAACATTATCATAGATCGTGCAGTGTGATATGGATCAACCTGGATGATTAAACTAAAATTTGAATCTTAAATCCTTGCCTAAATTATCATGGAGGCTAGGGTTTTGAGATTGTAATGGATCATCCGGGATGATTAGTTTAATGAACAGATCATCCAGGACGATCATATGATCGTCCAGTATGATTTAATCAAAAGTTAAATTTCTTGTTTTGACTAGATCTCACTCCCCCTGAGTATGTGTGTATATGGTCACAAGCAAGCATACACCCTTACAGGACTTGACTCAAGAAAACAAAAAGTACATCAAGAGATATTACAAATATCATCATATTATAACCTATTCTACCCATTCTTGAGCCTTAAAATTTTGTTGGAAGGTGCATGCTATTCCTGAAAAGTTAGAATACACACAAACAAATATATATTAAAAATACTAGGAGATATGAGCTATAATGTTTGTTATCATCAAAATAAGAACTCGTGAGCCCGAGTCGCAACAATCTCCCCCTTTTTGATGATGGTAAACATTACTGGTTGAATTTGCAAACAAAAAGCATTTTCTCCTAATCTCCCCCTCACTAAGAAAAGACTTTTTAAAATTGGGAGAAACATTTTTTTTAATTATTAAAAAAAACTACACAAATACAATGAATAAAAATAAACTTCACAAATACAAAAGTACATTCTCCTCCTTTGACATTATCTAAAAGAAGAGGAGTATAGAAAAATAAAATAGAAAAAATAGACTAAAAGATCGAATACGGTCCCAGATTTGGTTAATTTTTTTTTTTAAATTATTTTGAAATATCAAGAATTTTCTTGTAATGAGAAAGTTACCTCTTGATTTTATTCAAACGCTTACTAAGGCATGTATTGTCTACTCATAACCCAGAAAGGTTAGAAATTTAGAAATTATCAATCCAATCTCAGGTTTTAAAAAGGCTAAAAAACTTTTTAAGCCAATATCTAAATCAAGGAAGAAATTAGATAAGGAAACAAAAATCTTTTCAAAACTCTTTTCATGAAATATATCTAATAGAAGATTTATGCAAAGTAATGAATTATAAATCATGATTTTCAAACTTAAGTAACGAACTTATTAAAAAGATATATGGGTTTTCTAAACTTTAGAGATTTATAAGAAGGGAAGCTAACTTTTTGTGGGCTCATTTTATGCCTCTTTTCATTTTGATGCTCTTTATGCATCTTTTAATTTTTGATACACTCTGTTTATCTTTTCAATTCGACGACATTGCGCATCTTTTCAGCGTTGGGCTCATTTTGTGCCTCTTTTGATTTTTGTAATTTACCTCCTTTCTAAATCTTTAAAATCATCAAACCTTATTCTTATGATGAAGACGAACAACTTGATTAAAATAATCTTTGAAGTAGGTTCATTAACTTGCAAAAGATCTCTATGAGATAAACAAAATGTAGGGAGATGAAAAGATTCAATTTCAAAAACCAATTTATAATATAAAATAGATTTTGAATCAAAAGTGATATAGCCTTATACAAAGAAATGAGATAGAGAGACAAAATCATGAGTTTTTTTTCTTTGTCTAATTTTAGAGAAATCAACCATAACTTACATAAAATTTTTAGAATAATAGAAGGTAAAATTTTCATTTTTAGAAAACATGATCTTTGAAAAATAATTTTAATTTTCTAAAAAGTAATTGATAAAATAGGTAATATGTGTGTGCTGATTAGAGAAACTACACAAACAACATAAAAACTAATTTTAAAAATTTGAAAGAAAATAAAAAAATAAGAAAAATAGAAATAAAATAAAAAAAATAACAGCTAAAAATAAAAACAAAAGTATAACAAAAAAGTAAAAACATAAACACAAACACATAAGTAAAACATTAATTCACATCATCTCGTTCCTGGTCTGATGATTCAGAAGCTAGGTTTACCTAGGAGATTTTTTGCTTTGCATTATTTGCCCTTATTACAATTTGCTTGGCTTTACCCTTTTCCTTTTTAGGAAGGGTTTTTAAGTTCGGGCACAGATTTTTCATATGTCCAGGTTTTCTACATCCAAAGAAAATAACATTAGAGGAAATCTTAATATTTTTACCTTTTTTTATCTTTGTTCCACTTTTGTTGATGTTTATGTTTGTGCTTTGAGTCACTTTCATCAATGTCTTTTATTTTCAGTACTATAATTTCACCTACATCCAATAGCTTTTGACCCAAACTTTGCTCGTAGGCAATGAGTGAGCCAATCAAATTATCAATAGAATATTCATTCAACTTTTTTGATTTAGAAATAGCAGTAACTTTGGCATCAAATATATCAAGTAAACAACATAGAATTTTATTAACCTTTTCAAAGTTTGAAAATTCTTTACCTAAAGCATGTAATGATGTCACAATTTGAGTAAATCTAGTATACATGTCTAAGATCGTGTCATAAGGTTTCATTCTAAAAAGTTTATAATCATGCATTAGAATATTCAACTTAGATTGCTTAACTTCACTAGTTCCTTCATATGTAATGCATAGTTTATCCCAAATTTCTTTGTAGTAGTACATGTAGATATTATCATGCAATCATCAGAATTTAAAGTATAAAAAAAATAATTCAAATATTTAGCATTTAATTGAGCATTGATCTGATCTACTCTACTCCATTCTAAAAAAGGAATATTTTTTGTGATTTCATTTATAATACGTGATGGTACAGAATAACCAGTTTGAATCATATGCTATATGAGATAATCTACTGATTTTAAGAAAGTAGACATAAAAATTTTCCCAAAATCAAAAGTAATATTTTCAAATAAAGGTGATCGGGTGATTGAGTATCCTTCCGTAACATAACGATTTCCAAAATTAGCCATGGATCAAATTCAAAAGTTTTTTAAAACTTGATTTTATGAATCCTGCTCTGATACCACTTGAAAGTTTGTTAGGGATGTTAAGCCCTTATTTACTAGTCCCAAGGCTAACCAAGAGGGGGGTGAATTAGATATTTTAAAACTTCTTTAAACAAAAAAAAAATCTTTTTATATCTTGCAGTGGAAGAAAATTAAATCAATAATAAAAAGATCAATCAGAGATTTTACCCAAGTAGTTAATCACAGTAAAATAAAGTGCAAAAAATAATCAGAAAGAACACACCAGATTTATAGTGGTTCGGTCCAACCTGACCTACGTAAACTCCTCGAAGGCACCCTCTGAATATTGCACGACAGCTTTAGTGACTTTCTTTTAGCCCTCACAGCTAGGTAGAGAATCCCTTACAAAATCACTTTCACCTTCCCCGGTGCGGCAGAGTAGCCGGGTCCTTCGACACCACAGAGATCTTCTTCTTCCCAAAACTTCCCTCAAGATGACCCTTGAATCCAATGGTACTTTGGTGCAAGCTTGCCGGAGCAACCATGTGAACCCCCTCACACTCCCTCAAAAATGCCCCTTCCAAGGCTCTTCTCCCTGTCAAACTCCACCCTTTCCACTCTCCCTTTGAAGCTCTCTCTTCAAGTTTTCTCCATAAGAAATGAAGCTTCAATGGCTACCAAAGGCACCTATCAAGTGCCTTGAGAATTCTTAAAAAGAGAGCTCCAAAAACCCTTCCAAATTAGTTCTGGTGGCAAAGATTATCCAGGACGATCGCAGGATCATCCAGGACGATGTGCTCCATAAGATGGCTTCAGAAAACCCTAAAATACAATTTTGTCACAAAAGATCATCCAGGATGATCACAGGATCATCTAGGATGATGTGCAGAATTTGACCTAATAGTCCTGGACGATCCCATGATAGTCTAGGACGATCCTATGATAGTCCAGGATGATCAATATAAATTTTGCATAAATCTTCCCATACGATATACAGATCATCCAAGACGATCAGAATATTAAAATATCTATATTTGATTGAATAATCAAAAGATTAATTTAGACAAAATTATCATAGATCGTTTAGTATGATATGGATAATCCTGAACGATTAGACTAAAATTTGAATCTTAAATCCTTGCCTAAATTGTCATGGTGGCTAGGGTTTTGAGATCATAATGGATCATCCAGGATGATATAAATATCATCCGGGATGATTAATTTAATGAACAGATCATCCAGTATAATCATATGATCGTCCAGTATGATTTGTTCAAAAGTTAAACTTCTTATTTTGACTAGATCTCACTCCCCCTGAGTATGTGTGTATATGGTCACAAGCAAGCATACACCCTTACAGGACTTGACTCAAGAAAACAAAAAGTACATCAAGAGATATTATAAATATCATCACATCATAACCTATTCTACCCATTCTTGTGCCTTGAAACTTTGTTGGAAGGTGCATGCTATTCCTGAAAAGTTAGTATACACATAAATAAATATATATTGAAAATACTAGGAGATGTGAGCCATAATGTTTGTTATCATCAAAATAAGAACTTGTGAGCCTGAGTCACAACAGAAGAGATTATTATGGAGTCTGCACTATCCCTAGAAGATGCTGCATCATTTTAACCAAAAGATTTATCATGATAAGACCCCTTTGAAAGTTAAACTTCAACGGTATCACTATCTGATATAATCTTAGATTATTTCTCCCTCTCTTATTACTAGTGACCTAGTGATTAAGAGAGTGGCACCCTAAGTGGTTTCTACATGTCCTCCTCTAAAGATGATTTAGTGGGACGCGTATAGTAATGTGCCTTAACATCCTCTAGTAAAGTGGACGGGTCATATCCTTCGACTGGGGGCCTTTGGCATATTGCTGGTGATTGCTCAGTTTTAGCTTGATTGATCCTTTCTGTGCAATAGTCAAAAAGGTATAGTAGGGGTCGTGCTACTCTTCTCGCAACCTCCCTCCTTTGGGCAATAGGAAGAGGGTGGAAATGATATCCACTAAGGAGGGGCTACGTATAGGGAGCAATGAATTCTTGATTGGCCTCTGGTTTGACTTGATTTAAGGCTTCAGACTCAGTAATTTTTCTAGCCTTAATGACCTTCTTTCTGACCCTTCGAAAGTAGTTCTTCTTCTGCCTCTTGTTAGCAAAGGTGGAGCTAAAACTTGACCTGATCTCCGACACAGATGGTCCTTCATCAGTGTTCATTAATTTTTGGCTCTTATCCTCCTTAGTAAAGGATACAATAGGCAAGGGGGCGACAACAGCCTCCATATTAGAGATGGGGGAGTTAGCTCCCGACCCTACAGTAACTTCCACCGAGGGAAAATCCTTTTGTGTTCTAGCAGCGAGATCTATGATTATTTCTCCATTAACTTAATGCTTCAAGTTTTGAAACTCTATTCTAAACTGAATTAAACTACCACAGATGATTTCTTTTGTGATCAAGTTCCTATCTAGGGAGAAGACAAGTTTCCCAGCCATTTGAGTATGCTTGATTTCCTGAAATTAAAGGAAGGTGATATGAGTTAGTTATTTTGAAATGGATTTTATATTTAAGCTTGATTAATTTTCTTTGAATTTTATCACTCATCATATTAAGTTTTGACTGAATATGAGGGTTCATAAAATTGGCAAAGAAGTCTTAAGGATTGGAATTTACTCTTTCATCCCACCAATTTACTTGGAGGTGGAATATCTAAGCATTGATTTGAATTTGAAATCAAAATTGAACTTGAATTTGAAATGGAAATCAAGTTTAAACTTCAGGTTGAAATTGTATTTGGACTTAAAGTTGGATTTGAATATGAACTTGAGGTTGGAATTGAAAGGATCTTCTTCAAATTTTAAAACCCAACATATTGAGTTTCACTCAAATATGCAAGTTTATAAAAATTAAAAACAAAATCACAGGAATTGGGCTCGACTCTTTTCATTTCCCTAATTGACATGGGTTGAAATGTCAAAGTCGGGATTTGTATTTGCAATCAAATTTGAAGTTGAGTTTGAAGTTGAAATCAAACTTGAACTTAAAGTTGAAGTTGAATTTGGACTAGAGGTAGAAATTGAACTGATCTTCTTTAAATTTTGAAACTCAACAGATTGAGTTTGACTCACCATTTAGGTTTACAAAAATTGACATGAAAATCCAAAATTGGACTTGATTCTTTCACCCCACCAATTGAATTGGGGGCAAAATGTTTATACCTGAATTTGATAGAAGTATTGAATTTTGAAATTGGAATTGATTTGAATGATTTTTGAAAAAAAATTGAATTTTTGAAAATTGACAAAATCTCCTTGAGTCTTTGAAACCTAATATGTTAACTTTACATTCAATATAAAGGTTAATAAATTGACGAAAAGATTAGAGGGATTGGCATGACTCTTTTATCCCACTGACTGGCTTGGGGATAAAATGTCAAAGCTTGGATTTGATTGAATTTTGAAATGGATTTTGAAAAGGATTTGAGATTACGTTACATACGTCAATCTATAAGGGAATGTCATAGAAAACATATTACAATGGTGATTGATTTTAATTTATTTTTTGAAGGTTTGAAAGAATTTCCTTCACTTTTGAAACTCAAAATGTTGAGTTTTATTCTCAACATAATGGTCAACAAAAATTAAGAGAAAATCTAGAGATCTTGACTTGACTCTTCAAAAGCCGGGATTTGATTGAGAATCTAAGTTTGAATTGTATATGTTATCTACAAGAGAATATTACAGAAAAGCATATATAACGACGATCTTGAATTAAAAGATTGAAAAGATTTTTGAATGTCTGAAGGTTTGATAGGATTTTCTTTAAATTTCAAAACTCAGTCTATTAAGTTTATACTCAACATAGAGCTTACAAAATTGGAGAATAAATTGAGAAAAATTGGGGCTTAACTCTTTCATCCTACTGAGTGACTCAGTGGTGGAATATCTAGACCCCTGATTCAATTAAAGAAATCTGAGATTTGATTTGGATGCTAAAGGATTTTCTATAAATAATGAGAATCGACATAATTTCAGAACATGCAGTTCTCAAAAGTTATAGAAGGATTTTAAAAGGATTGGCCTTGACTCTTTCACTCTACCAATCAACTTGGAGGTAAAATATCTTAGCCCAGATCTTACTTAAAGATTTGAACTTAGATTTTGAAACTAAAGGAGATTCTATATGTTACAAAACTTAACATACTTGAGATATGATTAAGCATGCAAGTTTGTAATATTTACAAGAGAATTTTGAAAGGATTTGGCTTTACACTTTTGCTGTACTAATAAACATGGAGGCAAAATGTCAAAGCCCAACTTTAACAGAGGTTTCCTACA
The DNA here is from genome assembly GCA_019925795.1 of Dendrobium chrysotoxum. Taxonomy (NCBI): domain Eukaryota; kingdom Viridiplantae; phylum Streptophyta; class Magnoliopsida; order Asparagales; family Orchidaceae; genus Dendrobium; species Dendrobium chrysotoxum. The sequence continues at coordinate 36,882,585 of CM034297.1, forward strand.
CTCACCTCTACTTTGACATGTCATTAATGATGTTGGCCACACTCACCCAAGAGAGAAATGAGCAAAGGGACCAACAGAAGGAAAGATAGTCAAGACTATCGATGCAACAAAATTTATACTGCTATTAAAGATGGAGAGAGAGATTTATCCCCAGAGGAGTCAACAATTTTTTTTGTTTGATTAAAAAAGTGTTGGTTTAAAAAAAGATGAATTATCTTCGTGAGAATTTAAGTCCTTGAATTTTTTAGTTTTGAAATCAAACATGTCATTATGAATAATATATTACCTTAGGAGGCGAACATATCATTCCCTAATGGGTTCAAATTATAAAACTTTGAATTCATCTTAATTATTATAGTCAAACTCAGGAAAGAATCGTATATGACCTTGGAGGGTCAAAATGAAATTTGATCGAGTGTTTGACTATGTTAATTTGGATAAATGTATCATTAATTTTATAATCAAAATTATTATAGTAGAATGATATATCTTCTCAGAGAAAGAAGATATTATTTACTATCAATCATTTGATGATGATAATGATCATCAGATTTGTTTTTTTTCAAAGATAATCAATTAAGGTTTTGAAAAACTTAAATTTAAAAATTTGATCTGGGTTTCTAAATCTTCTATAAGTGCAATCCCTTGTAGTTAATTATAACATAAGAAATTAAAGTTTTCTATGAATACTCTCGATCAAAATAGTGGTAAAAATTTTATTTAAGAATTCAAAGCTTGATATCAAAGGAGGTCAGGATTGGAATTTTCAAATGGGATTGAATCAAGGTTGAAAACTTATTTCTAGAGGTCAAAGGAGAAAAGATAGGTGGTGTTTGGGATTCTAAAATAGTTCAAAAATATCCTAGCCTGTCCTAAGTGTTGGGCTTAAATTCTGGATTGAAAGATATTTAAGTTTGACTTGTTGATTTTATTAGAATGTTGGGATTCAATTCCTGAATGTTGAGGTCATATATCCTGAGCTTGCCTCAAAACCTAAGTCTAAATTAGGCACTTAAAATTAGTAACCTGAATCTAGCTAATATAATGCAGGATCTGGACTTACCTTGACCTAGATTGGGGAGCCAACTAAACCACCTAAGCGCTTTAAAACTATGTGTTTGGTCAATTATGAAAGAGTGGTAGGGACATTTAATTAAGTTAAGTTTAAAGAAAGCGGGGCCAACATCTAGAGCAGGACTTAATTGGCACTTTAATATATATTAGGTAATATGAAACTTAAAATTAAATGCAATTAAGTTTTAGACTCATTTAACTTTTTATCTAATACTATGTGCGCTAGTTGACTCGATTAAATGCTTAAAAAAGACTTAAAAATTGATTTTTCTTAAAAGAATGCACTGCAGCCCCTTGACAGATCTACACCCTCATAGGCTAGGTGGTCTGCCAAAACCCGCAGGAGGGGAGGTGCCTAACAAAGGAAAGAAGATGCAACAAACTGAAAGTTTGTGTAGGTTGTTAGACCATATGGAACTATTCCAAGGCTAACAAAGATGGGGGTGAATTAGTTATTTTAAAAATTTCTTTGATTTGGAAAACCTTTTTCATTCTTATAAATAATTAAATCATTATTCTTAAAATATGCAGTTGTTTAGATATGATTATCATAAAATATTTTTAAACCACAAATATTAAAGTGCAAAAAATAAAAATGCAGAAAAATTAAAGAGAATAGAAGAACACCAAGCTTTATAGTGGTTTGGTCCAATTAGACTTATGTCCACTCCCTGAAGACTCTTTTTTTAGGTATTACACTAAATACGAGTGACTCTCCTTTTTCCCCCACAGTAAGGCAGAGAAGCCTTTACAAACTCTCTTTCATAAATCTGATGTGGCAGAGAACCGTCATTCTTTTTCACCCTCCCGGTGAAGGTAGAGAATAGTCATCCTTTTTCACCCTCCTGGTGAAGGCAGAGAATCATCATCCTCTTTCACCCTCCTGGTGAAGGTAGAGAACCATAATCCTTTTTCACCCTCCAGGTGAAGATAGATAACCTTGATACAATGTTAAAGATTTTCTATCAAGAGACTCCAAATTTGATGGGTAGAAACTTGAAGAAGACAAAGATATCCTCGCTTTGGGCAACCTTTTGAATCCCTCACAACTTCCTCTCACAAGATCTCTCACACTTCTCTGTCATAATCTCTCCCAAACACTCACACTCAATGGCTACTCTCAAGAGAAATTCACAGCAAAGGTCTTGAATGACAGGTTTTACGACTCCTTATATAGAAAATGCATGAAAAACTATCCAAAAACTAAAAAATTCAACTGAATCGACATACGATCGTACTGTACGATCATGGATTGTATCATATAATCAATTTAAAAATAGTCATCATTTGGTACGATCTAGTATGAATACAATTTCATACACGATCAGTCACCTGTACAAATTCAGATCATACTATACGAATAGTTAAAAAATTTCATGTTGTTTGTTTAGTATGATCTAGTATGAACCTCATTTAGTACAGTGTCAGTCATCTGTATGAACTGACATTGCACAGTACGAACAATTTAAAAAATTAGGGCTTTATTTGGTACGAACTGGTATGAACCAAATTTTGTACTCTATTAGTCGTCCATACGAAGCAACATCGTACAGTACGAACAATGAAAAAAAAATCATGTCCAAATTTGAGAAACTGCATTCTGGAGAAAATCATGACCAAATTGAATAGTATGATTGGATATCATACAATATAATTAGTTTTAAAATTTTAAATTTTAAATATCTTTCCCTCTATGTATGTCCACTGTTACCCAATTACAATCACACTTTCTCAGACTCAAGAAATAAAAAAAGAGGTGTTCAGACTCTATTACATGAAATCTTATTCTAACTTGTCTTGAAGTCTTTAGCAGTCTGGAGTAATGTACGATTTCCCTAAAATGTTAGTACACACAAAAACAAACAGAAAATTCAAATATATTCTAGGAGAAATAATGAACTAAGAAAGATAATATTTTGTTATCATAAAAAAATCACAATATTAATTCATGAGTTGCAACAATCTCCACCTTTTTTATGATGACAAAATAATTGTTGTTTGAAAGATAATTTAAAGCAGTTTTCTTCTAGGATCCCCCTCAATAAATGATAAAATAAAAAACATGGGGAATATAACAAAATCATCCTTCTTGGGAATAAAATAAAATCATCCTTCTTCCTTCCTTTTTTTAATTAATACAAATCCAAATCAAAGAAGATTTCAAACTAAATAAAAACAAAAATAAACACAATTCAAACTAATACAAATACAAAAACAAACACAATTCAAACCAATACAAATACAAAAAATAACAAGCATAAGCTTCCTACCCCTTTTAACATCAACAAAAAGAGAGGAAAACAAAATAAGAAATATAGAAAGTCGAAAAAAAGGTAAGATTCTATGGACACATTTGAAAGTGGATAAGAAAAAAACGTGACCATTTTACAAAAACCACATTAAATCCTTGATGTAAACGCGTGGTTTAAATCAAAGAACAAATAAGATATGAAAAGTTGACCAAGTTTAATGTTCGCTCTAGATAGCTAAAATATCAAATAGAATGATTATCATAAAATTAATAAAAAAAAATAATTAGTTTCAAATTCAACAGTTGAAATTATTGTTAACTACATGGATTTTTCTAAGAATTGGAGATATAGAGGAAAGAACAAAATGAAGTGTGGACTCATTTTATGCCTATTTATCAACAAGGATTGATACTTTTGCTTGGCTAACATTGCACATCTTTTGATGTTGAATTTTATTTGGTGAACATTGCGCATCTTCTCATGTTGGGCTAATTTTGTGCATGTTTTCAAATTTGACACACTTTGTGCATCTTTTGATATTTTGTTCTTTCCATAACATAAACCAGCAAATCTTAGCTTGTGTGATTATCTTCCAAAAAAAGAATAAATTTTCACGTATAAGGAAGATTAAACCATAAAACAAAACTCAATTGATAGGACTAAGATCAACATATTGTGCAAGAAAATAAAAGAAAAATAAGTTATTCTCTTTGCAACAGTTATAGCTATAAGATAAAGATCTATTAGAACATGAAGATGATCTCCTCCCACTAATCAATCTAGTGGGAGGAAGTCTAATGTCAGTAAGATTTTAAATGTAGTCCAAAATCAACTGGGCTTCATTAAAAGGAGTATTTGTCATTATATAATATTTAACAATAGAGAGAAAAGTGGTTATATTGATTTATCACCAGCTTTAGGAATAATAGATGATCTTAAGACATGCTGGATGATCCTAGCATTTTGATTCAAAGTTTGTACTAAGGGTAAATGTTGAATTGAAGGAATACCCCTAAGTATTTGATTAAGAGCAGTCTAATCAAAATCACTTCTAGAAGCCATAGAATAAGCCCTACTTCCTTCAGTTCTAAGATGTAAAAAGGTCCCCAAATCTTCTTTAGTTTCAACACATTGATGAATGACATAAGAGGACATAATGGTGTTATTTTCTCTCATTCTCAGATAGGTAAGAAAATAGTAAAAGGTGTCAGAATGAAAAGCATAGATCAAAGTGAGAATGAATGAGAACTGAGTGGAGTCAAAAAAATGCATAATCAGATAATTTATATATTCTTGAATAAGAAGATGAGAGGGATTAATCTTAGCTTGAACAAATAGATCATAACCTTGTTCATTTTCCCTTAAAAGAAAATTGTCATCTTATTTAGAATGAGATGAACTCCCCTTGGAAGGACGTGATTTTTTCTACTGCTTGCCATTTGAGAAGGTTGAACACGAGGATTGAAAAGGATTGAATGTGGAATAGATGTGAAGAAATTCAAAGAAAGGCTTCCAATTTATAGAAAATGGACATGATCGTATAGTATGAAATTTTGTTCGTACGTATGATCTTGAGTTTGTATGTACGATCTTTGAGTTCGTACATACGAACAAAAATGATCAAGAATAATTATTACTACGAAACTTATTTTCGTAAAGTTGCTATTACGATGAGTCATTTTGTATGAAATTTGACCAAACATGATCGTACAGATGAACACCTATTCATATGAGATGATTTAATAATAATAATCATACCAACCATTTCAATTCATTCTCATGATAATAGATAACACGATCATACAAACAATGACGTGTTCATTTGGGATGATTTTTGGAAATTAACGCCCTAAACATAATAAATTAATTCTCGGAATTCCCACCAAGTTTGTACAAACAAATTACTATATGTTCATATAGACGATGTTGTGTTCGTACAGTATGAAACTAAAATAAAATGAAAATTTTCATCTATTCATCTCAGAAAAGAAATCATGTAAAATCTGGAAGGATCGCACAATACGGAATGAGTTTTTACAGTACAATTAGAGATGAAATTTTCAATTTTTACATAAATATCAAGACACTCACCAAATTCAAATCAAACAAGATCTACGAAAAACAACCAAAATAAAAATAAATTAAACACAAAAAAGGGAAAAAAATCAAATAAAACAAACCACAAACAAAACACAAAAGACATACACAATAATTTTAATTTGCAGAACTATAATTATCAAGTATGGATATCAATAACAACAAATCTAGTTCTTAAGGTGCTGAAAGTTTCAAAAGCTAGTAGTTTTATGAAAATATCTGCGAGTTGATTTTTAGTAGCTACATGATGTAGCTAAATTTCTCCTTTAGTGACATTGTCCCTAATGAAGTGATGTCTTATATCTATATGATTGGTCATTCAGTGTTGGATTGGGTTCTTTGAGATGCAAATGGCACTTGTATTATCATAGAAAATTGGAATAACACCAACTGAAAAATCTAAATCCATAAGTTATTATTTCAACCAAAGATCCTGTACCACATAACTTCCTAAGGCTATATATTCTGCTTTAGCTGTAGAAAAGGCTACTTAATTCTATTTTCTTTTAAACCAGGAAACTAAAGAGTTCCCTATAAATTGATAAGTTCCAGAAGTATTCTTTCTATCAACCCTACACCCTAAAAATTTGAAATAAAATATTCAATGATTTTAAAAGAGGAGCTGTGCCTAGGATACAAAATTTTTAAGTTTTGAGCTCCTAATAGATATCTCAGAATTCTTTTAATAGCAGTCAGATGGTATTCTTTTGGATCAGCTAGAAATCTAGCATAAAAATAAACACTAAACATGGCATCAGATCTACTAATAATTAAATAAAGTAATGATCCAATTATCCCTCTAAATGTTTTTTGATCAATGGATTTACCTTTAGAGTCCTTATCTAATTGAGCTGAGGAACTGATGCCAGTATGTATTGGTTTAGCTTTATCTATTTTATACTTCTTAAGGATGTCCTTAATATATTTTGACTGACTAGGAAAGGTGCCATCCTCTTTCTATTTTAAGCTAAAACTAGGAAAGAAACTCAAGTCTTCTATCAAACTCATTTCAAATCCTTCACTCATTATTTTGGAAAAGTAATCACAAAGATTTTTATTTGAGGATCCAAACAAGATGTCATCAATATAAATTTAAATAATGAGAAGGTCATCTCTTACTCTTTTTATGAAGAGAGTGGTGTCCACACTCCCTTTAATAAAAGATCTTTCTAGTAGGAAAATTCTTAGCCTTGTTATAAATCTGGTTTTGATGATGACAAACATGTTTCCAGTGTGTTTTGCTTGGCTAACCCGTTTCAGGCACAAAAGATCACGAGCAAATCAAGCCAACTCAAGATCGGGTCCAAGTGTGTCAAATGTATGATTTTTCTTTTTATTGAGTCAATTGTAATGTAACTGGTCCCCGAGCTAAGTAACCTTGCACACACACACTCAGGGGAAGAGCTTGAGTGAATTAGAGTTTCTAGTCATTTTTTGTTCAGATCGTCCTGGACGATATTCACATCATCCTGGACGATCCAGCAAAAATAGAAACCCTAATCAGGGTGACCAAGTTAAGTGAGTCTGATTAAGCAGATCGTCCTAGGAAATCTTTGGATCGTACAGGACGATATGCTCAAATCAGAACTTCTCAGCCGCCAGAACAAGTTAGGCAAGTTTTTATTTTAAGTTATTTGGTCTGATCGTCCCGGACGATACGTGTATCATCTTGGACGATTCAGTATAATAATGCCTAAATTAGTCTGGTAATTAAGGAAAGAAATTAATATTTAATTGATACGATCATATCATCCTGGACGATCGCAGGATTATCCCGGATGATCATGATCGTCTCGTGCATTTCAGCTGTACGTCCCGAATTGTGTTCAGGACGATTTGGGCACTTTTCGAACTAATCGTACAGGATGATACCCATATCGTCCTGGACGATCAAGTCATTTTTTGGTCGTCCAGCACAAGTTTCTCTGGACGACCCGAACTATCTTCTAGATGATATTCCTCAATTTGTACTAATCGTCCCGGACGATCGCAGGATCGTACGGGACGATATGAACAATTTTTTATACTGAGCATCCAGAAGAGCCAGATCGTCCAGGCTGAAACAGCTGATTTTGAACTGATCGTACAGGACGATCGATCGTCCAGGATGATCTTGGCTGACCAGTTAAGATTTAGGGCAAATTTTAAGCCCTCCTATAAAAGAACTTTTTTTTGAAATAAGGAAAATCTTTTGCCACCTTCCTTTCCAGAGAAACCCTAGAGAGAGAGAGAGTTTGGGAGAGAGAGAAGATCTTGTGAGGGGGAGTTAGTGAGGGATTCACTAAGGTTGCTCCAAGCATGGATCAGAGTCGTCTTCTCCGCTCGTCGTCTTTCGTCTAGTTGGTGTTCGTCGTGGGAGGATCGTTCGCAAGAAGATCCGGGGTTCTCTGCCCGCTTCAGGTGGAAGCAAAAGGAGTTTGAAGGTTCTCTGCCTGCTTCAGGAGGAAGCAAAAGGAGGTCGGGTTCTTTGCCTCACCGTGTGGTGAATAGGAGGTCTTGTACAGGCTTCTCTGCCTTGCTGTGGGAGCAAAAGGAGAGACACTTTTTGTTTAGTGCAATACCCAGAGGGGAGGCTCCGGGGAGTGGACGTAGGTCAAGTTGACCGAACCACTATAAAATTTGGTTTGCTTTTTCTGATTCAGTTCTGCACTTTAATTTTCTCATATTAACTACTTGGGTGAATATCTGTGAATGATCTTTTCGTTATTGTTTACTTGTTTCCACTGCAAAGTATTGAAAAGATTTTTCTGTTGTTCGTGAAATTTTTAAATAACCAATTCTCCACCCCCTCTTGGTTAGCCTCGGGACTACTTCACTAGGGCTTAACATCCCTATCGAACTTTCAAGCCTTTCATACCATGCCCTAGGCGCCTATTCTAGTCTATACTTTGATTCCTGATGGCCGTTCAAGGTCTTTCAAGGAGGTTTTATCTAGTTCCTCTTCTTTTGTGCCTAAATTTCATTTTATGCAAACCTCCTTCAAGGGTTGCCCGACTTTGATGATTGATGAGGCGGTGGTCTCTCAGTTGGCCACTCCCTTTGTGCATACTCTTATTGGTAAATTTCTTCTTCATCGGCCAAATCTAGATGTTATACAAAAATTTTTTGTTAACTTGAAACTTATGGGTTCCTTTCATGTTGGATTGCTGGATCCGCATCATATAGCGATCCAACTTACGAATGACCTTGACTATAGCTGCATCTTTTCTAGAAGGTCATATTATATTCAAGCTTATTAAATGCATCTCCTCAAATGGATGCCAAACTTTGATGTTAGGGAGGAATCACCTATTGCTCCCGTGTGGCTTTCTTTCCCTAACATGAGACTTCATTTTTGAACTCATAAATTTTATTTGGACTTGCTCCTATTTTCAATAGACCATTACAAACGGATCAAGCTACGACATCTATCTCATGCCCTTCGGTGGCTCTTATTCTTGTTGAACTTGATATTTCTAAGAAACACCCTAATGAAGTGTGGATTGGATCAGAGTTGGATGATTACTTTAAAAAAGTTGAATTTGAAAACCTACTTATTTTTTATTCTCATTGTACAGTGCATGGTTATGGTGTTAATGAATGTTTCAGGTTGCACCCTTAACTATGTAAAGACATAGTTGTTTCCAAACAATCACAAGGCAATGATGTTAGTGCGACTGCTCTTGAGAATGAAAATCTAAATTGTATTGACGGTGAAGGAAATAGTTCCAAATCATGTGATGAACTGATACTTGTGCATATTGAACCGCCTCCTATCACTGTGCATGTTCCTCCATCCCCTGTCATTGTGGATGATCCTTCCTATGCTCAAGATAATATTATTAGTAATATTTCCAGCCTATTTAGTGAATGTGATAATTTGGATGAACAAAGGATAAGCATTTCTTCTCCTATAAATAATGTTATCTCTGAATTGCTGGTTATGGATTATATGTTGAATACCAATAAGTGTACTAATATTGATTCCTCTCAATCTATTGTTAATGATCAGGGAACTACTTCTGGAAGTGAAAGGATTAGTAGAGAGCATGTGGGGTTGGACAATAATTTGAGGGTAAGTGTGTTGGTTTTGGTTTTAGAAGAGAATATGAAACTTTTTTTGAATAGCAATGAAAGCGTTGCTGGAGATTTGTTGGAGGAAGGTGAACTTCCTCAAAAGGTAAAGGAGAATAGTTTGAAAATTGATAGTAAGTCTCCCTCTAACTCTCATTATCATAATGATGCTTTTACTAACACTGAGGAGTTGGAATTTTCTGCTAAATCCTTTGCTAAAGATGACAATGATACTAGTTTCATTAAAGCTCAAAATAAGCATGGTAGAAAGAGTAAGAGCCTTATTTTACAATCGGTAAGAAACACCCATTCACAAACTAGTCGTTAGATCTATTTTTATGTCTAAGTATATTATTTGGAATGTTAGGGGCATTGGGTGCCCTTCTTCTTGTTTGAGGGTTAAGAATTTATGCCGTATCCATGATTTTTCTATTCTTGTTTTACTTGAACCTCTTGTTAATGTTTCTAAATTACTTAGTACTGCTAAACTTTTAGGTTTCAAGCATGCCAGTTTGGACTCTGCTAATACAATTTGGTTATTTTGGAAAGATCCTATTTGAATTGATATTCTTGGTGACTTTACTCAAGTTCTACATTGTAATATTAAAGTTTTAAATGTTAATTATTGTGCCTCTTTTGTTTATGCTACCTCTTCTCATGGTACTAGAAACATTCTTTGGGAGCAATTAGCCAATTTTCACAGTATTTATCATTTGCCTTGGTTGGTGGGTGGTTATTTTAACATTACTTCTAATCCTTCAGAGCGTATTGGGGGGTCCACTCCTATTTTTCATGCTATGGAGGATTTTAATAATATGATTATGGATTGTAATCTCATTGATATTGGCTTTTTTGGTAACAAATTTACTTGGAACCATGGACATTTATGGCAACGGCTGGATCATGTTTTATTTAATGATAGTTGGTTTAACTCTTTTAATTCTATTTCTATTTAGCATCTTAGTCACATTCTTTCTGATCATTCTCCTTTGTTACTTGGCCTTAATACTAGACATATGAATTCCTTTCCTCAATTTAGATTTCAAAATATATGGTTACACAATGATTCCTTTCTGAATGTGGTTTAGGAGAATTGGTTGGCACCTTTGCATCCTGATAACTCTGTCATTGGCATGAAAAGATTCTGGTTTAAATTGAAAAGACTAAAACAAGTCCTAAATTGGTGGAATCACAATATTTTTAAAAATATCTTTGCTCATATCTTAAGTGCGGAAGATGTTGTTAATAATGTTGAGCTTAATTGTCAAGTCTCTCCTTTTGATGCTAACTTTGCTTTACTGAGAGAGGCTAAGGATTACCTCTTTAAATTACAAGCCCAAGAGGAAACGTTTTGGAAACAAAAAGTTGCTGCGAAGCATCTGGTGGAAGGTGATAATAATACGTAGTATTTTCATGCTTTGGTTAAAAGGAAGCGTGCTAAGAACTCCATTAGCAAAATCAAATGTGAGGATGGGTCTGTTACTGAGAATGCTGAGGAAATTGCTTTGTTGGTTATGTAACACTTTCAAAATTAGCTTAACAAGGATTTTACCCCTGGGAATATTGATAACCCTGCTATTATTCCCAACCTCATCTCTCATGAGGAAAATGATTTTCTTTCTAAACCCCCTTCTTTTGACGAATTAAAAGATATTGTTTATGATATGAATAGTGACTCTGTGGCTAGTCTGGATGGATTTACTACTAAATTTTTTCAAAAGGCGTGGCTTATTCTTAGTGATTATCTCTATTCTATTGTTATGGAGTTTTTTGTCGGCTATGCTATTCCTAAATTTTTTACTTCTACTTTTAGTAAGTTGATTTCTAAAATTATTATGGATCGTTTAACTATTGTTCTTCCTAAAATTATCTCTCCCTTTCAAATGGGTTTTGTTAAAGGTTGTGCTATCTCTGATAATATTTTATTAGCCAAGGAATTTTTCCATGATTTGGATGTCAAGGTGAGGGGGGGGGGGGGGGGGGGGGGGCGTAATATGATCCTGATACTTGATATCTCTAAGGCCTATGATAATATATTAATTGGCAGTTTCTTTATAATATTCTGCATTTATTTGTTTTTAGCTTGGTTTTCATTAACCTTATTAGAAATTGTATTGAAGGTTCTTATTTTTCTATTATTATTAATGGCAAGAGTTCTATTTTTTAAAATCTTCTCATGGCTTAAGACAGGGAGATCCTATTTCTCTGGCCCTTTTCATTATTGCAGCTGATTTATCTTTCTAGAAGCCTTGCCAACCTCTTTGAAACTCCCCCTAGCCTTTATTTAAGGACTTTGGGGGTTTTCCCTATATCTCACTTATGTTTTACTGATGATTTTATTATTTTTATGAATGCTTCTCATAATAAGATTAATAAACTTCTGGATTTCTTTCATGATTCTAAAACTGTTAGTGGGCTTTATTTGAACAAACAAAAATGTTGTTTCATTGTCTCTAATCAGGTGCCTAATGAAAGTTTGATAAGGATGTTAAGCCCTTGTGAACTAGTCCCGAGGCTAACTAAGAGGGGGGGGGGGGGGGGGGGGGGAGGGGGTGAATTGGTTATTCAAAAAATTCGTGAGCAAAAATGATTTAAAAAAATTCTTTTTATTATTTTAAAACAATTATAACTTCACGATGATGTGCAGATGTTCAACAAAAATAGAACACAGAAATGTTTGTTATCATCAAAATTGTAATCCTTAAATCCAAGTTTGCAACAATCTCCCCATTTTTGATTATGGCAAACATTTATTTAGTAGTTTCAAATCAACCAGATTGCAGTAATTCAAGCACAGGCAAGAGAAGATAAATTTTACTAATCATTGATAACCAGTGACATTCAATACAATAAACAAAACTACTACAACACAAAATTAACAAAGGAAACTACTAGTAACACAAAAATAACTCCCCCTTTTGACATCGCAAAAAGAAGGAACAGAAAAGACAAAACAACAGCAAACTAAAACATCTCAACAAACTAAAACAAATAATATTAAAGAGAGGAGGATCCTGATCAGTTGGAGGAGGTGGTGGTGGATGAAAGTAGCTGTGAATGGTGGCAAATTGCTCACCAAACTAGGCCATGTCCTGGTCATGCTGCTGCTATTGGTGAGTCACGTAAGCATCAAAGCGAGCCTCCCACTGGTCAAAGCGGTGTACCAGGTAATCCAGAGAGGACTCTATCCAAAGAGGAGCAGGAGCAGGTACCAGAGTAGCTTCTTCCTCTTCTCCCTCCATAACCAGGGCAGGCTCCGGATGAAGGCGAGTACTGTGCAGAACATGGAAGGAATTGTTGGAGAAGAAGGAAGGGGGGACATCGGGTGGTACCGAATATTACAGATTGTATTTGGTCTCGAGGGCATATGCAATGAGGTATCGTAGAGCTAGATTTGGATGACATTTGTGGCCTGGATCCCTAATGCTAGTTAGGTGTTCGATGTATCGAAAGAGGAGATGAGTAGCATTGAATTCATGATAGGCCAGAATGTAGTAGGTAGTCAGTGAGAGTAATGGGGTAATATGGATGCAGTCTTCAGCTTTTGGAATAATAGAGATGTGAAGAACATGCTGGATAGTCTGAGCATCCTTAAATAAGGAGGAGCATGCATTATCATGATAGGGGGCGTTGGTGCCCCTAAGAAATTGATTGGCGACACTCTAGTTAAAATTAGGGTCAAAGGAAATGAGATGAAGTTTGTCGCCAGAAATGGAGAGTTGAAGAATATTATTGAAGTCTTGGGAGGTAAGCTCGATAGGGCGACGATTGACAAAGGATCAGAGGGTGGAATAAGAGGCATCGACGTGAAGGTTCGTTAAGAAAATACATAAAAGCTCAGAGGCTAAGGTTAGGATGAATGTGAGAGAAGTGCGGGCAAAAAGATCTAAGACAGATAGGTCAGAATGCGGGGATTGACGATATTAGATTGGGTGATCCCTACCTCAAGGAATCACTGGAAGGCAGCCTGATCGGCTGCTTCAGGAAATCGGGGAATGATATTTCCCCTGGATGAACTAGCACCCGGATGTCGAAAACGTTTACCATTAGCCATTAGGAAAGGATTGGAGGAAGTATTGGAAGAGAATGTGTGAAAAATTCTGAAGAAAATGACTATTTAAATAGAAATTTTTCGGATGGTCTAGGATGATCGCAGGATTGTCCAGGACGATAGGAGCAATTATGACGTCTAGGCCGATTAGTCAAAAAGGTGGTCCGATCGTCCGGGATGATCAGACATCATCTAGGATGATTAGACATAGGCGATCATCCTGAGGAGTCTAGCCGGATGACCTTTGAAGAAAAGTATCATCCAGGATGATTCAGTGGATCATCTGGGATGATATGCAATAAATAAATCAGATGGGCTAAATTTAAATCATCCAACTGCTTCCACATGGATCGTTCGGGACGATGCAATGGATCGTCCAAGATGATCACCAATAATTGGTACATCTCAACCATTTAATCATGATGGGGATGATTTGAATGGATCGTCAAGGATGATGTATGGATCATCAGGATGAAAAGGATCATCGAGGATGATGTGGTGATCATCCAGGATGATGTGAAGAAAAAGTGATAAAGATGAAGGATGGAGAGGAAAGATCAGGTATCCTAAAAATACATAAAAAAGGAAAATCTAAAATTAAATCAAATAAAAAATAGTAATGAGAAAAATAATAGTGAAAATAATGATTTTTTTTTATCAGCTCCAGTAAAATTGAATTTTCCTTGATTTTCAATTCAAAAGCCAATAAGAAGAAAATTGACAACGCTAAAATCTAGAAAATGTTGGAAAATCAACTTTCGTAACTCCTACCTCGTACACCCTACAGGTTAAAATCCCTTTCAAATAAATAGTCTAATTCAGAGGAAAATAAGTTAGATTCAAAAAGAGATCCTTTCAAGGCTCGTTCCAGAAAAATATCTGATATAATAGTATTACAAAGTAAGGAATCCGAAATCATAATTTTTTGTCTCAAGCTTTTTGAAAATTTTAAGTAGCGCATGGATTTTTCTAAGACATTTAAAGATCTGAAAGGGAAGAAAGCTTATTTCTTTGTGGGCTCATTTTGTACCTCTTTTTCAATTTGTTTGGCGCTTTTTGCGCATCTTTTGATTTTTGATATTCTTTGTGTATCTTACTAATTTGGCGGCATTGCGCATCTTTTTAGCTTTGGGCTCATTTTATGCCTCTTTTAATTTTAGCGCTCTTTGCACATCTTTTACAAGCTTACTTCCTATCATAATCTATAAAGAATCTCAGTTGTGAAATTACCTTCCGGACATAAGAGAGGACAAAACTCATTCTCTATAATAAGGAGGAGTACTTTACAAAATAAAAATCGTACATCATATGATAAATGCAATCACTTGATTAAGAAATAATATAATAATGATCTAAAACTTTGAAAATACTATTCATATGAGGTAGATTACTGTAGGAAGATAAAATAAATCTCTATTCCAAAAACTAACTTTTTAATCTTGAAGAAGATTTTTATCAAAAAGAAATAATACACCACTGAAGGAGTTAGAGGAAGAGAAACAATCATCAATATTTCTTCCCTTTAACAGATTCAGTGGAGTCAATCACTGCTTACAAGCTTCCAAACAAAAATAAGGCAAAACTCTTAGTCAGAAATCCAGTTTATTAGGTGTAGTGAGCAGTGATCTGATTTTTTTTTTAACAGTAAATGATGAACAAGTAGGAAATCACATTAAAATAAAAACTCAAATTAGGAAAATAACAACACTAAAATGAAAATCAGCAGAAAAAATAAACAACAGGAAACAGATAATCAAATCAAACAAATAATTAGTAGAAATAGAATGAAAAATAGTAAATTCAGAAATAAGTAGTCATCAAATTCTTGTATTTATGTCAATCACACCCAATCTGGTCCTCAAAATGTTGAATGAGTCAAAGGCCAGTGGTTTAGTAAAGATGTCAGCCAGTTGATTTTTAGTTGCTACATGATGTAGCTCAATGTCCCCTTTTATAACATGGTCCCTAATGAAGTGATGCCCTATATCAATGTATTTGGTTCTAGAATGTTGGATTGAATTCTTAGAAATACAGATGGCACTGGTGTTATCACATAGAATTGAAATTGTGCCAATAGGTAATCCTAAATATAAAACTTATTGCTTCACTCAAAGGACTTGGGCCACACAACTTCCTATGGCAATGTACTCAGCTTCAGCAGTGGAAAGTGCAACTGAGTTCTATTTTCTACTGGACCAGGAGACTAAAGACTGTCCTATGAATTGACAAGTTTTAGAAGTACTCTTTCTGTCCACCCAACACCCTACAAAATCAGAATCAGAATATCCAATAATCTCAAAAGAAGTGTTGTGCCTAAGGTACCAAATTCTTAGGTTTGGGGTCCCTATGAGATATCTAAGGATTCTCCTAACTACAGTTAGGTGGGATTCCTTAGGATCAGCTTGAAATCTAATACAAAGATAAACATTAAACATAATATCAGGTCGGCTAGCAGTTAGATAAAGCAGTGATCCAATTATTCCCCTAAACTTCTTTTGATCAACAGATTTTCCATTTTAATCCTTATCTAACTGAACAGTGGACCTCATGGGAGTGTTGATTGGCCTAGCTTTATCCATTTCATATTTCTTCAAGATATCCTTAGTGTATTTTGGTTGATTTAGAAAGGTTCCATCATCCATTTTCCTTATGCTAAATCCCACAAAGTAGGATAATTCTCCCATCATACTCATCTCAAACTCCTTACTCCTTATCTTAGAAAAATCATCACATAAATTTTTATCAAAAGATCCAAAAAGTATATCATCAATATAGATCTAAACAATGAGTAGATCATCTCCTACTTTCCTAAGAAAAAGGGTGGTGTCTACGCTCCCCTTAACAAACTCTCTTTCTAGTAGGAATGTGCTAAGCCTCACATACCAAGCTCTGGGTGCCTATTTCAATCCATATAAGACCTTTTTTAATTTGTAAACATAATTTGGATATTGGGAACTCTCAAAACCTGGGGGTTGCTCTACAAAGACATCCACTTTTATTACCCCATTTAAAAAGGCACTCTTGAGATCCATTTAAAATAGCTTAAATCCCTTATAACAGGTAAAGGTTAGTAGTACCCTAATGGCTTCCAATCAAGCTATTGGGGCAAAGGTCTCCTCAAAATTAATTCCTTCAATGTGATTGTACCCCTTAGCCACCAATCTTGCCTTATTCCTAACCACCACACCAGAATCATTCATCTTATTCTTAAAGACCCACTTGGTTCCCACTATACTTTGATTCCTAGGTCTTTCTACTAACTCTCAAACATCATTCCTTATAAATTGATTCAATTCCTCTTACATAGCTAAGATCCAAAACTCATCAGAAAGGGCTTGATTGATGTTGGTGGGTTCAGTCATTGAGATAAAGGAAGAATAGTTTACTTCCTTCCTAAGTCCATGCCTAGTTCTAACACCTTCAGATGGGTCTCCTAAGATCAGTACTTTAGGAAGACTTGAAGCATATCTCTAATCTCTAGGCAAAGTGTTTTGAGATTCTACCCTTTCCTCCAGATTTGTATTTTCAACTCCTTGGGTAATCTCTCCTACATCTTCTTCTTCCTCACCTCTAGTCTCTTAAGGATCAGATTCATCAAACACCATATGAGTTATCTCTTCCACCATAAAAGTCCTCTTATTAAACACCCTAAAGGATTTCCCGATAGAATTTTCCCCCTAAGGTGGCAGTGCTAATGGGTCCAAAGAGATCCATATGAAGGACTTCTAAAGGTCTAGAGGTGCTGATGTCCTTAATGGAGTGGAAAGAGGATTATACTTACTTCCCTAATTAACAGGCATCACAGAGGTGATCCTTAGTGAAATTAAGCTTAGGGACACCTCTAACTAAGTCCTTTTGGGTGACTTTTCTAAAGGTTTTCATAGTGGTATGACATAATCTCCTTTGCCATAACTAGGACTCATCAGCAGTAGTTTTTAAGCAAAATGAATCAGCACATTTAATATTATTTAAATCAAGCATGTAGACATTGTTGATCCTCTTACCCTGTAAAATAGTGTTATTATTTAAGCTTATGATGCAAGTATTTGCCAGGAACTTGATGTGAAACCCTTGTCAGAGAGCTGACTGATGCTAAACAAGTTGTGTTTTAATCCATCTACTAGAAAAACATTTTCAATTAAAAGGTTCTTGGAGTTTTCGATTATACCTGCACCAACAACTTTCTTGGTGGTATTATCTCCAAGAGTGATCTTGCCTCCAGCCCTGGCCTCCAACGAAATGAAATAATTTGCATCCCCAGTCATGTGCCTTGAACATCCGCTGTCTAGATACCACATGCTCTCACATGGTCTTATGTGAGAGCAACCCTAAAAAATCATAAATGTCAGATTTAGGAATCCAAACAAGTTTAGGTTCCTTCTTATGAAAAGAAGAATGCAATGCATGTGTACTGTGTTGTGAAGCATATAATTTGGGGCCTGTTGTGATTTGTGCAAATTAGTTCTTTCAATTGAATTTTGTTACAAGTTATTTTTAATGATTATAAAAGCTTATTGTTTATTTTATTTTTTCTCCTGACAATATTAGAGTTTCTATTTTGTGTGTACTAACATATTTTTCAAGAAATTCCCACTCCATATTATTGAAGACTTCAAATTAATTTGTTAGTATTTATTGTAAGTGAAATCTGTATTTTTTACTTTTCTTGAGTCTGAGAGAGTGTGATTGTAAGTTGGATAACTATGCACACACACACTGGGGGACTGAAAGCTTAATTTTTAAAACTGATCGTACAGTACGATATCTAATCATACGAGATGATCTGTGTTAAATGTGTTCCATGACGAACCTGCCTGTATGGAAATTTTTCTAAGTCCTGTTTGAATAGTATGAATTTTACTTCATACTAAAGGTTTTGATGTACGAACGGCTCTGTTTGAGGTTCGTACCTAATCGTACGGGATGAACTGTTTACTTTTTTGAACTGTTCGTACAATACGAAATGACTTCGTATAGAAGGTTGAGTGGTACGAACGACTCTATTTGGGTTTCATACTGGATCGTACGTGATGAACTGTTCAATTTTTTAAACTATTTGTATAGTACAAAATGACTTTGTACAGAAGATTGAGTGGTACAAATGACTTTGTTTGGGGTTTTTACTAGTTTGTAATACTTCGTACGGGATAAATCATTCAATTTTTTGAACTATTCATACATTACAAAATGTCTTCGTACAGAAGGTTGTGTGGTACGAACGGCTCTATTTGGGGATCATACTGGTTCATACTGGATCATACGGGATGAATCGTTTAAATATTTGAACTATTCATACAGTACGAAATAAGTTCATATAGAAGGTTGTGTGGTATGAACAGCTCTGTTTGGGGCTCATACTGGACCGTACCAGATGAATATTTCATATTTTTAAACTGTTCATACAGTACGATTGTCAATCATACAGGACAATCAGAAAGCATAAAACTTGAAATTTTCAGTTTTTAGACCGTTTTTCTTGTCCTTATACATAAGAGTCCTAAAAATTGTCTTGTCGAAGTATTCTTCTGCTAAATTTCTTCTTGAGAGTGAAAGGGAGAGTGATTGGGAGTGATTTTGTGAGATCTTTAAAGAGGAAATTATGAGGGGATTCATAAGGTTATCCAAGTGAGAGGATTTCATTGTTTGTACTTCAAGGTTCTTCCCAACCTCCTTGGAAACTCTTGTAAGAAGGTTGTTCGAGAAGATTTCGATTCTCTGCCATCACCAGGAGGGTAAAAAAGGATGATCGGTTCTCTACCATCACCTGGAGGGTGAGAAAGGATGTGGGGTTCTCTGCCACACCGGGTTGGTGGAAGAGAGTTATTAAAGGCTTCTCCACCTTGCTGGGGGGGCAAAAGGAGAGTCACTTGAGTATAGTGCAATACCTAGAGAAGGAGTATCTAGGGGGTGGATGTAGGTCATGTTTGACCTAACCACTATAAATTATGGTGTTTTCTGTTCTTACTTTTTATTTTTCCGTATTGTTATTTTTACGCACTTTATTTTTCTATGGTTGAATTTCTGTGTTTGAAAAGTACAAATAATTCATAACAGTTCGTACTGTACGAACTAAGATCGTACAGTACGATTTGCTCAAAGTTAGTTTTTAAATCTTCCAAAATTCCAAGAGAAATTTTAAAGGAACCAATTCACACCCCTCTCGGTTAGCATAGGGACGTTAGCAATACGTCTAACAACCTATTCTCTCTTTCAAGTGGTATCAGAGCGGGTTTCAAAAATCACTGTTTAGATTTCTTTTTGAAATTCGATCATGGCTAATTTTGGAAACCGAAATACTTTAGAAAGTTACTCGATCACTTGGCCAACTTTGTTTGACAATATTTCTTTTGATTTTTGGAAAACTTGCATGTCTAATTTTCTGCAATCTCTTGACTATCGCATGTGGATGTTAGTTTAGTATGGTTATACTGCACCTACCTGACTTGTAAATGGCATTAGAGTTAAAACTTCATTTGCTGATTGGACTTTAGAAGAAAGAAAATTAGCACAACTAAATACAAAATGCTTGAATAGCTTTTTCTATGCTCTTAAATCTGAAGACTATATGCATGTTTCTACTTGTACATCTGAAAAGGAAATATGGGATAGACTTTGTATTATGTATGATGGTATAAATGAAGTGAAGCAAACAAGATTGAACATTCTTTTGCACGATTATGAACTTTTTCGAATGAAATCGAATGAATTAATATTAGACATGTATACACGATTTACACTTATAGCCACTTCATTGCATGCCTTAGGTAGTAAATTAATGAATGCAAAAAAGTAAATAAAATACTTCATTGCTTACCTACTACTTATGATGCAAAGATAACTGCAATAACTAAATTGAAAGATTTAAATGTCTATTCTATTAATAATCTTCTTAGATCACTAATTGCTTACGAGCAATCTGTGACTCAAAGATAGATTGATGCAGATGACAATTGAAAGGAGAAAAATGTAGCTTTGAAGGTGGATGATTCAGACAGTTATCAGTCACTACCTGAGGATAAGGAAGATATTGCCTTGATGACAAGGTAATTTAGAAGTTTCCTAAAGAGGAAGCAGATAAGATGCCAATAGTGGAACAAAGATAAGTTCCATAAAAATGTTAAGACTTCTAATGATATTATTTGCTATGAATGTAGGAAGCCAGGTTATATAAAGACTGATTGCCCCAATCTTAAGGTCAATCCTAGCAAGGAGAAAGCCGAGGAGAAATCAAAGGAAAGAAGGGGTGAAAAGAGACTTCAACGAGCTTTTTGGGCGAACTCAGCTTCAGATTCTTCAGAAATAGCACTTGAAGAGGAAGTCATAAATTTTTGCTTAATGGTTCACAATCTTGATCATTCAGATCAAGAGGAGGGTCTCTCTCATACAAGACCTCATGAGAGCGTTTGGTACCTGGACAGCAATTATTCCAAGCATATGACTGGAGAAGCAAATCAATTTATAATGCTGGAAGCCAGAAATGGAGGCAAGGTTACACTTGGAGATAATACTACCAAGAGAGTTGTAGGTACAGGTATGATTGGAAATTCTAAAAACTTTATGATTGAAAATATTCTATTGGTTGAAGGCTTATAACATAATGTATTGAGTATAAGTCAATTGTGCGATAAAGCTTATCATATCAAAATTTTGCCTACTAATTGTGTTATTAGTCAAAATAGACTTGTTGTGTTGAATGGTGATAGAGTAAATAATATTTACATGCTAGATTTGAATTCTATAAAACCTTCTACTACTTTTTGCTTGAAAATTGTATCTGATGAATCATGGTTATGGCATAGAAGGCTTTGTCATGCTAGTATGAGAAATCTTAGGAAAATCACCCAAAAAGAGTTAGTTAGAGGGGTACCTAAATTGGATTTTATAAAAGACCACTTATGTAATGCATGTTAATAGGAAAGTAAGTCAGATCCTCTTTCAGTTCAATCAAGGAAATTAAGATTAGCAAGCCCTTAGAAATTCTTCACATGGATCTTTTTGGACCTATTAGTACCTTAAGTTTAGGAGGAAAAAGATTTGGGTATGTAATTATGGATGATTATTCTAGATTTACCCGGATTAGATTTTTAAAACATAAGAGTGAATCATTTGAGGAGTTTAGAGATTTTGCCACTTGGATTCAAAGAAAATTAGGTTTTGAAATTGTATCTATCCAAAGTGAGCATGGGGGAGAATTTGAAAATAAATTGTTTGATGATTTTTATAAATCTCAAGGAATAGAACATAATTTCTTAGCTTCTAGGACACCCCAACAGAATGGAGTAGTGGAGAGAAAGAACAGGATACAAATTGAAACTGCTAGAGCCATATTGGTAGAATATTCACTTCCAAAATATTTTTGGGCTCAAGTAGTTAGTACAGCGTGCTATGTGTTGAATAGGGTGTACATTAGATCTAAATTAAATAAGACACCCTATGAACTTCTTAAATGTAGAAGTCCCAACCTCTCACATCTATATGTTTTTGGATGTAAAGTTTTTATTCATAATAATAGCAAAACTCTCTAAGGAAAATTTGATTCTAAATTTGATGAAGGAAATTTTCTAGGATATTCAAGTGTTGGAAAATCCTATAGAGTTTTTAATAAAAGAACATTAGTAGTTGAGGAGACCACTCATTTTGTTTTTGATGAATCTGATAATAGAGAATGGTCTAAGTTGAATGAAGATGAGTTTAAGGAATTAACCCAAAAACTTGAAAATGAAAAAGTTAAAGAAAGGGTTGAAAATGAAGAAGAAAACCAATTGCCTAAAGAATAGAAATTTGTTAGAGGTCATCCTAAAGAGTTAATTTTAGGAGACCCAAGTTAAAGAGTTAAGACTGGGCATGGTTTGAGGAAAGAAGTAAATCATTCAGCTTTTATTTCAATGATTGAACACACTAATATTGATCATGCACTTTTGGATGAATTTTGGATTTTGGCCATGCAAGAAGAATTGAATCAATTTAAATGGAATGATGTTTGGGAGTTAATTGAAAGGCCAAATAATCAAAGTGTAGTTGGGACTAAGTGGGTGTTTAAAAACAAAATGAATGATTTAGGAGTTGTGATTAGAAATAAGGCTAGATTGGTAGCTAAGGGGTATAATCAAATAGAAGGAATTGATTTTGAGGAAATATTTACCTCAATAGCAAGACTTAAAGTAATTAGGGTTTTGTTAGCATTTGCCAGTTTTAAAGACTTTAAATTATATCTAATGGATATTAAAAGTGCCTTTTTAAATGGGGTGATAGAAGAGGATGTTTTTGTTGACCAACCTCCAGGCTTTGAAAATTCTAAATTCCTTAATCATATTTTCAAATTAAAAAAGACATTGTATGGACTAAAATAGGCACCTAGGGCTTGGTATGAGAGGTTAAGCACTTTTCTATTAAAAGGATCATTTATTAAGGGAAGTGTTGGTATCACTCTATTTTTGAAAAGAATAGATAATGAAATACTCATTGTACAAATATATGTGGATGACATCATTTTTGGATCAACTGATAAATCTTTATGTGATGAATTTTCAAAAATAATGAGTAGTGAATTTGAGATGAGTTTGATGGCGACTTGAGTTATTTTCTTGATTTTAGCATAAAGCAAAATGAGGAATGAACTTTTCTTAGTCAATCTAAGTATGTTTAGGACATCCTCAAAAAGTATGAAATGGATAATGCTAAACCAATAACTACACCTAGGAGTTCCTCAGTACTATTACATAAGGATCCTAAGGAAAAATCTGTTGATCAAAAGAAGTTTAGAGGAATAATTGGGTCATTGCTTTACTTGACTGCTAGCCAACCAGAAATTATGTTTAGTATTTGTTTATATGCTAGATTTCAATCTGATCCAAAGGAGTCACAGTTGACAGCAGTGAAAAGAATATTGAGATATCTTTTGGGAACTCAAAATTTAGGGATTTGGTATCCTAAGAATAGTTCTTCTTTTGAAATAATTGGATACTCAGATTCTGATTTTGCTACTGTAGGGTTGATCGGAAGAGTACTTCTGGGACTTCTCAATTCATTGAAAATTCTTTAGTATCTTGGTCCAGTAGAATACAAAATTCATTAGCACTTTTTATAGCTGAAGAAGAACATATTGCCCTAGGGAGTTGTGGTGCACAAGTGCTTTGGTTGAAGAAATAATTGGTTGACTTACACAATTTCAATCTTTTGTGATAACACTAGTGTCATATGCATCTCAAAGAATCCTATTCAACACTCTAGAATAAAATATATTGATATAAGGCATCATTTCATTAGAGATCATGTAGTGAAAGGGGTAATTGAACTACATCATGTTGCTACTAAAGATCAACTTGCAGATATTTTCATAAAACCCCTAGCTTTTGATACTTTTAGCATATTAAGGACGAGGCTAGGTGTGATTGATCTTAATGCATGATAGAAAATTCTATAAATTTATTTTGTATGTGATTGTGAGTTTGTTAATTTCTAGTTTATTGTATTTTATGGTTATCATTTGTGTCTTCTTTGAAAAATAAAAAATTTGTCTTGTGTTATTCTTTATTTTAGTGTTGAAAAACTATAGAGCTGAAGTGATGAAACTGTATTTTCTTTGTCTGTTCGTACTGTACGATGACCTCATGGTACTGTACGATATGAACAGATTCGTCTGTATGAATGGGGTGGGTTTATAGTTAGGGTCAATTATTATGGGTAATTGTATGTACGAACACATCATTCATCTGTATGATCCATGCATCAATTCAGATAAGCATGAACCTAACCATCGTCTGAACGATCTTTAATATTCTGATCGTCCTGGATGAACACGTGATCATCTGTATGATCAAGAAGTAAAAAAGACTGTATGAAAGGACTCCTCGGGATGAGCAGTTTATTAAAAGCCATTTCATTTTTAACCATTTCTGTTCATCCCGGACGAAATTCATTTCATCCCGTATGAAATTTTTTCGTACAATATGATTGATCATTTTTCTATATAAAGGCGGGTCATTTTTGTTCATTTCACTTTCAATTTTAAACCCTTCTAAGCATTAAGTAGAGATGTCAGGAAGCAGAAAGAGAGTATGATAATCTAGGGGTTCGTCATCCAGGTAGGATTGGGATGACAATTTCTTAAGTGCTCCGAATGAAGAAGAAAACTATAGGTTTGATACTTCAAAAAGTACCCCATCTCGTATCCTACTGCAAGAGAACATTCACTTTACAGTAATGCCACTTTTTGACTCGACTCAATTTTCATTCCTTCTCACCCTGATCTATGCCTACAATAAAGACCTTTTCCATGTTTTTCTAGCCAACATGAAATTTAATCAGGACCATACCAGGATCACTTCATACATTCTAAAACAAAGGGTAGAAATAACCAAGGAGGACCTTGGTTCATTTTTCCATTTGAAAACTCTTGGTATTTGGGCGCATACTCTTACCTCTAGAGAGGACTATGATTGGTCTGAAGTCAATCAAGTTCTTAGGGGTAAGCCAACCAACTCACTGTCCTAGAGTCGACTCTCTGAACCAAAATGCTAGAATTATACAACATGTTCTTAGGACCTCCATCATTCCCAAAGGCGAAGATCGAGTGAATATGACTCCGCTTCTTTCTACTATCACCTATTTGATTATGACTGGCCAACCCATTAATGAAGCCCAATTAATCTTGGATTATCTTTATACTCTCATCGATATTGGTCAGCCTAGTGTAAATCAAAAGAAGAACATTGCCCTAGGTCATATGATTTGCTTCATTCTTGAAAAGAAGTATAATTTGGTCCACCCTGACGGACCTTATGAACTACCACTCTATTTTACTGATGCTTCTTTTCGGGCACTTTTTGGGAGAGATGGAAATTGAGATAGTTCTGAGGATGAACCTGCACTTGCCCTTGCACCAGCACTTGGACCTGAGCAAATTTTTATCAGGATATGGTCCAACGCTTTGATCATCTTGATCAAATATTTGATTATATAGAAGAACATCTTAAGAGGCAGGATGATAGATATAATGAGGAAAAGGTATGGATTCGTGACCAATTCAAATCAGTGAACACCAACATTGTAATAATTAATAGCTATTTGTCTATGTTCGCTACTCCTCCAACTCCTCCAGATCAGGGTCCTCCGGACTATTAGTGATGTTCTTATGTTTGTTTGGCTTAGCTCTTAGTTATCTTTTATGTCCTCTTAGGCTTGGATGCTATGATTATTGTTATTATTCTTGGTTATGATTGTTGTTAGTTTTATGGTTGTGATTGTAGTTCTATGATGGTTGTTTTAGCAAGCTTTATTTATTTTTGGATTGATTAAAATATTAATGATTTCTTTATCATATGTTTGAAATCATGTGGAATGAAAAAGTTCTATTTTTATGCATATTGTTATCTGATTGTGTCTATGACTTGAAATATTCTGCACTTTAACACTCGAATATAGTTGGTTATATTTATAAAATATTAAATGAATTTGAATTATAATAGAAATTTCTATGCATAATTTAATTTCTCAAAATATTTAGATTTCATTATGATTTGGTGCAGATTAGAAGATCTTACTTTATATTATTTTAAACAAGTATTACTTAGCCTAACTTGTTGTACATTTGATGTCTTAATATTACTCTTGATTTCTATATCAATGTGTTCATTATTGTACAGTGATTAAGGGATTGTGTTGTTGGAAAGAATTTTATTTAGTCAAAACAAAAGAGCCAAAAATTGAAAAGATGCACAAAGTGTGCCACAAAATGAAAAGATGCGCAATGTCGCCAAAATTATAAAGAGGCACAAAATTAGCCCAAACATTAACTAGGTGCATAAAATATGCCCTTTCATTTAAAAAGATGAGCAATGTCGCCACGTATTCTTTCCTTTAACATTTTCTCCAATTTCACTAATCAATGATCGTCACATTTGACTTAGAAATTTGATAATTTTATTTCATCATTTGTGCAATAGTGGTGGTTACTTAATCTGTCTATTACATTACTGCCATAGATAAACTTCTCTTCACCTTATTATAGTCTGTGAGCTAAACATTTTTTAGTCCTTACTTTTGTATTTAATTTTAATATTATCGTTAATCTTCTTTTAACATTATTTAAATCACCAACTTTTTTGAGTGTCTTCCCTTTTTGTTGTTGTCAAAAGGGGTAGTGTTGTATTGTTAGATTTATTTCATTGTATATTATGTGCTTGCTTCATTGTATGTTGCATTGTATGTTATGTGTGTCTTTGCATATGTATGTACTTGTGTTGTATGTGTCTGCTTGCTTGTCTTTATCTATCCATTTTTTTCCCTTCTCCTCTTACCTCCTCTTATCCCTTGGTTCGTGTAGATCAATTCTTTAGGGGGAACTTTTGTTGAGGGGGAACTTAGGAGGGAGCATCCGTGTAGTGGCAGCTTAGGAGATTATTTATTTAGGGAAAGCTTACGTTTAGTTGGAGATTAGGAGAAACATGGGTTTATTTTTGTTTAACTCAAACAGTAAATAGTTTGCCATCATCAAAAAGGGGGAGATTGTTGTGATTTGTGCAAATTAGTTCTTTCAATTGAATTTCATTACAAGTTATTTTTGATGATAACAAAAGGTTATTTTTTATTTTATTTTTTCTCCTAATAAATATTGGAGTTTCTGTTTTGTGTGTACTAACATATTTTCAGAAAATTCTCACTCCAGATTGTTGAAGACTTCAAGTTAATTTGTTAGTGTATATTATAAGTGAAGTCTATATTTTTTACTTTTCTTGAGTCGAGAGAGCGTGATTGTAAGTTGGATAACTGTGCACACACACTGGGGGAGTAAAAGCTTAATTTTTAAAACTGATCATACAGTACGATATCTAATCGTACGGGATGATCTGTGTTAAATGTCCTCCACGATGAACCTACCTGTATGAAATTTTTCTAAGTCATGTTCGTACAATATAAATTATACTTCGTACCAAAGGTTTTGATGTACGAACGACTCTGTTGAGGTTCGTACTTGATCGTACGGGATGAACCGTTCAATTTTTTGAATAGTTCGTACAGTACGAAATGTCTTCGTACAAAAGGTTGAGTGGTACGAATGGCTCTATTTGGGGTTCATACTGGTTTGTACTGGATCGTATGGGTCGAACCGTTTAATTTTTTGAACTATTCATACAGTACGAAATGACTTCGTACAGAAGATTGAGTGGTACGAATAACTTTATTTGGGGTTCATACTGGTTTGTACTGGATCATACGGGACGAATCATTCAATTTTTTGAACTATTCATACAGTACGAAATGACTTCATCCAGAAGGTTGTGTAGTACGAACGGCTCTGTTTGGGGATCGTACTGGTTCATATTGGATCGTACGAGGAATCATTCAATTTTTGAACTATTCGTACAGTATGAAATGACTTCGTACAAAAGGTTGTGTGGTGCGAACGACACTATTTGGGGCTTATACTGGATCGTACCAGACAAACATTTCATATTTTTAAACTATTTGTACAGTACGATTGACGATCGTACAGGACGATCGGAAATCGTAAAACTTGAAATTTTTAGTTTTTGGATGGTTTTTCTTGTCCTTATACATAAGGGTCCTAAAATCTAACTTGTCAAAGTATTCTTCTATGAAATTTCTTCTTGAGAGTGAAAGGGAGAGTGTTTGGGAGTGATTTTGTGAGATCTTTAAAGAGAACATTGTGAGGGGATCCACAAGGTTATCCATGTGAGAGGATCTCATTATTTGTACTTCAAGGTTCTTCCTAATCTCCTTGGAAACTCTTGCAAGAAGGTTATTCGAGAAGATTCCAGTTCTCTGTCATCACCAGGAGGGTGAAAAAGGATGATCAGTTCTCTGCCATCACCTGGAGGGTGAGAAAGGATGATCGGTACTCTGCCATCACCAGGAGGATGAGAAAGGACGTGGGGTTCTTTGCCTTCACCGGGAGGGTGAAAAAAGATGATGGTTCTCTACCACACCGGGTTGGTGGAAGAGAGTTTGTAAAGGCTTCTCCGCCTTGCTATGGGGGCAAAAGGAGAGTCACTTGAGTATAGTGTAATACCTAGAGAAGCAGTCTCTAGGGAGTGGATGTAGGTCGTGTTTGACCGAACCACTATAAATTTTGGTGTTTTCTATTCTTACCTTTTATTTTTCTGCATCATTATTTTTATACACTTTATTTTTCTATGGTTGAATTTCTATGGTTGAAAAGTACGAACAATTCATAACTATTCGTACTGTACGAATTGAGATCGTATAGTACTATTTGCTCAAAGTTAGTTTTTAAATCTTCCAAAATTCCAAGAGAAATTTTAAAAGAACCAATTCACCCCCCTCTTGGTTAGCCTAGGGACGTTAGCAATAGGTCTAACAAACCTATTCGCTCTTTCAGGGCCTCCACACCCAATGTGTACTACGATGAACAGTGCAGGTGTGGGAGATGTGTCCTAACATGCCACAAAAAACATCTAACCCCAGGAAAAGGGTTAACTAATCTACATGGGTGATAGTGCTTATTCCTAGGTTTGAATGAAACATGCTTTGATTATTTTGAATGTGATTCTTCAAAAGGTGGAGGTACATAAAATTATGCAAAAGTAGGAGATATTTCACTTTTCTCAAAATTACTAATTTTACACTTAGAAATTCATTTTCCTTCTTAAGACTTGCAATTTTAAATTTTAAATAATGCTCACTACTATCTAAATTAGAAGCATGAGTTTCTAATTTCCTATATGTAGTTTCTAATTCAACATGTGACGCTTTTAATGAATCATGCTCAGTAATCAGATCAAAATGCTTTTTATTCAACTCATCAAATTCATCAAGTTATGACATGTGATTGCTATCAAGCGTAGAATGCTCTTTCTTCAAGTTTAAGAATTCCAATTTCAGGCTAGCATGTAATTTCTTAAGTTTCCTATATGAAGAATGAAATTTCTTAGAAACTTTAAGTAGTTGATCGTAACGGAACTCACATATCTCTTCTTGGTCAGACTAACCAGGATGATCATCTGCCACCAAACATAGGTTTGTAGTCTTGTCTTCAGCTTCAGTCTTAGAGGAGTCGGATGCTGAATCTGCCCAGAAAGCCTTTTGGATCTTTTTCTTGTCCTTTCTAAACTTAGGTTTCTCCTCACCTTTCCCTTGCTTGGGTGAGTCTTAAGTGTAGGATAATCAGCCTTTATATATCCAGGCTTCCTACATTCAAAACAAACAATATCAAATGAACCTTTAAAATTTCTGCTACTCTTACCTTTGTTCCACTTCTAAAAGTTCTTGTATTTCTTCCTTAGAAAGCTTTGAATTTCCTAGTGATTAAGGAAACATCATCGCTATTAGACTCGAAAGAATCAGTGTCAGTATCATTGGCCTTCAGTGCCACAGTTTTCTTCTTCTTCTTCTCACCTGCATCAATTTATCGTTGGTTCACTCCTTGCTCATAAGCAATGAGTGACCCAAGTAAGTTATTAATAGAATAAGTATTCAAAAGTAATTACAGTTATCTTGGCATCATAAGAAGAAGGCAAACATCTCAGAATTTTGTTAACTTTCTCATAATTAGTAAGCTCTCTTCCTAAGGCATGCAAGCAGGTGACAATTTGAGTGAACCTAGTATACATTTTAGAAATTGATTCAGTAGATTTCATGCGAAAAAGTTTATTGTCGTGAAGTAAGATGTTCAATCTAGATTGCTTAACATTAGATGTACCTTCATAAGAATGCATAATCTATCCCAGATTTCTTTACCAGTAGTGCATGTAGAGACATGCATGTAATCCTCATATTTCAGTACATAGAAAAAGTTGTTTAAGCATTTTGTATTTAGTTAGGCTAAATCACGATCATCAAATGTCCATTTAGTAAATGGAAGTTCAGTTTTAATGCCATTAACAAGTCTAAACGGTGCTTCATAACCATCTTTAATAAGCATCCACATGCGATAATCAATTGATTATAAAAAGGTAGACATACGAGTTTTCCAAAAATCAAAAGGTATGTTATCGAACTACGGTGGTCATGTAATTGAATAACCTTCAGTAGTATTACGATTACCAAAGTTAGCTATAGATCAAAATTCAAAAGTTTTTAAACTTAATTTTTGAATCCCGCTCTAATACCACTTGTAAGTTCGATAGGGAAATTAAGACATTGTGAATTAGTCCCGAGGCTAACCAAGAGGGGGGAGGGTGAATTGGTTATTTAAAAAATTGGTGAGTGAAAATGATTTAAAAAAATCTTTATGATTATTTAAAATAATTATAACTTTGCGATGATGTGCAGATGTTCAACAACAACAGAATAATACTCACGATCATACAATCATCAACAGAAAAATAAATGCGGAAGATAATCAGAAAGAACACCCCAGATTTTACAGTGGTTTGGTCAACTTGACCTGCATCTACTCCCGGGAGCCTCCCCTCTGGGTATTACACTAACACTAAGTGACTCTCCTTCTGCTCCCACAGCAAGGCGGAGAAGCATGTACAAAACTCTTTTCCACCAACCTGGTGAGGCAGAGAACCTAGACTCCTTTCGCTTCCTCCTGAAGCAGGCAGAGAACCTAAACTCCTTTCGCTTCCTCTTGAAGAAGGCAGAGAACCTAGATCTTCTTACGAACAATCCTCCCAAAGAGACACTGATAAGACAAGAGATGACGACCGGAGAAGATGACTCTGATCCTTACTTGGAGTAACCTTTGTGAATCCCTCATAAACTCCCCCTCACAAGGTCCTCTCTCTCTCTCCCATGCTCTCTCTCTCTCTCTCTCTCTCTCAAGGTTTTCTCTGGTAAGAAAAGTGACAAAAGATGTTTCTTGTTGAACGAAAAAGATCTTAAATAGGAGGGCTCAAAAATTGACCTAAATCTCAACTGGTCATAAATGATCGTCCAGGATGATCGGTCGATCATTTTGTACGATCAGTTCAAAATCATATGTATCAGCCTAGATGATCTGGTTCCTCTAGACGATTAGTAGATAAAATTTATTTAGATCATCCTGTACGATTCTACGATCATCTCAGATGATTAATGTAAATCAAGAATTTTGTCTAGAAGACAGCTTTGGTCGTCTAGGGAAACTTGTTCTGGACGATCTCAAAATGACTTGATCATCCAGGATGATAAGTGTATTGTCCTATACGATTAGTTCAAAAATGACAAAATCATCCTACACATAACTCGGGTCGTACATCCAACCCATCCTGGACGATCTTAAAATGACTTGATCGTCCGGGATGATATCACGATCGTCCCGTATAATTAGTTTAAAATCAGGATTATCATCCTGCACATTTCTCAGATCGTCCAGGTGAAGTGTTCTAAACGGTCAGGATTTTGAATGCATTGTCCAGGATGATCTTGCAATCATCCATGATGATATGATCATAACAATCACATATTAATTACTTTCCTTAATCACTAGACTAATTTAGGCATGATTGTAAATGATCATCGAGGACAATAAATGTATCGTCTGGGACGATCAGACCAAATCTCTAAAAATAAGAACTTACCTAAGTTAATCTGGCGACTGAGAATTTTTTATTTGAGCCTATCATCCTGTACGATATGGGTATCATCCAGGACGATCTGCTTAATCAAACCAACTTAACATGGTCGCCCTAATCAGGGTTTCTATTTTCACTGGATCGTTCAGGACTATAGGAATATCATCCAAGATGATTTGAATAAAATTTGAAATAGAAACTCTAACTCACTAAAACTCTCCCCCTGAGTGTTTGTGTGCAAGGTTACTTAGCTAGGGGATCAATTATATTACATTTGACTCAAGAAAGGGGAAAATTACAATTTAAACACATGCAGACCCGACCTTGAGTTGGCTTGAATTGCATTTGATCTTTTGTACCTAAAATATTAGTCAATCACAATAGAACACAAAAATGTTTCTTATCATCAAAATTGTAATCCTTAAATCCAAGTTTGCAACACCTAATGGTCGTATTTTGCCTATTAAAGACCTCACTGGTTTTGTGCAAGGCCATTTTCCTATTAAGTATCTTGGTAACCTCTTTTTAAAGGTAGAAAGAAGTCTTTTTTGTTTGATGAGTTAATTAGTTTGGTGTAGATTAAACTTTGGTCTTGGGATTCAAATTTTTGAGTTTTTGGGGTGAGCTTACTATAATTAGAAGCGTTCTTTGTTCTCTCCTTATTTACTCTTTCCAAACTCTTTTGCCCACTAAAATGGTGTGTAATAGAATTGATAAAATCCTTAATAAATTTTTTGGAAAGGGACTAATAACAATGCTAAAATTGCTTGGTCTTCTTGGGTCAAGTGTTGTGGGGGTTTGAAGGAGGGTGGTCAGGGTGTAAGAGCATGTCTGATTTGGCCTATGCTTTTTCCTTAAAGATATGGTTTACTTTTCGTGCTAAAATGAACCTATGGGCTAAGTTCATGTATTCCAAATATTTTGTGGGGAAGCATCCTACTATGTGTTCTTTTAATATTGATGATTCTAAAGTTTGGCAAAGGCTTTGCAAGGTTAAATGGGTTGTGGAGCCTCATCTTTCTTGGGGGCTTAGTTGTGGCAAAATCTTCTTTTAGCAGGATCAATGGTTGGGTAATCATTTCATTGATTCCATCATTAATACCACTTCTACTGCTGCGATTAAGGTAAACTTTTTTCATTACTGATAACTGTTGGGATTATGATAAACTTGCTAATGTGATTCCTTACTCTATTATTCAAAAAAATCTAAACCTCCCTTTGAACTTGGAGTCGGAAGATCTTTTATTATCTAAGTTGGCTCAAGATGGGGTATTTAGATTAAAAGATTCTTGGCATGTGTTTAGAACCAAGAATGCTGTTACTAGTATTTTCTCTATGATTTGGCATTAAAGTATTCCTTCTACTGTTGCTATTTTTTTGGAGAATTTTACATAGATTCATTCCTACTGATGATAATTTGGTCAAAAGAGGTTTTATCCTTCCGTCCAAGTGTCAATGTTGTTACCATGTGGAGAATATGCATTATTTTTTGTCTCGGGTCTTTTAGCTGTCAAAATTTGGTGTTATTTTGATGATATTTTAAAATTAAACTATTTTAATGCAAATTTATCTATTAATGCTCTGCTTAATTCTTGGTTTGTTAATTCTAAAGGTCATATTAGAAACATTATCCCTTCTCTCATTTTGTGGTTTTTATGGATGGAGGGGAATAACTCTCTTTTTAATTGTATTAGAATGGACTATTAGAGGATTATCAACAATGTTAAAGACAAACTTTTAAGCCTATTTTTCATTAATTTGCAATCTATCAAGAGTTTTAAGAATCATTATTTTGTTGCTCAAGATTTAGGCATCTGGTTGGGTGAGCTTCTGCCTATCTCTGAACCTCAATTTATTTCCTAGGTTAAACCCTCTTTGGGCTATTACAAATTGAATGTCGGTGTTTCTGATAATAATACCAGCTTGGGGTGTGGTGGGATCATAAGAGACTACCAAGGGAATTTTAGTCTGGCTTTTGTGGGTCCTTCTCATAATGGTAACTCTTATCTGTCTCTTCTTAATGTTATCCTTTATGGGCTGAGAATTTGTATGTCTCTTGACATTACTAAAAATTGGATTGACGTTGAGTCTATCCATAGAATTCAATGCATTAACAATGCGGTTGATTCGGTTTGCAATTATGCAGCTTTCTATCTTCTTAGGGATATTAAATAACTGATGATTTTTGTTAATGTGTCTTCTCTCAAATGTTTAGGGAGGGTAATGCCTGTGCCAATTGGCTTGCCCATTTTGGGACCAGGATTAACTATTTCATTAATTTTTTGGAGGCTAATTTACCTATTCCTCTCAAAGGGCTTTTAAGATTGGATAAAATATATTTGCCTTATGTTAGGAGGTAATTTGGTGTTGTTCTACTTTTCTAAATTTTGTGAGGCTCGCCCTTATATAGCTGTCCTTCGGGTGGTTTGGCTTGGTTGGAATTTTCCCTTATGTTGGTTTTTTTTGCTGATTTTCTTGGTGGATATGCTCTTTTTCATATTTCTGATGTGGTTCTACTTGTCTTGGTTAATTATTTTGGGTTTTTAGGGCTGAGCTGTGATTGCACTTGCTTCTCTCTTGAAGGTTATCCCAATTGTTGCTCACTTTCTTCCTGCTACTGTGTTGGGAATTGGCTTTTCCTGGACCACTTGGTGGTGGGTTTTTATGGGAGTTTTGGTACGGGGTGGGGGTTTTTATTTTCTATGTTAGATTTCTTTACTTTTGGGAGTACTACTTATTTTCTGGTGATTTGCTGGGTTGGCTGGTGTGTCTCTTTGATCCAGTTTTGCAGGTGTTGTTGGGGGTGGTCTTTTTGGGCTTCTGCTCTTTTCTTGGAGGCTATGTGGGTTTTCCTGGGAAGGCCCTTTTTCTTCCTATTGTGTTTTTATGGCTTTTTATTTAGGTTTGGCCCTTTCTAGGTGTGGGTGGCTGCTTTCTTTATGTCCTTATTTTGGTGTTTATTGGAGCTGATTGCTAGGAGTGGTGGCTTTGGCTGGATAGTTGGATGGAGCAGCATTTAGCTTATCCTAGTGATGTTTGCTGGTTCCTTTTTATCCTGAGCTCATTCTGCCCGCACCCATTCTCTCATTACTTTGGTATTTTTGTTTTAATGTTATTTTTTGGATCATTGCTAATCCTTTAGTTTGTTGAATGTGCTTTGTGATTAGTTGCTTCTCCTGGATGAGTTTTGCTGGGCTTATGCTGAGGGGTACTCATTGGTTCCTCTCGGTTGGTATGTGTTTTAAGGGCAATTTAGCTTTCTGCTTTGTGTGCCATGGCTTAGTTATGTTAGTCCTGGTTGGTCTTCACTCTAGGGTGGATGGGGGTATTAATTGTCCCACTATTTTTAGCTTTGTTTTTCCCCTCACTTCTCTGGTAAGAAAAGTGGCAAAAGATGTTTCTTGTTGAACGAAAAAGATCTTAAATAGGAGGGCTCAAAAATTGACCTAAATCTCAACTAGTCAAAAATGATCGTCCAGGATGATCGGTCGATCATTTTGTACAATCAGTTCAAAATCATATGTATCAACCTAGATGATCTGGTTCCTCTAGACGATTAGTAGATAAAATTTATTCAGATCGTCTTGTACGATTCTACGATCATCTCGGATGATTAATGTAAATCAAGAATTTTATCTAGAAGACAGCTCTAGTCGTCTAGGAAAACTTGTGCTGGATGATCTCAAAATGACTTGATCATCCAGGATGATAAGTGTATTATGCTGTATGATTATTTCAAAAATGACAAAATCATCCTATACACAGGTCGGGTCGCACATCCAACACATCCTGGACGATCTTAAAATGACTTGCTCGCCCGGGATGATATCACGATCATCCCGTACGATTAGTTCAAAATCAGGAATATCATCCTGCTCTTTTTTCAGATCGTCCAGGTGAAGTGCTCTGGACGGTCAATATTTTGAATGCATTGTCCAGGATGATCTTGCAATCATCCAGGATGATATGATCATAACAATCACATATTAATTACTTTACTTAATCACCAGACTAATTTAGGCATGATTATAAAGGATCATCCAGGATAATACATGTATCATCCGGGACGATCAGACCAAATCTCTAAAAATAAAAACTTACCTAAGTTAATCTGGCGGCTGAGAATTTTTGATTTGAGCCTATCATCCTGTATGATGTGGGTATCGTCCAGGACGATCTGCTTAATCAATCCAACTTAACATGGTCGCCCTAATCAGGGTATTTGTTTTCACTGGATCGTCTAGGACTATAGGAATATCATCCAAGATAATTTGAATAAAATTTGAAATAGAAACTCTAGCTCACTAAAACTCTCCCCCTGAGTGTTTGTGTGCAAGGTTACTTAGCTAGGGGATCAATTATATTACATTTAACTCAAGAAAGGGAAAATTACAATTTAAACACATGCAGACCCGACCTTGAGTTGGCTTGAATTGCATTTGATCTTTTGTACATGAAATATTAGTCAATCACAATAGAACAAAAAAATGTTTCTTATCATCAAAATTGTAATCCTTAAATCCAAGTTTGCAACACCTAATGCTCGTATTTTTCCTATTAAAGACCTCACTGGTTTTGTGCAAGGCCATTTACCTATTAAGTATCTTGGTAACCTCTTTTTAAAGGTAGAAGGAGTCTTTTTTGTTTGATGAGTTAATTAGTTCGGTGTAGAATAAACTTTGGTCTTGGGATTCAAATTTTTGTGTTTTTGGGGTGAGCTTACTCTAACTAGAAGCGTTCTTTGTTCTCTCCTTTTTTACTCTTTCCAAACTCTTTTGCCCACTAAAATGGTGTGTAATAGAATTGATAAAATCCTTAATAATTTTTTTTGGAAAGGGACTAATAACAATACTAAAATTGCTTGGTCTTCTTGGCTCAAGTGTTGTGGGGGTTTGAGGGTGGGTGGTCAGGGTGTAAGAGTATGTCTGATTTGGCCTATGCTTTTTCCTTAAAGATATGGTTTAGTTTTCATGCTAAAATGAACCTATGGGTTAAGTTCATGTATTCCAAATTTTTTGTGGGGAAGCATCCTACTATTTGTTCTTTTAATATTGATGATTCTAAAGTTTAGCAAAGGCTTTGCAAGGTTAAATGGGTTGTGGAGCCTCATCTTTCTTGGGGGCTTAGTTGTGGCAAAATCGTCTTCTAGCAGGATCAATGGTTAGGTAATCATTTCATTGATTCCATCATTAATACCTCTTCTACTGTTGCGATTAAGGTAAACTTTTTTCATTACTGATAACTGTTGGGATTATGATAAACTTGCTAATGTGATTCCTGACTCTATTATTCAAAAAAAATCTGAACCTCCCTTTGAACTTGGAGTCGGAAGATCTTTTATTATCTAAGTTGGCTCAAGATGGGGTATTTAGATTAAAAGATGCTTGGCATGTGTTTAGAACCAAGAATGCTGTTACTAGTATTTTCTTTATGATTTGGCATTAAAGTAATCCTTCTATTGTTGCTATTTTTTTGGAGAATTTTACATAGATTCATTCCTACTGATGATAATTTGGTCAAAAGAGGTTTTATCCTTCCATCCAAGTGTCAATGTTGTTACCATGTGGAGAATATGCATTATGTTTTTGTCTCGGGTCTTTTAGCTGTCAAAATTTGGTGTTATTTTGATAATATTTTAAAATTAAACTATTTTAATGAAAATTTATCTATTAATGCTCTGCTTAATTCTTGGTTTGTTAATTCTAAAGGTCATATTAGAAACATTAACCCTTCTCTCATTTTGTGGTTTTTATGGATGGAGAGGAATAACTCTCTTTTTAATTATATTAGAATGGACTATTAGAGGATTATCAACAATGTTAAAGACAAACTTTTAAGCCTAATTTTCATTAATTTGCTATCTATCAAGAGTTTTAAGAATCATTATTATGTTGCTCCTGATTTAGGCATCGGGTTGGGTGAGCTTCTGCCTATCTCTGAACCTCAATTTGTTTCCTAGGTTAAACCCTCTTTGGGCTGTTACAAATTGAATGTCGGTGTTTCTGATAATAATACCAGCTTGGGGTGCGGTGGGATCATAAGAGACTGCCAAGGGAATTTTACTCTGGCTTTTGTGGGTCCTTCTCATAATGGTAACTCTTATCTGTCTCTTCTTAATGCTATCCTTTATGGGCTGAGAATTTGTATGTCTCTTGACATTACTAAAAATTGGATTGATGTTGAGTCTATCCATAGAATTCAATGCATTAACAATGCGGTTGATTCGGTTTGCAATTATGCAGCTTTCTATCTTCTTAGGGATATTAAATAACTGATGGTTTTTGTTAATGTGTCTTCTCTCAAGTGTTTAGGGAGGGTAATGCCTGTGCCAATTAGCTTGCCCATTTTGGCACCGGGATTAACTATTTCATTGATTTTTTGGAGGCTAATTTACCTGTTCCTCTCAAAGGGCTTTTAAGATGGGATAAAATATATTTGCCTTATGTTAGGAGGTAATTTGGTGTTGTTCTTCTTTTCTAAATTTTGTGAGGCTCGCCCTTATACAGCTGTCCTTCGGGTGGTTCGGCTTGGTTGGACTTTTCACTTATGTTGGTTTTTTTTGGTGATTTTCTTGGTGGATATGCTCTTTTTCATATTTCTGATGTGTTTCTACTTGTCTTGGTTAATTATTTTGGGTTTTTAGGGCTGAGCTGTGATTGCACTTGCTTCTCTCTTGAAGGTTATCCCAATTGTTGCTCACTTTCTTCCTGCTACTGTGTTGGAAATTGGCTTTGCCTGGACCACTTGGTGGTGGGTTTTTATGGGAGTTTTGGTACGGGGTGGGGGTTTTTATTTTCTATGTTGGATTTCTTTACTTTTGGGAGTACTACTTATTTTCTGGTGATTTGCTGGGTTGCCTGGTGTGTCTCTTTGATCCAGTTTTGCTGGTGTTGTTGGGGGTGGTCTGTTTGGGCTGCTGCTCTTTTCTTGGAGGCCGTGTGGGTTTTCCTGGGAAGGCCCTTTTTCTTCCTATTGTGTTTTTATGGCTTTTTATTCAGGTTTGGCCCTTTCTAGGTGTGGGTGGCTGCTTTCTTTATGGCCTTATTTTGGTGTTTATTGGAGCTGATTGCTAGGAGTGGTGGCTTTGGCTGGATGGCTGGATGGAGCAACATTTGGCTTATCCTAGTGATGTTTGCTGGTTCCTTTTTATCCTGAGCTCATTCTGCCCGCACCCATTCTCTCATTACTTTGGTATTTTTTGTTTTAATGTTATTTTTTGGATCATTACTAATCCTTTAGTTTGTTGAATGTGCTTTGTGATTAGTTGCTTCTCCTGGAAGAGTTTTGCTGGGCTTATGCTGAGGGGTTCTCATTGGATCCTCTCGGTTGGTATGTGTTTTAAGGGCAATTTAACTTTCTGCTTTGTGTGCCATGGCTTAGTTATGTTAGTCCTGGTTGGTCTTCACTTTAGGGTGGATGGGGGTATTAATTGTCCCACTATTTTTAGCTTTGTTTTTTCCCTCACTTCTCTGGTGGATGTGATCTATGGTACCATTTTTGTTGGTTTGGATTTTTATTATTTTGGTATTTATTCTTGTTCTTTTTTCTGTTATTCTGGTTGGAGGATGTGGTATAGCTGGGTTTTGGTGGATAGCAATTTGGGACTGGTAATAGATACTTCAGTTATGTTAGAACTTATATTATGGATAACTAATGGGATGGATTTTTTAGATTTTGCTTTAATTATTGTTATACTTATCCTGGGTTTCAGAATTTTTTGTAGAATTTTATTTTTGCAGGTGCTTGTACTCAGCTCCTTTTGGTTGGGAAGATGGGGACGGTTGTTGCTTTTTGGTTCTGTCCTCATTTTTGGGTGCTCGTCCTTGGGCACCATAGATTATACCTAGGGTTTTTTGTAATTGTGCTTAGCAGGGACCCCAAGCTCTTAGGATTTTTTTGCTTTTTTTTTTGTAGCTCGTTTGAGTAGTAGTGAGCTTGAGGTCCCTTTAAGGGTAATGTAATTTTTTCTCTATTAACACGTAGGCCCCTTTGAGGGCATTCCTGAAAAAAAAAATGCCTTCTTTAATTTAAACACATGATTAGGGAATTGTGAATTTTCAAAATCTGGAGGTTCCTCAATATAAACATCATCTTTTATCTCCCCATTAAGAAAGGCACTTTTTATATCCATTTGAAATAATTTAAATCCTTTAAAATAGGCAAAGGCTAGTAGCACGCTTATTGCTTCAAGTCTAGCTACAGAGATAATAATCTCTTCAAAATCAATTCCTTCTATTTGATTGTACCCCTTGGCCACCAATCTTGCCTTATTTTTAATCACTACACCTGAATTATTCATCTTTTTTTAAAAACCCTCTTAGTTCCAACAACACTTTGATTTTCAGGTCTTTCTATTAACTCCCAAATATCATTTCTAACAAATTGATTAAATTCTTCTTGCATAGTTAAAATCCAAAATTCATCAGAAAGTGCTTGATTTAAATTAATGGGTTCAATCATTGAAATAAATGATGAGTGGTTCACTTCTTTGCTTAATCCATGCCAAGATCTAACCCCTTCACTGAGGTCCCCTAAAATTAGCTATTTAGGATGAGTTTTTGAATATTTCCATTCTCAGGGCAAACTATTTTTTGTTCTAACCCTTTGTTCAAGACTTACAATTTCAATCCCTTGGGTAACTTCTTCAACATCTTCTTCCTTCAATGTAGATCCTCTAAAAATATCAAATTCATCAAAAACTATATAAGTGGTCTCCTCTACTACCAATGTCCTTTTATTAAAAACTCAATACGATTTACCAACACTTAAATATCCTAAAAAAAATCTCTCATCTGATTTAGGATCAAATTTTTCTAAAAGAGTTTTACCATTTATATGAATGAACACTTTACATCCAAAGACATGTAGATGTGAGAGATTGGGTGTCCTACCCTTAAGAAGTTCATAGGGTTTCTTATTCAGCTTAGATCTAATGTTCACCCTATTCAGAGCATAACACGCTATATTAACCACTTCAGCCAAAAAATATTTTAGAAGTGAATATTCAGCCAACATGGCTCTATTAGCTTCAATCAAAGTTTTGTTCTTCCTTTCAACTACCCCACTCTGATAAGGGGTCCTAGGAGCTAAAAAATTGTGATCTATCTCTTGTTATTTACAAAAAGCTTCAAATTTTTTATTTTCAAATTTCCCCCGTGATCACTATAAATTATAAGAATTTCATAACCTATCTTTCTATATGTCCAAGTTAAAAAAATTCTCAACTCATCAAATGATTCACACTTATGTGATAACAATCTAATCCAGGTGAATCTCAAATAATCATCCACAATCACATACCCAAAAGTTTTTCCTCCTAGAATTACAGTGCTAACATATCCAAAGAGATCCATGTGAAGAATTCCTAAGGGTTTGTTAGTTCTAAGATCTTTGATTGAATGAAAGGAGGACTTAACCTATTTTCCTAATTGACTTGCATCACACAGATGATCCTTAGTGAATTCTAATTATTGTATGCCTCTAACCAATTCTTATTGGGTAATCTTTTTAAGATTTTTTAGGCTTGCATGACAAAGTCTTCTATGCCATAACCAAGATTCATCAGCAATAGTTTTTAGATAAAAAAAATTAGAAGATTTAATAAAATTTAAATCAAGCATGTATACATTATTTATCCTATTTCCATGCAACAAATCGACTCCATTTTGGCTTATAAGGTAGCTTGTAGGAAAAAATTTAACATTAAAACCCTTATCACAAAGCTGACTAATACTTAGAAAATAATATTTTAATCCTTTAACCAATAAAACATTCTCAATCAAAAAATTCTTTGTTTTACCAATTATACATGTACCCACTACTCTCATAGTGGTGTTATCTCGAAGTGTCACTCTGCCTCCAGTGATATAAATTAATTTGCATCCCCAGTCATGTATTTTGAACATCCATTGTCCAGGTACCAAATGCTCTTATGAGGGCTTGTAAGAGAGCATATCTATAAAAATATCAAATGTTAGACTTGGGAACCTAAATAAATTTGGTTCACCTCTTGAAAATGATAATATTGATGCATGTTTGATATACTGTGATTTATGCAGCTTAGGTCTCCACAATAAATATGTTTTCCTATGAATAGTGTAAGTGTGGGAAATATGCCCCAACATTCCACATGTAAAGCATTTAACACCAGGAAAAGGGTTTACTAGTCTATATGAGTTATAATATCTTTTCCTAGTTTTTGACCTTATTTGCTTTTGATTAGGATTGTAAAATTATTTAGGTGTGGGAGGTGACTTTTTTTCTTTAAAAGCTTTTAGTTTAATTAGAATATATGAACTTAGATTTTCTAAAATTGAATTTTCAATCTTCAAATCATGTTCCCTGTGTTCAGCTTCACCCATAAAAACCTTAAAAACATTTTAAAGCTCACTATAAGATGTTTTCAATAGTTCATGCTTCGTATTCAAATCTTCAAATTCATTTAGCTAGGCCATGTGATTACTATCTATATCAGCATGACCGTTTCTCAGATTTTCATGCTCTTTTTATATATTCAAATTCTTGATATTAAGATTAGCATGAAATGTTTTGAGTTTCCTATATGCATTATGAATTTTCTCAGAAACCTCAAATAATTTATCATAAGAAAGATCACATACCTCCTCTTGATCTAAATGATTAAGTTTATTTGCCATTAAGCATAATTTTGTGACCTTCTCTTCTGCTTCTACTTCTGAAGAGTCTGAAGCTGAGTTAACCTAGAAAGCTTGTAAACATTCTTTTTTTGCCCTTCCTCATATTAGTTTTCTCCTCAAGTTTCTCCTTATTAGGATTAGCTTTGAGATTTGGGCAATCAGTCTTTATATATTCAAGCTTTTTCCATTCATAAGAAATGACTTCATTAGAAACTTTTAGATTTCTATTGAACGTACCTTTGTTTCAATATTGACGTCATCATTTCTTCCTCTTAAAAAAACTTTTGATTTGCTTAGTCATAAGAGCAATATCATCTTCATCCTCCGGCATTTATTGATCACTCTCTGAATCATCAACTTTCAAAGTTATATTCTTCTCTTGCTGCTTGTCTCCTTCATCAATCTGTCTTTGATTCACTCCTTGCTCGTAAGCTATTAGTGATCCAAGTAGATTGTCAATAGAATATACATTCATATCTTTAGATTCAGCTATGGTAGTTATCTTTGCATCATAAGAAGTAGGTAAACAACTTAGAATTTTATTAACTTTCTCCAAATTTATAAGTTCTTTACCTAAAGCATGTAATGAGGTAACAATTTGTGTAAACCTTGTATTTATATAAAAAATTGACTCATTTGGTTTCATGCAAAATAGTTTATAATCGTGTAGTAAAATATTTAGCCTAGATTATTTAACCTTATTTATTCCTTCATAAGTTATGCAAAGTCTATCCCAGATATCTTTTCCAGTTTTACAAGTAAAAACATGTATATAATCCTCATATTTCAAAGCATAGAAAAAATTGTTTAAATATTTTGCATTTAATTGTGCTAATTCTCTTTCATCTAAAGTCCAATCAATAAATGGTGTTTCAAATCTAATGCCATCAATAATTCTAGTAGATGTAGTATAGCCTTCTTGTCCTAACATCCACATGCGATAGTGAAATGATTGCAGAAAAGTAGACATGCAAGTTTTCCAAAAATCAAATAGAATGTTATCAAATAAAGGTGGTTTAGTGATCGAATATCATTCATTAGTATTTTAGTTTCCTAAATTAGCTATAATCATTTTTAAAAAGTAGTCTAATCCTTAATTTTTGAAATGGGCTCTGATACCACTTAAAAGTTTGTGTAGGTTGTTAGATCGTAGAGAACTGTCCCAAGGCTAACCAATAGAGGGTTGAATTAGTTATTTTAAAAATTTCATGGATTTTGAAAACCTTTTTTAATCTTTTAAAAATAAATCACTAATATTAAAATATGCAGTTGTTTAGATATGATTATCATAAAAGATTTTCAACCACAAAATATTAAAGTGCTGAGAATAAAAATGCAAAAAAAATAAAGAGAACAGAAGAACACCAAATTTTATAGTGGTTCGATCTAACTAAACCTACGT
The DNA here is from genome assembly GCA_019925795.1 of Dendrobium chrysotoxum. Taxonomy (NCBI): domain Eukaryota; kingdom Viridiplantae; phylum Streptophyta; class Magnoliopsida; order Asparagales; family Orchidaceae; genus Dendrobium; species Dendrobium chrysotoxum. Next base: position 36,926,651 of record CM034297.1, read on the forward strand.
CCACTCCCTGAAGACTCATTCTTTAGGTATTGTACTAAACACAAGTGACTCTCATTTTGTCCCCACAGCAAGGTGGAGAAGCCTTTAAAAACTCTCTTCCACCAACCCGGTGCTGCAGAGAATCATCATCCATTTTCACCTTCCTGATGAAGGCAGAGAACCATCATCCCTTTTTCACCCTCCTGGTAAATGCAGAGAACTGTCATCCTTTTTCACCCTCCTAGTAAAGGTATAGAATCTTTGTCCCTTTTCACCCTCTTGGTGAAGGTAGATAACCTTGACATAATGTTGAAGATCTTCTCTCAAGAGCCTCTAGAGGAGATGGGCATAAACTCGCTTTGGGCAACCTTATGAATCCCTCATAACTCCCTCTCACTAGATCTCTCACACTTCTCTCTCATAATCTCTCCTAAACACTCACACTCTATGGCTACTCTCAAGAGAAATTTATAGCAAAGTTTTTGAGTGCAAATTATAGGACTTCTTATATAAAAAATGCATGAAAAATTATCCAAAAACTAAAAAATTCAAGTGAACTGACATACAATCATACTGTGTGATTGTGGATCATCTTGTATGATCAATTTAAAAATAGGGCATCTAGTATGATCTAGTACAAATACAATTTCATATACAGTCAATCATTTATATAAATTTAGATTATACTGTATAAATAGTTAAAAAATTTAAGTTGTTCATTTGGTATGATCCGTAATGAACCTCATTTCATACGATGTTAGCTATCTATACTAACTGACATGATACAATATAAATAGTTCAAAAAATTAGGGCTTCATTTGGTACGAATTGGTACAAACCCAATTTCATACTCTATTAGTCTTCCGTATGAAGCAACATCGTATAGTATAAAAAGAAAAAAAATCTAGCCCAAATTTGAGAAACTGCATTTTGGAGAAAATCATGACCAAATCATATAGTACAATTGGATATCTTACAGTACAATTAGTTTTAAAAATTTAAATTTTAAATCTCTCCCCTATGTGTGTATGGACAGTTATCCAATTACAATCACACATTCTCAGAGTCAAGAAATAAAAAAAAAGAGATATCCATACTCTATTACATGAAATCCTATTCTAACTTATCTTGAAGTCTTCAGTAGTCCAGAGTAGTGTACGATTTCTCTGAAATAATAGAACACACAAAAATAAATAGAAATTTCTAATATATAATAGAAGAAATAATGAACTAAGAAAAATAACATTTTGTTATCATAAAAAAATTTCAATATTAATTCATGAGTTGCAACACAAACATGCTTATGCGAACTCTCGATGATCCCAGGCTTATTTCTTAAAATCATTAGAGTTGCTATGTGAGCTAAAATTTTTAATTTGTTTAAATAAAAGAATTTTTAACGTTCCCTCATGAGCCTCCAATAGAGTTTCAGGATAAATCAAATATGACATACAAGATCGCCAAAAAATTACTAAAAGTATGCAATCCTATATCGCAATCAACACATCAATGAATAATAAAACCAATCAAATTATTATTCAAATTAAAATTTCATGTGGCAAGTGCCCCTTAATATTACAACCCAGGGTCCACAGAAAAAGTAAAGTGGTCAGTTACCACTAATAACAACTCAAATTCTACTTCTAAAACTCAAGTGACTTTGAGAATGGGTCTTCTCATTCTTCACCTCTTCATCTTTCTATGAGCTCCTTGGATTGTAGGGTCTGGATATTTAAATGAATTGAAACTCTCCCTCAAAAGGGGTGTTATCTTTTCTCATTGGATATTTTAAGCTCATCCTAATTTGTATCTCCAAATGGATAGGGACTCTCCTCCAAAGGATGTCCTTTCCTCTTTGGATTCTAAATTGGATGTATAAAATCCCATCTCAAGTCACTTTAAAATACAACTTAAATACTCAAATTAAATTATATTAAATGAAAATTAAAATATAAACTCAACAACCTACAAGGTTATCCTAACAAATAAATATTTAAATTAATATCCCAAGCGGTTAATAATTAAAAAATAAAATACTCAAAATAGAGCCATACTTCGCCATACTCTTTTGATTATAAAGGGGGACTTAAGTATTTCTGGAGCACCTGCAGAAAATATCATTAACTAAAGCTTTATTAATTTTGCCCCCTTTAGCTTTTAATTACCCTGTATAAGCATGGCCACCTACATAAGATTGAATGAGCAAATAAATCATCCCTAACCTAGGGGTAATCTAAATCCATCACATCAATATATAGATTGCAGAAATTAAATAAACATACACATCAAACTATACTAGTAACCAGCATACAGTGAAAACCATAAAAAACTCGGCACACAGCATAAAAGAAAACAGTAGCCTAGCCTAAGACTAGAGTTTGTTATCCTAGCAAATCATCTAAAGTGTGTGCGGTAGGCTGTATGGTTTGGATATGTCTTATATAGGGCAATTAGTTAAAGTTGTTTGATGTTCTGGTTCGTTGAAAGGCTTAAAGAAAATTTTTTATTGAAGTTTAAATATTAATGATTTAACCTCAATTTTAAGATATATTATTTTAAAGTTAAATGGCTACCATCTTTTTTGCTCACTGAGGTCGTGATATTTCACTTGCCTTGGGGCTAACTTAATAGCCTCGTAGGCCTATGTTACTAGTGGTAACCAGTATATGTAACTGATTTGATTTAATTAAGGTTTGAAGGGCGATGAATTTTGAATAAGATTGATTGATTACTGGTTTCTAAAGTTGGATTAATATTTTCTTGATTTTTAAATTAATTATTGAATTTTCTTGAATTACTGTATTATTTAAATACATTAATTAAAGGGTCACAATTGGACTTTTAGATTCAAAGGGATTTATGGATTTTTGATATTTTTGTTAAATATTAAACCTTTTGGTGAGTAATTAGGTTTTGATTTTAGTCAATTTGGATTTTTCTAGAATTAGTTATGATTTTTCAAAGTTTTTGGTATTTTTTGGATTTATTAAAATTATTTAATTAAGGGGATTTTATTGATTTTGCTCCAAATGAACTTCTAACTCTTTGAAGTCAACTCCAAAGGTGAGGAACTACCTAAGGAGAGATTCCCAAGTGTTTAAGAATTTTCTAAAATTTTAATTATTTTTAATTAATTAAATTAATTAAATATTAAAATTTGATTAAAATTAAATTAAGCTTAAAAACTGATATCAAATCAAAGGGTTTTAATTTTCTTAAGTTTGAAATTGAATTCTAGTCAGTTTGAGGTATTATATGTATTTTTTGGATTTAAATTTGATTTATTGGAATTTTTAGAAGTTTTGAACTTAAATAATGCTTTAAACTTAAGTTAATTAATTAAGAGGTTTTAATGATTTCAAAAAATAGTGGGCTCCTATCCTAAGTTAGTTAGTGTCACTATGTTTAAGTGTTTTGAGTTTCATCCCTAAAGGATGTATGCTTGAATCCTATGTTTTACCTAAGTTCACTAAGAAAAAATCCTTAATTATTTTCCTTAATGTCACTAGGATAGCTAGGTTTAAATCAATTGTTCTCTCTAACCTTTGGATAAGTATATAAATGCAAAAACATCACATTCAAGTCCTTAGATCTAAGAGAACCTAAAACTAAGTGAGTGTGTGCATCCTACATGCACTGATTAAACATAACATACATAATTAAATACTAAATTAGTGAACAACTAGGATATGATTGTTCACTAATCATCCCACATCAATTATGTTCATGAATGCTCAATCTATGTTTAAAGTTTCAAGGGATCTCTCAAACATTAAAAAATTATATATATATAATTTAAAAATAGATACATATTTTTATTTACTTATACGTAAAAATATAAGTATTAAAAATTAAAAATTTTAAATATTATAAAAATATTTTCAAAATATTTTTGAGAGATCCTCTGATTATTTAAAATAATTTAAAATAAATCTTTTAATTTTGAAATTATTTAACATAATATTTAAATAAAAATTAATTAAACATTTAAAATAATCAACTAATTAAAATTATTTGAAATACATTAAGTTTCAAATTTTGAAATTAATTTTATATTAAAGTATTTAAATTTTCAAAAATTTTGATATATAATTTTTAATTTTTTGATTTAATTTGAATTTAATTTGAATTTTTAAAGTTTAAGATTAATTATGTTATTTTAATTAATTTAAAATTAATTAATATTTAAAATAATTCTTTAATTAAATTAAACTAAACTTTAAATATTTTAAAAACTTTAAATTATTTAAAATAATTTTCTTAAAATTTTTCAAAATTATTTGAATTTAATTTAATTAAATATTAATTGAATGTTTAAATATTTAATTAATTAAAAAATATTTAAAATTTCAAAATATCTTAAATTTGTTTTAATTTAAAATTTAATTAAGTAAAAAATGTTTATTTTAAAACATTTTCTTAATTGTTTTTTACTTTTTGAAAATTTAATTCAATATTAAATTAAATATTAATTAAATATTCAAAATATTTAAATAATTTAAAGTATTTAAAATATATGAATATTTTTAAATAAAATTTTAATTTTAAATACTTAAAATGTTTTACTGGTTTAATATTTAAAGTAATATTTTAAAATTAATTTTTTTCAAAATATTTAAATTAATATTAATTTGAATATTAATTAAATTTTAAAACACTAAAATTATTTGATATATTTAAAAAAATACATTAAATTTATTCTACGATTGAAATAAAGGATTTTGAATATTTTATCTAAATACTTAAAGTGTTTTAGGATAAAAAAATTAATTTTATAAAATATTTAAACCAATATTTAATTAAATATTAATTAAAATATAAGTATTTAAATATTCAAAATAACTTAAAATATATTAAATATTTTAAAGTGAATTTATTTTTGAATTAAAGTTAATCAAAATATGATTAATTTGATTTATTATATGTTAATTTTGGATTAAAATTGATATTTTAATGAATTAATGAAGTTTGGTTGATTAAAATAGAATTAAAACTAATTAAAATTAACTTAATTTAAAATCAGCGGTGGGATGACACGTGGCTGGCTCTGATTGGGCGGAGCATAGCACGGGCAATCATTGGCAATGATTGCAACGGTGCGAAAATTAGTGTCGCGACACTTAACCAGATAAGCCTAGATTATGCACTGTCCAATCATCCGCGATTTGTATCAACGACTTTGATCGAGCCGAATAAAAAGTGTATCAGTGGGATCAGATCCACAGTCAAACGAAACTCTGGAGCAACGTAATAAGAGCTGCTGAACTCAAGATGAATGGCTCAAAAGACATGTAGTTTATGCACTAGCGAACTGAAGCCTAGAACTCATTTTGGGCTCATTCTCTCAAATGGATTAACCAAATATATCAAAATTTTAAACCTAGCAAGCTATAACGAACAAAAATTTTGTGGAGTATGTTTGAGAGCTTAAAAATAACTATTTAAAAGCTAATTAAAGCTAAGTGTCTTAAGCTAGGGTTAGGTTTTTACCTCAATCCAATGATTGAGTTTGGTATATCTTTAGTTCTATGAGCTTGCTGACTGTCCATGTATGTTTCCCCTATTGAATCCATGGTTTGATAAGCTGTAGATTGAGAGATCTTGACCTTGGATGGATTTAGGCTTCAACTCGTCGGAGATCTCGCCGGCGGCCACTTTGACCAGTTGATCTTGACTTGGAAAATGTTTTTGAGAGTATCATAATTCAAAATGAAACAAGACCTAGCTCTGGGAAGCTCTTGGTAGTGAGAGATTATGGCTTGAAGGAATGAGCTCATTTTTAGTTCTTTTGCTCAATTTAAATGCCCTGGCTTAATATGGATGGCTGGGATTGATTAGAAAATCTCCTGGATGCATACCATCTATCCAAAGGTTGTTAGGATGGTAGAGAATAAAAGGACGATAGCATGTCTTAGGAGAAAAGCTATTTGATCCCTGCATAGGCATGTGGGAGTGATCCAAGCCATTGGATATTAATCTAAAGGCAAGGAATGACTTAAGAAGTTTCCATAAGGGAATTAAAGCTACTGGAGTGGAGTGGATGGGCTTAAGCATGGGGACTTGGCCACTTCAAGGGGTTTTAATGACTTGTTGACTAGTTTGACTAGTCAACAATCAATTTGACTGCTTAGGTGGCATGTGGGAAACCTTAAGCTACTGGAGTGACAAGTTAAAGAAGGTATTTTGCATAGGGGTGAGGCTTGAAGGCATGGAAGAGAGTTTAAGCTAGTTTGACCAAGTTTAAATGTGTTGACTTGGTCAAAATGACTATGACTTGGCTCATGGTGCTTTTGGCAAGGTTCAAGGCATTCATAGGGATTTGATTGGATACATATGATTTGATCAAGAGAAAGGGAATTTAACCATATTCAATATGTTGGCTTGGCAAAATTCGTCAAAGTTTGACTTATGCTAGGTTTGAAATGATTTGGATATATTTGAAACATTTATTGAAGTGAGCTTGAGGGTTTAGAAGTTTAGAGAGTTTGAACTTAATGGATGAGGTATTTTTTTATCCAAATAGGTCAAGGTTTGACCAAACTTGGGCTTGGTTGACCAAGTCCACTATTGATTGGGTCAATGGGTCTGCTCAGGCCCAAATCATCAAGGGATATGACCATGAGAGTTTGATAAAGTTTTGGATGCATTTGAGGTTTGATTCGAAGTAGGAAAGCTTAAGGGTTAATCTGGTCAAACTAGGTTGACCTGGTTAATCAAGTTGACCCAGGACCTGGGTTTGGGTCCAAGAGGTTTGGTTTGATGTTTAAAATTTGGTGTAAGTGGTCTCTTGTAATTTGGAGATCTTTTGGTTCAAAATGTCTGTTCACACTCCTAAGGGGTATTTTGGTCATTTTGACCCTTGGTCAACTGGGGTTCAAAGTGGGTCTACCAAAATATAGTTTAATATTCAACAAGACATAATTAAAGGTCTGGATGTGATTAGAGAGTTTGGAGAAGGCTCTAAGGTCAAAATCTATTGGGTGGCAGGTCTAGTGACAAAGGTCATAAATATTTGAAGTTTTTATAACCTTTGGAAATAGATTTCATTTCTGAGGCTAGAGCCCTCAGAATGGGCTCAAATTTTGAGGGTTACCTCTAGAGATATGTGCTATCAAAATGTAGTTGATAGAATCTAAATCAGAGTTCATTTAGCTAGGGTTTGAGGTGTTTAAAAAATCATTGGTAAAGGCCTTTAAGACATAGGTCTTTGGCTCTGGATTTTTGTCTTGGAATATAGATTTGATTTGAATTTTAGGTTTGAATGCTTAAATTTGAATTATCCATAATTGACAATCATTTATGTGATGATAAATGATTAGATAGGGTGAAAATTAGATAGAAGCCTGGATCAAGTGTTGAAATCTAGAATAAGCTGGAGATTGATTAAAAGTCAGGATTGTCTTGAAGTTTGGACTAGTTTGAGATTTAGATTGAATAGAGATCTGGATTGACTTGAGGTCTAGATTAATCTGGAGTTTGGATTTGATTTAAATTTGGGTTGAATTAATTTGAAGTATGGTTTAATTTGAAGTTTGAATAGATTAAGGTTTGAATTGAAATTTTGGATTAGGGTCATGATCGAGGTTTGGATTAAAATCTAGGGTATGGATTGATTTAAATCTAGATTAATCTAATATCTGGATTGATTCTAGGTTCTATATTGATCTAGGATTTGGATAAATCTTAAGGTTTAAAGTCTAGGAGAATCCTAGAGTGTAGAAGTCCTATGGTCTGAAGTCTAGAAGAATCCTAGGATCTGGAGTAAGAGAATCATAGGGTCTGGGGAGGTCTTAGGATTTGGAGTCTAAAAGTATCCTAAGGTCTAGATAAATCCTAAGGTCTGGATTGGTTTAGAGGCTAGATTGATCTAAAGTCATATTTGATCAGGAATCTAGGTAAGTCCCTGTGACCTCATATAAAAAAGAGGTTAACAGGTTGATCGGTTTCATGTATTGAACTCTGATGGTAAATGTAAATGCAAGGTTTAAGGTAGAAGAGCCAATTTGATGCATAATGTAGCTTACTACATATGTTGTATATATTTTATGGTTTTGTAATGGTTTAGAGGTGTTTGAATTTTGTTTAAGGAGCTTGGGGTTTAATGGATAGGTTTAGGGCATCTAGAGTAGTCATCAGATCCAAAGAAAGATAATGATTCAGAGATTTAAGGTTTCAATGACCTCGGCTAAAAATGAGATCAATAAACGGATCCCTAAAAGGTGTGATGAATGTGCAAAGTAAATCACAAATATTAGCATTGATCAAGATGATCAACTAAAGCTGATGCAACTTAATTAATGAACACCTAAAAGGAAATTATCCTAAGCAGGGCAATTTAAACTGGAAGGATGCATTTAATGGGAGATCAACATAAATTAAAGAATTTAGATGGTTAGACCATGATAATTCCATGGATCATATTACCTAATCAACCATTCCTAAATTTAGGGACTCACACCTAGCCTTTAGAACTAGATGGATATTCAAACTCGGATGGTGCTCGAAAGGTGTTATCCAACATAAGTGGGTTTAGTACCAGGAAAATGCAGCCGAATTTTGGGAAACTCACAAAAAATATTAAAGAGCTAAGATTTAAATTTAAACTAGGATGGTGGCTAAAAGGTGTTATCCAATACTAATAGAGATGTTCAGAGGAATAGTAGGCAATTCACAACCCTGAGAGCTTGGTGGAGACTGGTGCATATGCAATTTGGGAAATAAGAGGCTCTTATGAATTTCAAGGTTTACAGGGTAGCTATCTCCCTTAATCTTGAGGAAGCACAAAAAAAGTGTGGCTTAGCAAAGCAATAATTAGAAGGCTATTGGGGTAGAGACTTCCATTTGATATTGTTAGAAATGAATTACAAAAAAGATGGGGCCACCTAAGGTGGTTTCAAATTACCCCCTTGGATATAAATTATTTAAATGTGTATGTTTGATTCCAAAGAGGCTAGGGAAAATGTGTTGATTGGTTGACTATGGTATGTTATAGGATGGATCATTAGTATTGATCATTTGACACTTGCCTTCTCTCCAAACTCGCTTAGTGGGTTCACCTCTCTGGTTTGGATTAGGTACCCTATCCTCTCGTTGGAAGACTGGGATGAACTAAATCTTGCTCGTTTGACCTTTGTAGTTGGGGAACCAATGTTGATTGATGCCTACACATGGTTGTGGGAATGTTGTACATATGCCTGGGTCTCTGTCAGGTTGGATCTGGCTAGGAAATTTCTTAAAGTTATTTTGGCGCGAGGTTTTAGAGGTAGATTTTTCCAACCTATTGAGTATGAGGGAATCCCTTTACTCTAACTCAAGTGTGGGCTAATTGTGTATAAATCAGGGTCTACTGCCCAACCTGCAAGTTGGAGGGCAAAGGGTGGGATAGGTTAACATAACTCCTGGGATGCATTTAGATCCCAAATGTAGTGAGAAGGACTTTAATGAGTTTAACAGTATAATTTCCCTTATAGAAAAGGACTCTCCTACTGATAACATTATAGGGAATGGCTCTTTAGAGCTGGAGGAGGACCGGGGCGTCTGGACTGTTGTTACCAAGAGAAGGAATATAAATAAAAAATAGGCTGGAAAAAAGCTAGTTGTGAGCTTTGACGAACCAAAACCTCTAGAACTTGGCCTATAGAGTGTTACTGAATGAACCCCACCAACCAACCGTACACATCCCATGTGCACAGAATAAACTACAACGCTTAATTTATAATAAATTGAATTGATCCTAGACTTATACCTGTGAAAGTACATGTCTAGCTTAATCTATATATACCATAGTATGTAATACATAATACACATAATGGAAAATAATTATTAGTTTCATTCTGCATTCTATATTCAAGAGCTTTAGGTATCAATCTAAGTAGCTCTATAATATTTCTTTACTATTCATCCTTTCTACTATTCTACATGGTATCAGAGAAGGATTAAAAAAATGGCTCAGTCATCATCATCTCAAATTAGAGACCTAATCCTCTAGAGTATCGATGAGAACTGTTTGATTCCTGCATCACTGAAGTTTGTGATTTCAAACATCAAACCATAGTGATAGTTCAACTGTCAAATGAAAACTATCAGATGTGGAGGTCGTAAGTTCTTAAATTACTGCGTGCAAACATATTTGCACATTTTATAGATCTATCTCAGTGATACCATCACATCTTATTCAATCCTTAGATGGAACAACAACTATAAATCCAAAATACTCAGAGTGGATTTTTGTAGATCAAAACTTAGCAGCACCTCTTTGCTTGACATTAACACCATCCATACTCCACTATATTTTGTATTTAGAATCATGCTCGGCTATATAGACTACTATTGAAAGGAGATTGCAAGCATCAAACAGATCTAGAGTCATTCAACTTAAGAATGAAATCCACAACATTTCAATGGGAAATCTCACAATGGCTCAGTATCTCACCAATATTAAAATGACTATTGACAAAATCGTTACTGCAAGAGCAAATATAAATATTGAAGACATCATACTAACTATGCTTAATGGTCTGCTACCATCATTTCAATCATTTAAAACATCTATGCAAACCATGCTGCAACCAATTAGCTTTAAAGATCTATATTCACTATTGCTCAGTGAAGAAATTAACATTCAAGTAGAACATTTCTGCCATCAGCAAGCAGTAGATCTGAATATGGCTTTATATTTATATCGTGATTGGGGATGCCAAGGATGAGGTAGATCTGTAAACATTCCTAGTCGATCCCACCAACTCCATCATCCATTTTCTAGATCTGCAATAAGAAAGGGCTCATTGCATCAAACTGTTGACATCGTCTCAACATCAACTATGCTCCTGCGGTACCTCCAAATCAATAGAAAGCCATGTTCGCTACCAAAGATGCTCCTAATCTGGATTGGTACCTTGACTCAGGTGCCTCGTCCCACCTTACAAATCGCATCACAAATCTCAATAATCCTAAACCTTACTATAACAGTGATAGCATCACTATTGGAGATGGAAGCTCGATCTCAATTTCTAATACATGTGACAGTATACATCCTACACTGTCCTATAAGCTACTCTTATCTCCATTACTTCATATTCCAAATCTATCCCATAATCTCCTCTCCATCTCAAATTTAACCAAAGATAATATCATATCTGCTTGTTTTGATGCATCTGGTTTAATTCTCAATGACTCAATGACCAATCAAGTCCTTCTCGAGGATTTCTGTTGCAACGGACTCTACCTGATCCCATCTCGCAACATCATCCCAGAACATTCAGCCCTCGCTACCATCACAAGCTCCAGCTCACTCTGGGATAATAGATTGGGTCATCCTCATCACAAGACACTCATCCAAATTTCCAACAGTGAAAAACACCTTCATATTCATATTTTTTTCTTTTTGAGGTTCTTCTTGTAAGGTCTCAAAAGGCCATAAATTAAAGTTCTCTAAATATTTATCTCGTTCTTCTCTTACCTTAGCAATCATTCACTCTGATGTATGGGATCCGTCCCCTTTTACTTCTCAACATGGTTACAATTTTTACATTTTATTTCTTTATGATTTTTCTTGCTTTGTTTGGATTTTTCCATTGAGATACAAATTAGAATTATAATCCTTATTTATCAAATTTAAAACAATGGTTGAGAAATAGCTATCACACTCAATTAAAATTTTTTGGTCAGATGGGGGGACCGAATATCTCAACCAACAATTTCTATCTTATTTTCAACTACATGGCATAATTCATCAAATTTTGTGTCCTTATACACCCGAACAAAATGGGGTGGCAGAGAGAAAACATAGTTTCCTAGTCGATATAATCAGGACACTATTACTTATGGCTGGTCTTCCTCCCACTTTTTCGCTAGATGCTATTCTTACCGCATCATATCTCATTAACAGACTACCATCCAAAAACACACTCTCTATATCTCCTCTCCAACTTCTCTACAAACAGTCACCAGATTACTCATTCTTTTGAACATTCACCCATCGTTGCTTCCCATGGATCCCACTAACTCGTCGGCATAAGCTTGAGTCCAATTCTGTTTCCTGTGTATTCCTAGACTACTCAAATTCTTATAAAGGATACAAGTGCCTAGATACTACTAATAATCACATCATCATCTCTTGTCATGTCGTCTTCGATGAAGCCACATTTCCTTTTCACCTTAACTCTCCAATCAATACATCCTCACCTCCACATTCTTCTACAGCCTCCACAAACCCGTTTCTTCTCCTCCCCACCTCTACATTATCCAATTTACCTATCATACCCTCTACTGTATCTTCCTCGGAGATGCAGTTGCCAACCACTGAGTCCACATCTAATCAGCTTCATCAGCTCACCTCTATAAGTCCATCTCCTGATACCCTAACCATGTCTTTAACACAGCCACCATGTGCTATTGCTCCCCACAATCCCATGATAACAAGACTCAAGGCCAGCTTTCTTAAATGAAGAACTCTTCTCAATCTCTTTCACCAAAACTCCAACAATACCACTTCATCCATATCTGACCCGAGCAGCTATTCTGTAACTTCATAATTTTCTCATTGGAGGCAAGCCATGGCCATCAAATTCCTAGCTCTTCAACAACAGGGAACATGGATTCTTGTCCTTCCACCTCAAAACACACCTATTCTTTGTTAAGTGGACTTACCATACTAAACTTCACTCAATTGGCTCAATTGCTAGATACAAAGCACGGCTGGTAGCGCTAGGCAACATACAAGAATACAGACTAAACTACCAAGAGAAAATTAGTCCTGTAGCCAAGTTCCAAACAATCCAAGCTTTGATCACTATTTCCTTAAGTAAAAATTGGCAAATTCGTCAACTTTATGTAACAAACACATTTCTATATAGTGAACTCCAAGACACAATTTTCATGACATAACCTAAGGGATTTGAAGATTCCTTACATCCCAATCATGTCTGCTTGCTCAAGAAAGTGATCTATAGCCTCTGACAGGCACTCTAGCAGTGGTTCCAAACATTTTATAAAGCCTTGAAGCATCTCAGCTTTCTTCCAAGTTAAGCAGATCCATCCTTACTCATTCTCACTAAGGCTGATTCTCATATTTTTTTGTTGATATATGTTGATGACATACTTCTCAAAGGTACTGATCCTGCACTTCTCACCAAAATTATTTTGTAGCTCAATAAATAGTTCACTACAAAGCATGTATGCACCGTCAACACCTTCCTGGGAATATTCCATAGAACAGCACTCCGATGCCTACTTCCTCTCCCATACTCCATATGCAAAATCCATCCTAGCCACTAGAAGAATGCTGCTTTGTGAGCCTTTGTCAAATCCATCCTGTACTAAGCTACCACAAGTCATTCTAACTGAGTTCGATCTAGCTGATCATCACTCTACTACCAACTTACATGCTCTCTTTAGTACCTAACACTTACCAGACCTGACATCACCTATCAGGTCAACATTCTGTGTCAGCAAATGCATAATCCTCAACCTGAACATATCTATACGCACAAAAGATTACTTCAGTACATCAAAGGGATAGTTGACTATGGAATTCAAATTTTCAAAGGTCTACTATGCCTTACTTCTTTTTCGGATGCTCATTGGGTTGGAAATCCGTCGAAGTGCAAGTCCACCTCTAGCTACTGCACCTTCTTGGGCAGCAGTATACTATCTTGGAGTGTCAAGAAACAACACACTGTGGCCAGATCTTCTACCGAGGTGGATTATCGATCTTTAGCAGTGGCTATCACAGATATCATATGGCTAAGGGAACTTCTATATGATTTTCACATTGATCTATAGCAACCAACAGATCTTTACTACAATAATATGTCCAATATAGCTTTAGCCAATAACCCCATCTTCCATGCCAGAACAAAACATATTGAAGGAGATCAGTGCTTAATTCGTCATCACATTCACTCTCAAACAGCTCACATTGTTCCCATCAGTACACAAGACTAGACTGCAGACATTCTAACAAAGCCTCTGCCAACAACCAGATTTCAGACACTTCATCGCAATTTGATAGTCACTCCAAGACCATCATCTTGTGGGGGCTGAATGAACCTTTCACACCAACCATACACATCCCATGTGTATAGAATAAACCACAATGCTCAATTCATAAAACCTGAATTGATCCTAGATGTACACCAGTAAAAGCACATATTTAGCTTAATCTATATATACCATAGTATGCAATACATAATACACATAATGGAAAATAATTGCTTTCTCAGTTTCATTCTCATTCTATGTTCAAGAGTTTCAAGTATCAATCTAGGTAGCTCTATTATATTTCTCTACTATTCTTCCTTTCTACTCTTCTACAATTACTACTAATATGGAGGTGGCTACGACCACTATTAAAGTGGCCATGACCACTGCTGAAGTGTTTACTTGCAAGCAGCCACCAACCAATTGCAATGATTGTGCACCTATGATATAGCCCCCTACCTCTAGGGATGTAGATGATGAGGAGCAGTCTGCTCGAAGTGTGCTGGTTATGAGTAAACCACCATCTCCCCTTATGGTTTGTAAGAAACTGATGTTCCAGGATAGTAGGATTGGAAAATCTAGAATCTCGAAGCCCAAATGAAGGAAAGAATTGGTTTATAAGGCCCATTTTGCCAAATAGTTTACTAAGTTAGGACCGTTGTACTTTAAGCCCAGGAAGAGAAAGTCAGGGTATGTGAAGGCTATCTCTGAGTCCCTAGAGGAACTGATCACTGACAATCAAACGACAACGGACGGTAAGGATGTGTCCCCATTAGTTATAAAGTGATTGTTATCCTCTGCTAGAATTATAGGGGGGGCCATAAGAAAGCAGCTGGTAACTTTCTTCATAATCTGATTGGAGAGTATAATGTGAGCTTTATTGGGCTTTTGGAACTAAAGTGGAAGATATTAGTCGAAAGGAGGTTGATATCCTGGATGGTAAGAATGGGGATTTTATTCACCAACTCTCTTTTGGTAGGTCTGGAGGGATCCTTGTAATTTAGAGAAACGAGCTTGCTGATTTTCAAGTGAAATTCCAGTCAAATCAATGCATTTTGGGAAGGTTTCAGATTTCTAGTTATATGGACTGGACGGTCGCTCTTGTTTACGCTAATAAGGATGTTTACACTCGTAGATAGATTTGGAATGATATTACTGATTTTAATGAGGGCTGCTTACCCATATTATTGGATGGGGATTTTAATTGTATTCTATCACAAAATGATAAGAAGGGTGGAAAAGCTTTCAGATATTCTCAGACAATGATTGAGATGAAAGATTTCATGACTCTTAATGATCCTCATGATACTTATTTTATGGGGACCCAATTATACGAGGTGCAATAACCAAGAGGGGCACAATAGAATTTGGGCTTGGTTGGATAGGTGTCTCGTTAATTATACTATCTTGGATAAATTTTTTGATATTGAGGTTCAACGCCTTGCTCGGGTGGCCTCCGATCTTTGTCCTGTCCTTTACTTGTTGCAAAATGTCTCTAGAAATTTCTCTCAGAAATGGTTTTATTTTGAAGACGTATGGCATACTATCAAATAGCATGGAAGATAATTTGGGAGAAATGATGAATTAATGATTAAGGAAATGAGACAAAAAGTTAAACATTATTCTACTAAAAGGCAATGTCTTGCTCGGGTGGCCTCCGATCTTTGTCCTGTCCTTTACTTGTTGCAAAATGTCTCTAGAAATTTCTCTCAGAAATGGTTTTATTTTGAAGACGTATGGCATACTATCAAATAGCATGGAAGATAATTTGGGAGAAATGATGAATTAATGATGAAGGAAATGAGAATTCTCATCCCCTTCATTAATCCATCTGACCTTCATCATTTGTTTCCACCAAGCAGCAATTCTTCCAAGAGTAGCACTAAGAAGCTTGACATTGCCTTTTAGTGAATCCATTTCTTAGCATTGAGCCCCCTGATCGAATGCTCTAACTGCTAAAGTTCTTGAATCTCCAATTTAAGTTTGCATTTCAACCCATGTAATTCTATTTGGCAAAATGGGCCTTATAAACCAATTCTTTCCTTCATTTGGGCTTCGAGATTCTAGATTTTCCAATCCTACTATCCTGGAACATCAGTTTCTTACAAACCATAAGGGGAGATGGTGGTTTACTCATAACCAGCACACTTCGAGCAGACTGCTCCTCATCATCTACATCCCTAGAGGTAGGGGGCTATATCATAGGTGCACAATCATTGCAATTGGTTGGTGGCTGCTTGCAAGTAAACACTTCAGCAGTGGTCATGGCCACTTTAATAGTGGTCGTAGCCACCTCCATATTAGTAGTAATTGTAGAAGAGTAGAAAGGAAGAATAGTAGAGAAATATAATAGAGCTACCTAGATTGATACTTGAAACTCTTGAACATAGAATGAGAATGAAACTGAGAAAGCAATTATTTTCCATTATGTGTATTATGTATTGCATACTATGGTATATATAGATTAAGCTAAATATGTGCTTTTACTGGTGTACATCTAGGATCAATTCAGGTTTTATGAATTGAGCATTGTGGTTTATTCTATACACATGGGATGTGTATGGTTGGTGTGAAAGGTTCATTCAGCCCCCACAAGATGATGGTCTTGGAGTGACTATCAAATTGCGATGAAGTGTCTGAAATCTGGTTGTTGGCAGAGGCTTTGTTAGAATGTCTGCAGTCTAGTCTTGTGTACTGATGGGAACAATGTGAGCTGTTTGAGAGTGAATGTGATGACGAATTAAGCACTGATCTCCTTCAATATGTTTTGTTCTGGCATGGAAGATGGGGTTATTGGCTAAAGCTATATTGGACATATTATTGTAGTAAAGATCTGTTGGTTGCTATAGATCAATGTGAAAATCATATAGAAGTTCCCTTAGCCATATGATATCTGTGATAGCCACTGCTAAAGATCGATAATCCACCTCGGTAGAAGATCTGGCCACAGTGTGTTGTTTCTTGACACTCCAAGATAGTATACTGCTGCCCAAGAAGGTGCAGTAGCTAGAGGTGGACTTGCACTTCGACGGATTTCCAACCCAATGAGCATCCGAAAAAGAAGTAAGGCATAGTAGACCTTTGAAAATTTGAATTCCATAGTCAACTATCCCTTTGATGTACTGAAGTAATCTTTTGTGCGTATAGATATGTTCAGGTTGAGGATTATGCATTTGCTGACACAGAATGTTGACCTGATAGGTGATGTCAGGTCTGGTAAGTGTTAGGTACTAAAGAGAGCATGTAAGTTGGTAGTAGAGTGATGATCAGCTAGATCGAACTCAGTTAGAATGACTTGTGGTAGCTTAGTACAGGATGGATTTGACAAAGGCTCACAAAGCAGCATTCTTCTAGTGGCTAGGATGGATTTTGCATATGGAGTATGGGAGAGGAAGTAGGCATCGGAGTGCTGTTCTATGGAATATTCCCAGGAAGGTGTTGACGGTGCATACATGCTTTGTAGTGAACTATTTATTGAGCTACAAAATAATTTTGGTGAGAAGTGCAGGATCAGTACCTTTGAGAAGTATGTCATCAATAAATAGTTCACTACAAAGCATGTATGCACCGTCAACACCTTCCTGGGAATATTCCATAGAACAGCACTCCGATGCCTACTTCCTCTCCCATACTCCATATGCAAAATCCATCCTAGCCACTAGAAGAATGCTGCTTTGTGAGCCTTTGTCAAATCCATCCTGTACTAAGCTACCACAAGTCATTCTAACTGAGTTCGATCTAGCTGATCATCACTCTACTACCAACTTACATGCTCTCTTTAGTACCTAACACTTACCAGACCTGACATCACCTATCAGGTCAACATTCTGTGTCAGCAAATGCATAATCCTCAACCTGAACATATCTATACGCACAAAAGATTACTTCAGTACATCAAAGGGATAGTTGACTATGGAATTCAAATTTTCAAAGGTCTACTATGCCTTACTTCTTTTTCGGATGCTCATTGGGTTGGAAATCCGTCGAAGTGCAAGTCCACCTCTAGCTACTGCACCTTCTTGGGCAGCAGTATACTATCTTGGAGTGTCAAGAAACAACACACTGTGGCCAGATCTTCTACCGAGGTGGATTATCGATCTTTAGCAGTGGCTATCACAGATATCATATGGCTAAGGGAACTTCTATATGATTTTCACATTGATCTATAGCAACCAACAGATCTTTACTACAATAATATGTCCAATATAGCTTTAGCCAATAACCCCATCTTCCATGCCAGAACAAAACATATTGAAGGAGATCAGTGCTTAATTCGTCATCACATTCACTCTCAAACAGCTCACATTGTTCCCATCAGTACACAAGACTAGACTGCAGACATTCTAACAAAGCCTCTGCCAACAACCAGATTTCAGACACTTCATCGCAATTTGATAGTCACTCCAAGACCATCATCTTGTGGGGGCTGAATGAACCTTTCACACCAACCATACACATCCCATGTGTATAGAATAAACCACAATGCTCAATTCATAAAACCTGAATTGATCCTAGATGTACACCAGTAAAAGCACATATTTAGCTTAATCTATATATACCATAGTATGCAATACATAATACACATAATGGAAAATAATTGCTTTCTCAGTTTCATTCTCATTCTATGTTCAAGAGTTTCAAGTATCAATCTAGGTAGCTCTATTATATTTCTCTACTATTCTTCCTTTCTACTCTTCTACAATTACTACTAATATGGAGGTGGCTACGACCACTATTAAAGTGGCCATGACCACTGCTGAAGTGTTTACTTGCAAGCAGCCACCAACCAATTGCAATGATTGTGCACCTATGATATAGCCCCCTACCTCTAGGGATGTAGATGATGAGGAGCAGTCTGCTCGAAGTGTGCTGGTTATGAGTAAACCACCATCTCCCCTTATGGTTTGTAAGAAACTGATGTTCCAGGATAGTAGGATTGGAAAATCTAGAATCTCGAAGCCCAAATGAAGGAAAGAATTGGTTTATAAGGCCCATTTTGCCAAATAGAATTACATGGGTTGAAATGCAAACTTAAATTGGAGATTCAAGAACTTTAGCAGTTAGAGCATTCGATCAGGGGGCTCAATGCTAAGAAATGGATTCACTAAAAGGCAATGTCAAGCTTCTTAGTGCTACTCTTGGAAGAATTGCTGCTTGGTGGAAACAAATGATGAAGGTCAGATGGATTAATGAAGGGGATGAGAATTCTCATTTCCTTCATCATTAATTCATCATTTCTCCCAAATTATCTTCCATGCTATTTGATAGTATGCCATACGTCTTCAAAATAAAACCATTTCTGAGAGAAATTTCTAGAGACATTTTGCAACAAGTAAAGGACAGGACAAAGATCGGAGGCCACCCGAGCAAGGCGTTGAACCTCAATATAAAAGGAAATGAGCATAATACGCTGAAAGAGTTACATGGGTTGAAATGCAAACTTAAATTGGAGATTCAAGAACTTTAGCAGTTAGAGCATTCGATCAGGGGGCTCAATGCTAAGAAATGGATTCACTAAAAGGCAATGTCAAGCTTCTTAGTGCTACTCTTGGAAGAATTGCTGCTTGGTGGAAACAAATGATGAAGGTCAGATGGATTAATGAAGGGGATGAGAATTCTCATTTCTTTTTGCTCTATCGCTTGAGCCAGGCATTAAGCTAATCATATAGGTGATATCAAGATGGCTGATGAGGAGTTAACTGATGACAACAGTGAGATTTCTACTTAGATTATGGAGGTTTTTAAAAGAAATTGCTAGAGCAACCTAATAACTGGCCACCACTTGAGGTAAAGAAGTGTGAGCTTTCCCAATTCCAATCTATTCCTTCCTGGAATATTTCAATGGAGGAAATCTAGGATGCAGTCAAGTTTGTGAGTCGAATTAGGGCCCCTTGCCATGACAGGATCACGGCTTACCTCTTCCAACAATTTTTGCATATTATTGGGAAACAAGTGACTGACTCTTGCTTGGAGTTAATTCATACTGCAATGATGTGTGTTGAATGGAAAGACACTATTTATCCTATTTCCCAAGGTAGAGAAGCCAAACTCACTAGCCATAATACGGCCTATAAGTCTATGTCAAATGATCTATAATGTGGTGGCTAAAGTTTTGGTTCATAGACTCAAAGGGTATTCCGCCTTAAACTATTATTGAAGAACATGTGGTGTTTGTGACTAGATGGTTGATCTCTAGCCATTGCCTTTTAGGCCAAGAGATGATCAATAAGTTTAAAGTCTCCACGTCAACGGCTGGTTTCATGGCGATGAAAATTGACATGAAAATAGGCTTATGATAAAATGAGTTGAAAGACGCTTCCTCTGGTGACCAGCAATATGGGGTTCCCGAGTCGGTTTTGTGACTGGGTTTATCAATTGCATTGAAACCCCTAGATTTTCATTATTGATTAATGGGTAGAAGACAGGGTGGATTAATAAATAGTCTGAGCTCCTACAAGGTTGCCCGTTATATTTATATTTGTTTATTCTTTTTTTATAACTTCTCTCTCTGGAATTTTATCAGGCTAAATCTACTATTAAGTATATTGGAAAAAAGATTGGCTTACTAAAACTATGGGGAACAGAAAGGTGGATGAGCTGGAATACCTTAGAGTTAAATTGGCTATGAAAAGACTAATGAAAGTTGACTTTGTAAGTTTGATCTAAAAAAGCTAAAGCAAAAACTCTTGCATGGGGCTAAGGCCACCCCCATTTGCTATGCGTATAACTGTCCTCAATTCTTCCTTCTTCCCACTGGCTCTGTATTTCTTGATCCATATGGTGGTACCTAAAAAATGTGATAGCAGAGTTGGAAGGGTTGGGTATAGTTTCTTATGGGATAAAAGCAATCGCAATCATGGTATGCACTACATCCTTTGGAAGTAAGTTTGCAAATCGAGAAAGGTTGGTGGCTTAAGGTTCCATGCTACATCCAATTGGGTCACTCCACTTCGAGCCATGCTCACATGGGATTTTATTTGCAACAAGGATTCGCTGGGTAGTGGTTGCCTTGTTCACAATTATGGTAATAAACCATGTGAAAATGGTGTTCAAAGGGGCAACTTACCAGCCTAGAGGATCATACATAAAGGAGACTCTAACTTGGAGTGTTGTATACGATGGACCATTGGTAAAGGGAAGCCAGAAGCATCTACATGTTTTAGAGAATGTTTGGATTCTCAATAAGGATTTGAAAGACTGGCTGAGTTTTTATAATATTGAAGCTATTAAAAATCTGATGGTGGCAGATCTTCTTAGAGAGGGTAAAAGATGGGACTTGCTAAAGCTAGAAGTTTATTTTGGTAGGTCATTAAATGATCTGTTAATAAATTTATAGGTTAGCCCAGATGGGCATGATGGAATTATTGAACTGATTAAATCTCCTATTGAGACTACAGTAATTATGATTGCCTATAATTTTAAATTCTAGTGCTAAGAGGATGCAACTGTTGATATCTATAAACTCCTATTACATTCTAGAGAGAAATTTTTCTGGTAGTGGATATATAAGGCTTCCTATTCAAAAAGGTTTGGTTGTATGCTTGAGGGTTAGAAGATGGTGCGGATTGCCATTAGGGCTATTCTGGAGTTAAGGATTTAAATCACATCATGGTGGAATGTGTGTAATTGTATAATGTTTTGAAGATCCTAACAAGTTGGGGGTTCATGAATCCATGCATCCACATACATATGGAGATTCAAGAGGGATTCACTCAGGCCACCAAGAGCTAAAGTTGGAGGGCCCAATTCTATTATTATGTAGTTTACCAATGTTGATATTATTGCAAATTAGTTTTAAGACTTTATTTTTATAATCATGTGAGTTTTTGATTATACCAAAATCTTATTATTTGATTATTCTTTCTCCTAAAATATATTGAAAAGTTTGTTTTTGTGTGTAGTAACATATTTTTCAGGAAAATCATACTTCAAACTGCTAAAGACTTCAAGACATATTAGACTAAGGGTTATTGTAAGTGAAGTTTGTATTTTTTAGTTTTCTTTAGCTTGAAAGAGTGAAATTGTAATTAGGTTACGATGCACACACACACTGGGGGAGAGAGAAATCTTATTTTTTTTAAAAACTAATCATCCTGTATGATATAAGTATCGTACTGGATGATCTGATCAAAATGTTCCCAAGAATAGAGATGATGGAGTTAAAATTAAAAAAAATTTCAAGTCAAAGTTGTATTGTATGAAATATGATCGTCCCGGATGCTAATGAGGGAACAAAAATAGGTTCATACTAGATTGTCCCATACGAACCAAAAAAAATTTAAACAAATTATATTGTATGAAGGGTGTTCATACGTACGCCAATCAGAGTATGAAATCAGGTTCATACCAGATCATCCTGTATGAACTCAAAGAAATTTGAACTAATCATATTGTACAAAGGGAGTTCATACGTATGCCATTTAAAGAATGAAATATGTATCGTACCAGTTCATCCCGTACGAACTGAAGAAATTTAACTAATTGAACTGTACAAAGTGAGTTCGTACATATGGTCATCAGAGTACAAGAAATGGATCCTATCAGTTCATCCCGTATGAATTAAACTTATTTTGAACTATTCGTACATATAAAGTATGATTGTACGGTACGATATGCAGTGGTTCTACTTGAAATTCTTAGTTTTTTGGACGGTTTTTCTCTTCCTTTACAAATAAGGGTCAAAAAATTGACACAAGACATCTCTCTGATCTTTGTGCAAATTTTTCTCTTGAGTGTGACTTAGGAGTGTGTTTAGGAGAGTGTTCTTGAGATTGTAAGTGAGAGATCTAGTGAGAGAGATTTATGAGGGGATTCATAAAGGTGCCCAAAGGTGAGGATCTCTTGGTTGTTCTTGGTATACTACCCTGCTTCCTTAAAGGCTCTTGAGAGAGAAACTTGAAGAGAGTCTCAGTACTCTGCCATCACCAGGAGGGTGAGAAAGGACATTTATACTCTACTATCACCAGGAGGCTAAGAAAAGATGTCGATACTCTGCCATCACTAGGAGGGTGAGAAAGGATGTTGGTACTCTACCATCACCAGGAGGGTGAGAAAGGATGGTGGGTTCTCTGCCTTCACAAGAAGGGTGAAAAGAATGATGGTTCTCTACTGCACTGAGGTTTGGTGGAAGAGAGGAAAATTGTAAGGGCTTCTCTGCCTTGATGTGGGGGCTAAAGGAGAGTCACTTGAGTATAGTACAATACCTGGAGAAGGAGTCTCTAGGGAGTGGACGCAGGTCTTACTGGACCGAACCACTATAACATCCTGTGTTTTTTGTTCTTACTTTTAAAGCATTTTGTTTTTCTGCATTTAGTTAATTTTTTTATTGTTGAAAAAATTATTTCAAAAATTTAGTGTTGCGAGAAATAACCAAGAAAATTTTCAAATAACCAATTCACCCCCCCCCCCCCCCCCTCTTGGTTAGCCTTGGGACATTAGCTTTTGGTTTAACAATCTATTGAGCTTCATCAAGTGGTATCAGAGCAAGCTTTCAAAAATTAAAGTTTAGACAACCTTTTGAAATGATCATGGCTAATTTTGGAAACTGAAACACTTTAGAAGGTTACTCAATTACTAGACCACCATTGTTTGACAACATTTCATTTGACTTTCGGAAAACCTGCATGTCAACATTTTTATAGTCTCTTAACTATCATATGTGGATCTTAGTACAAGATGGATACAATGCACCTTCTAGAATTGTAGAAGGTGTTAGAATTAAAAGATCGTTTGCTGATTAGACTTTAGAAGAAAGGGAGTTAGCATAATTAAATGTCAAATGCTTAAATTGCTTTTTTATGTGCTTTAAAATTAGAAGACTATATGCATATTTCTACCTGTAAATCTAGAAAGGAAATATGGTATAGACTTTGCATTACATATGAAGGTACAAATAAAGTGAAATAGACTAGATTGAATATTCTATTGCACGACTACGAACTCTCTCACATGAAATCGAATAAATCAATCACTGACATGTATACTTGTTTTTCACATATAGTCACTTTATTACATGCACTAGGTAGGGAATTAACTAATTCTGAGAAGTTAATTAAATTCTACGTTGCTTACCTACTAGCTATGATGCAAAGATTACCACTATAATTGAGTCAAAAGACCTAAATATTTATTTTATTGACTATCTTTTTGGATCACTAATTGCTTACAAGCAAGGAGTGACTCAAAGATAGATTGATGTAGTTGATATGAGGAATGAAAAGAATATAGCATTAAAAGTTGATGACTTGAAAAGTGATCAGTCTCAGCCTGAGGATGAAGATGATATTGCTGTAATGACAAGGCAATTTAGAAGTTTCCTGAAGAGAAAGCAAAGAAGATGTCAGCAGTGGAATATGGGTAAATTCCAAAAAAATGCGAAAGCTTCTAACGATGTTATTTGTTATGAATGTAGGAAGCCTGGTCACATCAAATCTGATTTCCCTAATCTCAAAGCTACGCCTAACAAGGAGAAAGTCGAGGAGAAGAATAATGCTAAAAAGGGCACAAAGAAGCTGAAGAAAGCATTCAGGGATGACTCAACTTCAGACTCATCAGAAACAGAAGTTGAGTAGGAAGTCACCAACCTTTATTTAATGGCAGACAAGCTTGATCAGTCAGATGAAGGGGAGATATGTGACTTAACCTATCATGAGTTGTTTGAAGTTTTCGAAAAGGTTTATACTGCATATCGGAAACTTAAGAAACTGCATGCTAAACTTAACTTGAATTATTTAAATTTGTAAAAAGAGCATGAAATCCTTAGAAAAGATCATGCAAGCATAGATAACAACCACATGAGTCTATAGGATGAGTTTGATGATTTGAGCAAACAACATGAATTACTGAAATCATCTCACACTGAACTTGAAAATGATTATAAAGTATTTTTGGAAGAAATAGAACGTAGTGAAATTGACTTGACAATGGATATTTCTATATTAGAAGATGGAAACTTATATCTTGAATTAGAATTAAAGACTATCAAAGAAAATAGACAGAAACCCACACTTGAACAATTCTATAGGTCTAAGTAAAAGAATATGAGTTCAACACCTAGGAAGAGATATTATAACTCCTACAGATTAAGAAATCCTTTTTGTAGATAAGCTCTCATACAAGCCCTCATGAGAGCATTTGGTATGTGGACAGTAGATGTTAGAAGCATATGACTGGAGATACAACACAGTTCATATCACTAGAAGTCAGGAATGGAGGCATGGTTACACTGTGAGATAATACCACCAGGAGAGTGGTAGGTACAGGTATGATTGGAAACTTGAAAAAAATTTTATTAAAAATGTCTTATTGGTAGAAGGCTTAAAGTATAACCTATTGAGTATTAGTCAGCTATGTGATAAGGGTTATAGTGTAAAATTTATTCCCACTAGCTGCATAATAAGCAAAAATGGAATTGATGTTTTGAATGGAATTAGGGTAAACAATGTATACATGCTTGATTTAGATTATATTAAATCTTATAATGCTTTTTGTTTAAGAACAATTTATGATGAATCATGGTTATGGCATTAGAGACTCTATCATGCTAGCATGAAGAACCTTAGAAAAATTACCCAAAAAGAACTCATTAGAGGAATACCAAAACTAGATTTTACTAAGGATCACCTGTGTGAAGCATGTCAGTTAGGAAAATAGGTGAATACCAATTTTCAATCCATTAAAGATCCTAGAACTAGAAAACCATTGGAAATCATTCATATAGATCTTTTTAGATCGATTAGCACGGTATGTCTAGGAGGAAAAAGTTTTGGATTTGTTATTGTGGATGATTATTTGAGATTCACTTGGGTAAAATTCTTATCTCATAAAAGTGAATCATTTGATGAATTTAAAAACTTCTTTACTTGGATCTAGAGAAAGTTAGGATGTGAAATCATTTCAATTCAAAGTAATAATGGAGGAGAATTTAAAAATGAAAAATTTGAAGAATTTTGTAAAGAATAAGGAGTTGATCACAATTTTTCAGCACCTAGAACTTCTCAGTAGAATGGAGTTGTTGAAAGAAAGAACAAAACATTAGTAGAGGCCACTAGAGCCATATTGGTAGAATACTCACTTCCAAAATATTTTTGGGCTGAAACAGTTATCATAGCTTATTATATTTTGAATAGGGTGAACATTAGATCCAAGTTAAACAAAACACCATATAAACGTCTTAAAGGAAGAACACCAAATCTTTCACATTTGCATATTTTTGGTTATAAGGTGTTCATTCATAATAATGGAAATACTCCTTCAGGGAAATTTGATCCAAAATCTGATGAAGGAATTTTTCTTGGATACTCGAATGTTGGAAAATCATATAGAGTTTTTAACAAGAGGACTTTGGTAGTTGAGGAGAGTAGACATGTCATTTTTGATGAATCTAACATTTCAGAAGAGTCAAGGTTGGAAGAAGATCACATTGAAAATATCTTTTGAGAAATTGAAAAGATAAAGTTGGAACAAAAGGTTGAGATATAAAACCCTTTGCCTAGAGATTAGAAATTTTCTAAAAATCACCCTAAGGAATTAATTTTTGGTAAACCTAGTAAGGGTGTTAGGACTAGACATGGACCTAGCAAAGACGTGAACCATTCTACTTTTATATTAATGATTGAACCCACATATATAAATCAAGCACTTTTGGATGAATTTTAGATTTTGGCCACGCAAGAAGAGTTGAATTAATTATAAGAAATGATGTTTAGGAATTAATTGAAAGAGCATAGGATCAAAGTATTGTTGGAACTAAGTGAGTATTCAAAAATAAAATGAATGATTCAGGAGTTGTGATCAGAAATAAGACAAGATTGGTGGCTAAGTGGTACAATTAAATAGAAGGGATTGATTTTGAAGAGGTATGATTGGATCATTACTTTACTTGATAGCTAGCAGACCAGATATAGTGTTTAGTGTTTGTTTGTGCGCTAGATTTCAATATGATTCAAAAGAATCACATTTGATAGCAGTTAAAAGGATATTAAGATATCTTTTGGGAACTTAAAACTTAGGGATTTGGTATCCTAAGCACAGCTCTTCTTTTGAGGTAATTGGATATTCTGATTCAGATTTTACAGGATATAGGGTAGATCAAAAAGTACTTCTGGAACATGTCAATTTATTAAAAATTCTCTTATTTCATGGTCCTGTAAGAATTAAAATTCAGTAGCTCTTTCTACTACTGAAGCAGAATACATTGCTTTAGGTAGTTGTGTGGCACAGGTTCTTTGGTTAAAATAACAGTTAATTGACTTAGGATTTTCGATTGGCACAATTCTAATCTTCTATGATAATACTAGTGCTATTTTAATTTTAGAGAATCCTGTTTAACATTCTAGAACCAAGTATATAGACATAAGTCAGCACTTCATTAGAGATCATGTAGCCAAAGGAGAAATTGAATTGCATCACGTTACTACTAATAATTAACTTGCAGACATTTTTACAAAACTACTAGCTTTTGACAGTTCAGCATTTTGAGAATAAGACTAGGTGTGATAGATCAGGTGTGATTGATCTTAATGCTTGATTTGAAATTTTACAAACTTGATTAGTCATGTGTTTATTTATATTGAGTATATGCGTAATATAGTTTGATATTTTTGTTTTGTATTGCTTGTTTTTATTCGCCTTGGTTTTAGTCTTTTTATCGTTAGTATTTTTTTTAAAATGATTGGCTTTGAGAGGTTTTTTAATTTTTAGTGCACTATTTTAAGTATTCTTTTCATACTGTATGAAATTATTTTGTACTATACGAATTCTGTAGCTTATGCATGAAAATTTCTGAGCTGAGGAGACAAAATAGTGTCTTCATAGTTTTTCATAATGTACAATGTCATCATCATATGGATAATAGGTGAAGATTTGTTTATACGCACGGGGAAGATTTTACAGTTTTTGTCAGTTATAACTACGGATCGTACGTATGAAAACATTTTTTGTCTGTACAATCCAGGTGTCAGTTCGAGTAGGGGAAGAACTTAACCATCATAAAAATGATCTTTAATATTATGATCATCCCAGATGAACACGTGTTTGTCTGTACAACCAATAGTCAAAAAGCCTGTACGAAAGGATGCCTAAAAAATGGTGTTTTATGAGAAGTCGTTTCTTTTTTGGCCATTTTCATTCATATGTACTAAATATATTTCATCCCATATGAAATTAAAATCATACGTACGATTCAAATTTCATATTGTACGATGGTAATTTTTCTGTAAATAGACAGGTTTTTGGAGAAGTTATTCATCATTTCCTCATCCATTTCCAAACCTTCTTGAGATTTAGAGTAATGGCTAGTAGCAGCAAGTGACCCCATTTTAAAGCCACTTCCTCTAGGACCACTGTAGATGAGAACCTTCTATCTAAGGAGAATGAGGAAGCATTTTATAGGTATATGGCTACCAAGATCACCCCTACTCGTCTTCTTATGCAAAATGACATTCAATTCACATTCATGCCCTTACTAGCCTCAACCCAAATTTTATTCATCCTCACTCTCATCTATGCTTACAATAAAGAAACCTTTCATTTTTTTCTTAGCCAATATGAAAGTTAATTAGGACCATACAAGGATTACTTCATATGTTTTCAAGCAAAGAGTACAGATCACCAAGGAAGACTTAGGCACCTTGCTCCACTTAAGAACCCAAGGAACTAGGGCCCATACATTATCTTTTAGGGCAAACTTTGACTAGTCTAAAATCAATAAGGTTCTTAGAGGAGTAGCCCAGGTGAGTCTTTTGCCCTGTATTTACACAGTCAACCAAAATTCTCAGATTATCTAGCATGTTTTACGAACCTCGATTATTCCAAAAGCTATTGTCTGTATCAACATGACTCCTCTTCTATCCGTAGCCACTTATCTGATCATAACAAACCAACCTATAGATGAAGCCTAACTGATCATGGAATACCTTTATAATCTTTTTGACATTGGACATCCAAATAATAAGGGAAAGAAAAATGTGGTTTTAGGACATCTAGTGGCTTATATCCTTGAAAAGAAATATAGTCTTGTACATCTTGATGGTCCCACTGAACTCCCGATTTATTTTACTCATGCCTTCTTTTGGGAAGTTTTTGGGAGGGAGAGTTCTGTAGATGACTCTGAGGAAGAAGGAGCCCCTGCACCTAGACCTGACCAAAATTATTACCAAGAGATGGTCCCGTGGTTCGACAGACTGGAAACTCATATTGATCAACGCTTCGATCAACTTGAGAATCACTTGACTCAGTAGGATCCAAGGTATCAGGAAGATATGAGTTAGATTTATGGCCAGTTTGACTATATGAAGACTAATATATCCACGATCAGTAGCTACTTGATTGCATTAAACCCTCAGCCACCTCTTGACCAGGGTCCTTCAGATTACTAATGGTGACCTTCTATTTTTGGTTTTTCTTTTGTTGTGTCTATGGTGTACTTCTATTCTGCTTTTGTGATGATTCTTCTAGGCCTGGATGTACTATATCTTGTTGTTAGTGTTATTGGTTTTTTATTTCTTTGCTTTTTAGTTTTTTTCTTGATGTTTAGGATGATGTAATTGATGGATATACTTGATGGATGGATATGTGTGGTGAATGTAATATGATTGATGTTTAAATGAAATGAAGAACTCATATTTTTATGCATATTGCCATGTGAATGTGATTGTGACTTGAAATTTTTATAAATTATCATTCAAATGTAGTTGATTGATAATATAGAATGTTGATTGAATTTGCTTTATAAAGTTAATTTCCATGCAAATTTTAATCTCTCAAAATGTTTAGATTACTTTGCGACTGGGTGTAGATTAGAAGATCAATTTTATATTTTTATAGACATGTACTACTTAGCTGTAATTGTTGCAAAATTGATATAATACCTTTACTTTTACTTCTATTTCAAAGTGATCATCTTTGTTCATTATCAAAATTTGTGTTTAGAGTTAGTAATTTTGGAAAGACACAATTTGAGAAGAGGCACAAAATTAGCCCAATAGTACAAGATGCACAAAGTGTGCCATGAAATTTAAAAAGATGCGTAATGTTCGCCAAATTGAAAAGAGGCACAAAATTAGCCCAAATTGACAAGATGTATAAAGTGTACCATGAAAAATAAAGAGATGCGCAATGTCGCCAATTACTCTTTCCTTTATCAATTTCTCAGTCTCACAAATCTATCTAATAAATAATGATCTTCACTATTGAATTAGAAAATTATCAATTATATGTCATCATTTCTACAACAGTTGTGGTTTTATAATTTGTCTATTTCAAATACTAACACAGATCAACTTTTCTCATCTTGGTTATTATGTGATTTAAAATTTGAGTATTTATCTTTTACATGTGATTTTAATATTATATTTGCAATTAATTTAACATCTTATTCATCATCAATTATTTTTGCTTGGTATACTTCCCTTTTTGTTGTTGTCAAAAGGGGGAGTCATAATATATTGTTTGATGTTTACAATGTTTATAGTCAAAATATATTGTTTGATGTTTATAGTGTTTATAGTCAAAATATATTTTTTGATGTTTATAGTATTTATAGTGTATTGGTTGATGTTCGATATTTATTTTGTTTGTTTGTTTGTTATGTGTACATGTGTGTGCTATTTTGTTTGTTTGTTTGTTTGTTGTGTGTACATGTGTGTGCATGTGTGATAGGTTGTAATATGTGTTTGTTTTTCCGGTTTTCAAGTTTTTTGTGTTTTTGTTCTTTTTTTATCTTTATAGGATTCCCTGAGTTTAATTTGGTCATTCATTTAGGGGGAGCTAAGGAGAAAATTTTCATTATTTATTAACTCAAACAATAGTTATTTTGCTATCATGAAAACGAGGGAGATTGTTGAGATTGTTGCAAATTAGTTTTCAAGACTTTATTTTTATAATCATATGATTTTTTGATGATACCAAAATCTTATTGTTTGATTATTATTTCTCCTAACATAAGTTGGAAAGTTTATTTTTGTGTGTACTAATATATTTTTCAGGAAAATCATACTCTAGACTGCTAAAGACTTCAAGACAGATTAGACTAGGGGCTATTATAAGTAGAGTGTATATTTTTTATTTTTCTTGAATCTGAGAGAGTGTGATTATAATTGGGTTACCGTGCACACACACACTGGCGAGATAGAAATCTTAAATTTTTTTTAAACTAATCATACTGTACGGTATAAGTATTGTATTGGATGATCTGATCAAAATGTTCCCCAGAATAGAGATGATGGAGTTAAAATTAAAAAATTTTCCAAGCTAAAGTCATACTGTATGAAATATGTTCGTCCCGAATGCTAATCAGAGTATAAAATCAGGTTTGTACCAGAACATCCTGTATGAACCTAAAAAAATTTGAACTAATAGTACTATACGAAGGGAGTTTATACGTATGCCAATTAGAGTATGAAATCAAGTTCATACCTGATCATCCTGTACGAACTCAGAGAAATTTGAACTAATCATACTGTTAAAGGGAGTTCATATGTATGCCAAGTAGAGTACAAAATTTGGATCATACCAGTTCATCCCATACAATCTGAAGAAATTTAACTGATCGTACTGTATGAAGTGAGTTCATACATACAGTAATCATAGTATGAAATTTGGATCATACCAGTTCATCCCATACAAATGGAACGTATTTTGAACTATTCGTACCCATGAAGTACGATCATACGGTATGATATGAAGCAATTCTACTTGAAATTTTCTATTTTCTAAATGATTTTTCTTGTCCTTTACATATAAGGGTCAAAAAACTAACACAAGACATTACTCTGATCTTTTTAAGAATTTTTCTCTTGAGTGTGCCTTAGGAGTGTGTTTGGGAGAGTGTTCTTGAGATTGTAAGTAAGAGATCTTGTGAAAGGGATTTGTGAGGGGATTCACAAAGGTGCCCAAAGGTGAGGATCTATTGGTTGTTTTTGGGGTACTTATCTACTTCTTTGAAGGCTCTTGAGAGAGTAACTTGAAGAGAGTCTCAGTACTCTGCTGTCACCAGGAGGGTGAGAAAGGATGTTGGTACTCTACCATCACTAGGAGGGTGAGAAAGGACATTGGTACTCTGCCATCAAAGAAATGATATTGGTACTCTGCCATCACCAGGAGGGTGAGAAATGATGGTGGGTTCTCTATCTTAATCAAGAGGGTAAAAAAGGATGACGATTCTCTGCCGCACTGGGGTTTGGTGGAAGAGAGGAAAATTGTAAGGGCTTCTCCGCCTTACTGTGAGGGCTAAATGAGAATCACTTGAGTATAGTGCAATACCTGGACAAGGAGTCTCTAGGGAGTGGATATAGGTCTTGTTGGACCGAACAACTATAAAATTCCGTGTTTTCTGTTCTTACTTTTACAACATTTTATTTTTTTATATTTACTTAATTTTTTTGTGGTTGAAAATTTTATTTCAAAAATTTGCATTGTGATAATTTTTAATTAATTGTTGTTAAGAAATAATTAAGAAAATTTTCAAATAACCAATTCACCCCCCCCCCCCTCTCGGTTAGCCTTGGGACATTAGCTTTAGGTTTAACAATCTATTGAGCTTCATCAACCAATGCTATTAGAAATGGAATTCTAAGAAGCACAGGTAGCTTCACAGCCAAATCAGTACCATCATTCATCTAAAATACTAAGACATTATTCAACCCCTTGGGCTGTTTGCTTATTCTTTATGGTGTCCCCCCTCCCCCGGTTGGTTGAAAGTTAATGTTGATGGCGCCCTTCTCCAATCAAATTATGGAGGCAATGGATTGGTTTTATGGGACAAAGATGGTGAGCCATTAATCGGGGCTAGTTTGGGCATGGAGCATTAAGACAACACCTAGGTGGAGTTCCAAGATATTTTACACATAAACTAAATCCTAGATGATTGGATGTTTGAGAAAAAAGGCGTCGTAGGTTTAGGAGATAATTCAAGTATTATCAAATTCATGTAACAGTATACAAATAGGAACATGTTGGGGAGCTGACCATAATTTGGAGATGAATTGAATTAGATTCATCTTTTTTATAAAGTCTTATTTTATAAAAAAAAGTCTTGTTTTATCACATTCCTAGGAGACATAATGCACTAGCAATTATTTTGTGCTCATAAGGTAATATATTGTAATTTTCTTTATTTTTTTAAGAAGTGCTTCAAATAGTGTTCGTAGGGAGTTTTTTATATCCTTAGGGAAGATAGATACTTACATGTTACACATAGGGCCTTTTGTTGCACTTATTTTTGTACTTTCTTTACATATAAATGCATAATTCAAAATTTCAAAAAAAAAAATGCAATAATTAACTGGATCCTAAGGGAATGGATCCCTATTTTGGGTGAATCACACCTATCCCATAAAGGAAAACAATTAGATTTAAAATAAGATGGTGCCTAAAAGGTATTATTGAACACACGTACATTTATTCTCAAGGAAAGGCATCCTATGTGTGGGGACTCACACATAACCTTAGATGATTGATTTAAATTCAAATTAGGATGGTGCCTAAAAGGCATTATCCAACACTAGTGAACTGGATGCTAAGGGAAAGGATACATAAGTGTGGGGACTCATACCTATCCCTAAAAGATGAAGTAGAATATCTACATGGCTTAATTAGGTTGTCCCAATTTACCCGCTGCTTCTGGTCTCCTAGGATTTGGGAGCTTGAACTCTAGTCTTTTTAAAAGACTTTTGAAAATTCTTTTAATAGCCACTTTTTTAAATTGATAAGCTTTACTTTTAAATGCTTCAAACTTCTCTTTTCTCTCTTCATAGGTGAGATTAGATTGAGGTTTGAACTATTACGCATTCTGTGGTCTACGATACTGCTGATACTAAGGAGGTCATTTATGATTCTCTGCCTTAATTTACATCAACTATTTTTGATTATCAACTCCAAAAGATGATCCTGATTCCTTTTTCAAAACATTCTAAGGTTTTAATCTCATTATTTTTGAAGCAGATTGATCTTCTAGGAATGGTAGCTAAAAGGCTTCATCATGGAGACTAGAGGCTTTACTCAACAACTTCTAGAAGGTTTTAATCATAAAACATTTCAAGAAAAAGGAGACTGGACTGAGAATATTTTTTAATAGAATATCTATAACATGCTATTCTTATAACTACGGCTTACGCCTCATGTTGAGATTCCTCCATTTTAGGATATTATCTACCAAATTTTCACCAATTTCTATTTCTCCACTACGAGATCATTGATAGTGCTGTGATATTTTCAACAGCAAACCATCATTAAAAATAACACTTCTAAGTCACTTAAAGTATGGATCGATCCATTAGGTAGTTCAGCATACCTATTAAATACAATGCTAGTTAAGCTATTTATAAATTACCTAAATAACAATACATCACTGCCCCCAGCATTGTAGCAGCTAGCTCTTAAATATGCAAGATGTTGTTGAGGGTTCCACGTACCATCAACACTCTTGATGAAGGTGCAAATTTTTTTGGATAAGGGACCAAGTTATATTCTTCCATATATGGTGTACCCTTTAGTACAAATGAGTATTGATCTCATTTTTGTATGAGGTCATAGGGACCCATCCAAATTTTTACCCATTGATCTGATGGTTGAAAAACATCTAGGTGTCAATAATCTAGACTTCAATCTAGGATGTAATTTAGAATTCAATTCAATCTTAATCCAAATGTTAATTTAAAATCCCAAACTTCAATTCTAAACCCATACCTCAGCCCAAACTTCAAATCTAGATTTTTAATCTAGACTTCAATCTTTCAAACTTTAATTAACCTAGATTTAAGTCAATCTAACCTCCAATCAAGCTTCAATCCTATCCAATTAATAAGAATTATTTAATTGATTGTAATTGATTTGAATAATTTAAATTCAAATAATCAAATCTAAAACCCAGCTCAAACACAAAAATCTAGACCAAAATCCAGACTTAAAGGCTTATGTCCTAAAAACCTTTTTGATTGATTTTTTACTCTCTTCAAAACCTAAACAAAGGGCCTCTGATTCATAATCTGTCAATTGCATATTGATTAGGCATATTCCTAAAGTCAATCCTCTAAATTTGAACTCAATCTGAGATCTCTAAGTCTAGAAACTAAATTAATTTCAAAAGGCTGTAAAATCTTCAAATATTTACAGCCTATGCCACTAACCTTCCACCTTGTGAAATTTGATTTGGGATCTTCCCCAAGACCTTTGAACATGTCTAGACCCATTATTATGGCATGTTAAATATTAAATTGCATTTTTGTGGACCCAATTTGACCCCTAGTTTTTTTTTTTTTTTTTTTTGAGAAAATGCATAAAGCAATTTTTTATTAAAATCTCAAATAAGAAGTTCTAATAAAAGGAACCCCTATCACACTCCTCCTTAAACAAAGAAAGAAAGTAAGGAGGAATGTTCTTATTATCAATACAATCCCAAATAAAAATAGAAGAACTAGCAAAGTTAGCACAATAATGAGCTAACTTATTACAACTCCTATCCACAAATTGAAAAATACATTGATGAAACTCTTTAAGAAAAGAAAAATCTTGTTGGTCCTTAAGTTCACCCTGCAAGCCTTTGTTCTTCATCAACTTTTGGATATACATAATCACATTGGAATTATCTCCTTCAATAATAACCCCTTTAGCATCAAACATCCAATCTTGTAGATCTTCTTTAAAAGCCAGAATTGATTTCAATTCCAGGAAAGATGAATCCCAATGTAAACAAGAGAATCCAAAAGCATAGACAAACCGACCTTTAGAATCTCTTATAACTCCACCAACACCAGCTTTATAAGAACTCTCCATGGAAACATCTACATTGAGCTTGATCCACTCGGGTGGAGGAGGACACCAAAAAGAAGAAGATAGCTTCAACAGCCGGTTGGTATCCCAGTGGTCCAAAGTAGAAGACAAGCCAAAAGAAACAGCAGCTAGACTGACAGCATTAGCAGCTGTAACCGAGATACAATCCTCCAATTCACCATGATTGAGTTTGTTTCTACTCTTCCAAGACAGGTAAATTACCGAGCAATAAAGATTACCAATGAATGGATTGCTCTTAGCTAATACAGATAAATTTCGCAAGGCATCTTCTAGATTACAGAAAATTGGGACCCCATATCCCCATTTACTTAGCATTTGAATCACCTGGGAAATATACAAACAGCTACATGCAATGTGATTTACATCTTCAATGCCAGGACATCCTCTCGAACAACCATTGAACTCCTGCAAATGCCTATATCTCAGGAATTCATTATAAGGTAACGCCTTGTGAACCAACCTCCACCAGAAAAAATCTACAGACGGACGAAGTTTTAGTTTTTTCTTCCAATACCAAATTAGATCGTGTTCAGCGTTTAGCTATTTTTCCATAATCAAGGCTGCTATAGATTTTCTAGAACATTTATACAATAACTCCATCTGATCACTTTGAATGTCAGGAAAGATAGAAACTGACGTAATGATCTCCACCAAATCTACACCAAAGCAGCAATACAGCTTTTCCAAATCCCATATGCCTCCCTGAATGAAATACTTAAGGTTAAAGTTAACCGAATCCTGAGCAGCTACAAAAGTTGGCCAACGGTCCAAGCTCTTATCCAAGATCCAAATGTCATTAAAAGTATTAATGCTTTCCCCATCACAGATCTTCCATCTCACAACATCTTGCAGGGATTTAGCTCCAAAAGTAATAATCTTCCAGGTATTGGAAGCATTTCTCCTATCATTCGAATCCCAAATGTGATCTCCATACTTGGCCCTCAAATTCCTATTGAGAAGAGTTGAAGGCTTGGTGATAAAGTACCAAGTAAATTTTTCCCTTAACAGACCAACCTTAGCAGAGGCAGAAGTTAACCCTTGACATCCCAAACACCTTGGTTTACATAAAATTTCCCAAGCTACAAAATGAAGACCTTTTGTTCTATCACCTTTCTGCCAAAAGAAATCCCTACACATCTTATCCAAGTCGTTTAGAACTCCAATTGGGACTAGACAATGTGAAGATTAAAAAGTAGCGAGAGGCAGAATAGAAGACTTGATTAAAGTTATCTTTCCAGAAAAAGAAATATAGTGATTACCCCATGTTGAAATTCTGCCATGCGCCATTTCCAATAGATTTTGGAAATCTGAAAATAAAAGTCTTCTGAGAGCCAATTTGATGCCAAGGTAGTTTAGTTCAGTGACTATCTTGAACCCCAACATTTTAGCAAGAGCCAATGCTTTCCTTCTTCGAACCGATTTCCCAAGAATAACAGAAGATTTTTGCACATTAATTCTTTGCCCCGTCCACCTTCTGTAATCTTTCAAAATCTTACTAATCCTCTTCACATGATTTCGATTAGCTTCAGAGAAAATAAGAAGATCATCAGCAAATTGTAGATGTGAGATCCTTTCAGCTTTCGTGGCCATTTTGATACCTAGCTTTCTCCCTCTTTGGACAAATACATCCGTAAGCAATTGAGAGCATAAGATGAATAGGTAGGGAGACAAGGGACAACCTTGCCTAAAACCACTTTTACCCTCTATCCAAGAAGATTTATTGCCATTTATTAATAAACAAAATTTTGGGTTAAGCACACATTGTAGCAACAAATTAGAAAACTTCACAGGAAAGCCATAATGATCTAAGGTTTGCTTCAAAGTGGACCACCCCATGCTATCATATGCCTGTTCCATGTCCACTTTTATAGCCATCAAACCTTTCTTAGACTTGGAGTACCGAAACTTGTGAAATAACTCTTGTGTAATCAAAATGTGTTCCGATAAAGAATGACCCCGCACAAATGCAGCTTGTTCTTCCGAAACAATTTTTGGAATAATACCCACCAATCTCCTCAATAACATCTTGGCTACAATTTTATAAATAGAACAACAAAGTCTGATAGGTCTGAAATTAGAGGGAAGAGAAGGAGATTTAACCTTAGAAATTAAAACCACTAAGGTTTCTTTCCATTGATTGCACATCCTTCCATTCTTGAGAAATGATTGCACAGCCATCCACACATCCTCCTTAATAATATGCCAATAAAACTTGAAGAAAGAATAAGAGATACCATCCAAACTAGGAGAGATGTTAGCTTCAAGTTCCTCGATCACCTCTTCCAGTTCCCTTCTAGTAAATTCTGCCAACAGATAGTTTTTATCCTCACCACTTAACAGATACGACGGAGTAGGCCAACCCGAGAGCACACAATTACGAGCTTTCCACTTGTCTTTGTAGAAGTCTAAGAACACCTCCTCAATAAGCTTTTGCTCCTCCACCAAGATCCCCATGGGATTCCTAGTTTGATGAATCCTGTTGCTGTTACGTCGTGTAGAAGCAAAAGAATGAAAATAATTTGAGTTTGTGTCACCATTTTCCAACCATTTAACCTTTGCCCACTTCTTGCACCAAGAATCTAGCCTCCCAAGGGTAGAGTTAAATTCCAAAAATTTAGCTTTCAACAAACAAAGTTTTATCTCAGAATGATTCCCCACTTCAGCTTCTTCCTATTGTATCTCAAGTATTTCCTTCTTAAGTTTTTCTTTTAGCTTATTGAGATCTGCAAGCTTAGATCTACTCCAAAAGAACAGCGCTTTCAACATACGTTTGAATTTAACATTAAGTGAATGGACAATATCTCCTTTTACCTTCCTTTTCCAAGTTCCGGCAACAATACCAATACAGGCTGGATATGATGTCCAAACCTCTTCAAATTTTAGCAGCCGGCTCTGCTATATCCAGAAGAATTGAGATTAATTAAGATGGGGCAGTGGTCAGAAGCGATCCTAGAGAGATGACGAACCACAACCGGCTGTATTGCTTCCAAAGCCAAAGAATTAAGAAGAATACGGTCTAGCCTCTCTAAAATCCTAGCTCCTCCTTTTTTGTTATTACACCAAGTGTACTTGGGTCCGACAATTTTAGTATCATGGAAGTCGTTATTAGACATAAATAAACTCATGTCTTGTGGGCATTGAGAGAACACAAATTTCTTCCCTCCCCTCTTGTCCTCTTGAGATAAGATGAAATTGAAATCTCCACCAATCAAAAAAGGAAGGTTACAGTTCAAAAAAGCTTCAAGACTACTCCACAAAGATCTCCTCCTACACACATCCCTACTGCCATAAATGGTTGCAACAAGCCATCTTCCTTTATTAGGAATGCATAATTCCCCTACCACAACTTATTCATTAGCCTCCTTGACACAAAACGTAACTAAATCAGCACTCCAACTAATCATCATACCTCCAGATAGACCATTAGCAGGTAGAAGAAAGAAATCCCAAGAGGATCCACACATTTTGTTAAACTCCATTCTATTAATAGAGGAGATTTTAATTTCAATTAGACCAACAAAGATGATATTAAAGTCCTTCACCGACTCCTTCAAATAGCGGGAAGCCTCCTTATTCCTAGCTCCCCGACAGTTCTAGAATGCTAAAGAAGACATTCAGTGTAGCGAAATGGGATTGCTCCCAACCTTACTACCTCTCAACGTTCCTCCTTTACTTTTTAGTAAAGGAGGGTTAGAATCTCCCAAAGATCTCAATTCTTTTTGAAGTTTAAATTTGCTTCTGCAAGGATCTCCCTTACCTACAGCCGAAATAATTTTTTCTTCCTCCAAGGAATCAGCCACCAATTCTCCTTCCTCAGCTTCCTCAGGCAACGGTATAATTTCATCACTTACACATTCTAGTGCTTTGAATTTATTTGAATCAAAGAAAGCATCTGGGGTGGATGACAAACCCAATTTTTTGTTGGAATGCCACACCTCCTTCAGAGAAATAACCACTTTCTCCGCCTTCTCTTCCACCAACACTCCCCCACTTTTTAAATTAACCTTCTCAATAATTTGAGAGTTATCCTATATAGAATATGGAATACTTGAGTTCGCAAGCAATCCATTTGGACTTGCTTGAGTTCGCAACCAACCTATTCCTACACACTCTTTTACTAAAGACTGGAGGATAACCGAGTCACAACCAGCATCAAGAACACCATTTCCAGAAGCATCTTCCTTATTTTTGCACTCAAGATCCACTGAAACTGATTCCATCACTGTCATGTTGTGTAAAATTTTCAAATTATTAATGTTGGACAGAATCACATCAGCTTTATCTTCAGGAGGATTCAAGCTTCCCACCTTATCTTGAACATCTTTCTTCTTATCTGGAACAACCAATACCTGAGACTACCGAAGAGCCTGATCATTACTCTTCGTGAGCTTCGCATTATTAAATTTTCCAACACCTCTATGTTAACCACTGCCTCTTGCCTTATGACTAACCAGAATCCATGGGCTATAAGAAGTGGAATTTGCCTCCTCAGTACTATTTACCTCCTCATTTTCCATCCCACCATCCTTATTAATTCCCATCTTTACCAATGGATTAAAATTTTCCTTACCACAATTTTGTTTTTCATGAGCTATCTTTTCGCATTGGAAGCAAAGTGAAGAAATTTTTTCATATTCAATCCTTTGAAAAACTCTCCCTGAAATGCCTTCAACCCAAACCCCAATTGGAAGCTTTTGATCAATTTTTACTCTCACACACACTCTTGCAAATTCTCTCCTCCCCCAATGAAATGAATTTCCATCCAACATCAGGGGAATACCAATCCCGGATGTAATCATTGTAATGTTATGTTCATCCCAGGACTGAAGGGGAAGATGAGGCATCCTGACCCAAATCGGAGAGGTAAGACCCTTCATAGACAATATGGAAAACCCAAGATTCCATTTTTCCAATCCTATAATGTGATCATTCACAAACCAGGGTCATTCTGAAAGAACAGCCTCCATCGACTCATACTCATTGAAAGAACACAAAAACCAACCATTACCAAGCGTGGTGAAGTGAAATTTGCCAAACTTGTTCCATTGACGCCTTACTTCCCAAGCAACCACGTGTGATGCCATCTCCCTACAAAATACCTTGAAGACCAATGAATTAGTTAGTTTTTTAGCATTGAGATTTTTAGTTTTTTCACAAAGTTTCACTGCCACTCCATCCTCAGACAACATAACATCTTCAGCCTTGAAGTTTAACATGATATAAGGTCTAGCTTTCCCTGTTTTATCACCAATTACACTCTTCTTGGGCAATTCACCAGTCACCTTATCCACAAAAGAACTCTCCTTGTTAATCAGACCATATTTAAACCCATGAGGATTAACCTCTGTTCTATCAGGAATAGAAGGTGCTGCTGAACTGCTTCTTGACTCCGCAGAAACGCTTTTTCTGCGATCCAAGAGCTCCGACTTAGAAAATGTCTGAATATCCTCATTTACAATATCAACATCTGTTTCCACCGCACCTAAGGATTTCTTTGATGAAACCGGAGGCTTATTGTGGGAATGAAAGTCTTTGTTCACTGAATAGATGGAATTCACGTTTATCTTGCTGTCAAAGACAGAGATTGCATATGAATTACCAAAGCAATTTACAAAGATTTTCATTTCCGAGGATGAAGCACCCGGATCAGGAGAGAAATTGTGAACAATCTTAGGCCTCGCAAACTTCTTATCAGGAGATGAAGCTACCGATTTACCCTTACCTTCAATTAGGGAAACTTTACCTTGTTGCACAATAATTGTATCAGAGATGACCAATTCTCCTCTTGATCTACGACGATGATCTATAACACCTTGATTACCCACGGCTGCACGAAGAGGGGGTTCAATAGATTCCGGCGAGGGCAATGACTCCCGGTGGCCCTCCGCCATCATGACTGAACACTCAGCCGCAATGGACGACTGAAAAACTGCGAATTTGAAATTTGAAAATAAATAACATTTTTTCTCTTTCTAGAAACTCTTAGACATTCTCTCTGTAGAAACTCTCAGGACACTTTTCTAAACCGCCGCAATTTGACCCCTAGTTTACTAGTGGTCAAAATGACCCAAATGCCCCTAAAGAGTAAAGTTGAAGTTTTATTTAAACTTCAACTTGACCCCATCAAATCAAAATTTGAAACCTCTTCTAATGCATCCTAAACATCTTTAGGAATGTAGTAGAATCAAACCCAAACCTTGGTCAAGCCTGGTTGACCAAGTTAACCTATTTTGGCCAAAATGCTACTTACGGTTTGAAATAGTCATTTCAATTCGAATGACCTCATCTTTGCATGAGACCACTTCTACTAAACTCCATTGATCAAACCAAACTTGTTGAGCCCAAACCCAAACTCTATGTCAACATAGGTTGACCACACATCCCCTTAAGGGTCCAAATAGTCAATTTAACTGAAATTATCTTTCTGATCCAGGAGACCACACGCATTGATCTCTATTTATCATTTCAGACCTATTTCACTCAAACTTTAGCCCTGGTCCAACCTGGTTGACCAAGTCAACCTTGGTTGACAAAATCAACCTTTAAGCCATTTTTGTATTGAATAAAACTCCAAATGCATTCAAATCTCATCAAAACTCTTTGAACACACCCCTAATGATTTGGAGTTAATTTGTGACCTTGACCCAGTCAACAGTTGACTTTGTTAACTAAGCCCAAGTATAGCCAAATTTGACCTATTTGGGCCAAGACAATTTATCTAATCAAATCAATATCCTCAAATCCTCAATTTTATTCCATAGCATACTTTGAATCATTCCAAACCCTTCATGAGTTAAATCACATTTAATTTGACTTGGTCAAACTAGTTCAATATGTGTTCAAACCATTCCATATAGTCAACTCAAGTGATCCCTACTTCATCAAACTTTAAATTAACTTCAATTCATAGGTCAGATATCTTTAAGTCTACCTTGAGTTAAACTCTAGTTGGTTTAACCAAGTCAACTCAATAAGAGTTGGTTAAACCACCTCAAACTCTCATATCTTTATTAAAACTCCAATTCCATATTTTGATTTTAATTCCTAGCCACTCCAATCAATTCATGGTGCCACTTCATCAACAATTGACTGGGTTGACCTGTCAACAGAGTCAATAAATGGGTAAAAGTCTTGTCAAAATGGACTTGTATATTCCATTTGTTCAAATCAAACTTTCCAAACTTCATTAAGTTTTCAAAATCAATCCATTTCATGATTTGAACTTATCCAAACCATGGGTGATGCAAAGCCAAGTGGATTTGGCTAAGTCAACTCACTTGAACTTGGTCAAATTCCACCATACACTCACAAACTTGCTTGCACACTTAA
Organism: Dendrobium chrysotoxum; assembly: GCA_019925795.1. Taxonomy (NCBI): domain Eukaryota; kingdom Viridiplantae; phylum Streptophyta; class Magnoliopsida; order Asparagales; family Orchidaceae; genus Dendrobium; species Dendrobium chrysotoxum. The sequence goes on from CM034297.1 coordinate 36,969,728, forward strand.
CCCATTCCCTGAAACCTCTCTAAATCAATTCCAACAGTAAACCATGCTCTCCCCTTGTCCACCAAAACATAGGTTGACTAACTATTTGACCAGTCAAACATTCATCAAACACTTTAAATGGTTTCAAATGCTTAAATCTCCTTTCCTAACTAATGTCACTCTATTCCTAATCACTCTTGTAGCCTTAAACATTCTCTGGAATATTCTTAAGCCATCCTTAAGCTTTAATATAGAGCTTAAGCAAGCCTTGTGGTCCACATGGCTCATGTGAGGACAAAGAGCACTTTCCAACTCATTATCCTCTCAATTATCCTCTCCCTGCCCCTCAAACCATTGTGGATAGATGGCATGCATCAAGGGAAGTTGCTAAATCAATTCAGTCTTCCCTTATGGCCTTAGAGCTTTTGAATTAAGAAGAGATCTCATTCAACCATATTGCATTCTTTAAGTACTTAAGCCTTCCCAGAGCCTGGTTATTCATCGTTTGAGCTCCCAAAATCCTTTCTCCACTTTCTCAGTTGGAAGAAACCGGTAAAACCTCACCAGTGGCAGCCCTCCGATGTCCTTAATTGTAGATCCATCCAACCCAAAGATCTCTTGATCCACTGTGTTTCAGACTGCAACTTCTAAAGAAGGATTGAGTGTGAAAAGTCAACAAGTTCAACAATATCTTAAATGTTTTAATGTGCCCACAAAATTGAGGTAAAACCTAAACCCTAAGCTAAGACCCTTAGAGTATTCTAGCTTTTTAATAAGCAATTTTCAAACTATGTAATCAAATCCCCATGATTTATGTTCACATCTTTTATCCCTAATTAAAATTTTATGTAAAATGGTTGAGCCATTTTAAAAAATAAATCATTTTTTGATTATAGGGTTTAAGTTTGAGTTTGCATGAGCTACGCATTATTTGAGCCGTTGATTTGCTCATAAATGGTTCAAATCCAATCGTTCCATTTGGATTTTTAACCGTGGATCTGATCCTACAGCTTATTTTCCATTAAGGCTCGATCTAAGCCTTTGATTCAAAATAGGAGAGGATCAGATGATATTCGCACATGCTAACATGATTAAGTGGAAAGCACATGGACCCCAGCCACCGTCGCACATTAAATATTAATTATTGCCGATGGCACAATCATCAGCATTTAATGGCACCACTAGCAATCATTACCTGCAGTTTGGTTCAACAAGATAGAAGCAACTGTGTGTCTCTCCCATCACTACTGTCACAGCCAGAATGATTTAATTGATTTTAAATTAATTTAAAATCATTTTAAAACCAGCTTTCTTTAATAAATCATTAAAATTTTATTTTTAGTCAAAAAAAATTAGTGTGATATGTCAATTTGTTTAGATTTTCGAGCTCTTTAATTTTAAATTAAAATTACTTATAAATATTTTATATATTTTAAATAAATTTAAACCTTTAATATTTGTGCTTTTAATTATTATTTAATTAAAAATAAATCCAAATATTTTTAAAAATTTAAGAAAATTTATTTTAAAATGTTTATGACTTTCAAAGAATACTTCAAAATTATTTTAATTTTATTTTAAAACTATTTTGAATATTAATTAATTTTAATTGTCATAAATTTATTTAATTACTAGAATATACAAAAATTTATAGAAAATTCATTTTTAATTAAAAATTCAAGTATTTTATGACATTCCCTTTAGAATTTTTGGTATTTTAATTTAAAATTAATTTTAAATTAAAATACTTAATATATTTTTAATAATTTTAAATAAAAAATATTTGGTATTTAATTAATATTTAATTAAGTATAAATCCAAAATTTTAAATTTTAAGAAAATTATTTTAAATCATTTATGATCTTCTGTAATTTGCAAAAAATTATTTGAAGTTATTTTTAATATTATTTTGATTTTTTAAAATTTAAATCTTAAGTTGTAAATATTTAAATTCTAGAAAATTAATGTTAAATTATATATATTTTAATTCCTTTTGAATGGTTTGGGCTTTGATTTGAAATTTTGAACAGGGATAGTCTTAATTTAATAGACTTAATGGTGAAATGATTAGTAGGTAATCATATATTAATTAGTCATCCTCCAATTTTTTAGATTTTTGAGTTATCTTTTAATTTTTTATTTATAGTATGCACAAGCGCTTCATCCTTCAATGAGCTCTTTTATTTTTCTCGTATTGTGTGATGGGTTTTCCATATTTTCAATGCATGCTGGTCATTAAAATTAGTTCATTGATGTGATTATTTCTTTAAATTTCATTATAATTTGTGAATTAATCTGATGGTCGTTAGATTACCCTTAGGTTAGGAATGATCTGAATTGCTGACATGATTTTTTACAAGTGGCCATGCTCGTTTAGTGCTATAAAAATAAAGGGGGCATAATTAAGCTTTAATTTAACAAAATTTTCTACATATGCTAAGCAAAATGCTAAGTCCCCCTTTAAATTAAAAGAGTATGGCCAAGTGTGGCTATGGTTGAGATTTAATTATTTTAATGTATATAATTGCTTGGGATGTTGATTTAAAAGTTGATTACTTAGGATAACCATGTAGGTTGTAGTTGAGTCTAAATTTTATTTATTTCATACATGTAATTTGATGTTTTTGAATTTGAGTTGTAATTAAGTTATGTAAAAGTGACCTTTTGAGATGGGATGTTATACTTTCAATTTGGAATCCAAAGTGGAAGAAACATCCCTTAGGGGAGAGTTTCTTTCCATTTGGAGATTCAAATTTGGATGATTTTGAGTATCCAAGGAGAAAAGAAATTACCCCTTCAGGGATAAGTTTTCTTTCACTTGGATATCCGGACCCAATCAATCCAAAAAGCTCAAATAAGGATAAAGAAGTGAAGGTCGAGAAGAATCCCATTCTAAAAGTTACTTGTCTCAGTCTTAGGAGTGGAATTTAGGTTGTTGTCAGTGGTACCGACCACTTTTAAATTCTATAGACCCAAGATTATACTATTAAGTGGCACTTGCCACATGGACTTTGAATTTATTTGATTAATTTAATTGATTTATTTACTTTATATACCCAATAGAAATTGAATGCCTTTCCTAGCTTATTTGATTGCATGCTAGTTTATTTTAGCCTGGATTCTATTGGAGGCTCGTGAGTGTACGAATAAACTTTTTTCTACTCTAATTAAATTTAAAATATTTAGGCTAACATATAAACTCTAACATTTTAAAAATTAAGCTCGGGATCATCGGGAGTCTCATTCATTCATATTTTAACCTTCGCTTGCTTATTATGCACCTCCTAGCCTACAAGTTCTAGCAGGCCACCTGACCTATTAAGGTGCTGTTCTGTCAAGGGAAATTTGTGCAATCCTTAGGATAAAATATATTTTCTAAGCCTGATTTTAAAATTTCTCCATATAAATTTTATACATTTATCAAGACAATTTGTATGTATTTCATTAGAAATTAATTAAAAGTGTCTAAAATTCTAATTAAATATTATTTCAAGCATAAATCACCCAACATGTCTTAAGGGGCCAATTAGGATCTGCTCTAGATGTCAGCCCCAATTCCTCAAAGTTAATTAAATAACATTCTGACCACTCTTTCATAAAAGAGACCAGACTCATGGATTTTAAGAGCGAAGGTGGTTAGCTAGCTCTGCAATCTAAGCGAGGGTTGGTCCAGGTTTTGCACTACATTAGCTAGGTTTTGGTTATTGTTGTTCAGTGCCTAATTTAGATCTGAGTTCTGAGGTAAATTTCAAATCTTAAGTGCTCACCTTCTGGGAATATAATTTCAGCTTTCTAATAAATTATCAACTCAAATAAAAAATTCTCTCAATCCAGAATTTAAAGCCCAGCACATAAGATAGGCTGGTATGTTTCTAAAGTGTTTCAAAATCTCAATGCACCTCCTAGATTTTCTCCTTTGACATCCAAAAAAAAGTGGTCATATTTAATCCATTCCCATTTAAAATTCTAGATTTAATCTGTTGATATCAATCTTTGAGAAATTCTATATATAATCTCTACTATTATTTTAATCAAAAGTTTTCATAAGAAACTCTGATTTCCTACAATATAATTAACTATGAGGGCTTACACTCATAGGAGATTTAGAACCCAGATCAATTTTCAAAATTTAATTAATTATCTTAGGGAAAATCAAAATCAATGGCAATCATTATCATCATATTCAAATTATTGATAGTAAATGATATCTTCTTTCCTTGGGAAGATATATCATTATATTAACATGATTTTTATTATGAAATTAATGATATGTTATCCAGATTATTATAGTCAAATACTCGATCAAATATCATTCCATGGTTATATGTACTTCTTTGCTAAGTTTGACTACGATAATTTGGATGAACTCAAAGTTTTGTAATCTAAACCAATTTGGGAATGATATTTTTGCATCCTGGGGTGATATATTATTCATAACGATGTGTTCAATTTCAAAACTAGAAATTTAAGAAATTAAATTCCCCTAAAGAAGATTAATATTTTCAAAACTCAAACTAACTTTTTAAACAAATAATGAGGTACCCTGAGATTTAGCTAGTACTTCTTTCACTTGTTATTCTACCATCTACTTGATATCTATTGACTGCACTGTTGGTGGTTCTACCTTCATAAGTTTATTTATTAGATTCTCTAATTCTTCTATCCCAATTTCCTTATTCTTATTGTTAAGTTGTACTGATTCATCAGGAGGAGATTTGAATTAGGTATTCGGGAGAGGTGGCACTTTACCTTGCATGATGGAAATCATAGCCATCATCTCCTCTTACTTCTTCTCCATCTTTAGGACTTTCTAATCCCTTTTTCTTAGTTGTAGTAAGGGTTGCTGAGTTGAATTCACTATATCATCTTCATCATCATCAGCAGCAGCTCTTGCTTCACCTTTACCCTTTTCTTTATCTCTTTATAGAGATGAATGCGTGTCTACCATATTGACACTACCATACATCTCTTCATTTTGTAAATTTGCTTCTGTATTTTCTATAGCTTCTTGTTTACTGATTTAACACAGGCTTTCTTTTAGATGATCCACCATCTCTTTGATTGATTTTCTTTCCACATAATATGGATTTGCTTGAGTATACTCTCTAGCATATGATGATTCATCTATAGATTTCCATTACCTTGTTCTTTTCTAAACTACATTATTTTTATGAGTCATTAATGTAGTTAGAATAGCAACTATTTATGGCCACTAAACCCCATCATCATCAAATAACAAGGTTGGCTGATTTGTGAACTTTAGACTCTTATCAAAGTAACAAGATGATTAAGTTCCTTGTAAATGATGCTGATCAACCCTTGATTGATGTTGACCTGAAGAATGCCTAGAAGTTCTTATTGGAAAATTTTAGATTGATTTGATGATGAAGGAGATATGGGATTATACCCTCAACAGGAAAATGCTCCATATCCCAAAGATTTAATAAAAGTATGTTGACTTTGATCATTTGAAGGTGCTAGAAGAAAATTAGTCTATGAGAACGTCCTTCATTCTCGATGATGATCTAAAATAGCCACTGGTCCGCTAGGACTCGATTCTTGAAATTAAACCCTTCTCTTAGTAGGGGGCACTTCTTGTTCTCTACTTGAATGAGTTAGTACACTACGGGAGATGAAATCTTTAACATTTCTAAAATTTTTTTCTTTAACTACCCATAATAAGCTGCATAGTCATGGATTAATCCATCCAATAGAGATTTAAACTTCCTCTTTATAGAAGGTAATATAGGATTTCTATAGAAGGGAGGAGGATGATAATTTGTTATCCTAACAAAATTTTCTTCTCTAGTGATAGATGATAATGGTTGGAAGCTATTTCTAGTAGATACTGCATGATTTGCCACTCCTTCATGAACCTCAAAATCTATATTCATTGCTACTTCAGTAGCATCTATGATCACCACATCTTCCTCTAATAATTTGACTTTCTCAGCCTTTTCAAAGTTTGAGGAGGTTGTGAGACCTCAATGAACTAGCCCGAGGCGCACCAGGAGGGGGGTGAATTGTTTATTTAAAATTTTTTTTATCACAAGAAAATTCCTTTTTTTGAATGAATAATTTGATCACCCGATGTGGAAGCTAATAAACTTAGCAATAATTATAACAATGATTAGAATAATTGAATCAACTCAATCTAACATCAACCACAGATATTCAACCAAGTAATTATCAGGAAAATAAATTACAAAAAAGTTAAATGAAGAATGTAAAAAGTAGAAAGAGCAAACTAAAATTTTATAGTGGTTTGATCAACCTTGACCTACGTCCACTCCCGGGAGTCCTCCACTTCGAGAATTACACAAACATAAAGTGACTCTCCTTTTGCTCGCACAACAAGACGAAGAAGCCTTTATAGACTCACTTTCATAAAACCTGATGTAACATAGTGTCGGAAGCTATGTCACCTTCCCCGGTGATGGCAACAAACCTTAAATAATTTTTGTCCCTCATGGAAAAGCCAGAGAACCCCGAATCTGTTTTCTCCCTCTAGGAGATGGCATAGAATTAGAATCCTTTCACAGGCAAAGAACCTCAAATCCTTTTTCTCCCTCCTAGAGAAGGCAGAGTGCCTCGAGGACTTGACTTAGAATCCTCTCTCCTAAAAGATCTTTCAAGTACTCACCAAGACCATATGAGGAGAGAGGGTGTAGCTAGCTTGGAGCAACCATGGGATCCCCTCACACTGCTTCTCCCTCACGCTCAACCTCACCTTCTCCTCCTCTCAAACCCTAGATCTCACTCAAAAGATTCTTTTTTAGAGTTCCTTCAGTAGCCACACAATCCTCTCTTTTTTAAAGATATTTTAAAAATATTGCTTAAGTATTGGGGTTCAAGAAATGTGAAAAATTAAAGTTGGCCATTACTATTCATATATAATGATTGGAAATTGTATGGTACGATCAGTTTAAAAACTAGACTAGTCCAATATGATGTAAACAGTTGTTCAGAAAAATTGTTTAATTTTTTGAACACATCGCATACTACAATTCAAAGATTGTCCAGTACGAACTGTTTGCTTTTTCTCTATTCATACAAGATGATTATTGGGATGAATAGAAATCATCTTTGTCAATCATCTCATACTACTACCATCATACAGTACAGTTAGTTGATTTAAGTCAGTCATCCAGTATAACATAAATATCATGCAGCATAATTAGTTCAAAAATCATGGTTCTATTTGGAATGATCTTTGGGTGGACCAAATTTCATCTATACCAATCATACGGGACAATCAAGATTATATAGTATAATCTGCTATCATTAATTAAACCATGATTTCATTGACTAATTATGGAGGTTAATTAAAGTAAAATTTCAAAATTTTGTACAATATGAAAAGAATCATACATTATAATTAGTTCAAAATTGATTTATCAAATACCTTAATTTATTTGGCGGCTAAGATTTATAGATTAAAATAAATTATCTAGTCTGATCCAGATTATATAGTATGATTAGTTTAAAGAAACTAATTATTTAATTAGCCTTTAAGCCCATTCTTTCTCTAACTAATCATATAGTACGATTATAAGTCAAACAATACGATTAGCACAAAAAAATTTTTAACTTTAAATTTTTTCTCACTCCCTCTATATGTGTGTGTGGTCGCCCAATTGCATACACTCTTATATGGCCAGACTCAAGAAATATAAAATAATGAATGATATATAGACTTTGTTTACTTGATATTCCTATTTTACCCAGTCTTGAGCTTCTAGTAACCTCAGGCAGTGTATATTTTATTTGTAATGTTAGTCCTCACAAACAAAAGAAATATGCAAAATATTCATTGAGAAAAGGAATATTTCAATCAATAATATTTTTCATCATCAAAATTATAGACTAGGGATCCTGGATTGCAACACCTTTTGCCTTATACGATGTTCATATTGTGGTGCTAAGATTTAGTCATCTTCTTTACTCTAAATGATGACCCCCATCTCGAAGTTTCCAAATACAAGGGTTTCATGTTCAACGGTGGAGTTCCCTTTATTCATGAGAGCTGACTGATAGAAAGTCAAATTGGAGAAGATCGAGGGTTTAGTAACTATGAGAGCTATTACAAACCCACCCTTGATGTTAACTTAAAGGGGAATTAACTTGATAGGATCTTTAGCAGTTGTCACCACATTAATCTATGGTGCAGTAAATGTAGATTGTATATTCTGAAAACTTGTTCCAAACTTGATCTGAGTGCCCTCAACATATTGAGCAGGTGTGATGTTGAAGTTGAAAATCAATTTGCTAGTCATTTTTTATAATTTAACCCAATATCTGTATAAATTATTGAACTCACTGAACTTAAACTTGATGTTGAATCAGAAGATCACACTGAATTAAATTTTTTTAATTTCTAAGAGAAATTTTAGATGATAGAAGGTGAAATGAACATAACCAAGGACCCAAACCCAAGAAAGGACATGATTATGAAGTGTAGATTATAAGGATTAATTGAGGATTAAAGTTTAACTTAATGGCTGAAGAATGATTGATTGAGAGAAAATTTTGATTGTATGATTGAAAATAGGTAACTTGCTTATATAAATGATTGTATTATGAACATAGAGTCTAAACACCACTAAAGATGGAAAGTAAATCCACCACCAGTAGAGTTGCCAGAAATATCTGTGGACAAAATTAAATGATGAAGAAAACTAATTTGGGATTTAGTGTTTCTATAATCAAATCCACATAATTAGTGTTAATTAACCTAAAAGATGGACTGACACTCATATTATCAACTTAATAAGTAACTGTTTGTTTTCATATTCAAATTTGGCTTAGGGGATGTAAAAATTATCTTAGAAGATAATATTCACATGCACCTATCATTTCAAATATGAAACTAACCTAAGATTAGCCTCTATAGTCAATTACATCTCTAAAGAGAAGAATTTTGATTAATATGTAGATTAGACTCATTTTGATATTAAAATATAAGAGAGTTGCATTATATATTTTAAAAAGTTATCAACCATTCATTAAAAATATCTTTAAATTTTATAAAATATCCTTGAATTCTTTATACTTATTTATAAAAAAGGAGTTTGAGGTGTGTAAATACCTCTGGTCTTACATTTTCTTAGAATGTGCTGCCAACTAACAACCTAATTTACAAGCAATCCTCCTAGATGTAGTGAACTATACAATTAACTCTATCATTCTAGATCAAATAAATATATTAGACTTTGAATCGGTGACTCAATATGAGTAATTTTAACTTTACATTAAAATGACTCTAATGGGATGATCACTAACTACTCTATATTTTATCTTATTTAATTTAGTTAACTAAAATTTTTAACTCCTAAAAATTTACTAAAAATTTTGGCAGCATAACCCTAACTAAAGGAAAAGGGATAGCTTCCTCTGAGTGCACAAGGATCCCGCTAGCTTACCCATGGTGGGCATAAAAGTCCTAGGTTCTAGCGTATGTAGTAGAAATAAAAAAATGCATGCATTTATGCATGAATAGGTAAAGGGGTTGGTTTTAAAAGAGCCTAGTGCTACATCATCCTAGAACTAGTATACATGTTCCGTCAAACTACTACCCATTAATATACATTACCACCCATATGAATGTAATGTATGGAGTGTTGTAAATAAAAGAAATTGCATATATAAAGCTTATTCATTGAATGATTTGAATATTTATAACAGGCTTAGACTGTGTGAAAGTAAGGTGGCTAGGCTATATCATAACAAACCTAGGTTTATATGCCTACCATATATATGGAATCAAATATATCCACTTAAGATCTTCATCCTCCAAGTCTTCTATGGAATTTCAAAAGAGATTATCCTCAAATGAGATGATATAATCTTTTGGAGCCCCACTTGCATGTATAAGAAGGTTTATTTAATTTTTTTTAGAAGTCAGGATGATATACCACTTGATCTATATACAAACTACATTAACAATAACTAATACATTTATACAACATCTCCAAGGTACATTCTACTTTGACTGTTATGCAAAATATAAAGGACTACATAAAAAGTAATAAGCATTTAAAAATATAAAATGTGTAGAATAGTTGTGTAATCTCCTAATGCATCCCTTAAAAAGCCTACGATCACAACCAGAAATCAAAATACATGACATTTAGATTGCTGAAAATAAGTAAACAAACACATGCTGCTCTCCGATCAAAGCACCCGGTAAGCAATTTAAACTACCAGCCTAACATAGCTAGTGTTGGTTATCCTAACAAACTATTTAAGTATGTGAAGGAGGCTGTGTGGCTTTGGTATGTCCTATAGGAGTTTAATGTTTAAGTTACATGAATTTAGAAAGTTTGTTCATTTAGGCCAAAAGGGAATTTTATATGAAGTTTATCTTGTATGAATTTAAATTTAATTATTTATGTTTTAAATGTTATGGTTGATTATTTAATTTTATAGAATTTTTGGCTTAATAACCCTAAGTATAAGGGCTACTAATCTACAAATCCTAAGGCTTATAAATATGTTGCAATAATACATATATGGGATAGATGATTACATAAAGCTTTTAAAATTTATTAGCAATTTATTAAGGAATAGAGAAGGGACCCTTCAAATCAATACACAAGCCCTCCAAATGGAGTCAAGCATGATATATAAGATCAATGATTTATTAGGGTATTATGAAGGGTTATTAAGTTTTATACAACCATGCCTTCCACAAGTTGAGGCTAGCATGGTGCATAGATCCCTTAATTGGTTATTAAAATTTATTAAATTCTCATAATGAAATATATGTGTGCCCTCCTAAAAGGAATTATGCACCACAGAAGCTATTTTTCAGTGACTTCATATGCATTGAGGACCTTGAAAAGTAATGCTAAGATGCCATCCAAAAGAAAGAAAGCATTAAGTATAAAAGGTCTTATTATTTAATTAATATTATTTATCCAATTTATTTGATTAAAAATAAAATCAAATAAATTATCCAATTAATTTTTTTATGTTTTAAATTTTTGTTATTTTTTAAAATTTTTGATGACTATTTGGAATCTTTATCAATTACTGAATTTTTATGATTTTTCATTAATTATTAACTAAATGTTAATGAATTATTATTAAATTTTATTCAAAAAATTTATTTAAATTGAATTATTAATCTCTAAATTTTAATTGAATTTATTATGTATAATTGATTTATATTTTTTATATTTATCTAATTATATTTCAAATTAAGTTTCTAATTAATTATTTAAATGAATTAATTGTTAACATAACTTGGGTTATTTAAGTTTGATATAAAACTAATTCAACCTTATGATACTGATAATATTGATTAAGGATGACCAATGTATCAATCTCTAAAAATTTGGAGTTAATTTGATTTGTATTTTATTTTTATTGAATTTATTTAATCAATATTTAATTAAATGTAATTAATTATTAATTAAAATTTAATCAAATTTGGATTTTAATTTTATTTTTTCAGTAATTGTAGGATTGATTTCGATTGATTGAAGGTGATTTTGTACTATTTCGAGTTTTCCTTGATTTATTGCTTCTTTTTGAAAAATTCAGCCCTTAATTAAGGGCTAATTTTGATTAATTTTATTTTATGGTTAATTATCAAATTAAGGTAAATTTAATTCCTAGAGTGTGTAATTTGTCTAGGTTCGCTAGTTTAAAGTTTTATCCTTATTAGATATGTGTATGAATATCTATAATTTTTCTAAGTTCACTAGACACAAACCATAATTAGCTTCTCTAGATTTCCCTAAGATTCAAATGGATTTCAAACTTGGTTTGACTAACCCTTACACACATATAAGCAAACAATATCAATTTGGTGTCCTAATGCTCTATGGATTGATAGTGAATTATTAAAGTTATAGGTCACATAGTGACCTATAGATTTAGAAATTTCACTACATAAAAGATATTTATCAAATTGAGCATAAAGTATTGAAGGATATAGGAAACATCCTCAAATACTACCCCATTAAATTTGAATTTAAGTTCATGCCAATTTGGAGAGCAAGGTACAAAAGTCCATAGTCAATTAAAGGCCATTTGCCCTCAAACTATCCATGATCATATCCTAGATTTATTTTTAAATCAAAGAACCCATCATATTGATTCCATAAAGCCCTAACATATAATGATTGGTAAGAATTAAATTTAATATGAATTTTCATAAATCTAGTTCAAGATATGAGCTAGTTTTTCTGAATTCAAATGTGAGCCATGGTGTCATCAAATGACCCAAGAAAAATCACAGAATGTCAAGGACATCCCCTAATTCACCTTTGCCAAAATTCTACCCAATTTGATAATTTTTTTCATTTTATAAAAGAAAATGTTATATGCTTATAACTTAAATAATTCCAATAATATTTATCAAACTGGGTTGAAATTAATTTTATAAAATAAAGGTATTTATTCTGAATTCTTGGAGTCCAAGAACTCCAGAAATTGTTAAGGAATGAATTTCGTAGAAAAATTTTGAAGTTTTGGGGTGATTTTGGATTTAATATAGATAATTTAATATGCCAAATAGTGGCCAATCATTGGCGGCGGCACACACAGTTTCTAATCATCAGATTGGTAGTGGCTTAACACATGGTAGCCACCCGTTTGTCTCGTTGTTTCAGTTAAACTTGTCAGACATAGATCAAAATTATTGATCCCGTATTATTTGGGATTAATAGTCCAAATTATGTTGGATGAGCTACTATATAACTTGCCATTTTTTTGGTCAAACAAGCTTCTAAGATGGTGAAATCTGGGTTGTTCGATTCAAATATAAGATGCAAATGGTGGATATTTTGACTTCATCACAAGATAACCAAAAACCCTAAACCACCAAATGCTCTTAAGCTTGATGTAGAGTATTTTAAATGATTTAAAAATTTATGCAGAGATTAGGTCGGGTGAAAGGAATAGTGGAGGCATATTTCTAGTGCTATTCATGTGATGTGTGAAACTCTATTTGATATCTAAGGTAAATGCCTAAGGTTTGATTATTACCTCTTCACAGATGGTTTTAAAAGATGCTTGAGGGTTAGATATTCTTGTTGTAAGCTTTATAGAAGTTTAGAGAAGACTATGAGCTTTGAGAAGGCCTTGATGAGATGTTTGAATAGTTAAGATGGATGAGCTTTTGATTCTTCATCAACCTCACTATCAGTAAGCTCCAAATGATTAGAAATGACTCAAGAAATGCTCAGGGACTTCTAGGGAAGCAAAATGAAATCACTGGAGATCTGAAGGATGGCTGAGTAGGGAATGAATTCAGTGTAAGGGTTTTAGGAAGTTTGCCTAATTCAGCTGTTAGAGATGCCTTGGATGGCTTGGATTATTCATGGTTCTTCACTAAATGCTAGATATGTGTCACATGTCATTATATAATAGGAGAGCAAACTAGGCCAAAGGAAATTAATCATAGGATGTTATGACATGGGGGGATCCCTATAGTGAACTAGACTAAACAAAGGGAAAGATTAGGTCGAGCTAGAGTCTAGGAAACTTTTGAATTGCATTTGAAAGTTGTGAGGGTTTTTTCTTGGTGGGAAATGACTATATGATGAGTTTTGATCGAATTAGCCTATATAGAGTTTCTTTGACCATTTAACCAGTTAATTGGTTAAGGCTAAGTAGGATGAGCTTAGTGATTTTTTGAATGCTGATAAGGTGGAATGGAATACGTTTAGAGCAATGGTTTAAGAATTTGAATATGATGTTGACCATATGAGTGCACTTGAACTCTTAGTTGACTATTTGATTAGTTAATTGATCAAGCCTTAGTGATGTGGAGTCTAAGAGAGATTGGCTTAATGTTGGGATCAATATCAAAGGGTTTGAAGGACTAGTCTTGGTGTTTGAGCAAATGAGTGGATAAACGATGGATTTTGACAACCCTTGGTGGGTTGACCAAGTTAAACCCATGGTGATTTGATTTATGAAAGCGTTGGATGCATTGGAAAGATATAATGAAGTTACTGTGAGAGATTAGGGAGTTTGATTTGATTGTATGAAATGAGTTGACCTAGTTGGGTCTGATTTGACAAAACCTAGGCTCAGTTGACCAAGTAAACTGTTGATTGAGCTAATATGACCATTTAGGTCCAATTCACTAAGAGTGATGATAAGAGGAGTTCGATGAAAATTAGGGTTCATTTGGAGCTTGATTGATGTTGATTAGTGTTGATGATCAACTGGGTCAGATGGGTTAGTTGATGACTGAATGATCAAATGATGGGTGACCTACCATATAAAGATCCTAGTAAAGTGATTTGGGTCATGACTGAGGTCAAGGGATAAGTGCATTGTGTAAGCCAGTGCACTGAGCTACATGGTTGTAGTGTAGGGCTGTAATTTTCCATATGATTATATTTTCATGAATGATGATTGCATAAGTGATGATTTGATCAATGAGATTGGATATCTAGGGTGGATGATGATTTGACTATGAGTTTGCTGGATATAGGTTAAGGTCAATTTAAGGTTTATTGTAAAGTTGATTTGTAGCTCAAAGATTTTAGATCAAGAGATCAGGTAGATGTGGATCAAGTGACCTCAGCTAAAACAGAGGTTAATAATGATAGGCTGACTCATCCTTAAATATTTGGAAATGGTCATCCACTAGACGAAAAGATGACTCCCTATTAACATGCGGGCTCACTTTCCACTGACACCTTGAGACTCAAAGGTTAAGATTGAGAGGTGTGAAGAAAGGATTGTGATTTGGAAATGTTTGGAATAGACTTTCTTATATAGGCCTCAATAGATCGTACAATATGCTTTAGATTGCTTGATAATTAGAAGAATTCAATTTATCATGGTTGATTGTCATAAAAATTGGTCAAATTATACAGTACGATTGGAAACATACTGAATGATCATCGTTAAAGTATTCATCCTGAGAATAATCTAGTATATCCTTTGAATAGGTCTTCATACAATATGATGATGCATTTAATTTTATATTGGCCTATTTAATTCATCCAATGGCTATTGACTCATGGATCATATAATACAAAATGGTGGTCGTATAGTACAAAAATTAAAAATTGATCTGATTTGGGCTATTAATTCCATGGATGGAGAGGATGTCATATTTAGTGCTGCTCCTATAGTATGATGTGATTTTTAGTTTATTTTATTTTTATGTGTGTCTGTGTTATGATGAAGGAAAAAAAATACACCTAAGCAACACAATCAAGCAAAAATAAATAAATAGTATGATGTAATTTTGTGAAAATGTATGCCATTTGATTTTCTATAGCTACATGGTGAAGTTCTATGTCTCCCTTAGCTACATGATCTTTAACAAAATGACATCTAATGTCTATATGCTTTATGCAAGAATGTTGAAATGGATTTTTGGAAATGTAGATAGCTCTAATGTTATCACACATGATTAGTATAGTGCCTACAGAAAGCACAAGACCATGAATTTTTTTCTTTATCCATAAGACTCGAGCAACACAACATCCCACTATTATGTATTATGCCTCAATGGTGGACATGGCAACTAAATTTTTTTTTCTACTAGATAAGGAAACTAATGATTGCCTTTTGAATTGGTAAATGCTAGAAGTGTTTTTCCTGTCTACTTTACACACTATAAAGTCTGGGACTGAATATCCTATAATTTTAAATTAAGAGCTATACTTAGGATACAAAATACCTAAGTTTTGGGTTCGTAAAAGATATCTAAGAATTCTCTTAACTATGGTCATATGAGATTTTTTAAGATCAGCTTGGAATTTAGCACATAAAGAAACACTAAGCATTGTATCATTCTTCTAGCAATCTAATATAGAAGTGATCCTATTGGCCCCCTATACTTCTTTTTATCTACTAATTCTCCACTTACATCAATGTCTAATTAAATGGTTGAGCTCCATGGAGTATCTATTTCTTTAACACCTTCCATGTCAAATTTCTTTAGAATTTCCTTGATATACTTACTCTGATTGAGAAAGGTACCATCTTCCCTTTGCTTCACACTAAATCTAGGAAAATTTGTTAACTGTCCCATCATACTCATTTCAAACTCTCTACTTATAATTTCTAAAAATTCATTACAATGATTTCAATTATTGATCCAAATAATATATCATCCATATATATTTGAACAATGAGTAAATCATCTCCTACTTTCTTATGGAATAGGATGGTATCTACACTACCCTTAATAAATAATCTATCTTGGAGAAATGTACGAAACCATTCATACCATGCCCTAGGTACTTGCTTCAACTCATACAAAGCCTTTTGAAGTTTGTACACATGTTGGGATAGGAAAAAATATTTAATTCCTGGGGGTTGCTCTACATAAACGTCTTCCTTAATAACCCCATTTTGAGGTACTTTTTACATCCATCTAATATAACTTGAAGCCCCTAAAATATGCAAAAGCTAATAGTACCCCTTAGCTATAGGAGCAAAGATCACCTCAAAATCAATACCTTAAATTTGATTGTACCCCTTAGCTACTTACCAAGCCTTATTCATAACCATTGCTATAGAATCATTCATCTTATTCTTGAATGACCAATTATTATGTACTACACTCTGGCCCTTAGCTCTATTAACGAACTCCTAAACATCATCCCTAACAAATTGGTTTAGCCCATCTAACATAACTAGGATATTGAATTCATTAGATAATACTTATTCTATGTTTATGGGTTTTACCATAAAGATAAAAGTAGAATGACTAACCTCCTTCATAAGTCAAGACCTAGTTATAAATACTATAGAAGGGTCTCTTCTGATGAGCTCCCTAGGGCGACTAGATGAGTATCTCCATTCTCCAAGCAATAGATCTTAAGGTTCTTCTCTATCTCTTAGGTCAATAGACTCAACTCCTTGAGTAATCTCTACCTCTTCATCTTCTTCTAACCCAGTCTCAAAAAATTTATCAGATTCATCAAACATAACATTAGTGGACTCTTCTATAACTAGGGTCCTTTTATTAAAGCTATTATAGGCTTTAGCTATAGAGGAATATTCTAAGAAGTCACCTTCATCTGACTCAGGATCAAACTTTCATAGAGGAGATTTTTAATTCATAAAGATAAAACATTTACACCAAAAGAAATGATGATATGAAAGATTTGGTCTCTTATCATTAAGTAACTCATAAGGTGTATTATTTAATTCTAATCTAATAATCACCCCATTCAAAATATAACATGCATTATTTACCATTTTTGCCCAAAAGTATATAGGGAGGGAATATTCAGCTAAGATTCTATTTTCCATTTTGTTATCACATTCTACTGAGGTGTCCTAGCAGTAGAAAAATTATGCTCAATTCTAAATTCCTTATAGAAAGATTTAAATTTATCATTTTCAAATTCTCCACCATGATTACTATGCATTATGGTAATTACATGTCCTAGCTTCATCTATATCCAAGTGGAGAATATTTTGAATTCCTCAAATGACACACTTTTATTAGATTAAAATCTAACCCAAGTAAATCTTGAAAAATAATCAACTATCATAAACTCAGAACTTTTGCCACCTAAGTTGGCTATACTAATGGGACCAAAAAAATCCATGTGCAAGATTTCTAGTTATTTAGCAGTGGTGATGTCTTTAATAGAATGAAAATATTTCTAATTTTTTTCCTAATTAGAAAGAATCACAAAGATGATCCTTAGAGATGTCTAGCTTAGGTATGCCTCTAACTAGGTCCTTCTACGTACTCATCCTAAGTGTTTTCATGCTCATATCGCATTGTCACTTATTCCATAGCCATGATTCATCAACAATAATTTTAAAACAAAGTATATTTGAATTATCAATTCAAGATAGAATGAGCATGTAAGCATTATCTACCCTTTTTCCCTTTAAAACTATTTTTTTTTTAAACTAATCATGCACATAATAGAAAGAAATTTTATATTAAAGCCCTTATTATATAACTAACTAGTACTAAGAAAATTAGGCTTTAATCCATCTTCTAAAAGAATATTTTGAATAATAAAACTTTTTGAATTTCTGATCGTACTTGAGCCCACCACTTTCCTGGTGGTGTTATTTCCCAATGTTACCTTGCCTCCAGCCCTAGCCTCTAATATGATGAACTTGTTTATGTCTTCCATCATGTCTTGAACACCTATTATCAAGGTATCATATACTCTCACTAGGTCTTTTATGAGATCATCCATGCACAGTCAATCAATAGTTAGATTTGGGAACCAAAGTGAGTTTGGGTTCCACATTATGCTTTAATGAATAATTGGGATGTATGCTATGCTATGATGTAAATAATTTCAGCCTCCACACAATATGTGATCTACATTATACAGTTCAAATCCTTACAATGTGTTATACCATGTCACAAGAATAATACGTAGCACTTGTGAATGGTTTATTAACCTATGTGAGTGGCAATGCCTCTTCCTAGGTATGTATAATACATGTTGTGTCCTAGGGGGTACCTTTAGTAATAGTGTAGGTAGAGGCATTTGTGCTAACATAGGTAGTGATGTTTTATTTAAAACTTTATGCATTTTCTTTTTCAAATGTTCATTTCCACTCCCGTAACTTTCATTTTCAAATATCACTGTATGCTCACTAGAGTACATTTATAGTACAACTGTCTCTAGTTTTGTGGATGCTTTTTCTAGTTAAATATGCTCAAAATTTAAGGATTCATGTAACATGATTAATTTAATATGCTTCTTATTTAATTCCTCAAATTCATCAAGTAGAGAAGTATGCTCCTTCTCAAAAGCATCGTGTTTATTTTTAAGACTATTATCTCTTTTTGTAGTTCAAAAGATTTTTATTTCATACAAGCATATTGTTTCTTTAATGTTCTATATGATTCATAAATTATTCTCTTAAATAGCAAGTAAATCATTATAAGTAGGATCACATACCTCTTCTTAATTAGAGTTAATAATAGAGTTATCTGCCATTAAATATAGGTTTATTATCTCCTCCTCTGGTTATTATTTTGAAGAGTCTGAGATTGAATCTGCCCAGAAAGCCTTCTATATCCTTTTCTTCCCCTTTTTAAAATTAGTCTTTTCTTCACCCTTCTCCTTGTTAGGGTGAGTTTTTAGGTTAAGACAATTAGATTCTAGATGCCCTGGCTTCTTGCATTCAAAGCAAATTATATCAGATGAATTTTTATTGAATTTACCTCACTTACCTTTGCCCTTTTTGAAATGAAGCTTCTATTTTGCTTTAAGAAGGTTTTGAATTGCCTCATCAAAGGGATAAATCATCATTGCCATCTAATTTTGAGGTGTCATTGTCTGAGTCATTGGCCTTCAGTGCCACAATCTTCTCCTTCCTTTTCCCTTCTACATCCTGCAATCTTAGGCTTACAATTTTCTCATAGATAATAAATGAGCCAAGTAGATCATTAATTGAATAAACATTAAATCCTTTAATTCACATATAACAATGATATTTACATCAAAATTATCAGTAGATCATGAAGTATTTTGTTAACATTTTCAAATTTTGATAGTTCTCTACCTAAAGCTTGTACGAATGTCACTATCATATTAAATCTTATGTACATGTTAGATATAGTCTCATTTATTTTGCTGCAAAATAGTTCATAATCATGTAATAGTAAGGTTATGTGTGATTGTTTGGCCCTATTCATACCCTCATAAGTAATGCATAATTTTTTATAGATTTCCATGCTAGTTATACATGTTGAGACTCTTATATAGTCATCTGATTTAAGTGCACAGAAAAAATAGTTCAAACATTTTATATTTAGTTATGCATAGTCTTTATACTCATTGCTCCATTCATTAAAAGGTATTTCAATTCTAAAACCATTCACGATTCGAGAGGATGCATAATATCCTTCTTGTATTATATACCACATGCAATAGTCGATCAATTATAGAAATATTCACATATAAATTTTCCAGAAATTAAAGGGAATGTTATCAATTAATGGTGGATAGGTTATTAAATAAATCTTTGCAGTATTTTTATTTCCTAGGTGTGCCATATATCTTTTTTTAAGAATTTTTTAAATCACAAATTTGAGACTTGCTCAGATACTAATTGAAAATTCAAATGTGGGTTGTAGACCAACTTGAACTGTAAGTGTAAAACAAGAAGGGAGGTGGGGGGGGGGGGGGGGGGGGGGGGTGAATTGGTTGTCTAAATAAATTTCCTTCAAAAATTATCCTTTTTGAAACATTATGATTTTTTGGAAAAATAGTATGAACTAGAAAGATTAACTTTTTAACATGCAGATGTTAACATTTAAGCCCAGATTACTTAATTTTTTTTTACTTAAAAAATGCATAGAAAAGTTCTTTTGTCATTTTTTTAATTTCTAATTTTATTTATTTTCTTCCTAAGAAAAATCAAGATATACGTCTAAGCTAAATAATCTCAAATTTTATAAAAGTAAAATGCAATAAATAAAGTGTGAAAAAGGAAAAGCTGAAACCAAGAATGAACATGCTAGAAATTTTATAGTGGTTCAGTCAACCTTGACCTACATCCACTCCTTAGAGTTCTCCTCTCTAGATATTGTGCAGAAAACTTAGTGACTCTTCTTTTGACCTCACAAGAAGGTGGAGAAGCCCTTACAAATATCTTCCACCTCCTCGGTGCAGTGGAGAAGCCAAATCCCTTTCACCTCCTCGATGCGACGGAGTAGCTGAATCTCTTTCACCTCCTCGGTTTGATAGAGTAGCGGAATATCTTTCACCTCCCCTAGTGCGACGGAATAGACAAATCCTTCCCATGAAGATACTCTTCCTTGAGTTTGCCTCAAGAAAATATACTGACCTTGGAGAAAGAAGGTGCATGATCACCGAGCAATCATGTGTAGAAACCCCTCTCACACACTCCCTTATTCCCACAATAATTTTCTCCCTCAAGAATTTACCTCCCTTTTTCCCAAGGTAATGCTCATTCTTCAAACCCTTCTCATAGAAGCTATCAATAAAAAAAAAGTGTTAAATGATTCCCTAAGAAGATTATGGATGATATTTAAAAAAAGGCTCAAAATAATCCTAAAATTTAACTTAGATGACTCTATTAATATAGTACAATCATGGATTATATTATATGAATAGTTTAAAATTCCCTATTCACTATTCATTTTAAATGAAGAACAAACGCCAATACGATCAATTCAAGATTCATGTATAGATTACACAGTACAAATTATGGATTATATTATGTGTTAGTTCTTAAAACTAGCATTCATCCTCAGTGGTCTTTAGGATGATAAAAAATAATCTCTATATATCATCCAGTACGATTCATATCATATTGTATAATTAGTTCAAAAAATCATGGTTCATCCAGGGTGATCCCTGGGATTATCAAATATTATTTTTATTGATCGTCCAGTACGATCACGATCATATTGTATGATTACTTATCACAAATTAACCATGATTTGATTGACTAATTATCGAAATAGTTTAGGCAAGATTTTAAACATTGTACATTTAAACTAGTTCGTACAGTATGATTAGTTCATGAATAAAAAGTTTTAATGCTTGCCTAAATCTTGTTGACGGCTGGGGCTCCGAATTAAATTGATCATCTTGTATGATCTGATTTATATACTATAATTAGTTTATGAAATTTAATCCTTTATTTAGCCATTTTAATTTATTTTTCTTTTTTTATGGTTCAAATAATATGATCTGGATCGTACCATATGGTCTTAAAAAAATATGATATTTATTTTTTTCACTCCTCCATATGTGTGTGCACGGTCGCTAAGCATAAAAAACTTCCAAATATATGTGTCGGGCATAAATCTTTTACATGACATTTGACTTGCGAAACATAAAAAAAAATATACGAACTGTTATAAAACATCAAACCTATTTTACCAAATCTTGAGTTGCACAGTGTACGATGTACCTGAAATGTCAGTGCACACAAGAGAAATATGCAATAGAAATACTAGGACAAACATTATAGAAAAACTAATAGTGGTTGTTATTATCAAAATCATGAGGTCGGGTTCCAGGATTACAACATAAAACTCATTCTAGAGTACAAAAAACCATTTTCAAGCATTAAAATACTTCCAAATATATACAAATGAATGTAAAACATGAATGCAAATCTTTTCCTATAAAAATTTCCTTTTTACATTTTTGAGTTGTTAAAGTTCTTATGGAAGAAGGCATCTTGTTCATTTTTTATTATTGGTTGTGTTGTGTTTTAAATTTGGTGAATAGGGTCGTAAGTTAACATAATGTTCCCAGGATAGGTTTATGATAAGAGGTAATTCTAGATTATAGAAGTCACTTCCTTTTAGAGCCAAGAATGAAGGATCCACTTATAAAGTCAGTGGAAGTAAATTTGTTAGGAGACTAGTTGGAGAAGTTCAAAGGGAAGTTAGTGTTGCGGGTAGTTTTTCTCTAGTGCATACCAAGATCTACAATCTAACTTTGAAGGAGGTAAAAAAAACTCCAAAAATGTCAACAGGTGAAGTTTTTCATTTATGTAAAGCCTTGTATAGTTTTGTTTCACTCTGGGGTGAGTCATTCTTTTTTATATTGAGAATGTTCTATATAATGTGATGTGTACCCATTTTACTATTGTATAGTATTTATGTTTTTTCCCCAACTAGAGATGTTGTGATTGTTAGTCAATTCATTTCTTATGTGATTGAAATTTCAAGTAGGAAGTTTAGAATAGACTTGATTGTGTTACTTTTATTAGAGTTTTATGTGATTTGGGAGATGAACTGGTTAAGCAGGCTGAATCCCACATAAATTTTTGTGGATTATAGTTATGTTATCCTCTTTTAATATAAGAAAACCTCACTTTTATTATTTAGTCCATCAAAATTTACTTAGAAAGCTACAAACTATTTAAGAGAATTATCCAGCATCTTGGCATCAAATTTTGTAATGTCATGGCATTCAAATTTAATTTGATCAAAAATCAAAGAGCAAGGCAACACAGTGGAGGAAATTCCAATGCTGTAGTGCCATATAGTTACCGTAGTGCTAGTTCATATCAATGCTAACCAAGACACCATAGCGCCAAATCATTTGGCCTTTTTTGTGTGTGTGTGTGTGTGGGGGAGGGGGGGGGGTGTAACTGTATGTTCATGTGCATTCAGTCCTAAGAAGAGTCTAGAGTGAGTGAGTGAGTGTGTGAGAGAGAGAGAGAGAGAGAGAGAGAGAGAGAGAGTGTGTGAGTGAGAGAGAGAGGGAGAGAGAGAGAGAGTGAGTGAGTGAGTGAGAGAGAGAGAGAGAGAGAGAGAGAGAGAGAGAGATTGAGTGTAAGTCAAGGGAGTCAAGTTAAGTGAAAAATAATGTTTGTAATTATACTTGCAAGAACTTCTAAGTGATATCTATTCTTACCTTTACTCTTGTATTTGGTTTAACATTGACATGAAAAATGCTTTTTTTGTTTTAATTTTTATGCTTGGCTAAATCAATACTTCAGGTTTATAATTTTTTTAGAACATGTGTGTGTAAGTTTTGAACTTCTTTTGTATGGATCATGCTATAATATTTTTAAATCCCTTGTGCTTCATTTAGGTTATGTAGAGGCATTACATAAACTTAATATTTATTGTAATCTTCATCCTCGAGAACGAGGTAGTAGAAAAAATAGTTGATTATAAATGGAATTATATTATACATATATATATGGTGGCTAGAGTCCTGGAATCATTAAGGAGACATATTCAGTGAAGTTATGTGAAATCTTGTCTTTAAACTCTAATGAGCTCGACAGAGATAAGTAGTATTTATGTTCTAATTCACAAAATTAATATAAGAATTCTAACTTTTGAATTTGTAAGTTCTAAACTATCATAGATTCAGAGACACTTAGATATAAAATTTTCTTCTTGAGAACTTAGTTGATTGCATTCATTTGCACGTACACTTTGATTTTATCATTAAGATAAATTACGCAATTCATAGGAGCCATTCTAGAGTGAACTATAAATTGTAAATATTCTCATGAGAATGTTACTTAAATCACAAATTTATTACGTGATTAGATACATGCACTTTGATAAATCTTGTGGGTGATAACTCATAGTTAAAATGGAGATCTTGGGTTCAAAAATTCAGTTGCCACTCATCAAATTATTTTTGGCACTACTGTCAAAGATAGTGATTAATTATAATTTTATTCACTTTATATTTCTTAATGGATTATTGATTTGTTCTTATCAGCCTTTATGTTTAGCCTAATTGTGTTTGAACTATGTTTACTTATGCTTTAGAATTGCATTCTTTCATTGTTTCATGTTAAAATATATTGTTATCTTTAGTCACATACATTATTATAATATCAACTATTGGATTATATTATGATCTTCATTTTCATAACGTGCATGTTATTGTTGTATGAATAGTCGAGGACAATTAGGAGAAGTCAAGTTTGACCCCTATATAGATTAAGCCTTAAAATATTAAAAATTCCATAAAAAAATAATATGAATTAGAAATAGTTGACCCAATCTAAGAGAATAACCAAACCAAACCATTAGGAGAATATTATAACCTAATGGAAAAGGACATTCATCAAAGCATCAGTAGACCTACTATCAAATCTATTAACCTTGAGCTTTTCTTGCAATTATTCAAATGGTACAAAACTCACAGTTTGGGGTAACTTCTTTAGAGGTCCAAACTGGCATATTTATAAAGAAAGGAAAATACAACATAATGTGTGATAGGAATTCTATCACACTCATCCTTTAACAATAAGAAAAAGGAAGGAGGAACCTTATTACAATCCAAATCTTCCCAAAAGAAATCGCCTAGTAAAGCAAGGTTAGCACAAAACATATACTAAATTATTACAATCCCTATTTGCAAAATGAAAAACAACTTTGCCGAAGCCTTACAAGAAAGAAAGATCCTCCCAATCTTCATTATTAACGCCTTTGCTTATTTTGCCCACTGAATTTTGCAAATGAGTAATGATATTGTGATTGTCTCTTTCTATTATAATTCGTTTAGCATCCAACATCCATTCAAGAATGATCTTCTTCAAGGACCGAAAAGCCAATAATTCCAGAATTCCACTATCCCAATGTATACAATTGAATCCAAAAGCAAGTAAGAATCAACCTTTGGAATCTCTAAACACACCACCAATACCACCATTATTAGATTTATCCAAAGAAGCATCAAGATTAACTTTAATCCATCCTGGGGGTGGGGGGTGCCAATAAGAAGGCAGCTGGTTGGGCTGGTTAGTATCCCAGTGGTCCACGAATAGATTCGAGCTTGAAATTGATGCAAAACTAATAGCATTGGAAGCTATAAAGCATAAACTGAGATCAGGTTCCCCATGTTTGCATTTGTTTCTACTTTTCCATGAAAAGTACACCATGGTATAATAAATTTTTGCAACAAACGGGTTGGCCAAAGAAAGAACCTTCAGACCTTCTACATTGTTTAAATATAATGGGGTCTTCGATGACCCTATTAGACTTAGAAAAATTATGTCTGTATTAAGAGACTAGGAAAAATTATGGCTGAATTTCTTAACCCCAGGCTCAATTATCACATGGAATGACTTAGATCATAAGTTCATGGCCAAATATATCCCCAACCCTTCAAAAATAGAAAGGCTTAGGAATGTAATCACCTCATTCAATTAATTAGATTGACAATTAATATATGTAGCTTCAGAGAGATTTTAGGAATAACTTAAAAATTGCAAACACTATGCCTTATCAAATTGGCTTATCATTCTGACCTTCTATATTGGACTTATAGGATCTCTTAGATTGATCATTAATGCTACTGCTAGAGGTACTTTGATGTCCAAACTCTTTGACTTAGTATTCAATTCTTTTGAAGATATAGCCAATAATAACTTCCAATGTCCTTCTAAGAGAAGAAGGCTTGGGAAAGGGACTAGTATTTATGAATTAAATGCTTTATCTATTTTTATGACCCAAGTTAATATCATATTTAGGACATTGGACAATATTGGAGTAAGTGCAAGGCACACTTATGTATGCAGAGGAGAGTATTTATGGATCATTAAGTGACCCAAACTCATTAAGGGTTGAATCCTTGAATGCCATTAATAATAGACAAAAAAACCCTTACTCTAACACTTACATTAAGTTCGGAAGAACTGCCCAAAGTTTTAATTAACTAATATTCAAAATTACCTTAGTAATTGGAATGCTACTAAACCCAACCATTTAGGGAGTTGGAACCCACCTAAATAATAATTTAGAAACCCAATGCATAATTATCCTCTAGGATTTAATACTGATAACTAATTTAGGGATGAAATAGCCTTCCTTAGAAGACCTAGTATTACAAATGTGGATCCAATTACAAAGCCAAGGCACATCTATAAGGAATTTGAAAATTAATTAGGGTAATTAGCTAATTTTTAAAATTTAGATCCCAAGGAACCTTACCTAGTAATTTAGAGGTCAATTCTAAGGAAGAGGATAAGGAGCACTATAAAGCTATAAAATTTAGGAGAGGGAAGGAGTTAGAGAAAGTGGTTAGAAAAAAAGATAAGTATGAGGGAGAGACACCTATAGATGAATTTATGGAGTCCACCTAGCTTGAAGAATGGCCTTAGCCTAATAAGGAAATATAAAATCCCATAAGAATGGTTATTGAGAGGCCACCGCAACCAGTTATCCAAAGGTTACTAAAGTAGAACATAGATAACTAATCCTCAAGATTTTAAGAAGTATTTAAAAATATAACCATTAAAATTCCATTTTAAAAGCTATGCTAAATCATGAAATGCATCTTAAGTAATATTAAGAAACTAGGAGACTTCATGATTGTTGCACTGATTGAGGAATTTAGTGCAATCTTGCAAATGAAACTCCCTAAAAGCTTAAGGAACCTAGTAATTTTACTACTCCTATGGCTATAGGGGATAATTTTATGGGATATCACTATGTGACTTAGGAGCTAGCACAAATCTCATGCCAGTTTTAATATTCAAGAGACTTAACTTAGGAGAATTTCAACCTACCACAACTACCCTTCTATTAGTGGACCTTTCATTCACTTATCCAAAAAGGTTGATAGGTCTTGTCAAGAAGGATAAGTTTATCTTCTAAATTGATTTTATTATTTAGATACGGAGATAACTACGGAGATACTTATTAATTTAGGTAGACCTTTCCTAGCCACAAGTACAACTATGATTAATATATAGAATGGTGAGTTGACTAGAAGGGTTCATCTCAAGGGTGATTGATGGAGATTTTATTTATGTGGTTAGATATAAAGTATTCGGTATATCATCTCAAGCGAAGTCATTAAAACCATCTATTATAGAGGCAACAATTCTTGAATTGAAAGCCTTTCCTAGTCACTTGAAAAATGCCTTCGTAGGAGAGGAATCAAATTTACCTTTCATTGTTTATATTGACTACAGAGAAGGCCAAGAGGGTAAGTTGATTAGGGTTCATAGAACTTACAAGAGAGCATTTGTTTATGAAATAGCTGATATGAAGGAAATTAGTCATTAATTATGTATACATAAGATTATAATGGAAGTAAATTCCAAACTAATAGCTAGCCCACAAAGAAGACTGAACTCTGCTATGAAAGAGATAGTGAAGTAGGAAATTCTCAAATGTCTTGATGAATGTATCATTTAAAAAAATTGTAATAGTGCATGGGTTAGTCCTATACGTTGTGTGTCAAGAAAGGAAGCTTAACTATAGTATCTAATGGGAAGAGTGAGCTGATACCCACTAGAACAATTAAAGGTTGATGGATTTATATGGATTATGTGAAACTAAACAAAGCTAATAGGAAGGATCATTTTTTATTTCCTTTTATTTATTAGATGGGTGATGGTTTAGTAAGGCACCAATTTTATTGTTGCCTAGATAAATTTTAAGAATACAATCAGACTTTGATAGCACGAAAAGGTTAAGACAAAATAACTTTTAGAAGTCCATATGAAACATTTGCCTTTAGGAAGATGGCTTTAGGACAATATAATTCCACTACTAGTTTAAAGATGCATGACATTTATTTTTTCAAATTTAATTGAGTAGGGCATTGGGATCTTTTTGGATGACATTTCTATTTTTTTAACCTCTTTTAATTCTTATTTGGAGAAAAATATGTAAATAATAAAATTTGGTATTAATTTGGGAGAAGTGTCAATTCAGGGTTGCAGAAGGAATAGTTCTAAGACACAAATTTTCTAAGAGAGTTTTAGAAATGGATGGGGCCAAAGATAAAAAATCTACCACCACCCTCTATTATTAAGGGAACTAGAAGCTTTTTAGGACATGCTAGGTTTTCTATAACTAAGCCTTTATGACATTTTTTTGAAACAATATCCCTTTTGAATATAATGATGAATACATTAAAGCTTTTAAGATTTTGAAATAACATTTTATCACTGCACCTATTATTGTTGCATCTTTTTAGGCATTGTATTTTAAAATTATGTGTAATGCTAGTGATTTTTCTATGGGAGATACTTTAGGGAAAAAAATTGATAAAATAACTTTATTTTTTACAACAAGCTAGCATGAAATTAAATACATCCCAAATTAACTAAACCACAACTGAGAAAGAACTGTTAGCCATAGTATTTTCCATTCATAAGTTTAGCCCCTATTTGATTGGCACAAGAGTTATTATATGTAGTGACCATTCTACTATAAAATATCTGTTGAAAAAGGAAGATGCCAAGCCTAGATTGGTGAGGTGGATTCTCTTACTACAAGAGTTTGATTTAGAAATATTAGATAGAAAAATAATAGAGAATCAGGTTGTTGATCACTTGTATAGACTAGAACAAGAAAAACTTACATATAATGAGTGAAATGTAGATGAGTTTTTTTCCAAATGAATTTTCTTTTACATTCCATTCATTATATGTGCCTTGGTATGCTAACAATGTGAACTATATTATAAGTGAAGTGATCCCATTTGACATGACATACACCCAAAGGTGCAAAATTATGCATGATACCAAATTCCACATTTGGGATGAGCCTAACTTATCTAGAAAATGAAAAGAACAAATCATTAGAAAGTGTATCCTCAAAAATGAGATTGAACTCATCATTAGGTAATGTCATGAATCAGAATATGGCGGGCAATTTGGAGGATTTAGAACTTTTCTTAAATCCTATAATCTTGATTTTATTGGCCTAGTTTGTTTAAGAATGTAAATAACTATGTTAGGAGATGTGATAGGTTTTTAAAGGTAGATTAAATTTTAAGAAGAAATGAAATACCCCTGAATTATTTATTAGAAGTTAGAATCTTTAATGTTTGGGGACTAGACTTCTTAGGTAATTTTGTTTAATCCTATAGGAACCTATACCTTTTGATACCTATTGATTATGTCTCCAAATAGATTTAAGGAGTAGTAACACCCAAAATTGTTGCCTATGTTGTGATAAATTTTTAAAGAAAAATATCTGATATGGCATGCCAAGGGTAATTATTAGTAATGGGGGGAGTCACTTTAATAATAGAAGAGTAGAGACTTTAATTTTAAAATATGGAGTTAAACATAGAGTGGCAACTCCTTATCATCCCCTGACTAGTGGTTAATCTAAAATTAACAAGAGGGAGAAAATAGGATTTAAAAAAGCTATTTAAAATAGGAAGGATTGGGCATTAAGATTGGGTGATGTACTTTAGACTTATAGGAATGCATTTAATACACCAAAAGAATTATCTCCTAATTGGTTGATCTTTGCAAAAGTATTTCATTTACCATTAAAGTTGAAATAAATGGCCTATTAGGTGATAAACTAATTAAACTATAATCACGAGGTTGTTGAAGAGAAAAGGTTGATATAGTTGAATGAGTTGGAGAAATTTAGAAATCATGCTTATAAAAGTGCTATGTTATATAAATAAAAAATGAAAAAAAAGCATGATTGTAAGCTCACTTAAAAGGATTTTTAGCCTAAATAAGAAGTACTTCTGTATAATTTAAGATTGAAACTTTTTTCAAGATATGAAAGTCTAGGTGATCAGGATCATTCATTATTTTGTAAGCGTATCCTTGGAGCTGCAGACATTAGGGATAATAAGAACACCCATACATTTAAAGTTAATAGTCAAAGAGTGAAACCTTACTTAGGAGAACACATAGGTAGCCTTAGGAGCTTAGTGGAGTTGGCTCGTCCAAAATAGGAGATTGGCATAGTTTGGCTAAAGACTATGAACTTAATTAACATTAGGAAGCAGCCCATATTTGTAGTATGTTGTTTTATATGTGCATTAAGAGTGTTATTAGAATGTGCTTATGTCATATTTGATATGAGTGTTGTTCATCTTTTATGAATTAAGACAATCTTAAGTAAGTTTTATTGTATATTTGTTCATGTTTATGATTTGAATTTACTTCGGTCAAGTTTGTTGTGTGCTCAATAGATCTTATAAAAAGTGTTAATTAACTTTGCCTAAGTTTTAAAATCATACATGAAAATACATTTAGAGCATCATAGAACATTCTCTATTAAAAATTAATATTATATTATACCATCACAGCGTCATAGAAACTCAATGTTGTAGTGCAAAATCACACCCATAACACCATAGCACTCAGCCATATAGTACCGCGACTTTGTACTATCATGTTGTTTTATGAAATAAATAGAGTACATTAACCTAACCTTTAGCACTGCAATAACTAGTCAAACAAAGTTATTAGGTAGTTGAAGCATTGCAAAGGTGGTTATTTTGAACACCACAATTCCTAAACGTCTCAAACACAATAGTTTTAGGATGGTCAAAAGCTTGCTATGTCAAGTTTCAAAGCACAATGCCATAGTTCCACCTAATGATAACTCTATAGTGTCATACTCTCTTTGGCTAGACTGACTGTTTGACTGACCTAGCACCACCATGCTCCAACACTTAGTGCTATACCATAACTCAATTTTTATCTATAACTTGGGTAGATTTTTCAGTTCACTAATATTCTAATCCTTAAGTGAGTGAATTCTTATGTGTGTACACTAGTTTAGTCTTTTTTAAAGGCTCCAAACTTAACATTAATAAGATGAGGGGATCCACCTCGTATGATTTTATGAAGTCTTTTAGTGTAACAGCTGAATAGAGGCATAGTAATACAGTTAGTCATAAATAATTAATACTAGATTGAGGGTTTAGAAGCCCTAACGGAGTTGGTTAATATAAGATTATGAAATGAGGGTGGGAGAAATTTTATGAGGAACCAATTACTTGTATAGTTCCTATTATGAGAGAGTTCTATGCTAATGCCAATAGAAGCCTAAGATGATCATGTTTTTTTATTAGTGGTAATTGGAATCATTAATAGTGAAAGTTCGATAGGGATGTTAAGCCCTGATGAACTAGTCCCGAGGCTAACCCAGAGGGGGGGTGAATTGGTTATTTTAAAAAATTCGGGAGCAACAGGAAAGATCTTTTCGATAATTTACAGTGGAAACAAGTAAACACAGAAATGAAAAGATCAATCACAGATTTCACCCAAGCAGATAATAAAAGAAAAGTAAAGTGTAGAAAATAATCAGAAAGAGCACACCAAATTTTATAGTGGTTTGAGCAACTTGACTTACGTCCACTCCCCAGAGCCTCCCCTCCGGGAATTGCACTAAGACAAAAGTGACTCTCCTTCTGCTCCCACAGCAAGGCGGAGAAGCTTATATAGAAATCCTTTCCACCAATCCGGTGAGGCAGAGAACCTGAACTCCTTTCGCTTCCTCCTAAAGCAGGCAGAGAACCCGGACTTCTTTCACTTCCTCCTGAAGCAGGCACAGAACCTGAACTCCTTTCGCTTCCTCCTGAAGCGGGCAGAGAACCTGGATCTTCTTATGAACGATCCTCTAACAGAAAACACCAACAATATGAGAGATGACGAATGAAGAAGATGTCTCTGATTCTTGCTTGGAGCAACCTTTGTGAATCCCTCATAAACTCCCTCTCATAAGATCCTCTCTCTCTCTCCCAGGCTCTCTCTCTCTCTCTCAAGGTTTGTCTGGAAAGGAAAGTGGAAAAAAAATTTTCTTGTTGGAAGAAAAAGATCTTAAATAGGAGGGCTCAAAAATAGACCTAAATCTCAACTGGACGGCCAGAATTGTCCAGGACGATCTGGTGATCGTCCTGTACGATCAATTCAAAAATACACAAAATCATCCTAAAAATTGCTCTGGACGTACAGGTTAAACATGCTGGACAATCACAAAATGACTTGATCATCCAGGATGATATCTTTATCATCCAATACGATTAGTTCAAATCCACACAAAATTATCCTGTGCACCGCTCTGGATGTACAGGTGAAACATACAAGACGATCTCAAAATGACTTGATCGTCCAGGATGATATAGGTATCGTCCCTTACGATTAGTTCAAAAGCTGGAATATTGTCCAACACATAGCTCTGGACGTACAGGTGATAGGCACTAGACGGTCAGGATTTTTAACACATCATCCCGTATGATCCTGCGATCGTCCAGGATGATATGATCAAATCAATCAGACCTTAATTACTTTCCTTATTCACCATACTAATTTAGGCATGATTATAATGGATCGTCCAGGATAATACACGTATCATCCATGATGATCAGACCAAATCATCAAAAATAAAAACTTGCCTAACTTGATCTGGCGGCTGAGAATTTTTGATTTAAGCCTATCATCTTGTACGATATTGATATCATCCAGGACGATCAGCATAATCAAACTAACTTAATATGATCATCCTAATTAGGGTTTTTATTTTCACTGGATCATCCAGGATGATGTTAATATTATCCAGGATGATCTGAACAAAAAAATGAATAGAAATTCTAATTCACCCAAGCTCTCCCCCTGAGTTTGTGTGTGCAATGTTACTTAGCTAGGGGAACAATTACATAGCATTTGACTCAATAAAGATAAAAATAGTACATTGGACCTAAATTTCAAAGTAGACTGACTCGATCTTAGACTAGCTTGAACTTGCAATTGATCCTACTTACCTGAAAGATTAAACAGGCCACCAGAAATAGAAATGTTTGCTATCATCAAAATCATAACCTTTATAACTAGATTTGTAACAATCTCTCCCTTTTTGATGATGGAAAACATTTGTTAGGTAGTTCTCAATCAAATAGATAGGAGTACTAAACGCACATACGAAAGAAAACATTTCATTTCAAATTCACTAAATACAAAACACAATAAGGAAAATAATTACAAACACAAGAACAATACAAGAAACTACTAATCACTCAAAACAAAAACACTTACTCCCCCTTTTGACATCACAAAAAGGAGGATGAACAGACAATATAATATAAATAGAAAATATCACAACACAAAAAGCTAAAAAGGAGGTGGATCCTGATCAGAAGGAGGAGGTGGTGGCTAAAAGTAGCTGTGAATGGTGGTGAGATGTGCTCCAAATTAGGCCATATCCTGGTCGTGCTTTTGTTGCTGCTGAGAAGCATAGTCATTGAAGCACTGTAGATCCATAGTATGTTGCTGCTCCTGTGCAGCCACATAAGAGTCAAACCGGGCCTCCCATTGGTCAAAGCGCTCCTGATGATCAATGGGAGATGCAATACGAAGGGGAGCAGTTGCATCCGGTGCAGCAGAAAAAGGAACATCTTCTTCCACTTGCTCCTCAATATCCGTGGCGGGATCCAGATGTAGTTGGGTGCTGTGGAGGACATGGAAGGAGTTGTTTGTGAAGAAGGAAGGAGGGACATTGGCAGGGACTGGATATTACAGATTATATTTCGTCTCAAGGGCATAGGCAACGAGGTGGCCTAGGGCTGGATTTGGGTGTCTCCTGTGGCCCGAATCCCTAATGCTAGTAAGATGTTCGATGTATCGAAAGAGAAGATCAGTAGCATTAAAATCTTGGTGGGCCATGATGTAGTAGGTGGTCATGGAAAGTAAAGGTGTGATGTAGATGTGGTCCCCAGCCTTAGGGATGACTAAGCAGCGAAGAACATGTTGAATTGTTTGGGCATCCTTAAGGAGGGAGGAACAAGCATTATCATGATCGTTAACATTCATGTTTCAAAGGAAATGATTGACGACACTCCAGTCAAAATCTGTATAAAAAACGAGGGTGTGGATCTTATCACCAGTGATGGAGAGTTGAAGGATATGATGAAAATCTTGGGCGGTGAGTTTTACAGGTCGTTAATTAACGAAGGAGTGAAGGATGGAGTAGTCAGCAGTGATGCAAAGATTTTCTAAAAATACCCTAAGGAGTTCAGAACTAAAGGGGAATGCCAAGGTGAGAATAAAGGTCAGGGATATATGGGCAAACAGATCCAAGACTGGGTAGATAAGAGTGTGGGGGTTGACTATCCTGGAGTGACTGGTTCCAACTTCACTGTAACGTTCGAAGGCAGCCCGATCGACTGCCTCAGGGAAGCGGGAATCGACATTTCCCCAGGAGGAGCTTGCACCTTGATGCCTAGATCTCTTTCCACCAGCCATTAGAATCACAAGAGAGGAAGTATGGAAGGAAGAGGGGTGAAGAAATCTGAAGAAAAATTGTTATTTAAGTAGAAGTTGGCAAGATCATCCCGTACGATCACAGGATCGTCCAGGATGATATGAGTAATTATGACGGTTAGGACGAGTGGTTAAAAAGGCGGTCAGATCATCCCGGATGATCAGTGATCGTCTAGGATGATTAGAGACTGGCGATCATCCTGAGGAGTCCAGCTGGGCGACCGTTGATGAAAAGTATCATCCAGGATGATGAGGTGGATCGTCTGGGATGATATGTAATAAATACATAGGACTGGATGAATTTGAATCATCCAACCGCTGACACATGGATTATCCAGGACAATAAGGTGTATCGTACAAGATGATGACCAATAATTAGTGCATTCTCAGCTATTTGATCAGGATCAGGAAAACTGTATCATATCATCTAGGACGATGTAAGGATCGTCCAGGAGGATCACCAATAATTGGTGCATCTTAGCCTTTTGATCAGAGTGGGGATGATTTGAATGGATCGGCCAGAATGATGGATGGATCATCCAGGATGAAGAAGATCATCCAGGACAATGTGGAGAATCGTCCAGGATAATGTGAAGAAAAAGGGAAAAAGATGAAGGATGGAGAGAAAAGATCAGGGATCCCAAAACACATACAATAAAATGAAAATAAAAGAAGAGTAAATAAAACTAGCAACAAGAAACAAAAAAACATAAAAAAAACAACGATTTTTTTTTATCGATCAGCTCCCGTAATTCAAAATTTTTCTCTTAATTTTTAATCCAAAAACCCATAAGAAGAAGATCGACAATGCTGAAATCTAGAAAAGTTGGAAAATCAACTTTCGTAACTCCCACCTCGGACACCTTATAGGTTCAGATTCCTTTCAAACAAAAAATCAAATTCAGAAGAAAAGAAATTAGATTCGAAAAGAGATCCTTTCAAGCCTCGTTCCAGAAAAATATCTGATATAATAGTATTACAAAGTAAGGAATCAGAAATCATGATTTTTTGTCTCAAGCTTTTGAAAATATTAAGTGGTGCATGTATTTTTCTAAGACATTTAAAGATCCGAAAGGGAAGAAAGCCTATTTCTTTGTGGGCTCATATTGTGCCTCTTTTTTAATTTGTTTGGCGTTTTGTGCATCTTTTGATTTTTGATACACTTTGTGGATATTTTCAATTTTTGGCAACATTGCGCATCTTTTTAGTTTGGGCTAATTTTGTGCCTCTTTTTATTTTGGCGCTCTTTGCACATCTTTTGTAAGCTCGCTCCCTTTCAAAATTCTTAAAGAATCTCAGTTATGAAATTACCTTCCAGACATAAGTGATGACAAAACCCACTCTCTACAATAAGGAAGAGTAATTCACAAAATAAGAACCATACATCTTATGATAAGTGCAATCACTTGATTCAGAAAAATAAACCAATGACTCAAAACCTTGTAAACACTATTCATATGAGGTAGATTACTGTAGGAAGATAAAATGGATCTCTATTTCAAAAATCAACTTTTTAATTTTGAAGAAAATTTTTATCCAAAAGAAACAGAACACTATTAAAGGAGTTAGAGGAAAATAAAAAATCATCAATGTTTCTTCCCTTTAACAGATCCAGTGGAACCAATCACTGCTTACAGGCTTCTAAACCAAAAACAAGGCAAAACTTTCAGTCAAAAATCGATTTATCAGCAGTGGTGAGTAGTGATCTGATATATATATATATATATATATATATATATAAAGGAATAAAATGGTATATCAAAAATAAGTAGGAAATCTCATCAAAATAAATGCTCAAATTAGAAAAACACCAATCAATAAAAAGAAAATCAGCAGTGAATAAACATGAAACAGGAAAAAGATAATCAAATCTAAAGACTAACATAAACAAAATAAAAACAAAAATACTCAAAAATCATTAGTCATCAGAATCATGCATTTATGTCAATCACATCCAATCTGGTCCTTAAAATATTGAATGAGTCAAAGGCAAGTGGTTTAGTAAATATGTCAGTTAGCTGATTTTCAGTTGCTACATGATGTAGCTCAATGTCCCCTTTTATAACATGATCCCTAATGAAGTGATGTCTTATATCAATGTGTTTGGTTCTAGAATATTGGATTGGATTCTTAGAAATGTAGATGACACTAGTATTATCACACAGAATAGAAATAGTGCCCATAGGTAATCCCTAATCCAAAACTTATTGCTTCAACCAAAGGACTTGGGCAACATAACTTCCTAGGGCGATGTACTCAGTTTTAGCAGTGGAAAGTGCAACTGAGTTCTATTTTCTACTAGACTAGGAGACTAAAGACTATCCTATGAATTGATAAGTTTTAAAAGTGTTTTTTCTATCCACCCTACACCCTGCAAAGTTAGAATCAGAATATCCAATAATCTCAAAAGAGGTGTTATGCCTAGGGTACCAAATTCCTAAGTTTGGGGTCCCTAAAAGATTTCTAAGAATTCTCTTAACAGCAGTCAGGTGGGACTCTATATGATCAGCTTGAAACCTAGCACAAAGACAAAAACTAAACATAATATCAGGTCGGCTAGCAGTCAGGTAAAGCAGTGATTCAATTATTCCTCTATACTTCTTCTGATCAACAGATTTTTCATTTGAATCCTTATCTAACTGAACAGAGGAGCTCATGGGAGTGTTGATTGGCTTACCTTTGTCTATTTCATATTTCTTCAGAATGTTCTTAGTGTATTTAGATTGATTGAGAAAAGTTTCATCATCCATTTACCTTAGGCTAAATCATAAAAAGTAGGACAATTCTCCAATCATACTCATCTCAAATTCCTTAATTATTGTTTAGAAAAATCATCACATAATTTTTTATCAGAGGATCCAAAAAGTATATCATTAATATAGATCTGGATAATAAGTAAATCATCCCCTATTCTCCTTAGAAAAGGGTGGTATCTACGCTCCCCTTAACAAACTCTCTTTTTAATAGGAATGTGCTAAGCCTCTCATACCAAGCTCTGGGTGGCTTTTTCAATCCATATAAGGCCTTTTTTAATTTGTAAATATGATTTGGATATTGGGAACTCTCAAAACCTGGGTGTTGCCCTATATAAACATCCTCTTTTATTATCACATTTAAAAAGGCACTCTTGACATCCATTTGAAATAACTTAAATCCTATATAACAGGCAAAGGCTAGTAGCACTTTAATGGCTTCTAATCTAGCTACAGGGGAAAAGGTCTCCTTAAAATCAATCCCTTTAATCTGATTGTACCCCTTAGCCACCAATATTGCCTTATTCCTAACCACCACCCCAGAATCATTCATCTTATTCTTAAAGACCCACTTGGTTCCCACTATACTTTAATTCCTTGGTCTTTCTACTAACTCCCAAACATCGTTCCTTATAAATTGAATCAGTTCATCTTGCATAGCTAAGATCAAAAATCTAATAGAAAGGGATTAATTGATGTTGGTGGGTTCAGTCATTGAGATAAAGTTAGAGTGGTTTACTTCCTTCC
The DNA here is from genome assembly GCA_019925795.1 of Dendrobium chrysotoxum. NCBI lineage: Eukaryota > Viridiplantae > Streptophyta > Magnoliopsida > Asparagales > Orchidaceae > Dendrobium > Dendrobium chrysotoxum. Next base: position 37,007,617 of record CM034297.1, read on the forward strand.
TAAGTCCATGCCTAGCCCTAACACATTCAGAAGGGTCTCCTAAGATCTGTTCTTTAGGAAGACTCGAAGAATATCTCCAATCTCTAGGCAAGATGATTTGAGATTCTACCCTTTCCTCCAGATTTTCTTTTTCAACCCCTTGGGTAATCTCTCCTACCTCTTCTTCTTCCTCAACATTAGTCTCCTTAGGATCAGATTGATCAAACACCACATGGGTTGTCTCTTCCACCACCAAAGTCCTCTTATTAAACACCCTAAAGGATTTCCCAGACTAGAATAGCCTAAGAATACTACACCAGATTTGGGGACAAATTTTCCTAAGAATGATTTCCCATTATTCAGAATGATAACCTTACAGCCAAAGACATGGAGGTGGGACAGGTTTGGAGTTCTACCCTTAATGATCTCATAAGGTGTCTTGTTCAGATTGGATCTAACATTCACCCTATTCAGCACATAATAGGCAGTGTTTACTGCTTCAGCCCAAAAGTATTTTGGAAGTGAATACTCAGCAAGCATGGCTCTAGCGGCCTCCACTAAGGCCATGTTCTTCCTTTCAGCTATCTCGTTCTATTGAGGGGTCCTAGGAGCTGAAAAATTATGGCCTTATGAGATCATTAAGGGTAGAACTCCAAACCATGATTACTCCTCACAGAAAGTTCTAAAATTCACATTTTCAAACTCTCCACCATGATTACTATTAATAGTCAGGATCTCACAACCTAACTTCCTTTGAATCCAAGTGCAGAAAGACTTAAATTCCTCAAATGACTAAGATTTATGTGATAAAAATTTAATCCAAGTAAACCATGAGTAATCATCAACTTTTACAAAACTATTAACTTTTCCCCCTAAGCTGGCAGTGCTAATGGGTCCAAAGAGATCCATGTGAAGGACTTCTAAAGGTCTAGAGGTGCTAATGTCCTTAACAGAGTGAAAGGAGGACTAGACTTGCTTCCCTAATTGATACGCATCACACAGGTGGTCCTTAGTGAACTTAACCTTGGGGACACCTCTAACTAAGTCCTTTTGGGTAACTCTCCTAAGGGTTTTCATGCTAGCATGACATAATCTCCTGTGCCACAGCTAAGACTCATTAGCAGCAGTTTTTAAGCAAATTGAAACATCAATTTTAAAGCAACTTACATCCAGCATGTAGACATTGTTGATCCTTTTTCCCTACAAAATAATTTTGTCATTTAAGCTTAAAATGCAGCAAGTGGGAAAGAATTTGATGTTGTATCCTTTGTCACAGAGTTGACTGATGCTCAGTAGCTTGTGTTTCAATCCATCTACAAGCAACATATTGTCAATCATGAAATTATTTGAATCACCAATTATACCTGCTCCTACCACCCTCCTAGTGGTGTTGTCTCCAAGTGTAACCTTGCCTCCAGCCCTAGCCTCTAGCGAAATGAACTGATTTGCATCTTCAGTCATGTGTCTTGAACATCCGCTGTCTAGGTACCACATGCTCCCATGAGATCTTGTGTGAGAGCACACCTACAAAATCATCAAATGTCAAATTTAGGAACCCAAACATGTTTGGGTTCTTTCTTTTGAAAAGAAGAATGCAATACATGTGTGTTGTGCTGTGAAACAGGTAATTTGGGCCGCCACACCTAATATGTACTATGGTGAATAGTGCAGGTGTGGGAGATGTGTCCTAACATGTCACGAGAAAAACATCTAATACCAGGAAAAGGGTTAACTAATTTACATGGGTGATAGTGCCTCTTCCTAGGTTTGTATGAAACATGCTTTAATAATTTTGAAACATATTCTTCAAAAGGTGGAGGTGCATAAAATTATGCAAAAATAGGAGGTATTTTATTTTTCTCAAAAGTACTAATTTTTACTATTAGAAATTCATTCTCCTTCTTAAGACTTGCAATTTCAAACTTCAATGCTCCCTTACTACTCTCCACGTCACATGACATATTGTTTAATTCTTTAAAAGCTCTTTCTAAATCAACATGCAAGGTTTTCAATGAATCATGCTCATTTATTAGATCAGAATACTTTTTGTTCAATTCATCAAATTCATCAAGTAAAGACATGTGTTTACTATCAAGTATAGAATGATTTTTAACCACAACATCATGCTCTTTTTACAAAGTTAAGTAATCCAATTTCAGTCTAGCATACAATTTCTTAAGTTTTTTATACAATGAATGAATTTTCTTAGAAACATCAAGTAATTGATCATAAGTAAGCTCACATACCTCTTGTTGATCAGACTGACAAGGATGATCATCAACCATCAGACACAAGTTATTTTTCTCCTCTTCAGCTTCAGTCTCAGAGGAGTCAGATGCAGAATCTGCTCAGAATGCCTTTTAAATCTGCTTCTTATCCTTCCTATACTTGGGTTTCTCCTCACCCTTCTCCTTTCTTGGGTAAGTCTTAAGTGTAGGACAATCAGCCTTTATATGTCCAGGCTTCCTGCATTCAAAACAAATAGTATCAGATGAACCTTTAAAATTTTTACTGAACTTACCCTTGTTCCACTTCTGAAAGTTCTTATGTTTCTTCCTTAGAAAGCTTTTGAATTGCCCAGTGATTAAGACAACATCATCTCTATCATACTCGGAAGAGTCAGTGTCAGTATCGTTGGCCTTCAGCGCCACAGTTTTCTCGTTCTTCTTCTTACCTGCATCAAGCTGTCTTTGGTTCATCCCTTACTCATAAGCAATAAGTGATCCAAGTAGGCTATCAATATAATAAGTTATCAAATCTTTAGATTTAGTGATCATAGTTATCTTAGCATTATACGAAGAAGGAAAACATTTAAGAATTTTGTTCACTCTTTCATTGTTAGTGAGTTCTCTTCCTAAAGCATGTAGAGAAGTGACAATTTGAGTGAACCTAGTATATACTTCAGAAATCGATTCACAAGGTTTCATGCGAAAGAGTTCGTAGTCATGAAGTAAGATGTTCAATCTAGATTGCTTAACCTTAGATACCTTCATAAGTGATGCACAATCTATCCTAGATTTCTTTACCAGTTATGCAAGTAGAGATACGCATGTAATCCTCAGATTTTAAGGCACAGAAAAAATAGTTCAAATATTTGGCATTCAGTTGGGCTAAGTCCTGAATATCAAGAGTTTATTCAGTGAAAGACAATTCAGTTTTAACATTATTAACCATTCTAAATGGTGCTTCATAGCCATCTTTAACAAGCATCCACATGCGATAATCTATAGATTGAAGAAACGTGGACATACGAGTTTTCCAAAAATCAAAAGGTATGTTATCAAATAATGGTGGTCGTGTAATTAAATAACCTTCAGCAGTATTGCAATTTCCAAAGATAGCTGTGGATCAAATTCAAAAGTTTTTAAACTTAATTTTTGAATCCAGCTCTGATACCACTTGAAAGTTCGATAGGGATATTAAGCCTTGATGAACTAATCCTGAGGCTAACCAAGAAGGGGGATGAATTGATTATTTTAAAAAATTCGTGAGCAACAAGAAAGATCTTTTCGATAATTTGCAATGGAAACAAGTAAACACAGAAATAAAAAGATCAACCACAGATTTTACCCAAGTAGATAATAACAGAAAAGTAAAGTGTAAAAAATAATCAGAAAGAGCACACCAAATTTTATAGTGGTTCGGTCAACTTGACCTACGTCCACTCCCCGGAGCCTCCCCTCCAGGTATTACACTAACACAAAAGTGACTCTCCATCTGCTCCCACAGCAAGGTGGAGAAGCCTGTACAAAACTCCTTTCCACCAACCCGGTAAGGAAGAGAACATCAACTCCTTTCGCTTCCTCCTGAAGCAGGCAGAGAACTTAGACTACTTTCGCTTCCTCCTGAAGCAGGAAGAGAACCTGAATTCCTTTCTCTTCCTCCTGAAGCGGGCAAAGAACCTATATATTCTTGGGAACGATCCTCCCATAAAAAACACTGATCAGATGAGAGACGATGAACGGAGAAGATGACTATGATCCTTTCTTGGAGCAACCTTTGTGAATCCCTCACAAACTCCTCCTTACAAGATCCTCTCTCTCCCTCTCCCAAGCTTTCTCACTCTCTGAAGGTTTCTCTGAAAAGAAAAGTGGTAAAAGATTTTTCTTGTTAGAAGAAAAAAAATCTTAAATAGGAGGGCTCAAAAATAGCCCTAAATCTCTACTGGATGGCCAGGATCGTCCAGGATGATCTGGCCATCGTCCTGTACGATCAGTTCAAAAACACACAAAGTCATCCTGAAAATTGCTATGGACGTATAGGTTAAACATGCTTGACAATCACAAAATGACTTGATCGTGGAGGATGATATCTCTATCGTCCGGTATGATTAGTTCAAATCCACACAATTTATCCTGAGCACCGCTCTGGACGTACAGTTGAAACATGAAGGACGATCTCAAAATGACTTGATCATCGGGGATGATGTGGGTATCATCCCATATGATTAGTTCAATGCAAGAATATCATCCAGCACACAGCATTGGACGTACAGGTGATAGGCACTGGACGGTCAGGATTTTTAACACATCGTCCCGTATGATTCTGAGATTATCCAGGATGACATGATCGAATCAATTAGACCTTAATTACTTTACTTAATCACCAGACTGATTTAGCTATGATTGTAATGGATCATCCAGTATGATACATGTATCATCTGGGACGATCAGACCAAATCACCGAAAATAAAAACTTGCCTAATTTGATCTAGCGGCTGAGAATTTCTGATTTAAGCTTATCGTCCTGTATGATATTGATATCGTCCAGGATGATCAGCTTAATCAAACCAACTTAACATGATCGTCCTAATTAGGGTTTCTATTTTTACTGGATAGTCCAAGATGATGTTAATATCGTCTAGGACGATCTGAACAAAAAAATGAACAGAAACTCTAATTCCCTCAAGCTCTTCCCCTGAGTGTTTGTGTGCAAGGTTACTTAGCAAGGGGATTAGTTACATAGCATTTGACTCAATAAAGATAAAAATAGTATATTAGATCTAAATTTCAAAACAGACTGACTTGATCATGGATTGGCTTGAATTTATAATTGATTCTGTGTACCTGAAAGATTAAACAGGCCACCAGAAATAGAAATATTTGCTATCATCAAAATCATAACCTTTAAAACCAGATTTGTAATAAATAGTGTTATAATCAACCAGTTTTTTAGTACTCAAAATTTTCAGTTTAATTACAATCAATATTTCTATAGCACTCTAATAAATTATGATGAGGTGTTTAGATTTTTAACTGTTAGGAGGTCGAATGCCTAATGGAAGAAGAGAGATGATAAGATAGTTAACATTCGTACCTTGGCCATGACATTAGAATCTAAGCCTAACAATATATATTGCCCACACAAGACATCACTCACACTTGGATTGACCTGAAGATCATCTCATGATGCTACTCACCCCATCTCACCTCAGTGGGGTGATCTAAAACTAGTTCACGACTTTATACCAGCCTGATCTCTCAACAACATTCAGATGCCACTCCCCCCTCTCACCTTAATGGGATGACCTAAGACCAGCTCCCTGATGACAATAATTCAATCTATTGGTTCATCACCACTTGCATCCCCTTTCATGCAGATTACCACTTCATTAAGCATAGACGAGCGAGCAACATCAAGGACTAATAAAATAATTATCTTTTCCCATACATACCACCTATATTTTCCAAACACTATAAATATGAGATGAACACATAAAAAGAAAGATGGGGGGATATATAAAAACACTATGATGAGACATATATAAAGACACATCAAGAGAGACAGATAGATATTATGCCATTTTTTTCTTTCTTAGCATGAGCGCCATATTATATAGTCCTCACTTTTAATACTCTTATACATCTAGCTTGCATAATAAAATTTTTTCTAGATCTACATGCATTCTCTCTCCTAGTATTCTGATTTCATCATCTTAACCTCCAAGCTATAAATCCATAAGTTGTAAGAAGTATATCCCAACATCATCCATTAGAAAAAGTAAGGTTCAACATCCTATAAGTGCAGTGAGAATAGATCTAAAGCCAAAGGAAAGAAAATTGATACTTATCAGGCAATCTAAGACCTTGGTGAATAGAATGAACCAAAAATATACCACTCATCGTGAACCATAATAAATGGAAGAACTACTTATATAATCTATTCAGGATGCTCTCACTATCTTGAATAACTAGCAGTAGTTTATGATTATGCCTAAAGTACTAACCAACCTTGGTGCTCCTTAAAAGCCATTGAAAGAAGTGCACGCTTAAGATCTAGCCAACAACTGTACTTTCCCTAATAAAGAGATGAGAATTCTAATCTGCTAGCTAGATTGATTAAATAAACTAAACCAATGCTAACTAACACCTTTTAAGATTAATCACTAAAGTAAGATTGCCTCCCAACTTCAAGGTACCCCACCTTGAAGCTTACCAAGAAAAGATCAATCCTAAAGATCATGTGACAACTTTTAAGTTCGTGTCTTCCCTACTTGAAATCGGTGATGCCCTCCAATGTTGTCTATTTTTAAGTGTCCACAAAGACTTGACACTGAGGTTGTTCACTAACCTATCCAATGGGGGTGATATTTTCCACATGGTTTTCTAGTTCCTAGAGACCCCCAAAAACCTTAAATTCCTTTTGATGATGAGGATGGAACCTGGAGAGTCACTAAAAGGTTCATACTAAGGTTCTAGAAAGAAATGCTCAACATGAATTAAGTTATACCAGTAGTCTCCTAAGTAGCTCTCACCAAGGGGCTTAGGGAAGGTCCTTTCTAGTTCGCACGTAGCTTGTAGTAACCAAAAATGTTTGTATAACTATTAAAAGTCACTTATAATCATGTAAACTTTAAATAATATAATTGAGTTACTGAATCCTCTAAAGCTACACTATGCTTTGAACTAGCCATGAGGAGAAACCTCCCCCTAGGGAGGAGTATAGAAGGGACCCAATCCCAAGAAAGAAGAAATAAAAGGCTGAGTTTCGACTGTGATCAATAGCGCTGTTATTCATGCAAAATGCCCACTCATCCAAGATGCTTGAGGATGAAAGCACCAAAGAAACCAAGGATCAAGGAAGTTCACAAAGTGGTTGATCACCAACCCTATATATATTCGACATATACTCTACTAAGGGTATACATGGCTAAGCTTGTTGATGTTATTCCAAACAAAGAATACTTTAGGTATCCACTGCATATGAAGATTGGTAGTGCTTAAGATACCTATAGATACTACATAATAGTAAATAGGAGAGCCTAGGATGGGTCAAGTAATCCACATCGTGTTCTCCATCATGGGTCATGATCTAAGGGACACCCCCTCACACATAAAGATGTTGCATAGTGGAGAAGTCAACATAGAATCATACTCATGGTCCTTCACTGATGCACCCATCACCTTTAATAGTAGAGATGAATAGACTAGTGGAAGTCCTAATAACAAGGCCATTATTGTCATATCCCTTATTTTTAACTATCAGATCGATAATATTCTGATAGATGTGGATTTTATTTAACATAATCTTCAAGATAACTTTTGAAGAGATGAATATGCTTATCTCTCAAGTCATTCCTACTAAAGGACCCCTCAATGGATTCTCAGGCAAGTGCAGGAATACTAAAGGAGTAATCACCCTACCTGTCACCTTGGGTAAAGGGAATAATCAATACACAGCCATGGAAAACTTTGTCATTATCATCACTCCTCTACCTATAATGTTATATTCAACAAGCCACTACTGAATACATTCAAAGACATGGTATCTACATATCATGTCACTATCAAGTTTCTAGCTGAAAGAAGAGAAGTCATGATAAGAGGCGACCTAGCCCAATTATACACATGCCACTTATGAGTAGTATATCTAACAGATACCTCCAAAGAAAACCTTTAACTAAACATAGAGTGAGATCCAAGACTTAAGATAACTAAAGCCATCAATAAAGTACATGTAGTAGTAAACAGGCTATGTAGATCTCTCAGGATCAACACTTCTCTTAATAGAGAACATTGAGATGGGTTGGTACAAATACTTTGTAAAAATTTTAACGTATTTGCATGGATAACCACAAATATGCTTGTATAAGTGAAAAAATTATATGTCAATAGCTAAACATACGAAGGGACTCTCACCCCATCGAGCAAATGATCAATTAAACTACCACCTTACTCATTGAGCCCATCTAAGAAGAAGTAGATAGCTACTCATCGCCAACTTATTTAGATTAGATTTTTAACATGGTAATGTTTCAAAAGTCGACATGAAAGTGGACAATGTGCATGGATTTCACCTATCGGAACTCAACATTCCCTAAGGATGGCTACCTACTTTGAAGATTTGGTGCACTAGTCAACTCTACAGTAGGTTAATCTTTCATTACTTTCCAAGATACATTTTCATGCTATCATCATATTAATATACACCCCTAATACTGAGAAAAAAACATTTATCATAATAGAAGGCCTGTACTACTATAATGTTATGCCTTTCAGACTAGAAATTGCTAAAGAAACTTTTTATAGAATGATGTATAAGGTTTTAAAGAAGCATAAAGGCAAAAATATTAAAGTTTACATGGATGACCTCTTATTTAATCTTTGATATTTCAATTAGCACAACAAGGACTTACAAGAGATGTTCCTTACTCCCAAAAAATATTACATGAGGCTAAATCCACTAAAGTGTGCATTTGGAGCAAGCACCAAAAAAATTTATTTGGATTTCTTGTATCCAATAGATGTAAAGTCAATCCTAATATGGAAATAGCAATACATGACATTAAATCCCTATAGACCACCAAAGAAGTCTAGTGACTCATCAAGTGAATCACTAGACTTAATCATTTCATCTCTTGGTTAGGATAAATATGCATATAATTTTTCAAAACATTCAAAAATGTAAAGAAAAACTCTTGAGGAGAAGATTGTGAAGCTATCTTCCAACAAATAAAGGTTGTCATCACCTATTGCCTCTTTTTCAAAGTCCTTGGTTGGGAAAAAAACCTAAAATTATATCTCAGAGTCAGTAAAGACTCTGTCAGTTTTGTAGTCATCAAAAAAGAAGAAAGAAGTAATGGCCCATATACTACAGAAGCTAATTTCTTTGGCATATTGTGCAAAGGTACCATATCATGGAGAAACTCATATGGGTAATAATTAGCTCAACCAAAAGATTTTTACCTTACTTATAAGCCCATTTTATTCAAGTGGTATTTGATTATTCTCTTAAGGCAGTTCTTGCTAAGCTTGATTACTTTGGCTGATCACTCAAATAATCTATAGAGCTTAGTTAATTAGCTATCACTTATATGCCAAGGATAACTATCAAGGTTCAAGCACTTGCTAACTTTCTTGTAGATTACATTGAACAATATACAAACTCAAAAATAACAAACCAACTTCATTGGATATTATATGTAGATGGCACCTTAAGAAAGGAAGGAGTTGGTACAGGCATCGTTCTCAAAAGCCCTTTAATAGTCCTCATTACTTAAGTCGTAAGCTTCGAGTTTAAAGTCACTATGAATCAAGTTGAGTACAAACCTTTACTTGTAGGTCTATGATTTATCAGTGAACTATATGTCTTTCACCTAGAAATGTAATCATATTTATAGCTAATGGTGAACTAGATTAACTGTGAATATAAGGTCAAAAATGAGCTACTCTCTACATACTTGTTCAAAGTTAAAATTGAAATTAGCAAGCTCAAATATTGTTTAAATCACTAAAATTATTAGAAATTAACTTGCTGACATTCTTTCCATGTAAGGAAGTATTGATGGTCAATCTATCATACATATCATAACAGCTGGCACCAGGGAAGAGGAAGTGATATAGGAAGAGGAAAATCCCCGAGCTCTACGCCTCTCTAAATTGGATGTATCTGTGCATTAAATATATGAAGAACATGTCAATCGACATTGAGGTTGGTGACTCTTGATGAATCAAGATCAAAGAAGCCAACTACCTATTACTTAGCAATAACTTATTCAAAAGTTCTGCATCCTCACTCAACCTCAAGTGCATGTATGAAGATCAATAAGAAGATGTTCTTATAAAAATCTATTCAGGAGAATGTGGAAGCCACTCAAAAGGACACACACTCACTCATAATATCATTAGGCAAGGATACTTCTGATAAACTTTGAGAAAAATTGTAGAAGAATTCTTCAAAAAATGAATATAATGCATATGCAACCTTCTCATAAGTTATGTTACAAATATAATTCAAGCACTGTAATTTTGATGATAATACACAATATTGTGTCTATTACTGCTTTCTCCTATTTTTGTGTTATTTTATTTTATTTTGTGTGTAATAACATTTCAGGAATTTAGTCCACTGTTCACTTGCATTTCTAATCAGCTCAAGACTAGGTAGACTAGGGTTACAGTCTGTATTTTCAATTTCTTATATATTTTTTCCTTTCTTGAGTCGTATCATGTAACTGGGTGGATATCATTATTGATTAACCTTGTACACATATAGAGGGAGAGAGAGAAAAAAGTTTTTGAGATGGTTTTATTTTTAAGCAATTTGTACTGTACGATTTTGACTTCATATTGTAGGATTTCATTTCATACAGTATGATTTTAATTCATACTATACGATCTGCTATACTATGTCAAAACCCTAATCATCAGAGGTTAAGAAAGATACTAATTATATGCTGATCATATAATATGATTAGGTTCATGTTGTACGCCCTAATTAAAAGCTTTCTTAATTAACCCCTCAATATCAGGGAAATAAATCTTGGACAATTATTATCGTCGATTGTACCGTATGATATATCTCATATAGTACGATTGATAGAGTACAAATTTGGTCATCTTAGAGATCATACAAAATAAATTTTATGATTTTTGTACTGATTATATGGTATGATATCCCAAGTGCTGTATGATTTATAGAGTATGACTTTGGTCATCCCAGAGATCATCCCAAATAAACAGAAGAAATTTCTACAGTTCAGACCGTATGATATTTTGATCATACTGTATGAAATGTTTAAAGGTTGAACAGTTCATTTGTATGAACTTGGTGGATGATTCTAAATTATATTGATCATACTATACAATACGTGTATTATACTGTACTGTATGAACAGAAGATGGATCTCTTAAAATTTAGGGTTTTTTGAAGCCCACTATTTTAGGATTTCTAATACTCTTATTAGAAAATCTTTTGCTATTGAGCTGATCTGAGAGAGAGCTTAGAGAAGGAAGAGATAGAGCTTAGGAGAGAGAGAAATTCTTATGAGGGGGAGTTATGAGGGATTCATAGAGGTTGCTCCAAGCAAGGTTTCCACCATCTTCTTAAAGTTGGTTTTCTAGTTCATTGGTGGCTATAGGGGAGACTTTCATCAGCACCAAATCTAAGTTTTCTGCTTACCCCAAGAGGGAGTAAAAGAATCCCAAGGTTCTCTACCTACTCCAGAAGGGAGTAAAAGGATTTCTAGGTTCTCAACCTACTCTAGAATTGAGTAAAAGGATTCATGGTACTCTACCTCAACGAGTTAGTGGAAAGAGTTTGTAGGGGCTTCTCTGCCTTGCTGTGGGGGCAAAAGGAGAGACAACACTTTTAGTGCAATACCTTGAAAGGAGATTTTAATGCAGTGGACATGGGTCAAGTTAACTGAACCACTATAATTCTAGTGTATTCTTTCTATTTATTATTTTGCATTTAATTTTTGTATTTTTTATGAATTATTCTATGATTGAAATCTCAAAATTTTGTTATTATGAAACTGATCTACTTTCTCATCAAGGTGATTTAATTTTTTTGTATGTTAAAGATATTTTTAAAATAACTAATTCACTTGCCCTCTTGGTTAACCTCAGGCTAGTTCTCAGAGGTTTAACAACCTTCACAAACTTTGAAGTGGTATCAAAGCTGGATTCATAAATTAAATTTTAGAAAACTATTAAAAATTAATCCATGGCTAATTTTGGTAATTGTAACTCTGAAGAAGGATATTCAATCACACATCCACCTTTATTTGATAATATTCCTTTTGACTTTTGAAAAATTTGCATGTCTACTTTCTTACAATCAATTGATTATCACATGTAGATATTAGTTCAATAAAGATATTCTACACCCTTTAGATTAGTAAATGGTGTTAAAACTAAAATACCTTTTTCTAAATGGAGTACATATGATAGAGATTTTGCCCAATTGAATGCTAAATATTTGAACTTTTTTCTATGCATTAAAATTTGAAGATTACATATGTGTTTCTACTTGTTCAACTGAAAAAAAAATTGGGATAGAATCTGCATAATATATGAAGGAACAAAGGAAGTGAAACAATTTAAGCTAAACATTCTTCTTCATGATTACGAACTTTTTTGCATGAAACCTAGTGAATATATTTCTGAAATATATACTAGGTTCACTTAGATTATTACTTCCCTGTATGCCTTAGGAAGAGAGCTTTCAAATTATGAAAAAGTTAACAAAATTCTTCTTTGTTTACCTTCTTCCTATGATGCAAAAATCACTTCCATCACTAAATCTAAAGATCTGAATGTTTATTCCATTGGAAACTTACTTGGGTCACTCATTGCCTATGAGAAAAGAGTGAGTCAAAGGCAGCTTGATTCAAATGAAAAGAGAAAAGAGCAAACTGTAGCCTTAAAGGCCAATGTTTTTGACAGTGACTCTTATGGACAAGATGATGTTAAATTACACTGATGACTAGGAAATTCAATAGCTTTTTAAATAAAAAGCAAAATTGTCATCAACAATGGAATAAAGATAAGAATAGTAGAAATTCTAAAATTTCTTCAGATATTATATGCTATGAATGCAGGAAGTCAAGGCACCTGATGTCTGATTTCCGAACTCTTAAAGCTCACTCAAGTAAGGAGAAGGGTGAAGAAAAACCTAAATTCAAGAAGGGTAAGAAAAGGACTCAAAAAGCTTTCTAGGCAGACTCTACATCAGACTCTTCTAAAACTGAAGCAAAAGAGGAGGTGACCAACCTAAACTTAATGGTAGATGATCATCTTGATCATTCTGATTAAGAGGAGGTATGTGAGCTTACCTAAGATAAATTATTTGAAGTGTCTAAAAAAATTCATATTGTGTATAGGAAGCTTAAAAAATTACATGCTAGCCTTAAATCTGACTTTTCAATTCTATAAAAAGAGCATGATTGCCTAAGGAAAGATCATTCCACTCTAGATAGTAATCACATGGCTTTACTAGATGAATTTGACATTTTGAACAAAAAGCTTATTAATTTAATTATTGAACATGATTCCTTAAAAATATCGCATGTTGAATTAGAGAATGCATTCAAGTAATTAGAAACTCTTGCATCTCAATTAGATAGTAGGGAGCATGCATTGAAGATTAAAATTATATTCTTAAAAGGGAAAGCAATTTTTTACACAAGTTGAACTAACTGCTTTCAAAGAAAACAAAACACTTCCTAAAATTGCACAATTTCATAATACACCATCACAATATGCATTTAAACCTAAGAAGAGGCACCATAATTTACATAGATTAGTAAACCCTTTTCCTGGAGTTAGATATTTTTTTTTATGACATGCTAGGACACATCTCCCACTCTTGCACAATCCATTATAGAGCATATTTGGTGTGGAGACCAAAATTGTATAGTTCACAGCACATCATGCAAGCATTTTATCCCATATTTCATAAGGTGGAACTCAAACTTATTTTGATTCCCAAATTTGATCACTGATGATTTTGTAGGGTTGCTCTCACAAAAGACCTTGTAAGAGCATATGGTACTTGGATAGCGGATGTTCAAGGCACATGACTGGAGATACAAATCAATTCATTTTGCTGGAGGTTAGGGCAGGAGGGAAAGTGATACTTGGAGATAACACCACCAAGAGAGAGGTGGGCTCAGGTATAATTGGCAACTCAAAATATTTCATTATTGAAAATATTTTATTGGTAGATGGCTTAAAACATAATCTGCTTAGCATCAGCCACTCTATGATAAAGGCTTCAACATCAAATTCTTATTTATAAGCTATATTACAAGCTTAAATTACAACACTATTTTATAGGGAAATAGGATCAACAATATCTTTATGCTTGATTTAAATAACATTGAATCTATTGCTTCATTTTGCTTAAAAATAATTGCTGATGAATCCTGGTTATGGCATAGAAGATTGTGTCATGTAAGTCGAAAAGCCTTAGGAAAATCACTCAAAAAGACTTAGTGAGAGGCATACCCAAACTAGAATTCATTAAGGACCACTAGTGTGATGCATGTCAATTAGGAAAGCAAGTCAAGTCCTCCTTGCACTCAATCAAAGATATTAACACTAGAAAACCCTTAAACCTCCTTCATATGGATCTCTTTGGACCTATCATCACTACAAGCCTAGTAGGGAAAGTCTTTAGGTATGTGATTGTTGATGATTACTTGAGGTTTACTTTTGTTAGATTCCTATCTCATAAAAGTGAATCATTCGAGGAGTTTGGGTCTTTTTCCAGTTAGATTCAGAGGAAACTAGGTTATGAAATTTTAACCATTCATAGTGACCACGGTGAAGAATTTGAGAATGAAAAATTTGAATATTACTGTAAGGAGTAAGGGATAAATCATAATTTTTTCGCTCCTATAACCCTTAGTAGAACGGGGTAGCTGAAAGAAAGAACAGGACCCTAGTTGAAGCCCCTAGAGCCATGCTAGCTGAATACTCACTTCCTAAATATTTTTAGACAGAAGCAGTGAATACAACCTATTATATTTTGAATAGGATTAATGTTAGATCCAAGCTGAACAAGACACCCTATGAAATCCTTAAGGGTTGAACACCCAATCTCTCTCAGCTTTATGTCTTTGGATGTAAAGCGTTCATTCTGAATAATGGGAAGTCTCAATTGGGAAAGTTTGACCCAAAATTTGTTGAAGGAGTGTTCCAAGGTTACTCAAATGTTAGAAAATCCTAAAGATTCTTTAATAAAAGGACGTTGGTAGAGGAGACAACTCATATTATTTTTGATGAATCTAAAAATTCTGGAGGGTCTAGGGTGGAAGATGAAGAAGTAGTAGAAGTAACCCAATGAGTAGAATTCACAAATCTAGAGGATATGGTAGAACCTGAAAATAAATTGCCTAGAGAATAGACATATTCTTCAAGTCATCCTAAAGAACTAATATTAGGAGACCCATCTGAAGGTGTTAGAATTTGGCATAGACTTAGAAAAGAAGTAACCACTCTGTCTTCATCTCAATGACTAAACCCACCAATATAAATAAAAACCTATCTGATAAATTTTGGATCCTTGCCATGCAAGAAGAGTTAAATAAATTTTTAAGAAATGATGTTTGGGAGTTAGTTGAAAGACCTAAGGACTAGAGTGTGGTTTGAACTAAATGGGTTTTTAAAAAATAAAATAAATGATTCTGGTGTAGCGGTGAGAAATAAAGCAAGATTAGTGGCTAAGAGGTATAACCAGATAGAAGGAATTCACTTTGAAGAGGCCTTTAGAAGCCATTAGGGTGCTACTAACCTTTGCTTATTTTAAGGGATTGAAACTGTACCAAATGGATGTCAAGAGTGCCTTTCTAAATGGGGTAATAAAAGAAGATGTGTATGTTGAACAACCCCTAGGCTTCGAAAACTCATAATTTCATAATCATATATTTAAATTAAAAAAGACATTATATGGACTAAAATAAGCACCTAGGGCATGGTATGAAAGGCTAAGCACATTCCTACTAAAAAGAACCTTTGTTAAGAGAAGCATAGACACCACCCTATTTCTAAAAAAGTTAGGAGATGAACTACTTATTGTCCATATTTATATTGATGATATTTTGTTTGGATCCTCCGATAAAAGCCTTTGTGATGAATTTTCAAAAATAATGAGTAAGGACTTTGAGATTACTATGATGAGAGAAGTGACCTTCTCTCTTGGATTTAGCATAAGGCAGAAGGATGATGGAACTTTCCTTAGTTAATCAAAATATATTAAGGACATCCTTATGAAATATGAAATAGATAAAGCCAAGATAATCAACACTCCCATGAGTTCTACTATTCAGTTAGATAAGGATTCAAATAGAAAATCTATTGATCAAAAGAAATTTAGAGGAAAAATTAGATCACTACTTTACTTGACTACTAGCAGACTTGATATTATGTTTAGTATTTATCTTTATACTAGATTTCAAGCAAATCCAAAAGAGTCCCACTTGACTTCTATTAAGGGAATTCTTATATATCTCTTTAAAACCCAAGACTTAGGAATCTGATTTCCTTGGCATAGCACCTCCTTTAAAATCATAGGATATTTTAATTCAAATTTCACAAGATGTTGAGTCGATAGGAAAAGTACTTCTAAAACATGTCAATTCATAGGATAATCCTTAGTCTCCTGGTCCAGTAGAAAATAGAACTCAGTTTCCCTGTCCACTGCTAAAGCTGAGTACTAGCCTTAGGAAGTTGTATGGTCCAGGTCCTTTAGTTAAAGCAACAAATTCTAGATTTAGGACTACCTGTAGGTATAATTCCAATTCTATGTGATAACACTAGTGCCATCTACATTTCAAAGAATGTAATCCAACACCCCAGGACCAAGCATATAATTATAAGGCACCATTTCATCAGGGAGCATGTAACCAAAGGAAACATAGAGCTACACCATGTAGCCACTGAACATTAACTTGTTGATATCTTTATAAAACCACTAGCTTTTGAAACATTTAGCACATTAAGAACTAGATTAGGTATGATCGATATTCATACTTGAAATTGACACTTTCTGTTTCTATTCTTTGTATGGCTATTTCTATTTAGATGTTTCTGTTTTATTCTTTTGTTTTTTTTTTGTCTTGGTTTTTTATTTTATTATTTCTATTTCTTTTTGGTTTTTTATTTTGTTTTTTTGTTATTTGTTTTATTTTTACTAATATTTGCACTTTTTAATTATGTCTCGATCATCACACTAATCACTTCACTGAATCTCACTATTTTTCCTGCAAAGCAAAAAGTTTAATCTTATATCTCACTATACAAATCATATTCATATTGTATGATCTACATATCATAGCTTTGATCATAACCCTTGGCATAATGGATGATCCAGATTGTATCTATGTTTGATAATCATACTGTATGAATTAACTCTAACTGCAATGCGCTTTGTTGTTTGTAATAAAAATACTTCCATTATGACTTAAAAGTTTGAATAAGTAATTGTTGATATTTTTCAAAACTAAAAGAATAAAAATTCATAACTTTACAAATCCCTTCCTATGTCCTTTGCATGATAATTCCTTTTGTATACTTACAAATCTAAATTAAATTGGAATTAAGATGGTTGAAATGAAAACTTAGTCACTCTACTACATGTTTTTATATCATGGATATATTCTATAATTTGATGAATATAATTCACTATTTTTCGACATCAGGCTATTTATTCCTATTAGAAAACTTGGGTTTGCTTTGTAGATTATTCCTCCCTATATAAGAGAGTGAGTTATTCTTCTCTTCTATTTCGAAGATAATTTTACAACTGAGATTATTAAAGATTTTTAAAGAAAGTAATTTGCAAAAATCAAAAGAGGCACAAAATGAGCCCAAAATCAAAAGATGCGCAATAACGCCAAAAGTAAAACATGCACTAAGTGTATCAAAAAAAAAAGATGTGTAATGTGCGTCGAATGCAGATAAAAGAGGCACAAAATGAGCCCAAATTAAATTAGCTCTACTTTCAGTTATATCTTTAAATCTTAGAAAATCCTTATATTTCATAATATGTTTAATAATTGATTTTGAAAAATCTTTGTTTTTCATTCATAACTTTTACAATAATTTTCTATTCGATATATTTCATGCTAGCAGTCTAAAAAGTTTAATTTTTCCTATCTAATTGTAATTCCTGAATTAGTTTTTTTTTAAATGATGGACTTTAGCTTGTGAAGATTTTAAGCTGGCTGTGTAAACTCTAGAATCAAACTCCTTTGGTTGCGATAAAGTCAACACTTGTCTTATTTGAGCTTTTTGTGTTTGTAGAGTAAGTTTATTACATTCTAAAAAATGCCCACACAAGTTAATAGAGTTTTGATATTTTCTTTACCTTCACAAACTTTCAAGTTATACTCAATCATGAGCCTCTGTCCATTTTCCAAGTGGGAAATGGACCTGGTATGCACATTTCCTCCATCAATAGGGAAAAGAAGGTTCGTCTAAGTCATAATCGACTCCTTCACCAAATGGATAAAAGCCAAAGCACTCACTCGAGTAATCTCCATTGTAGTTTGAATTTTTTTTAAACAAACATTATCTAATGACATGGAGTTTCTATTTTAATTATTATAAATAACAAAGAACAATTCACTAACCAAAGCCTAAAATAATTTTATAACATAAAAGGCATTTTCCTCAAGATCACTTTCGCTCACTATCCTCAAACCAACAAATAGGTCAAAGCCTCTAACAAGATCATCCTTAATCTTCTCAAAAAGAATTTTGAAGGCACCAAGGGAAAATGTCTATGGGCACACAGAATTATAGAACTTCTCTTAGTACTATGGGAACTTTAAAGAACTCTATCAAAATTATTAAGGCACACCACCTTTTTTCTCTCACATGGCACTAAAAGTGTACCTTCCACATAACTCAAATTAGTATTATAAAGGGTCTTAGTCATAACTCAAGACCTAGACACCCAAATTTGTGAATGGGTAGTATTCAATAGAGAAGGTCTAAAAGTAGCCACCAACTTGTAAGAAGAACTCAGTGCACAAGTCATGCTTTTAAAAGAAGAAATAAAGAGTTGAACCACTATATACTATAATTCACACTTCAAAGAGAAAACCTTCGAACCCAAAGACCTATTTCTCAAGAAAGTTGATATTGACACTTATCATTCTACACTCAGCAGTTTAGCGAGGACCTGGGAAGGTCACTACTTCATCAAAAGATAAGGTAGTCTAGAAGCTTATCAACTATTGATCCATAATAGGATAGAAATATCTTGGACTTGGAGTTCCCATGACCTTAAGTCATTCTATCCATAAAAGAAGCACCTATGTTTTCTCACATTGTCTATTTTCTTATTTCGTACTCATAAGAAAAAAAATTATTTAAAGAAATGTCTCCTATTAAAATGAAAATTTTTAAAAGTATTCACTCATAAATAACCTCTTTAAAATTCTTTGAGAACTTGGGATACTGAGACTGACCAAATGAGAACTCTTTTGGAGGCCTTCTTATGGTGAAACCTATCAGACAACAATCCATTGACTACACAAAAATAAATGTGATCACCTGAGTATCATGGTACCCTCAAGTCCTTCTCCTCATCTGAGCTAGATAAAGTAATTGGACTACTCTCCCTGGGACAAGCTGAGGCCCCCAGGCACTCAAGGCCTATGCGAGCACTAGAGGCCTTTAACACAAAAGAAAGATATCTTTCTAGAGAGATCCATTCTTTATTTCCTATTGCGTGACTCATTTTAAACTAGGTTTTGAATCCTAAGGAAGATAATCTCTAAATGTGTTCTCCCCCACCTATGAAATATTCTAATGAGAAACCTAGAAAACACTATCTCTTGGCTATGTAATGACCATCCATGATTACCTTAACATCATGGGACCATCAAGCCCCCTTTGGGTTTGAGCTGAAAGAAAAGATTTAACTACTATCTAATATGGGTTGAAGCCACCAGGCACTCAAGATTTGCATGAGTTATAAAGCACCTCAGCTTGACTGAAAGTCATCTTTCTAGTGTTTTTTATTCTTCATTCACTTTCAAGTAACTAGTGATGGGTTATATTTCTAAACCAAGAAAAAGCCAACTTAAATCAATCCCACCTTCTCTCAATAAAAGAAAAACATTAGTTACATATTTATATCATGAATTATTCATCATTTTCTTGAGAAAGTCTGGCAGAGGGAAATAATATCTTTTGAATGCATATGAACACACTTGTTTATTTTACAGGAATAGGGTCCAACAGAATCACCCTCAAGTAACAAAGATAATTATGATCACCCGAGCAGTGATGGACCATCAAGTACCCCTTGGGTCTGACTTAAGAGAAAAGATAAGACTACTCCCTAATCCAAGATGAGGCCTCTAGGAACTCAAGGCGTGCGTGAGTGCCAGAGTCCCCTATATAAAGAAAAGTTATCTTTCTAGCAAGATACACTCCTTATTCCCTAACATGATACTAAGGGAATGGTGTTTCATCAAAATCTAAGAGATTATTAACAATGCATAAAGGAAGTTGAGTTCCATCAAACTTGCTCTCAATTCATGAGATTAAATATAGAGTATAATAAAGTTTCCTCAAGCTCGCACTCAATTCATATGATCAATGATAGAATATAATAGAGTTTCATCAAGCTTGCTCTCAATTCATGAAGTAAAATATAGAACTTTAAGCATAACCAAGTTTGCATCTAAAAACCTTGCTCAAACAAGCATTTTAATAGAATGGATAATGGTCCAAAAAAAATATTTAATATATCAAAGGTATCACAAAAAACTCTTGTAACATGCCTCTTCTAAAAAATATCAACACTTATTCATACAAAGTACACAATCTTTTTTCTAGTGGAATATAAGAAAGATAGAACAAATGTAGAGCCAGTACACTATAGCACCCCATCCATCTCTTTCCTTTATCTTCCCAAAATTTGGAGCATTGATTCACCTCATATATGAACAAATTATTTACACCTAAAGGCTAACATTGGGAAGGAAGACACTTTTCCTCTTTCTTATTCTTCTTTCCTTCCTATGTCACAGAAAGAAACATTACAAAATTGACGGAAGCTTATAGCTACACCCACCATCGAAAGGGAAGCTATCCCTTAGTAGGTAGACTCCTGGAATATCATTGTCCCAATAGATGACATCAACGAGCAAGCCCATACACCTCATAAAATCCATTCATCCTTATGGACAAATAAATTTACCATTAATTCACGTTACATTTTTTAATCAAATATGTATAGTTAGCTTTAGACTATCTTTAAAGATAGATTAGCGCATCACTAATGACTTGAAAAGATAACAAAATTTATTCACATATTCAAACTCAGCATAGGGAATGTTACATTCTTCTCGAAGGATAAAATTCACATTATCTTATCATTTTGAAAATAAAATTCTCCAAGGATATGTTTTAGACTGCATCCAAAAGATTTTTCCCTCGCTCTAGTGAGCTAAAATAGGGTTTATTTTAATCTGGATTCTTTAGCTCCTATATAGGCAAGCCTGTATAGGTAATTACATCTCTGAAGAG
This sequence comes from Dendrobium chrysotoxum, assembly GCA_019925795.1. Classification (NCBI taxonomy): domain Eukaryota; kingdom Viridiplantae; phylum Streptophyta; class Magnoliopsida; order Asparagales; family Orchidaceae; genus Dendrobium; species Dendrobium chrysotoxum. The sequence goes on from CM034297.1 coordinate 37,028,868, forward strand.
AGATCTTTTTGATTTGAAGGTTTAAAGGTCTCAATCAATCATTTTAGAGTTTATAAAATTTTTTTTGAATGTTAGGATATTCCTTCCAAAAGGTAGTTAAGGGAGTACAATGCATTTGGTCTTATGCTCGATTGGAGTGTGCTGCTAGCTAACCACCTAAATACATAATTTGAAAACCATGATTTCTAGGTCTAATACCTGTAGGTATGAAAGCTACATTTAATATCAAAATCAAGGATTTGGGTTAAGATCTTAAATTAGGCTTTAGTAGCATGTGTTGGGTCAAGTGCACGAAACTAATGCAATGCTGGTGCAAAGAGACCCTAAACTCTAAATTTTATTTTTACTTAGTGCTAAATTTTAAAATTTTGTAAGTTGAAGCATAAAATCCATAGGGAATAATAGAATAACCCCACGACACAGTGGGTCCTCCTGGTCTATTATTGTAGGCTTGTGTGCATTAGTTTAGGTGCATTACAAAAATTTTAAATACATATATATTTATGATTGGATAAAGGTGTTCGTTCATATGGTACTACTACCATTTAATTTTAGAACTAGTATACATGTTCGTATATAGTTTTAAAAATGCACACCAAAAGAAACCTATGAAAAGGATACCCTCAAATATGAATAGACCACCCATATGAATATTAGGCATGTCACATGAAGTAGTATGAAATAAATGTGTATTAATAAAAAAATTATTTATTTATTTATAATAAAGAATACAAATCAGGGTTTGCTGAAAAGTAAGGTGGCCAAGCTCCACCACAACAAGCTTGGATTTTACTCATATGAATATAGGTTTAAATATATTTGCTTCTTGTCTTCTTGCTCCATATCTCGTATAGGATCCCAAAAGATAATACTCCTCAAAGGTTGATAAAGATTTTTCTTTTGGAGCCTATGTGTATAAGTAAATACCTTCAACCTTGTATAACTTTTATAAAACTCAATCAAGATACATTTTGACACTTTACATTTGACATTTGACTTTTGTATTTACATTGAAGGATTAAGTACATTCTGGAAACTTCACATAGTAAGGAGAACATATATCTAAGAAATAAAAGTTCAATAAAATCCTAGATACAACTACAAAACATAGTTCACTGTGTATGTAAATTGTATAAACATGTATAATAATACAGAATACTGAAAAATAAGAAATAGACATAAGATGCCCTCTATGAAAGGCATCAGTGAGCACACAAATAGAACCATCGACCTAGCCTAAACTAATGTTAGTTGTCAAAATAAACCATCTATAGTGTGTGAAGAAGGTTGTGCAACTTTTATATGTTCTAAGTAAATTTTGATTTGAACTTATTTGTTTATTATAAGTCAAAAAATTTTGACCTATGTTAAATTTTTAAAAATTTAGTGTTTTCTTAATCATATTTTAAAAGTGATTAAGTTTAATTATTTAATTTCAAAAACCATGTAAGCTAATGATTCCAAATTGTAGAAGCCATTAACCTATAAGTCCCAAAGCTCATAATGTAACGCATTCATTCCCTCTTATTGGATAGAGTGATTACGTAGTCCTTGAAGTTTTATTTTTATAGTTTGATAATGATTTAGAAGATAGTTATTATAAACAATATGTTAATGAAATACTTCAAATTTCCTTAAAGAACTTAACCCCACATCCTAAGCATTATGAATGAAATCTATGTATACCATCCAAAAGGAATTGAACATATACAAAAATGTTTTCATTTAGTAAATATTTATTAAAGACCCATAAATTTAATGCATTTGTGTCCTCCTCCAATGGAATTAAACATAATGCATAGAGGTCTTCTTAATTTAGTTTAAGTATTTATTAAGTGAGTCGATGTGTTAGCTTTAAGTTTAAGTTATTTACTTTAGTTGAGTTGAGTTTAAGTGTGGTAGTTTAAGTAATTTGGTTTGATTTTAATATTATAAATTTTATTTAATGTTCTCTAAATTTAGTTTATTTAATTATAATTTATTATTATTTATTTAATCTTTTAAATTTTTATTTAATTCTGTCCTTATAGAAGGAACTTGATTTAGGTTTTGATTAATCAAATTAATCTTAAATTTTTAGGTGATTGATAACATTGGTTAGGAATAACCCATGGATCAATTTCTAAAAATTTTAGATTAATTAGAATAATATTTATATTTATATTAACTTATTTAAATAATTATTAATTAAAGTTTAATTTTAATTAAAAATACATATTGAATTTAATTTTCCCTGAATGTAGGTTTGATTTTGATTTGTTTGAATTTAATTCAAATTTTTAGGATTTTTGTTTAATTAGTTATACTTTTTATAAATTTCATCCCTAAATCATGGGTTGATTTTAGGTTTTGTGATTTGACTGAACTAATGAACTCCAATTAAGGTGAAATTAATTCCTAGAGTTCATCAGGTCACTATGTTTACTATGTTTGAGTTTCATCCCCAATATACGTAGGGAGAATTTCCTAGAATTTTTCTAAGTTCTCTAGACCATATCCAAAGATATTTTCCTTATGTGTCTTTAGTGTTAAATTAGGTTTCCAATTAGTTAAGATTATCCCTTGAATGAATGTAAAAAAACCACAAAATTTGGATTCCTAAGCTTATAAGCATTAGGTGAATTAAATTACCTAAGTTATTGGTCAAATAATGACCCATATCTTTGGAAATTCAATAACAGAGCATGGGGTATTTACCAAGCCTAAGAAAAGTTAGGTGATGTGGGGAACATCACCAAGTTTACCCTATCTAAATATAAGCCCTAAATAACCAGTGGGAAGGGAATAATAATAGAAAATAGTTGGCATTTAAATATAAAATACTCTGTATATGTTGGCCACCAAGCTCTGAAATTAATTTTAAATCAAAGTTTTCATTACTATGGTTTTATAGAGCACTACTTAATAAAATTTATTTAAGTGAGTGATTTACAAGAATTTTCATTAGTTTTAGGATATTTAATAAATTTTATAATTAATTTAAAAGTATTCTAAAATAGCTGCACTTATGAGGCATCTCTTTACACACGGGAGCAAATGATTGAGTCGCATGGATCGCATTGGTTAGTCACTTATCCACATTAGTAGGGATCTAAACCATTGATCTCATTTTGAATCAAATGAATGATTGAGATTCAAAGCAATGGTTCTATCATTTATATGAGTTGAATTGACTAGACGGAGTGTCTAGATCATGGCCGTTCAGATCAAGTAGGGAAAGCAGAATGATAGAGATTACATTATCCTCATCCATTTAACTAAAATGCTAGAATTTTATCTTTTTAAAAATTTTTTTTATACTCAAGACCATTGTGTAAAACTTTATGTAGATCCTCATAGGGCATTTAACATAATACTATATGAAGTTTGGTAGCTTCATACAGGGTATATTATAAGCTTTTAAAAATGATAATCCTGCACCTTGGATTTTGTCTTTACTTTGATGGGATGAATCTAAAAGATTTTATTTAATTTCATTTTGTTCCATATATCCTATAAAAGAGATTTATTGAAGGAGTCATGCTTGGAGGAGCATTAGGTGTAGAGTTTGAAGACTTGGGATATGGTGCCTCTTTCCTTAAGTGGGACCACTTGGGTTGCCTTAGGTTAGATAAGGGTTTTAGATATGTTTGATACGGTCTAGGAATATTCTAGAGTATGTTTTGGCAAGCCAAATAGTTTGGTAAAGGCTAAAAGATAGTTCTTACCAAGGTTTGACCATTTTTGTATTTTAATGAATTTGACCACTTTTAGTGGTCAAACATCATCAAGGAATCTAGGATAGACCCTAGAAGCTATTTGACTTAGGTTTAATGGGTTTGATTGAGTGGGTTTGATGTTTGAGTGGGGAAAACCATATATGTGTGTGTTTGATTGACTTAGGTGAGTTGACCAAATCAACTCACCAAGGCTTGACTAACTCATATTTTAGGCTCATTTAAGAAGACAATTGAGGTGAGGTTAAATGATTAGAAGGGTCGATTTGATTGCAATCTATGGTGTTACCTAAATTAAACTACTTTGACCAATTTCAGGTAGAGTTGACCAAGTAAGCATTTGAGTAAGCTTGGTTGAAATATCAAGTTCAATCTATGGGAGATAGGTTTTAAACTAATTCGGTGAAGTTTATATGAGAATTAGGATTTGTAATGGTTCAATCAAATTATTTAAAGAATTGGGCTATGTTGAGCTTGCTCATCTAGGTTAAATTGGTGAGACACTGAGTTAAGGAACCATTATTGATAGATTTGATCTATGAAGCACCTAATAGTGAGGCTTGGACTGTGATTCAATTTAAGGAGTCAACATACTATAGGAAGCATTACACTTGGTATGTGGATTATTATTTAGGGTTTCATTTTTAACTTACCTTAGATGATAATGATGTCAACAAATGGACCCCCAATAAGTGCGATGAATTTGAAAAGTAAATCACACATGTTGGTGTTGACCAATACGATTAAGTGAATCTAAAAAATTTGTTTAGTGTCTAGACTTGAGTGTAGATTGAATTGAAATTTATTTTTGTTTGAACATAAATGAATCTTGAGATGGAAATGACTCTACATAAGTAAATTCTAGTGGTTAGATCATAATGATATTAAGAGTCATATCCTCAATCAATTAGAATTCAAAAGAATTGATGCCATTGAGAAAACTTATATTGATCTTGAGATTTAACTGTTTAAACTGGGATGGGAGATCTATCTAAGATAAGGATATTTATTGGTTAGAATGGGATAACTACCCAATCAACTAGAATTCAAATGAAAAGGATGTTGCTAGGGAAACTTACGCTAATCCTAGAGAATAAGATTTGAACATTAATGGGATGGTGAATCCCAAATATGGAGATTTAGATGGTAAGATTTGGATAGCTTCTTGATCAACCAAAATTTTAAAGGAAATGATGATGCTAGGGAAACTTACACTAATGTTAGAGAATAAGATTTAAACATGAATGGGATGGAAATTCCCAAAAAGGAGATTTACTAGTTTAGATCAGGATAACTCCCTGATAAACTGAATTTAAAAGGAAAGGATGTTGTTGGAGAAACTTACACCAATACTAGGGAATAAGATTTGAACTTGAACGGGATGGCATTTCCCAAATAAGGAGATTTTAATGGTTAGATAAAGACAAACTACTTGATCAATAAAGCATATAGGATATCATTTTGAAGATGGGTTTTGACCTAATAACTAATTTTAGGTGATTGAGGAACTTATAAGATACTATTTTGAATATGGGATTAAATTCAACAACTAATTTTAGATGACAATGAATCATATAGGATGTAATGTTGAAGATGGGTTTACTCCTTAAGGCTTTTTTTTGGGGTCTCGATGGAGCATATAGAATCCTATGGAAATCATCTTAGACCTAATGGATATTTTTATCGGAGTATATAGGACAACATAGAGAAGGTGGGTTTACTCTTAATGATTATTATAGGGTCTTGATGGAGCATATAGCATATCATGAAAAAATGGGCTTAGACCTAACAACTATTTTTGTTGCAGCATATAGGACACCGTGCTGAAGATGATTTTACTCCTACTAATTATTTTTAGGTAGATCAGAATGATTCCTAGAAATCATCTCCCAGATTAACTAGAATTTTAAAAAATAGGCACAATTAAGAGATCATAACAATCCTTAAGAACCAACAATATATCTAAAATGAGTTTTAGGGAATTTTAAAAAGAATCCATTAGTTTTAGTGTAATCCTCTGAGCCCAATCCTGTCATCTGGACCAAATTTGTTTACAAAACTTTATTAATACTTGAAACTTAAATGTTAAGTTTCTTTTATTAAGAACTTCTTTCAAGAGTTCATTCATTATAATACTTCTTGAGGTACCATCCATTGATAGGTAACATGGGATAATCTAATTTACCATTAATCAACTGATAAGAATCTCCTTCATAAAATTTCTCCACCATGAATGGACCTTCCAACGTCAGTTTGAACTTCTCACCTATCTTTTGATGACCCAAAATGGGTCTTTATAGAACTAGGACCAAGTCTCCTACTCGAAAAGTTCTAAGATGAACCAATTTATTATGAGCTTTAATCATTCTACTTTGTACAACTCGAGGCTTTACTGAGGTTGCATTCAATTTCCTTTTAAACTTTTAAGCTCCTCCAATCAAAGTTTAGCATTCTATTATAATGTAATGTTGTAGTTTGTTGTTATCCTAAGTGAAGGTACTTGTACCTCTAAAGGAATAAATTCTTCTGTGCTATAAATAAAGCATAAGATGTAGACTGAGTTGGAGTTTTATACATGGTTTAATATGCCCACAAAGCTTCAAAAACCTTCTGTGCCATAGTTGCTTATTATAATATAATATTTTCTTTAGGATTTCAATTAAATTTTTATTAAAGGCCTCAGTGAATCCTTTCTCCTAAGGGTAAAAGATTATTAAGTATCAACAATAATTGTTGTGACATGTAGCAAATTTTTTTTTAAGTACTCCTAGATGAAGGACCATTATCTGATATAATCCAACAAGGAAAACCAAATTAAAACATTACATAGTTTTTGAAAAAGTTTAGGACAAGATATGCTTTAACTTGTCTGAACGAAACTACTTTTATCCACTTTGAGAAATAATATGTAGTTATTAATATAAATCTATGACCTCTTGAAGATGGTGGATAAGTCAGACTTGTTGCAATCCGGGATCCCTAGCACTTGATTTTAATGATGACAAATAATATTGACTGAATTAATATGTTCATCCCTGAAAATATAAATTTTTGTTTTTTGTCTGTGAGCACTAGCATTTCAGGTAAGATACACACCGCTCAAGACTGCTAGAGACTTAAGATTATGTAGACTAGGATGTGCAGGATGAAAGATCGATAGGAAAGTTAAGCCCTGATGAACTAGTCCTGACGCTAACGAAGAGGGGGGGGGGGTGAATTTGTTATTTAAAAAATTCGTGAGCAACAGGACAAATATTTTCAATAATTTACGGCGGAAACAAGTAAACACAGAACTGAAAAGATTAATCATAGATTTCACCGAAGCAGATAATAACAGAAAAGTAAAGTGCAGAAAATAATTAAAAAGAACACACTAGATTTTATAGTGGTTTGTTCAACTTGACCTACGTCCACTCCCTGGAGCCTCCCCTCTGGGTATTGCACTAACACAAATGTGACTCTCCTTCTACTCCAACAGCAAGGCGGAGAAGCCTGTATAAAACTCCTTTCCACCAATCCGGTGAGGCAGAGAACCTGAACTCCTTTTGCTTCCACCTAAAGTGGGCAGAGAACCCAGACTCTATTTACTTCCTCCTGAAGCAGGAAGAGAACCTGAACTCCTTTCGCTTCCTCCTGAAGCGGGCAGAGAACCCGGATCTTCTTGGGAACAATCCTCCTACAGAAAACACCGATGAGATGAGAGACGATGAACAGAGAAGATGACTCTGATCCTTGCTTGGAGTAACCTTTATGCATCCCTCACAAACTCCCCCTCATAAGATCCTCTCTCTCTCCCAATCTCTCTCTCAAGGTTTCTCTGGAAAGGAAAGTGGAAAAAGATTTTTCTTGTTGGAAGAAAAAGATCTTTTATAGAAGGGCTCAAAATTTGCCCTAAATCTTAACTGGTCGGCCAATATCATCCATGATGATCGCTAGATCGTCCTGTACGATCAGTTTAAAATCACCTGTTTTAGCCTGGACGATCTGGTTTTTCGGGACGATCAGTAGAAAAAAATTGTTCAAATCATCGTATAATTTTACAATCGTCTAGGATAATTAGTGTAAATCAAGAATTTCATCTAAAAGACCGCTCTAGTCATCCAGAGGAACTTATGATTGACGATCTCAGAATGACTTGATCGTCCAGGATGATATGTATATCATCCTATACGATTAGTTCAAAAAGTGCCAAAATCATCCTGAGCACCGCTCTAGATGTACAGGTGAAACATGTAGGATGATTTCAAAATGACTTGATCATCCGGGATGATATGGGTATCATGCCGTACGATTAGTTCAAAATCAGGATTATGATCCTGCACACAGCTCTGGACGTACAAGTGAAAGGCACTGGACGGTCAAGATTTTTAACACATCATCCCTTATGATCCTGTGATTGTATAGGACGATATGATCGAATTAATCAGACCTTAATTACTTTCCTTAATCACCAGATTAATTTAGGCATGATTGTAATGGATCGTCCCGGACGATACACGTATCATCCGGGACGATCAGATTAAATCTCTAAAAATAAAACTTGCCTAACTTGATCTGGCAGTTTAGAATTTCTGATTTCAGCTTAACATCTCGTACGATTATTGGATCATCCAGGACGATCGGCTTAATCAGACAGACTTAACTTGGTCGCCCTAATTAGGGTTTCTATTTTCACTAGATCGTCCAGGAAGATGTTAATATTGTCCGGGATGATTAGAATAAAAATTGAACAGAAACTCTAATTCACTAAAACTCTCCCCTTGAGTGTGTGTGTGCAAGTTTACTTAGCTAGGGGATCAATTACATTACATTTGACTCAAGAAAGGAAAAAAATTATGTTTAGACACACTTGGACCCGATCTTTTGTACCTGAAATGGGTTAGGCAAACAAAACAGAATACAAACATGTTTGTCATCATCAAAACTATATTTTTTGAATCCAGATTTGCAATAATGTCCCCCTTTTTAATGATGGAAAACATTGATGTAGTAGTTTCAAATAAAATAACCAAGAGTCAATCCAACGCACATAAGAAAAACAAATACCATTTCAAATTTCAATAAACACAAAATACATTAAGGAAAACAACTCCAAAACAAGAGAAATACATGAAACAACTAGAACAGTAAAGGAAAGTACTATTCACTTAAAACACTAACTCCCCATTTTGACATCATAAAAAGGAGGAGGAACAGACACACTAATACAAGTAGAAAATAATAAAAGTAGAGTAAATAAAACTAGAAACACAAAAACACACAAAAAATAATGATTTTTTTTAATAGATCTGCTGCAGTAAATTAGAATTTTCCCTTGATTTTGAATCCAAAAACTAATAAGAAGACGATCGATAGCGCTGAAATCCAGAAACGTTGGAAAATCGACTTTCGTAACTCCCACCTCAGACACCTTATAGGTGCAAATTCCTTTCAAAATAAAACTCCAATTTAGAAGAAAAGAAATTAGATTCAAAAAGAGATCCTTTCAAGCCTCATTCCAAAAAAATATCTGATATAATAGTATTACAAAGTAAGATATCAGAAATCATGATTTTTGTCTCAAGCTTTTAAAAATATTAAGTAGTGCATGGAGTTTTCTGAGACATTCAAAGATCTGAAAGGGAAGAAAGCCTATTTCATTGTAGGCTCATTTTGTGCCTCATTTTTCAATTTGTTTGGTACTTTGCGCATCTTTTGATTTTTTGATACACTTTGTGTATCTTTTTAATTTTTTAGCGATACTGCAGATCTTTTCAGTTTGGGCTAATTTTGTACCTCTTTTCATTGTGGCGCTCTTTGCGCATTTTTTGTGAGCTTTTTCCCTTTCAAAATCGTTAATCAAAATCGTTAAAGAATCTCAGCTGTGAAATTACCTTCCAGATATAAGAGGTGACAAAACTCACTCTTTATAATTAGGAAGAGTAATTCACAAAACAAAAACTATACATCATATGATAAGTGCAATCACTTGGTTCAAAAAATCATTATAATGACTGAAAACTTTGAAAATACTATTCATATGAGGTAGAATACTGTAGTAAGAGAAAATAGATCTCTATTTCAAAAACTAACTTTTTAATTTTGAAGGAGATTTTTATCAAAAAAAAATAATACACCATTAATAGGAGTTAGAGGAAGAGAAACAATCATCAATGTTTCTTCCCTTTAATAGATTCGAAAGAGTCAATCTCTACTTACCAGCTTCCAAATAAAAACAAGGAAAAACTCTCAGTCAAAAATCCAGATTATCAAAAGTAGTGAGCAATGATCTAATTTTGAAATGAATCAAATACTAAATAAAAAAACAAGTAGGAAATCATATCAAATTAAATACTCAAATAAAAATAACAGCAAAACCAAAATGAAAATCCGCAGAAGAACAAAAACCAATAGGAAATAGATAATCAAATCAAACAACTAACTAACAGAAACAGAATAAAAAACAGACAAATCAGAAATCAGTAGTCATCAGAATAAAGCATTTATGTCAATCATGCCTAATCTGATCCTCAAAATACTGAATGAGTCAAAGGCCAGTGGTTTAGTAAATATGTTAGCCAGCTGATTTTCAGTTGCTACATGATGTAGCTTAATGTCCCATTTTGTAATATGGTCCCTAATGAAGAGATGCCTTATATCAATGTGTTTGGTTCTAGAATGTTGGATTGGATTCTTAGAAATGAAGATGGCACTAGTTTTATCACACAAAATAGAAATAGTGCCCACTGGTAATCCTAAATCTAAAACTTGTTGCTTCAACCAAAGAACTTGGGCTACACAACATTCTAAGGCAATGTACTCAGTTTCAGCAGTCGAAAGTGCAACTGAGTTTTATTTTTTACTGGACCAGGAGACTAAAGACTATCCTATGAATTGGCAAGTTCCAGAAGTACTCTTTCTATCCACCTTACACCCTGTAAAGTCAGAATTAGAATATCCAATAATCTCAAAAGAAGTGTTGTGCCTAGGGTACTAGATTCCTAGGTTTGGGGTCCCTAAAAGATATCTAAGAATTATCTTAACAGCAGTCAGGTGGGTCTCTTTAGGATCAACTTGAAATCTAACACAAAGACAAACACTAAACATAATATCAGGTCAGCTAGCAGTTAAGAAAAGCAGTTATCCAATTATTCTTCTATACTTCTTCTGATCAACAGATTTTCCACTTTAATCCTTATCTAACTGAATAGAGGAGCTCATGGGAGTGTTGATTGTCTTGGCTTTGTCCATTTTATATTTCTTCAAAATATCCTTAGTGTATTTAGATTGATTGAGAAAGGTTCCATCATCCATTTGTCTTATGCTAAATCCCAAAAAGTAGGATAATTCTCCCATCATACTCATCTCAAACTCCTTACTCTTAATTTTAGAAAACTCATTACATAATTATTTATCAGAAGATCTAAAAATTATATAATCAACATAGATCTGGACAATGAGTAAATTATCCCTTACTCTCCTCAAAAAAAGGGTGGTGTCTACGCTCCCCTTAACAAATTCTCTTTCTAACAGAAATGTGCTAAGCCTCTCATACCAAGCTCTAGGTGTCTGTTTCAATCCATATAAGGCCTTTTTTAATTTATAAACATCATTTGGATATTGGGAATGCTCAAAACCTAGGGGTTGTTCTACAAAAACATCCATTTTTATTACCCCATTTAAAAAGGCACTCTTGACATCCATTTGAAACTGCTTAAATCCCTTATAACAAGTAAAGGCTAGTAGCACCCTAATAGCTTCAGAACTAACTACAGGGGCAAATGACTCCTTAAAATCAGTTCCTTCAATCTGATTATACCCCTTAGCCACCAATCTTTCCTTATTCCTAACCACCACACCAGAATCATTCATCTTATTCTTAAAGACCCATATGGTTCCCACTATACTTTGATTCCTAGGTCTTTCTACTAACTCCCAAATATCGTTCCTTACAAATTGATTCAATTCCTCTTGTATAGCTAAGATCTAAAATTCATCAGAAAGGGCTTGATTGATGTTGGTGGGTTCAGTCATTAAGATAAAGGCAGAGTGGTTTACTTCCGTCCTAAGTTCATGCTTAGTCCTAACACCTTCAGAAGGGTCTCCTAAGATCAGTTCTTCAGGATGACTCGAAGAATATCTCCAATCTCTAGGAAAGTGTTTTGAGATTCTACCCTTTCCTCCAGATTTGCATTTTTAACCCCTTGGGTAATCTCCCCTACCTCTTCTTCTTCCTCAACTCTAGTCACCTTAGGATCAGATTCATTAAACACCACATGAGTTGTCTCTTCCACCACCAAAGTCCTCTTATTAAATACCCTAAAAGATTTCCCCACACTAGATTAGCCTAAGAACACTCCTTCATCAGATTTGGGGTCAAACTTTCCTAAGGATGATTTTTTATTATTCAGAATGGAAACCTTATAGCCAAAGACATGGAGGTGGGACAAGTTTGGAGTTCTACCCTTAATGATCACATAAGGTGTCTTGTTCAGATTGGATCTAACATTCACCCTATTCGGCACATAATAGGCATTGTTCACCACTTCAGCCCAAAAGTATTTTGTAAATGAATACTCAGCAAGCATGGCTCTAGCGGCTACCACTAAGGTCCTATTCTTCCTTTTAGCTACCCCGTTCTGCTGAGGGGTCCTAGGAGCTAAAAAATTGTGACTAATCTCATGCTCCTTATAGAAAGTTCCAAATTTCACATTTTCAAACTCTCCACCATAATCACTATGAATAGTCAAGATCTCATAACCTAACTTTCTCTGAATCCAAGTGGAGAAGGACTTAAATTCATCGAATGACTCAGATTTATGTGACAAAAATTTAATCCAAGTGAACCTTGAGTAATCATCAATAATCACAAAACCATAGACTTTCCCCCCTAAGCTAGTAGTGCTAATGGGTCCAAAGAGATCCATGTGAACGACTTCTAAAGGTGTAGAGGTACTAATATCCTTAATAGAGGGAAAGGAGGACTAGACTTGCTTCCCTAATTGACAGGCATCACATAGGTGGTCCTTAGTGAACTTAAGCTTGGGGACAACTCTAACTAAGTCCTTTTGGGTGACTCTCCTAAGAGTTTTCATACAGGCATGACATAATCTCCTGTGCCACAACCAAGACTCATCAGCAGCAGTTTTTAAGCAAATTAAAACATCAGCTTTAAAGCAACTTACATCCAACATGTAGACATTATAGATCCTTTATCCCTGCAAAATAATGTTGTCATTTAAGCTTAAAATGCAGCAAGTGGGCTGAAATTTGATGTGGTATCCTTTATCACAGAGTTGACTGATGCTCAGCAGGTTGTGTTTCAATCCATCTACAAGCAAATTATTATCAATCATAAAATTCTTTGAATCACCAATTATACCTGAACCTACCACCCTCCTGGTGGTGTTATCTCCAAATGTAACCTTGCCTCCAGCCTTGGCCCCCGGTGAAATGAGCTGATTTACATCTCCAGTCATGTGTCTTGAACATCTGCTACCTAAGTACCACATGCTCTCACGAGATCTTATGTGAGAGCACACCTCTTAAAATGCAGCAAGTGGGCTGAAATTTGATGTGGTATCCTTTATCACAGAGTTGACTGATGCTCAGCAGGTTGTGTTTCAATCCATCTACAAGCAAATTATTATCAATCATAAAATTCTTTGAATCACCAATTATACCTGAACCTACCACCCTCCTGGTGGTGTTATCTCCAAATATAACCTTGCCTCCAGCCTTGGCCCCCGGTGAAATGAGCTGATTTACATCTCCAGTCATGTGTCTTGAACATCTGCTACCTAAGTACCACATGCTCTCACGAGATCTTATGTGAGAGCACACCTCTTCCTGGTCAGACTGACCAAGATGATCATTAACCATCAGACACAAGTTGGTTTCCTCCTCTTCAGCTTCAGTCTCAGAAGATTCGGATACAGAATCTACCCAGAACACCTTTTAAATTTGCTTCTTATCCTTCCTTAATTTGGGTTTCTCCACACCCTTTTCCCTGCTTGGGTGAGCTTTAAGTGTAGGACAATCAGCCTTAATGTGTCCAGGCTTCCTGCATTCAAAACAAACAGTATCAGATGAGCCTTTAAAATTTTTACTGGACTTACCCTTGTTCCACTTTTGAAAATTCTTATGTTTCTTCCTTAAAAAGCTTTTGAATTACCTAGTGATTAAGGCAACATCATCGCTATCAGATTCGAAAGAATCAGTGTCAGTATCATTGGCCTTCAGCGCCACAGTTTTCTCCTTCTTCTTCTCACCTACATCAAGCTGTCTTTGGTTCACCCCTTTCTCGTAAGCAATGAGTGACCCAAGTAAGTTGTCAATAGAATAATTATTCAAATCTTTTGATTCAGAAATTTCAGTTATCTTAGCATCAAACGAAGAAGACAAACATCTCAAAATCTTGTTTACTTTTTCATAGTTTGTAAGTTCTCTTCCTAAAGCATGCAAATAAGTGATAATTTGAGTGAACCTCGTATACATTTTAGAAATAGATTCAGTAGGTTTCATGTAAAAAAGTTTAGAGTCATGAATTAATATATTTAACCTAGACTGTTTGACTTTAGTTGTGCCTTCATAAGTGACGCACAATCTATCCTAAATTTCTTTACCAGTTATACAAGTAGAAACACGCATGTAATCCTTAGATTTTAAAGCACAAAAAAAATAGTTCAAATATTTAGCATTCAGTTGGGCTAAGTCATTATCATAAAATGTCCAATCAATGAAAGGCAGTTCAGTTTTCACATTATTAACCATTCTAAAAGGTGATTCATAGCCATCCTTAACAAGCATCCACATGCGATAATCTATAGATTGAAGAAAAGTGGACATGTGAGTTTTCCAAAAATCAAAAGGTACATTATCAAATAATGGCGGTCGTGTAATTGAATAACCTTTAACAATATTACGATTACAAAAGTTAGCCATGGATTAAATTCAGAAGTTTTTAAACTTAATTTTTGAATCCCGCTCTGATACCACTTGGAGGTCTGATAGGGATGTTAAGCCCTGATGAACTAGTCCCAAGGCTAACCAAGAGGGGGGTGAATTGGTTATTTAAAAAATTTGTGAGCAACAGGAAAAATCTTTTCGATAATTTGTAGTGGAAATAAGTAAACACATAACAGAAAAAAACAATCACAGATTTCACCCAAGCAGATAATAACATAAAAGTAAAGTGTAGAAAATAATCAAAAAGAACACACCAGATTTTATAGTGGTTTGGTCAACTTGACCTACGTCCACTCCCCGGAGCCTCCCCTCCGGGTATTGCACTAACACAAAAGTGACTCTCCTTCTGTTCCCACAGCAAGGTGGAGAAGCCTGTACAATACTCATTTCCACCAACCCAGTGAGGCAGAGAACCTGAACTCCTTTTGCTTCCTCATGAAGAGGGAAGAGAACCTGGACTCCTTTCAGTTCCTCTTGAAGCTGGCAGAGAACTTGAACTCCTTTCGCTTCCTCCTGAAGAGGGTAGAGAACTCAGATCTTCTTGCGAATGATCCTCCCACAGATAACACTGATGAGATGAGAGATAACGAATGGAGAAGATGACTATGATCCTTACTTGGAGCAACCATTATGAATCCCTCACAAACTCCCCCTTACAAGATCCTCTCTCTCTCTCCCAATCTCTCTCTCTCAAGGTTTCTTTGGAAAGGAAAGTGGCAAAAGATTTTTCTTGTTGGAAGAAAAAGATCTTTTATAGGAGGGCTCAAAATTTACCCTAAATCTCAACTCGTTGGCCAATATCGTATAGGATGATCACGATCATCCTGTACGATCAGTTCAAAATCACCTGTCTCAGCTTGGACGATTTGGCTCTTCTGGATGATTAGTGGAAAAAGTTGTTCATATCATCCCGTACGATTCTATGATCATCAGAGATGATTAGTGTAAATCAGGAATTTTGTCCAAAAGACCGCTCTAGTCATCCAGAGGAACTTGTTCTGAATGATCTCAAAATGACTTGATCGTCTAGGATGATATGTATATCATCCTGTACGATTAGTTCAAAAAGTACCAAAATCATTCTGAGCACCGCTCTAGACGTATAGGTGAAACATGTAAGATGATTTCAAAATAACATGATCATCCTGGATGATATGGGTATCATCCCATATGATTAGTTTAAAATTAGGATTATTATCCTACACACAGCTCTGGACGTACAGGTAAAAGGCACTTAACGGTCAGGATTTTTAACACATCGTCCCGTACGATCCTGTGATCTTCCAGGATGATATGATCGAATCAATGAGACCTTAATTTCTTTTCTTAATCACTAGACTAATTTAGGCATGACTGTAATGGATCATCCAGGAAGATACACATATTTTCTGGGACGATCAGATCAAATCACTAAAAACAAAATTTGCCTAACTTGATCTGGCGGCTGAGAATTTTTTATTTTAGCCTATCATCCCGTACGATCAATGGATTATCCAGGACGATTGGCTTAATCAGATAGACTTAACTTGGTCACCCTAATTAGGGTTTCTATTTTCACTGGATCGTCCAGGAAGATGTTAATATCATTTGGGACGATCAGAACAAAAATTGAACAGAAACTCTAATTCACTAAAACTCTCCCCCTCAATGTGTGTGTGCAAGGTTACTTAGCTAGGGGATCAATTACATTATATTTGACTCAAGAATGGGAAAAAATTATATTTAGACACACTTGGATCCGATCTTTTGTACCTGAAATGGTTAGGCAAGCAAAATAGAATACAAACATGTTTGTCATCATCAAAACTATACTTTTTGAATCCAAATTTACAACACAAGAATTTGTATTTTTATTTTATATAATTTTTTTCTTTATTGAGTCTGTCACAAAAGCATGTACTCAAAAGGGGTGACCAAGCGCACACATACAGGGGGAGAGTTAAAATTTTTTTTAACTTAAATTAAAATTTTTTAACAAAAATCATATTATACGATTTTTAATTGTACTATACGATATGTCATTTAAAATCAGACTTAATGGCTAATTCTAGATGATTTGTTTTATAAACTGATCATACTGTATGATCATGATCGTACTGTACTATTTATTTGAACCTAAAAACCCTTATCGCCAGGATAGTTTAGGTAAGATTATAAATTTTATTTTTTGAAGTAATTATACTATATGATTACAATCATATTGTATGAACCTTTAAAATCTTGCCAAAATTATCCCCCTAATAAGGAATTAAATCATGATTCCTTAATTATATTTGATCGTACTATACGATATAGATCATACTATATGATAAATAGAGACGATTCTGGACGTCCCATATATCATACCTGACAAAACCATGATTTTTTATGCTGATCATCCCAGATGATATTTATATTGTACAGGATGATGATCTGAAAATGATCTAATCATATGGAATGAATGGTATAGTGTGGGATGATGAACAAAGACAATTTTATTCATCCCATAGATCATCCCATACAAACAGTTTAAAGTAAAATAATCATCCAGTACGATCTTTGGATTGTACTGTATAATATTTATAAAATTTGTAAACTGTTCGTTTACATTCATACTGGATGGAACTATTTTTGAACTGATCGTACTATACGATATTGTATCATACTATATGAATAGAATCATCAAATTGGAATTTTTAGGATATTTTAAAGCCTAATAAAAGGAGTTATTCTTATTTAATGAGAAGTAGTTGAGGCCATGGTTGACAGAGGAAAGAACTTTTGAGAGGGAGCTTTTGGAGAGATCCATGGTTTGTGAGAGGAAGGAGAAGGTGAGCTTGAGCTTGAGGGAGAAGGAGTGTGAGGGGATCACACGGTTGCTCCGAGCTAGCTGCACGCTTGCTCCTACAGTGGCCTTGGTGAGTCTTATGAAGGTTCTCTAGGAAGAGAGGCTTCAAGTTCAACGTCCTCGAGGTACTCTGCCATCTCCAGGAGGGAGAAAAGGAGAAGGTCCGCTATCGTCACCAAGAGGGTAATATAGCGCTGGTACTCCGCCACACCGGGGAACATAAAAGTGAGTCTTGTAAAGGCTTCTCTTCCTTACTGTGGGAGCAAAAGGAGAGTTAACTTTTAGTAGTATAATACTCAGAGTGGAGGACTCCGAGGAGTGGACGTAGGTCAAGTGACCGAAGCACAATAAAAATTTTTGGTGTGCTTTTTTAGTATTTTTCGCACTTTAATTTTTCATGCATTTATCTACTATGCTAATTTCTTGGTGAAAACTTTAATTTTAATTGTGTACTGTGATATTTGAAATTGTCTCACCATCATCATAATTGTGAACGTGTCTTTTGCTTCCATAGATGATTAGTTAAGTTTTCCAATTTAAAATTAAAAAAAAATAGTGAAAAAGAAAAATCCACAAAAAAAAAAAGATTAGAACTCTTGCTAAGATTTATTTTTTAAAAATACCATTTCACCCCTCCTCTTAGTGCACATCGAACTTTCAAGTGATATCAGAGCAAGGTTTCAAAATAGTGTTTTGAAAAACCTAGGAAGATATGATCCATGGCACAGTTTGGTAACCGTAACACCATGAAGGGTTATTCAATAACCCATCCACCTTTATTGTATAATATACCACTTCATTTTTGGAAAATTTGCATGTCTTCGTTTTTGCAATCTATAGACTATCGCATGTGGATGTTGGTTTAAGATGGTTACTCTGCACCATTTGCATTTTGAATGGAATTAAAACTGACTTATCATTTGCTGAATGGAGTAATGAGGGTAGAGAACTTGTGTAATTAAATGCAAAGTACTTGAATTATTGCTTTTGTGCATTAAAATCAGAAGATTATATATGAGTGTCTACTTGTAGTACTGGTAAGGAGATTTGAGATAGATTGTGTATCACATATAAAATTTCCAGTGAGGTCAAACAATCTAGGCTAAATATACTGCTACATGATTATGAACTCTTTCGAATGAAATCTAGTGAAACTATACCCGAAATCTACACTAGATTCACCCAGATTGTGATATCCTTGCATCCTTTAGGAAGATAGTTATCTAATTCTAAAAAAGTAAATAAAATATTACGATGTTTGCCTAGCACTTATGATACAAAAATAATTGCAATAATTGAATCCAAAGATTAAAATGTTTATTCAATTGATAATTTACTTGGGTCACTCATTGCCTACGAGCAAGGAGTGAGTCAAAGGCAAAGTGATGCAGGTGAAAAGAAGAAGGAGTGAACTCTAGCTCTAAAAGTGAATAATGCTAAAAGTGACAGTTCTGCAGTGGAGGAAGATGACAACATAGCATGGATGACTCGTCAGTTCAAGAATTTTCTGAAGAGAATGCAACAACATCATCAAAATAACTGGAACAAAGGTAAAAGCTGAAAGAATACTAAAGTTGCATCTAACACAATTTTCTTTGTGTGTAGGAAACCCAGTCATCTCCGAGCTAATGGCCCCAATGTAAAGACTCATCAAACCAACAAGAAAGGTGAGGAAAAGTCAGGAATCACGAAAGGCAAATTGAGGACACAAAAAGCTTTCTAGGCCAACTCTGCTTCATAATCATCACAAGAAGAAGCAAAGGAGGAGGTAACGAATTTGTGTCTTATGACTAACGATAATCTTGATCAATCAGATCAAGATGAGGTATGTCAACTTTTATATGATGAACTGTTTGTTATTTCTAAAAAGATTCATAATTTGTATAGAAAATTGAAAAAAATGCATGCTAGTCTTAACACTGATTTTAATACTTTGCAAAATGAGCATACTAGTTTAGTTAAAGAACATTCTGACTTGGATAGAGATCACATGTCCCTGCTTGATGAATTTGATGTATTAAATAAGAAGCATGTTGAATTAATTACTGCACATGATTCCTTGAAATCATCACATGTTGAACTAGAAAATGCATTTAAGAAATTAGAAGAACTTGCATTTGAGCTATATAGTAGTGAGCATGTATTAAAATTCAAAATTGTAAGTCTTAAAAAAGAAAATAAATTTCTAAGTGTACAAATTCATGCATTTTAGAATAATGAAACACCTCCTACATTTGCTCAATTTATAAACCTCCATCACATGAAGAATCTCATTCAAAATCATCAAAGCATGTACCATCCAAACGTATGAAGAGGCACTATCACCCCTATAAATTAGTGAACCCATTTCCTGATGTTAGGTGTTATTCTGGTGGCATGCTTGGTCACATATCCCGCACTTGAATAATTCACTATAGGACACATCTAGTATGAAGACCTAAGGTGCATTCATCACAGCACAACATGCATTCATTACCTTAATTCAAGCATAAGGAGGAACCCAAACTCACTTGGGTTCCCAAAACTAATCTTTGATTGACATTATAGGGATGCTCTCACAAAATACCTAGTGAGAGCATGTTGTACCTGGACAGTGGCTTCTCAAGACATATGATTGGTGATGTGAAGCAGTTCATGACATTGGAGGCCAGGTCAGGAGGTAAGGTGACTTTAAGAGACAACACCACCAGGAAAGTGGTGGGCTCAGGTATCATTGGAAATTCTAAAAATTTTGTAATTGAAAATATTTTGCTAGTTGATAGTTTAAAGCATAATCTTTTAAGTATTTGTCAACTATGTGATAAGGGTTTTGATATAAATTTTCTTTCTAACAAATACATGATTAGCTTAGATGATAAACTTGTGTTAGAAGGAAAACGGATAAACAATGTACATATGTTGGACCTGAATTGTATTGAAAACTCAAATCCTCTATATTTGAAAATATTAGCTGATGACTCTTGGCTATAGCATAGGAGACTATGCCATGCTAGCATGTAAACACTTAGGAACATCACTCAGAAAGACCTAGTTAGAGGCATACCTAAGTTAGACTTCACTAAGGACCACCTATGTGATGCCTGCCAACTAGGAAAATAAGTAAAATTATCATTTCATTCAATCAAGAACATTAACACTACTAGGACACTAGAAATTCTTCACATGGACCTTTGGACCTGTTAGCACAGCTAGCCTAGGAGGGAAATCTTATGGATTTGTAATAGTAGATGACTACTCTTTGTTTACTTCGGTAAATATCTTAACACACAAGAATGAGTCCTTTGATGTGTTTAGAACATTCTCCACTTGGATTTAAAGGAAATTAGGATGTGAAATTTCAACTATCCATAGTGATCACGGTGGAGAATTTGAGAATGATAAATTTGAATCATTTTGCCTTAAGATTTGAAATATTCTTCTAGTCATCTTAGAGAATTGATCCTAGGAGACCCATTAGAAGGTGTGAAAACTAGGCATGGACTTAGGAAGGAAGTTAGTCATTCTGCATTTATTTCAATGATTAAACCCACCAATATAGATCAAGCCTTGGAAGATGAATTTTGGATCCTAGCAATGCAAGAAGAGCCAAACCAATTTGTCAGAAATGATGTGTGGGAATTAGTCAAGAGACCTAAGGAGCAAAGTGTGGTTGGAACTAAATGGGTCTTTAAAAATAAGATAAATGACTTTGGAATATTGGTAAGAAATAAGGCTAGATTAGTAGCAAAGGGGTATAACCAAATTGAGGGAATAGATTTTGAGGAAACCTTTGCCCTAGTAGCCAGACTAGGAGCCATAAGGGTACTCTTAGCCTTTGCTTGCTTCAGGGGTTTCAAATTATATCAAATGGATGTTAAGAATGCTTTCTTAAATGGGTTAATCAAAGAAGATGTTTATGTTGAGCAACCCCCCGATTTTGAAAAACCATAATTTCCAAACCATGTATTTAAATTGAAAAAGACACTGTACCGATTAAAGTAAGCACCTACACCCTGGTATGAAAGACTTAGTACATTCATACTAGATAGAGGCTTTGTTAAGGGTTGTATGGACATCACCCTTTTCTTAAAAAAAGGTAGGAGATGAGATACTCATTGTTCAGATTTATGTGGATGACATCTTGTTTACATCTCTAGAGAAAATCTTATGCGATGAATTTTTAAAAGTAATGAGTGACGGGTTTGAAATGAGTATGATGGGAGAACTTAATTACTTCCTTGGTTTTAGTGTAAAGTAAATGGAAGATGGAACATTCCTTAGCCAATCTAAGTATATCAAGGATATTCTAAAAAGATATGAAATGGACAATGCTAAGGCCATGAATACTCCCATGAGTTCTAACATTCAATTAAATAAAGATCCAAATGGAAATTCAGTAGACCAGAAGAAGTATAGGGGAATAATTGGATCACTTCTTTATTTAACTACCAGCAGACCGAATATAATGTTTAGTGTATATCTCTATGCTCTATTTCAAGCTAGCCCATAAGAATCCCACATGATTGCTGTAAAGAGAATCTTTAGATATCTAATAGGGACCCCAAACTTAGGAATTTTGTATCCTAGACACAAGCTATGTTGTGACTCGTGCCCACGAGTTCTTATTTTTTATGATAACGAACATTATGGCTGACATCTTCCAATATTTGCAATGTATATTTATTTGTATGTATACTAATATTTCAGGAACATCATACACCATCCAACAAAGATTCAAGTCTCAAGAATGGGTAGAATATGTTGTGATGTGATGATATTTGTAATATTCATTAACGTACTTTTTAATTTATTATGTCAACTCCTGTAAGGGTGTATGATTACTTGTGATCATGTACTCACACACTCAGAGGGAGTGAGATCTTGTCAAAACCAGAAGTTCAACTTTTGAACAGAACATACTGGACGATCACAGGATCGTCCTGGACAATCTGTTCATTAAACTAATCATCCTAGATGATATTCATATCATCCTGGATGATCCATTACTATCTAAAAACCCTAGCCGCTATGATAATTTAGGCAAGAATTTATGATTCCAATTTTGTTCTAATCATCCTGGATGATCTACATCGTCCTGGATGATCTATGATAATGTTGCCTAAATTAATGCTGTGATTCTTCAATCAAATAAGATGAATTTGATATTCTGATCATCCTGGATGATCTATATATCGTACGAGATGAATCATGTAAAATTTTTAATTATTGTCCGGGACTATCCTGGGATCGTCCAGGACTATTAGGTCAAATTCTTCACATCATCTTGGATAATCCTGTGATCGTCCTGTATGATCTATGAAGACATAATTGTGTTTTTAGTGTTTTTTGAAGCCGCCTTTTTTAGTACATCGTCCTGGATGATCCTGCGATCATCCTGGATGATCTTTGCCACTAGAACTGATTTGGAAGGATTTTTTGAGCTCTTTATTTAAGGTTTCTCAAGGCACATGATAGGGGTCTTCTGCAGCCATTGAGGCTTTATTTATTCTGGAGAAAACTTAAAGAGACAGCTTAAAAGAGAGAGAGGAAAGGATGGAGTTTGAGAGCGAGAAGAGCCTTGGAAGGGTGATTTTCGAGGGAGTGTGAGGGGGTTCACACAGTTGCTCTGGCAAACTTGCACCTAAGTACCTTCGAATTTAAGGGTCATCTCGGGGGAATTTTGGGAAGAACAAGATCTCTGTGGTGTCAAATGACTCGGCTACTCCGCCGCATCGGGGAAAGTGAAAGTGATTTTATAAGGGCTTCTCCGCTAAGCTGTGGGGACTAAAGGAGAATCACTAAATGTGTAGTGCAATACTCGGAGGGTGCCTCCGAGGAGTGGACATAGGTCAGGTTGGACCAAACCACTATAAATCTGGTGTGTTTTCTCGGATTGTTTTTTGCCCTTTATTTTACTGCGATTAACTACTTGGATGAAATCTCTAATTTATCTTTTTATTATTAATTTAATTTGTTTTCACTCCAAGATATAAAAAGATTTTTCTTTTTTTAAAAGAAGTTTTTAAATATCCAATTCACCCTCATCTTGGTTAGCCTTGGGACTAGTTCATAAGGGCTTAATATCCCTAATGGACTTTCAAGTGGTATCAGAGTGGGATTCATAAAATCAAGTTTTGGAAAACTTTTGAATTTTGATCCATAGCTAATTTTGGAAATCGTAATATTGCGGAAGGATATTCAATCACCTAACCACCTTTATTTGAAAATACTACTTTGGATTTTTGAAAAATTCATATGTCTACTTTCTTGTAATCAATAGATTATCGCATGTGTCATATGATTCAAACTAGTTATTCTACACCATCACATATTGTAGATGGAATCAAAATTAATATTCCTTTTTCTGAATGGAGTAGAGTAGATCAGATTCATGCTCAATTGAATGCTAAATGTTTGAATTATTTTTTCTGTTCTTTAAATTCTAATAATTGCATAATAATATCTACATGTACAACTAGCAAAAAAATTTGGGATAAATTATGCATTACATATGAAGGAACTAGTGAAGTTAAGCAATCTAAGTTGAATATTTTAATGCACGATTATGAACTTTTTAGCATGAAACCTTATGAGACAATTTTAGACATGTATATTAGGTTTAATCCAATTGTGACATTATTAAATGCTTTAGGTAAAGAATTTTCAAACATTGAAAGGTCAATAAAATTCTATGTTGCCTACATGAGAAGTTTGATGCCAAAGTTATTACTATTTGTGAATCAAAAAATTTGAATGAATATTCTATTGATAATCCGTTTGGCTCACTCATTACCTACGAGCAAGGTTTGGGTTAAAAGCTTTTGGATGCAAGTGAAGCAATAGTATTGAAAATTGTAGACATGGATGAAAGTGACTCAGAAGATGATGAAAGTAAGGAATTAACATCAATAACAAATAAATTGAAAAGTCTACTAAAGCACAAGCATCAACATCAACAAAAGTGAAACAAAGATAAAAAAGGTAAGAATGTTAAAATTTCTTCTGATGTTATTTATTTTGGATGTAGGAAACCTAGACATATGAAAAATCAGTGCTCAAACTTAAAAATCCTTCCAGAAAAAGGAAAGGGTAAAGCCAAGCAAATTGTAATAAGAGCAAATAATGAAAAGTAAAGAATCTCCTGGGCAGACCTAGCTTCTAAATCATCAGACCAAGAGCGAGATGATGTGAATTATTATTTTACTTGTGTGTTTGTGTTTGTATTTTTTACTTTTTTATTATTTTTTATTCGTTAAGTTGTTGTTTTTATTTTAGGTGTTATTTTTTTATATTTTATTTCTCTTTTTCTTATTTTTTTGTAATTTTCTTTTAAAATTTTAAAATTAGTTTCTATGTTGTTTGTGTAGTTTCTCTGATCAGCACACACTTATCACCTTTTATTTCATTTACATTTTAGAAAATCAAAATTATTTTTCAAAGATCATATTTTTGAAAAATGGAAAATTTACCTTCTATTTTTCTAAAAATTCTATGTAAGTTATGGTTGATTTCTCTAAAATCAGGCAAAAGAAGGAAACTCATGATTTTGTCTCTCTATGTCATTTCTTTATATAAGGCTATTTCACTTTTGATTCAAAATTTATTTTATATTATAAATTGGTTTATGAAATTGAATCTTTTTTATCTCCCTATATTTTGTCTATCTCAGAGGGATCTTTTACAAGTTAATAAACCTATTTCAAAGATTATCTTAATGATGTTGTTCGTCTTTATCATAAGAATAGGGTTTGATGATTTTAAAGATTTAGAAAGGTGGCAAATTACAAAATTCAAAAGAGGCACAAAATGAGCCCAAAGCTGAAAAGATGCACAATGTTGCTAAATTGAAACGATACATAAAGTGTATCAAAAATCAAAAGATGCGTAAAGAGAACCAAAAATCAAAAGATGCATAAAAAGTTAGCTTCCCTTCTTGTAAATCTCTAAAGTTTAGAAAACCCATATATCTTTTTTGATAAGTTCGTTAGTTGAGTTTGAAAATCATGATTTATGATTCATTACTTTACATTAATCTTCTATTAGATATATTTCATGAAAGGAGTATTAAAAAGGTTTTTATTTCCTTATCTAATTTGTTCCTTGATTTAGATAATGGCTTAAAAAGTTTTTTAGCCTTTTTAAAACCTGAGCTTAGATTAACAATTTTTGAATCTCTAACCTTTCTCGGTTATGAGTAGTCAATACATACCTTACTAAGTTTTGAATAAAATTACGAGGTAACTTTCTCATTACAAGAAAATTCTTGACATTTTAAAATAATTTTTCAAAATTTTTTAAAACCAGATTAGGGACTGTTTTCGATCTTTTAGTCTTTTTTTTTCTTTTATTTTTCTATGCTCCTCTTCTTTTTGATAATGTCAAAGGGGGAGAACATACTATTGTATTTATGAAGTTTATTTTATTTGTGTTGTTCTGTGTAGTTTATTTTTTTTAAATTTAAAAAATAAAAAAGAAATTTTGTGTTTCTCCCTTTTTTTTAATAGTCTTTTCTTAGTAAGAGGGAGATTAGGAGAAATTTTTTTTTAAATTTGCAAATTCAACTAGTAATGTTTGCCATCATCAAAAAGGGGGAGATTATTAAGAATCGAGCCCACAAGTTCTTATTTTTGATGATAACAAATATTATGGCTCGCATCTTCTAGTATTTATAATGTATATTTGTTTATATGTATACTAACATTTCAGGAACATCATACACCATCCAACAAAGATTCAAGGCTCAAGAATAGGTAGAATAGGTTGTGATGTGATGATATTTGTAATATTTATTAATGTACTTTTTGATTTCTTGAGTCAATTCATGTAAGAGTGTATGCTTACTTGTGATCATGTACACACACTCTCAGGGGGAGTGAGATCTTGTCAAAACTAGAAGTTCAACTTTTGAACAAATCATATTAGACAATCACAGGATCATCCTGGGTGATCTATTCATTGAATTAATCATCCTGGTTGATATTTATATCATCCTGGACGATCCATTACTACCTCAAAACCCTAATTGCATGATAATTTAGGTAAGGATTAAAGATTCAAATTTTGTTCTAATCATCCTGGACGATCAAGATCAACTTAGATGATCTATGATAATGTTGCCTAAATTAATGTTGTGATTATTCAATCAAATATGCATAATTTGATATTCTGATCGTCTTAGATGCTCTTTATATCGTACGAGATGATTTGCGTAAAATTTGTACTAATCGTCGTAGACTATCCAGGGATCGTCCAGGATTATCAAGTTAAATTCTGCACATCATCCTAGATGATCTTGCTGATGATTTTTGGCAGCAGAATTGAGTTTTTAGGGTTTTTTGAAGCCGTCTTTTTGAGCATATCGTCATGGATGATCCTGTAATCGTCCTGGATGATCTTTGCCGCTAGAACTAATTTGGAAGGGTTTTTTGAGCTCTCTATTTAAGTTTTCTCAAGGCACTTTATAGGGGTCTTTGGTAGCCATTGAGGCTTCATTTCTTCTGGAGAAAACTTGAAGAGAGAGCTTAAAAGGGAGAGAGGAAGGGGTGGAGTTTGAGAGGGAGGAGAGCTTTGGAAGGGGGATTTTTGACGGAGTGTGAGGGGGTTCACACGGTTACTCTGGCAAGATTGGACCTAGGTACCGTCAGATTCAAGTGCCGTCTCAAGGGAATTTTTGGGAAGAAGAAGATCGTTGTGGTGTCAAAGGACCCGGCTACTCCGCCGCACTGGGGAAGGTGAAAGTGATTTTGTAAAGGCTTCTCTGCCTAGCTGTGGGGGCTAAAGGAGAGTCACTAAAGGTGTAGTGCAATACTCGAAGGGTACCTCCGAGGACTGGACGTAGGTCAGGTTGGACCGAACCACTATAAATTTGGTGTGTTCTTTCTAATTATTTTTCACACTTTATTTTACTGCGATTAACTACTTGGGTGAAATCTGTGATTGATCTTTTTATTATTGATTTAATTTATTTCCGCTGTAAGATATAAAAAGATTTTTTTTTGTTTAAATAAGTATTTAAATATCCAATTCACCCTCCTCTTGGTTAGCCTTGGGACTAGTTCATAAAGGCTTAATATCCCTAACAGACTTTCATGCTATGTCTGAAATCTTAGGATTTTCAGATTCTAATTTTGGAGGATGTAGGATAGATAGAAAAAGCATCTCTGGAACCTGTCAATTCATAGGACAATCCTTAGTTTCTTGATCCAATAGAAAATAAAACTCGGAAGCTCTTTCAACAGCTGAAGTAGAATATATAGATGTAGGAAGCTGTGCTGCTCAAGTCTTATGGTTAAAATAATAACTTTTAGATCTTGGACTACCTGTAGGGACCATCCCAATAATGTACGACAACACTAGTGTAATTTACATATCTAAGAATCCAATTTAGCACTCATGAACAAAACATATAGACATTAGACATCACTTCATAAGAGATCAAGTAGCTAAGGGAAATATTGAACTGCACCATATTGCTACTAGAGATAAACTGGCTGACATATTCATAAAATAATTAGCTTATGACACCTTTAGTATCTTGAGAATAAAATTAGGTGTCACATACATTCATGCTTAATTAAAAAAAAACAACAAAAAAAATAAAAAATAATAAAAAAAAGAAAATTTCATGTATTTTATGCTTCTTTGTGCGTTCTTCTCTTTTTGTTGTTGTCAAACGGAAGAGAATGTCTGTGATGTTATGATATTTTTAAGTTCAAAGTTACATGTTCTATGTTATGCTCATATTTTATTGTTGGTGTTTTTATCATATTTTTTATTAATCCTATTATGTTCTACTTTTATTTAAATTATAAAATTAAAAAAAGAATTTGTTTTAATCCTCTCGTCTTTTAAAATCCATTATCTAAGTGAGCGGGAGCTATGAAAGAAATAACATCTATCTTGCCTATCTGGTAACATTATTTGACATCATCAAAAAGAGGGAGATTGTTGTAATTTGGGATCCCTTGCACTGGATTTTAATGATGATAAATAATACTAACTGAATTAATATGTTAATCCTTGAAAATATAAATGTTTATTTTTTATCTGTGAGCACTAACATTTCAGGTAAGATACACACTACTCAAGACTGCTGGAGACTCAGGACTGGGTATACTAGGATGTGCAAGAATTTATATTTTTATTTTCTTTAATTTTTTTCTTTATTGAGTTTGCCACAAAACCATATACACAAAAGGGGTGACCAAGCACACACACACAGGGGGAGAGTTAATTTTTTTTTAACTTCAATTAAAATTTTTTAACAAAAATTATGCAGTACAATTTTTAATCGTACCATATAATATGTCATTTAAACTCAGACTTAACAGCTAATTTTGGATAATTAGTTTTGTAAACTAACCATACTGTACGATCATGATTGTACTGTATGATTTGTTTCAACCTAAAAACCCTAACCTCCAGGACAGTTTAGGTAAGATTTTAAATTTGATGTTTTGAACTAATCGTACTATATGAACATTTAAAATCTTACCAAAATTATCCCCCATAATCAGGCAATTAAATCATAGTTTCTTAATTCCATTTGATCATACTGTACGATATAGATCATACTGTATGATGAACAGAGATGATTTTGGTCATCCCATATATTATACCAGATGAAACCATGATTTTTTGTACTGATCGTCCCAGATGATATTTATATCATACAGGATGATGATTTGAAAATGAACTAATTATATGTTATGAATGGAATAGTGCTGGATAATGAATAGAGATGATTTCATTATTCCCATAGATCATCCCATACGAACAGTTTAAAGTATAATGATCGTCCAGTACGATCTCTGGATCATACTGTACAATGTATGTAAAATTTGTGAACTGTTCGTTTGCATTCATACTAGACGGAACTTTTTTGAACTAATCGTACTGTATGATATTGGATCGTATTGTATGAACAGAATCATCAAATTAGAATTTTTAGAGTTTTTAAAGGCCTTATTTAAAAATGAGTTGTTCTTATTCATTGAGAAGTGGTTGAGGTTGTTGTTTATAGAGGAAGGAACTCTTGAGAGGGAGCATTTGGAGAGATCCAGGGTTTATGAGAGGAAGGAGAAGGTGAACTTGAGCGTGAGGGAGAAGGAGTGTGAGGGGATCACACGATTGCTCCGAGAAAGCTGCTCACTTGCTCCTTCTGTGGCATTGGTGAGTCTTGTGAAGGTTCTCTAGGAAGAGAGGCATCAAGGTCAGCATCCTCGAGGTACTCTACCGTCTCTAGGAGGGAGAAAAAGGAGATGGTCCACTGCCATCACCAGGAGGGTGGCATAGCGTCTAGTACTCCGCCATACCAGGGACGATGAAAGTGAGTCTTATAAAGGCTTCTCTACCTTGCTGTGGGAGCAGAAGTAGAGTCAACTTTTAGTAGTGCAATACTTTGAGTGGAGGACTCTGAGGAGTGGACGTAGGTCAAGTGACCGAACCACTAAATAAATTTTTTGTGTGCTTTTCCCATATTTTTCACACTTTAAATTTTCATGCATTTATCTACTAAACTAACTGCTTGGTGAAAACTTTAATTTTAACTGTGTACTGTGATATTTGAAATTATCTCACCATCATCGTAATTGTGAATGTGTCATTTTCTTCTGCACTTGATTAGTTAAGTTTTCCAATTTAAAATAAAAGAAAAGTAGTGAAAAAGAAAAATCCATAAAGAAAAAAGATTAGAACTCTTGCTAGGATTTATTTTTTAAAAATACCAATACATCCCCCCCCCCTCTTGGCGTACATCAAACTTTCAAGACTGAAGATATCTATACCTTATCTTTTGAAAGGCCAAGTTAACATTATCAGATGCAGGATAATGGTTGGTTGATGCAGAAATACAATATGAACTTAATATTTTGGATAATATTCTACTTTCTTATAGTCATCTATCATTCTTGGCTAATAACATCCCATTTACTTGATTTTTATCTCCATCTTTGGTCTTGATTGATGTACATCACATAATTCAGCATGCGCTTCTTCTATAATTTTCTTTGCTTTTGATATACTTAAACATTAAAACCTAGTTAATCGAAAGAGCTTCTATATAGGGTGTTTTTTAATGAGGCATAGGAAAGTGACCTTCTTTTAATTTGATCAGCTGTTGATTTATCATCAGGGAGCTTATTTTCTCACATTTATTTATTGAAAGGTTTTCTCTAATCCACCATTTTATTATTTATTAAAAAAATAATTTTAACCTTAGTTGGAGATTTTCTATTGATATACCTAATGTTTAAATTTGACAAGGCTTTGCAACCTAGTATTTCTATTGCAATTAAATATTCTTTAGGATATGCCAAAGCTTTGACTAGTTTTGTAGGGCTTCAACCAAGGAGTTCTTCCCATAATGAATCATATACAAAGTTACATTTGGGATTTTTTAAGAAGATGCATTGTATACTAATAATAGGAAATCAAAATTTCATTTAACACTTTATAGATTCCAGCTATTTGATAAATTGCCTGCTATAAATCTCGAAAGAGTTTAATCTCTTAGATTTCATTTAAGATTTTTAACTCCAACTTGGTTATATATGCCTCATACTTTTTCTTTTTTTTTTCGAAGATGCAATTTTTCATTAGAAAAGAAGGAGATACAAACTACTAAAGTAAACAATCACACTCCTTCTTCACCAAATCAAAAAGGGAAGAAGGAATACAATTTTAAGAAAAGCAATCAAAAGAAAAGCTACTATCTAAAGCTAAGGTAGCACAACAATCAGCTACCTTATTACAATTTCTAGAAATCAAATGGAAAATTAAATTATTAAAATCTTGAAGAAAAATAAGGTCTTCATTCGGGTCTGCCAAGCTTTGCCCATACATCTTCTTGAAAGATTGTTCAAGCCATTTAATCACATTATAATTGTCTCCTACAAAGATGACTCCTTGAATTGTAACATCCTTTGCTGTAAATGCCTTTGAACAAACAAAACAGCTTGTAATTCCAGAGTAGAGATGTCCTAATGCAGTAACTTCTCACCAAAGGCACCCAAAAATAGTCCCTTGTGACCTCAAAAGATAGCTCCAATTCCTGCATTATAAGAATCCTACAATGTAGCATCCAAATTAATCTTTATCCAATCTAGGGGAGGAGGATGCCAAGTATTAGAAGACTCCCAACGGAGATCAGCATCCCAGTTTCCTAGAATAGGATTCTTCAGTGCCTGGATTAAGGATGTTAACACATTTGTAGCCAAAAAATTAACAGATGATGTAGAAATCCCAAGCTTTATTTGGTTTCATCTCTTCCAACAATAATAAACTGCTGTATCATTAATGGTTGCTATATTATGGTTATATATTGACAAACTATCCAAAATCTTTATATAATTATGGTAAGAATAAAAAGTGGGAATATGAAATCCCCAATCTCTCAGCTTATGAACAATCAGGTTGAGCTGGCTGCAAAAAACAGCCACATATTCTTGGTTTTCCTCAGCATCACACCCACAAGGACATAAATTGGATTGCAACAAATTCCTGTAATTTAAAAAAAGAATTAGTTGTCAATGCATTCTTACATAATCTCCACCAAAATAGGTTGACTTTAGGTTGTAATTTGAGTTTTCTGAAGATGCTCAGCATATGAATGAGATAATCATCTGTATCTCCCAACATTCCTTTTGCTTCCATCCAAGAACAAAATGAGAGAGCAGAAATCGATCTACCCGAATGTTGCTTGATAAGTTCAATGCCATCCTCCTTCATTTCTGGATAAACCTTTATAGATCTGATTACAAACATCAAGTCCTCATTAAACAAATTCTGCAGCTCCACACAATTCCAGCTCCCATCATAGGAAGTGAGCTTATGGACCACTTCATTCTTGAGCTCTTCACAATTAACAAAGGTAGGCCATTTGTTAAGAGTTTTATCAATGATCCAAGTATCATTTAGAATACTCACATTGATGCCATTTGCAAACCTCCATCTAACAATACCTTTTAAGAATTTGGCTCCATCAAGTAAAATTCGCCAAGCAGGAGAATTCCCTCTCCTAGCCATGCCATTCCAAACATCACCTCCGTATTTGGTCCTAATAGAACGGTTACATAAAGAATGAGGATCCTGGATAAATCTCCATGTAATTCTAGACCTTAGAGGTCCCACCTTAGAAACTGAAGAGTGAAGACCCAAACCACCAAGCATCTTTGGTTTGCATAACTCCTCCCAAGAAACATAATGCAAACCTCTCTTCTCCTTATCTTTATGACATAAAAAGTCTCTACATAATCTGTCCAGCTCATACAATATCCCTTTAGGAACCAAAGGATACGTTGATAAGAATATAGGTAGAGCAAGAAACAAGCTTTTAACAAGAAGAACCCTACTCGCTAAAGACAAACATCTGCTCCCCTATGCATTTAACCTCTCCAGTGCGTGATCTAAAAGGAAATTGAAATCAGACTTAACAAGTCTTCTTAAAGTCATCTTCACCCCAAAGTAGTGTATTTCTTTAACTATCTTGTAACCCAATCTCCTAACAATTTTCTTCCTGCACTTTTTCTTCACTGAATTCCCAAATAGGATTTGAGTTTCATATTATTAACTTTTTGACCCATCCAACCACAGAAGTCTTTCAAAATGTTCTTCAAACAAAGGGCTGATCTAATGGTAGCATTAGAGAATACCAAAACATCATCAGCATAAAAGAGATGAGTAATTCTATTAGATTTAGGTGATACTTTGATGCCTAACTCAAAACTCCTTTGAAAAATGGAATTGGAAAGCAATTGGGAGCAAAGAATATACAAATAAGGGGATAGCGGATAGCCTTGGCTAAAACCAGATTTAGCATCAATCCAACCCGTTCTTCTACCATTAATGAGAATAGAAAATCTAACCTTTTAAACACATTCCATAATAAACATTATAAGTCTTGGAGGAAAACAGAACCAATCCATGCTTTAGCAAGAGTAGGCCAACTCATGCTGTCATACGCTTGCTCCATGTCCACTTTTACTGCCATAAGTCCCTTTTTGCAATTTGAATATCTGAATTTGTTGAAGACTTCTTGAGCCAATAAACAATGATCAGACATAGATCTTCCAGGGATAAATGCTACTTGATCTTCAGTAATTAATTTGGGTAGACAGAACTTCAACCGATTCATAATCATTCTAGCCACCACCTTGTATATTGATTGACACAAGCTAATTGGCCGAAAATGCGAAGGTTCCAAAGGATTCTTCACTTTTGGGATCAAAAAAATCAAATTATCCTTCCAATCGGGATACATTTTACCACTAGTAAATAATTCATTTACAGCTTTCCACATCTTATTTTTAATAATACTCCAATACCCCTTAATAAAAGATGTTGTTATGCCATCTAACCCGGGAGACTTGTTGTCACCCAAGCTGTTCACAGCATCTAGCATTTCTTCTTGGTTGAACTCAGCATCAAGTATCTTCCATACAGCAGTATCAATCCTTTGATCACTCCTTATATCAGGCCAACCCGCAAGGAAACACTTCCTGTCTTTCCATTTTTTATTAAAGAAATCACAAAAAGAAGCCTCAATGTTATCTTGATCAACCACAAGACCCTTCTCACCAAACTTTAATTAATTGATTTGCTTTCCATTCCTCGTAGCTGAAGCATAATCCTGAAAAAATTTGGAATTAGTATCACCTTCTTGAATCCATCTTGTCTTGGCTCTTTGATTCCTCCAAGTAGATAAACGAGCTAACGTGACATTGAGCTTGCGCACCTTACACCTTAACAGCAGCAAATCCTGATGGTTGAGACCCTCAACTCCACTTTCTTTAGTTTGCAACTCCATAATCTCTTTCTTCAAAGTATCCTTCAATACAGCTAGATCTTTAGACTTGTTTTTGTTCCAATAATACAAAGCTTTGAGTGATCTATTCAACTTTATGCTAAGGATTTCAGTATGAGACCCGAAATCATTTGTTCTCCAAGCTTTGAGAACCACATTCCAAGAAGCCGGGTAAGATCTCCATATGTCCTAAAATCTAATGTATTTCAGATGAGGCTTCATATTTTGATTGATTTTGAATGCAATAGGAAAGTGATCAGAAGCCATTCTAGCCAAATGCCTGACCGAAGCAAACAGAACTTGTTGAAGGGCAGCAGAATTCAACAAACAACGATCTAATCTCTCCCAAATCCTAGAATTGCCATCCTTATTATTACACCAAGTCTATCTTGGTCGAATAATTCCTGCATCATGCAAATCATTGTTAGCTAAAAAGGCTTTCATCTCTTGCAGGCCCTTTGAAAAAATAAACCTCTTTCCCCTTTTTTTATCTTCCTTGATCAAAATACAATTGAAATCCCCTCCAACAATAGAAGGAGCATCCCCCTCTAACACCTTATCAAGACACTCCCACAACTCCCTTCTAGCCCACACATCCTTACTACCAGAAACTGTGGCAACATTCCAACAACCCATAAGAGGAAATTGGAAGCTCCCAAAAACAACCTGAGAAGAGTCTATCACCACCTTAAAATACCCTTCCGACCTATTCCACAAAACAAGAATACCCCCAGAAGTACCAATAGCAGGATGATGAAAAAAATCCCAATCCTCCCCAATAATTCTATTAACATCACTCCTATCCAAGCTAGACAATTTAGTCTCAACCAACCAAATAAAGAACACATCATTATCCCTCACTAACTCCCTAAGATAAAGAGAAGCCTCACGTTTTCTAGCTCCTCTACAATTCTGAAAAAAGAAAGACATTAAGAACCAAATGGGGAAAGGCCCTCAGCACCAATTGGACCACCTCCTCCACCTCTTTTTCTTCTTGGAAAATCAGGCCCTAAAGATTTGATTTCTTTAGCAAGCTTGATCTTATATTTATTAGCAGCAGATTCCAAAATCCCACATGAAGCAGACACCAGCTTATCTTCAAGCACATCATTCTTCACCTTGACTTCAGGAGAATCCAGCTCAAGAACTTCTTCAGCAATGGTAGTACAACTCTCCTTAGGAATCCTCTCCGACCCCTGCTGGTTAGTAAGGCCTTCCACGTTTAAAAACTCAGCATTTTGACGATTAACAAATTCAGTAACAGATATATCCAGATCCTGATCAACATTGCAATCAGGATTAAGCTGTATTTGGTCAATGAATTCACCTTCCTCCTCCCCATTTTCAAAAAGCACATTGAATTTATTTGTAACTACCACATCAGACACCACCTTGTCAATCTTTCCAACATCTTCGGAATGCATAACATTAGTGTTACCCATGTTTGCTACATCAAATCGGAAAGGAACTTGTTGCTTTTCCTTTGTATTGAATTCTCTGCCTTGGACAAGGAACTTCACATGGATCCAAGGCCCATATTCAGATTTTTTCGCATGAGTATTAGTCAAACCAACATTGGTAACCTCATTTAAAAAAGAAGTTGTGGCTTCTTTAGAAAGCAACCCACTCTTTTCCTTATCAGCCTCATGAGCAGGACATAAACTTGTCTTATGTCCAATTTTTCCACAACTATAACAAAAAGAAGAAATCTTCTCATATTCAATTTTTTGGTAGAACCTCCCACCCAAGCCATCAATCCAAACACCACCTGGCAATTTCTCATCAAGATTAATTCGCACACATACTCCTGTGAATTCCATCCTTCCCCATTTGAACATATTTCCATCAAGGAGCAATGGAACCCCAACCTTAGAAGCAATCTTTGTGATATTTATCTCATCCCAACAATACAACGGGAGATGAGGCATTCTAATCCACACCGGAAAAGATAACCCTTTCAAGGAAGTAGGGGAAAAACTAGTAGACCATTTATCCATTCTCACAATGGAACATCCCACATACCACGGTCCTCCACTCATAACACCTCCCAAAGCTTCCAAAGACTGGAAGGAGCATAAAATCCAATCTAGCCCCAAAGAAGTAAGGTGAAATCCACCAAATTTATTCCATCACTTCCTCAATTCCAAAAAACATGTGGGAAACGAAACATTATTACCAAGAACCTTCACCACTAATGAATTTTTAAGAACTACAACATTAGCATTTTCTTGGTCCAAATTAAGCTTAACTGCCACACCATCTTAAGACATTTTAGCAGGAAACGGATTAGAATTAATTTTAACATGATGCTTAGAAAACCTATCATTTTGTTGATTATCACTATAAACTGGTTTGGCCGAAACCTCATTTTTATTTGCCAAATTATTAAGATTGTTAGCATTCTCCACTGCCATAGGATCAGAAGGCTCTAACAAAACATCAAGACCATTTCCAGGTCTAGGATCAAAAGAATCCGACGAAATAGGTGTAGTAAATCTATTAACCTTCAACTTGAAACCAGACGATGAAGCTTCAAAATCATTCTTGACCAGAGGAGGAATTTCTAACCTAGATAATGTTGTCTTAGGAGATACCTGATTAGCCAAGATAGCCTTTCATTTGCCTTCTACAATCGGTGGTTGTTGAATTGGTGGATGAAAACCTTTATGAATCGGCAAAGCCTGATTCTTCAGTAGGTCATCTCGATCCAAATGCAATGACTTGACTCCAGATCTTCCTTTGAGCACAGGTGGATAGGATGATGCTTGACGGAATGAAGGAAGATTGACGGACGGCGGTCGCCGCCGGTCTACCTCCGCCATTAGAGGAATCCCACGAAAAAAAAGGACAACGAAATTTTGAAATTAATTTTGAAATTACTTTCTCTTAGTGTATTTATATATGCAAGATTTTAAGCTAATCCAAAAGAATCCCATCCTTAGCTTCATTATTCATGCAGGGTTTTGAAATATGGTAGGAGTATTATATTAAATCTTTATTTGGAGTGATAAATACTACACCAATTCTAACTTTCCCTAGGGAAGTGTTGTGAGTTTCTCCTTCTTAACAAGAGGTAGCACCATCAAAATAAAACTCTCAGATAGATTTTCATTTAGCTCTAATTTCATAATTTACTCATCTAAAATTCATTATTTATAAGACAATCATCCAACACTAGATAAGGAGATAAGAAGTCTATAACACCCTATCCTTTCACACCCTATAAGGAAATGAATATAATTTCAAACTATGATAGAATCATCGACCATCGAGCTAATATTGTTTACAACATTAGATAATACACAACAAAATGTAGTAGATTTACTCTAGACATTAAATTTACTGAATGAGATAACATATAGTGCCTCAACTTCTGAGCGACAAGATTATGGCTAAATAATATTTCTCGATTGGAGGAGAGTTTAGTTTAGGTTGTTGCAAATGTCTACATGAATAGTAAAGTGTTTTCCCTTTCCCCTTCTCATTAACTAAAGCTAACATGGTACCAATAGATTCACTTAAAATTATTGTAAACAAAATTAATGGCTTCCTTGGAATGGGTGCAGTTAAGACTGGAGGATTTGTTAGATAGTTTTTATATTGTTAAATACTTTCTGACAAATTTCATCTTCTAATATATGACAATCAACCTTGTAAAGATCTTAATTGGGTGACACTTTTAGGGGTGGTATTTCTATTATTACATTAATTTTATTAGGATTGATTTCAATTCCATGGAGACAGACTATAAGACCTAAAATTTTTCTTCATGTGATGCCAAAACACACTTAAGAGGGTTTATTTTTAAATTTTATTATCATAATCTTTGAAAAATAATTCTCAGGTCATATAGATGATTTTCCCTTTCAAGAAATTTAACAACTAGATCATCAATGTAACACTCCACTTGTTGGTGGATAGGTTTGTAAAAATCCTCATCATCGCTTATTGGTAGGATGCTCCAGTATTCTTTAATCCAAACATAATATCTTTGCAGCACTATACTCATATTAGCATTCTAAATGTTATAGACTTTTCATCTTTAGGTACCATTTTAATTTAATTATATCTAAATGATCAGTCCATAAAGGAAAATATTACATGCTAGGAAAAAATATCAGCCATGAGCTTCAATATGGCAAACAAAAACTCATCTTTATGAAAGGCTTTATTTAAGTGTTGTTTGTTTGGCTTGATCATCACTATACCATGGCATTTTTTTGTTTTTCTAATTTTTGTATGGGTCTTCTCTATTTTTAGCTCAAACAACAAGGTTCTCTTACTAGATCTTCAACGCATGGGCAGTCACAAGAAACAAATGCACAATGATATGCAAAATAAAAATAAAAGCACACAAATTCAATAGCAATTCAAAAACTTACATAAAATTAAAACTAGTTCATGAACAAAACAAATTCAAGCAAATATAAATAAAGGAAATATTAAATATGCAAGTATTTCAACAATTATAAAGCTAATAACATGATAATTAAAAGTTTCCCCAACAATGATGTGAAAAGCTTAATGGAGTACATAGCTTTACAAGTTTAGTTTGGTTTTGCAGACAGCAGCACAAAGAAAAAGTAGCATGCAGATGATTGCTTGCAATGTAATATAAAGATTAGAAAATAAT
The DNA here is from genome assembly GCA_019925795.1 of Dendrobium chrysotoxum. NCBI lineage: Eukaryota > Viridiplantae > Streptophyta > Magnoliopsida > Asparagales > Orchidaceae > Dendrobium > Dendrobium chrysotoxum. Next base: position 37,067,771 of record CM034297.1, read on the forward strand.
ATTGAAACATAGTATAAATTTGGCACAAGTGTACATTGATCAAGTAATAAAGGGTATACTAGAGTGTCAATCCCATGAGAAAACTAGACTATCCTATGTTTACCCTAGTACTATCTATTTGAGGTGCAAAACTTATCCTACCAAATCCAATTGAAGTGGTTTCCTATAATCTAACTATTGTAGATGTTAAAAAAAAGTATATTCAAGAAACTTAAATCATTCTTAACTTATGATGGTGGAATACATGATGTTTTCCTTACTTGGCTCTTCTAATTTTGTTGTGAATCAGAGCATAAGCAACCTTTGATCTTTTTCAGGTTTGTAAGAGTTTAAAGTAAGGTTTTCACCCAACTATATTTATTATATCTTCATAAATTCCAAAATTCTAGCCATCATATGTCAAGGCAAGGAAATGTTTTATATTTATCATTTTTGTTGTTCAAACATTCCTTCATCAAGGAAATGAATCACAATATATTTTAAATTAAAGTATGGTCATTAAAATGACCTAATATGTGAGAGTAATTGAAAACTACATTCAACAGTTTAGGTTTAAAAGTTTACTTAAGTGAAACATACATTTAGCTCACATCATAAGTCTAAAATAGTAAATTAGGCTAGGCATGGAATTAAATTCACATAAAATAGATTTTATTTAATCAATAACAACAAGATACAATAATAAGTGGTACACAATATCACCCAAAATAACATTTATAAGCTCAAACAAACATTTTAGATCTTTCAGAATGATTTCTTTGAAGCATAGACTCAACTCCCCCTTTTTCTCACACTCACATGCTATTTTATTTACAAAATAAATGGCCATCTCTATTAAATTTGAAAAACAAAACTATTTATACTACGTAGACAAATTGAAATTGGCATTGTAATGTTAGAAAGGTTTGTTCCATGGGACTACTGAATGAACTAGCACTACTATGTTGGCTTCTATTCTCCATTATGGCATTATGTTGAATGGATGTGATGCTTCATCAATTAACCTCTCCAACTTCCTAAAAATGGTGTTGTTGGTGATTTTGTAATGTGTCACCACCAAATTTCTTTTAGAATATGATGTTGTGGCGTTGGACTAATTATGCATTTACTTAAACTAAGTGGCGCAACGGCACTAAGAGATGATGCTGGGGTATTGCAGTGTTTGAAGGTTTGGCTTAGGGGAACTAAATTAATTTATAAAATTCCCAAACATAGTTGCACTCTACTGCTCTCAAGTGGCATCAGGACATTGATGGTGCTACGATATAGATTGAATAGGTGTCATGGCACTGAAACCAAATTCTTATGCTGTGGCATTTTTCTAGAATTTTTCTACACAACATTAACCAAAAAATATATTTTCATATAATATATATAAGAAAATGTTAACATAATTTTTCTTTATAGTTCCTTCACACTAAGTTCTCTAATACATTTAGAGAGCTCTCTCTACTGCGATGCTATTGAGGTGGTGCTATAGTGTTAGGATAAGTTTAGGAGTTGTGCTACTTGATTTTGTGGTGTTGTGGCATTGGTTCAATTTTCCATATTTTTTCACAATTTTTTGCAAAAAACACAAGAATTAAAAGCACAAAATAACACAATAAATGTTATTTGGAATGAACAATTTTTGCTTATCAAATTCTCACAAACTTTAAGATATTACATATCCTCAAGTAATTGATAGTGTACTCTGATAAAAAAAATATCTTTCACATTTGAGTATAAGTTTTTGAAAAAAATAAAATTAAGAATCTAAGTATTTCTACAGTGCAAAAGTTGAAATAGTTTCAAATAGAGTAATTTATAACATCCTCATCCTTCATTTAAATTAATATTCCTTTCAAGTTAAGCTCTTATGCTTTTTATTTTCATTTTTATTATTATTATTATTTTTTTTTGGGGGGGGGGGGGGGTGGCGTGGGGTGGGGGGACCCTCAGCAGGGCCTACATGTTAATAAAATTATAAGATTACAAGGTCCTTAAAGGGGACCTTCAGCTCTTTAATGCTCAAAAGAGCTACAAAAGAAGTCTAAGAAAATCCTACGAGCCGATGGTCCCTTATACTATAAGTTATAAAAGCACCTAATAACATTCTAGGGCTATAAGTAAATAGCACCTAAAAAAGAAAGAAGAAAAAAAAATCTTTGAGCACATTCTTTCGATAAATAATTATCCTATCCTTCACAAAAAATTCCTTCCCATTATCCTGCAAGAGATAACAAAAACAAGAGGAAATCAAACATAGCAAACCAAAGAGATAGCACAAAGGATAATAATTATTTAATAGAAGATTCCCATTAGATTTATCTAAAAGAGATGTGGATATAATCCCTTCATAAGTAATGATCAATAACCTATTAATAAAAATCAAGATACTAGCAAGAAAAGAGTGGAAATAGCAAGAATCTAGTAAGAACCAACACCTGAAAATCCACAACAACCAGCTAATAGAAATCATGGGGATCCAACAACAACAAGAAGAAATAATCCAGTTAAAGGGAAACCCATGAAGCATTAAAAGAGAAACAAAACCCAAGAAATAACCCTAGTAGACCAAAATACCATTCGATGACATCACATAAAGCAGCTCGTAAACCCAAGTATCAAACCCAAAATTACTTCTCAACATCCAATCCCGCCAGATCAAAAAAAGCAGCAACACTACAAACCCAAAGCCCAAACAATATGCTAAACACAATACAATCCAGCTCCAAGAACTGGAAAAAGAAATGCAGCAAGCCAGGAACTAAGTGAGGGAACCCACCAACTAAACAGGGCCAAATGAGCCAGGAAGAAAACCTCACAACAACCATCATGATGAAAACCCCAATGCCACTCAATTCTAAACCCATACTCATTCAGGCATAAAGAAATGCAAAAGACTTGAGTAAAATCTTGAAACTTTAGGCAATAGGCCATCACAACCAAAAGGGCAGCAGAATTACACTAACATATCCCATCAAATAACCAGCAGAGAAAGGAAGAAAGATAAGAACAACTGAGACCAAATGACAAGAAATCCAACCAAGGGGGCCAACCCAAAGCTCAGCTGATAAGAAACCTCTAGAAGTTCGATAACCCCTAAGAATATAGCCAGCTAGGCCAACCAAGCCAGCACCCACTTAGTAGCAAACGACGTAGCCAACCCAAAAAGTGACTCCCAGGAATAATTGAACAATAAGGGGGGGTTTAAATCAGGGTAACAACAATTCAAATTGTAGCTCAATCCCCAAGCTCTAAAACACCAGGCAATGTAGAACATAAAACACTCCTAAGACAAAAGCTACACATCAATGAACCAAGATAAAACAAATCCATGCTCATCAGGAAACAACATAAGCAAGACTTAGCCAAGGAACGACAGATCCAAAAAGCAACTAAATTCTAACATAAGGTAAACCCATTTTATCCATCCTAATCATACCTTTCAGTAAATTAGGTAAATTGGTAAAAGTGAAGTTAGTAGGACAATTCAAATTGCAACCCAAATTAGGAAGAAAATCAACACACGAATTACCTTCCCTATGCACATGAGTAATAGTAAAGTTAACAAAAATTAAGAGCTGATTAATCTCTCTAATAAAGTAAAAAAGATACAGGTTGCAAATACTATTTGTTTGCTTCATAAGAAAATGGATACTAAAAGCAACATCTACCTCACTCCAAATATTTATAATACCAAGCGAAATACATAATTTAAGACTATTAAAAATAGCAAAGACTTCAGCCATCACCACCGAACACTTCATCAACGGGGTGACAAAAGCCATAACCATGTTTCCTGGCTCATCCCTAATAATGCCACCACACCTAGAAGAGCTATTTTACACAATCCCATCAATATTTAATTTATAAATATTACAGGGAGGTTTGATCCACTAAACCAATTTAGGTTCATCCAAAGTATTTCTATAGTGCAAAGATATAATAAAATTTTGAGGAATAAAAAAGTAATTTTGATGCATTTGCTGAAAGATGTAAGAATATTGGAGTTACGATATCTTCAAGTGCTGAAAATGTTTCACATTTACAGTATGCTGATGATATCATTATCTTCTCTGAGGCTAATCTTAGAAGTGTGAAGAAGGTAAATAGAATTTTAAAGGATTATAGCAAATGGTTGGGACAGAAGATCAATTTCTAGTAGTCTTCAAAACTTTTTGGCAAATCGGTGAAGAGGAGGAGGAAGCAATCCATTTCAAGATTTTTGGGTTTTAAAGTTGTCAAAGAAATGATCTATCTAGGAGTTAAAATTGCATTAAGAAGATTGGTATTCTTAGATTTTCAAAGTTTGTTGGAGAAGGCTTACAGTAGATTTAATGTGTGGGAAAATCAGTTTATATCACTTGATGGAAAATTACTTCTTTTAAAATATGTTTTTCTTTCTCTTCCTACTTTTTATCTACTCATTCTCTAGTCCCTTTGGGAGTGTTGAATGATGTAGATAGATTGAGTAGGGACTTTTTATGGTAAAAGCAAGGTGGCAGCTTTGGTCTTTATTTTGCCTCTTGGGATCTTTTATGTAGACCCAAAAAATTTAGAGGTCTTGGACTTATTTTAGTAGCTCATAGAGTTGGTCCTCTAAGGGCCAAATTTGCTTGGAATTTTGTAACTAAGCCTTCTTCCCTCCTAAATAGATCATTAATTGCAAAATACGGTAAGGACATATGGAATTATCAGAAAAAGAGCCATGTTTCTCCGACTTGGAAGATTTTGTTACATGGAGCCAGCTTCTTGAAACATGTTATCAGATGGAAGGTCTTAAATGGCTCTAGCATCAAAATAGCTAAAGACGTTTGGATATTCAACAAAAGCATAGATAGATGGCCGACCTTTATTGTAAACCTGGAGCATGATACTGAACTACTTAGTGGCTTTATTCATGAAGGTGAATGGAATATATAAAAGCTAAAAGAGTTCTTTGGTCAACAGTTGGTAGATTTAATTCTCACTGTCCCTATTATTCCAAACTTGAAAGAAGACCAAATGGAGCTACAATTCAAATGTTCAGGTAAATCTATTTCTGCTCTAATTATGGAAAAAGATTGTGCCTTTTTGGAAGATGATAGTAATTGGAAATGGATGAAAAAACTTAAGCTACAACCTCGGGTGGAACTGTTCTGATGGAGACTGAATGTTAATGCAATTCCAACAAACGACTTTCTTTGTTATAGAAGCTTGCTTGATTTCAATGGGTGTTAGAGAGGATGCAATACTTCAAAAAATATAGCTCATATTGCATTTCAATGTGCTTTTCTTTTGAAAGTTTTAAATCAGCTAATCAGTTAGGGATTTAATGTTTCGATTAGCATCAATATGGAGGATTGTTACCAGAATTTGTATAATCTTTCTAATTCCATTATGTTCTTGGGGAATTTGTATTTCTTGGCAGTTTTCTTTACTTGGAAAAGCAGGAATACTTTCATTTATGGTGGAAAAAAGAATAGTACTACAATGTTGGCAGTCAATTCGGTTTGTTCTGAAATGTCTTCTTTTAAGCTTAATTTATATTTGGATCATTAGGGCACTAACCAGCTACCTAAGTTATCTAATTTTTGGTATCCTCCTCCTCCCGATGGGATAAAGCTTAATGTTGATGCTTCTTTATTAACTTCATATAAACCAGGTGTTGGAGGTGTCATTAGAGATCATAGAGGAAGATTTTTATGTGCCTTAGGTTCTACCTATTTGCATTGGGATAATTCACAATTGGAATTGCTTTCTATTTTATCATTGAAGAATTTTCTTCATGAATGGATGTATGAGGCCAAAGGCATTATCATAGAAGGAGATAATTTTAATGTGATCAAATATGTTCAAGACTTGGTGAAAAAAGGGCAAGCCCACGAAGTGTTCTTGAAAGAAGAAGATTTATCTTTTCTAAAAGATTTTAATCAGGTTTTATTTCATTTGGTTAGTAGAGATTATAATAAGTTAGCTGATTGTTGTGCTAACAATGCTCTTTCTTTTAATTTTTTTTGGGATGATATTACTTCTAATAATATTCCTCCTAACTTTATTTCTTGGTTAAAGGAGGAAAGTGATAGAGTAGCTATCACTTAGTTGGTTGTAATCTGCTTTTTATTAATAAAATTTTCTTAGTATCTTCTCAAAAAAAAAAGCAATTTTTAAAACCTTTGGAAGTCAAAAGGTTGGCAGATAAAAGAACTGCACAGTTTATCTTTAATGCTCCTATTAATATGGTGAGAGTCCATATTATAATTATTGATAATAGAATTATTTGTTGCAAGCCACAAAAACCACTAAATTATGGAAGGAATGACATTATTAATATGCCCTTTAGAGTTAATGAACCAAAAATCAAGCAAAGTGTTAATGCAAATATGAGCACTAAACTAGTTTAACTTGAAATTTTCATCAAAGTAAGACAAAGTTTTAACAGCAATTGGACTAGAAATAAATACATGATGCATATTTTCTTCATGAAAGCAACATTGACACTTGCAAGTTAAAATAAAACCTTTATTTCTCAAATTATCATCAGTAGGAATATAATTATGCATGATTCTCCAAACAAAAATAGAAATAGTCTTTGGAATACTCTTTTGCCAAATTATGGAGTAAATTTTCTTAAGACAAAGCTTCTCCCTAAACTCATGCCAAACATCTTTTAAGGTAAACATACCATTGTAAGATAAATCACATAATAATAAATCCTCATAATCAGTATTAATGACAAGATTCAAAATTCTAGCTATCAATTTTAGGAATGATGTCAACCAGCTTATTGTAATCCCAACTGTTATTAGTTATAAAGCATCTACTTTAGTAGTGGCCGTAGAGGAAGAATAAATAAAGGACTCAATGGACCTTCAAGCCATTGATCTTGCAAAAAAAAAAAAAAGGTTAGCTTTACCCGGACCCCATTTAACATGAGGTTAGCACTCCACTAGATATTACAAAGCCTTTTCCACACCCTAGAGTCACCATTATTATAACAGCATGTATTAGGATGCTTTCTAGCACAATGCTTCTTAGTCATGAACTTGGGCCATAAAGAAAGTTTGAAATGAAAATTAAACCATAGTTTATAAGAGAAAGCATAAGATAAATCCCACATATTCTTATAGCCCAAGGCCCCTTCTTCAAGCACACTACAACAGTTGTTCCAAAAGGACCAAATAATTTTTGAGTTCACATTGGAACCACACCAAAAGAACTTATTAATTAATTTCTCAATCCTATTACGAACAACACGGGTAGGTTGCAAAGTTTGAAAAATTACTTCATCAGATTTAGGATCAAATTTTTCTAAAGGAGTTTTACCATTATTATGAATAAACATCTTACATCTAAAAATATGAATATGTGAAATGTGAAAGATTAGGTGTTCTCCCCTTAAGAAGTTTATAGAATGTCTTATTCAATTTAGATTTAATGTTCACCCTATTCAGAATATAATAAGTTGTACTAACCGCTTCAGCCCAAAAATACTTTAGAAGTGAATATTCAGTCAACATGGCACTAGCAGCAATTATTAAAGTTCTGTTCTTTCTTTCAACAACCCCATTCTGCAAAGGGGTCATAGGTGCTGAAAAGTTATGATCAATTCCTTATTCTTTATAGAAATATTCAATTGTTTCATTTTTAAACTCTCCTCTATGATCACTTTGAATTGATAAAATTTCCTACCCTAGCTTTCTCTGAATCCAAGTATAAAAATTTCTAAATTCATTAAATAATTCACTCTTACGAGATAAGAATTTGATCTAAGTAAATCTTGAAAAATCATCAATGATTACAAACTCAAAAACTTTACCTCCTAGACTTAGAGTGCCAATCGGTCCAAAAAGATCCATATGATCCATATGAATGATTTCTAGAGGTTTGCTAGGTCTAAGATCTTTAATTGAATGAAAGGAGGACTTCACCTATTTTCCTAATTGACATGCATCACACAGGTGATCCTTAGTAAAGTCTTGTTTGGGTATTCCTCAAACCAACTCTTTCTAGGTAATCTTCATAAGTTTTTTTAAGCTTGTGTGACAAAGCCTTCTATGCCATAACCATGATTGATCAGTGATTATTTTGAGACAAAAAGCATTAGAAGATTTTACAAAATTTAAATTAAGCATGTACACATTGTTTACCCTATTTCCATGCAACATATCAATTCCATTTAGGCTTATAATGCAGCTTGTAGGTAAAAATTTATTGTTAAAGCCTTTATCACATAGTTGATTGATACTTGACAAGTTGTGTTTCAAGCCATAAACTAATAAAACATTCTCAATAAATAAAATTTCTTATTTTTAATCATACATATACCTGCCACTCTCCTAGTGGTATCATCTCTAAGTGTTGCCTTGCCTCCATTCCTGGCTTCCAGTATTATAAATTTATTTGCATCTCTAGTCATATGCTTCAAACATCCATTGTTCAGGTACTAAATGCTCTCACGAGGTCTTGTATGATAGCATTTCTCTTCTTGATCCGAAAGATCAATTTTGTCTTCCATTAAACACAAGCTTCTATTTTTGAGGTATCTGAAGCTGAGTTAGCTTAAAAAGCTCTTTATTACCTTTTCTTTCCCTTCCTAACATTGATTTTCTCCTCTATTTTTTCCTTGTTAGGATTAGCTTAGATATTTGAGCAGTTGGTCATAATTTGTTCAGGCTTCCTGCATTCATAATAGGTAATCTCATTTGAAATTTTAGTATTCTTATGAAACTTATCCTTATTCCACTACTGATGTCTCCATTGCTTTCTTCTTAGGAAACTTTTGAATTGCCTCATCATGAATGTAATATCTTCTTCATCCTTAGGTAGTGATTGATCACTTTATGAGTCATCTGCTTTCAATGTGATATTCTTCTCCGTCTACATGTCACCTGCATCAATTTGTCTTTGGGTCACCCCTTGCTCATAAGCATTCAGTGATCCAAGAAGATTGTCAATAGAATATACATTTAAGCCTTTTGACTCCATAATGGTGGTTATCTTTGCATCATAAGCAGTAGGTAAACAACATAAGATTTTATTTACTTTTTTTAAATTCATTAGTTCCCTACCTAAAGCATACAATGAGGTGACTATCTATTTAAAATGAGTATACATATCACTAATTAATTTATTTGGTTTCATGCAAAAAAGTTCATAGTTGTGTAATAAAATATTCAATCTAGATTATTTTACCTCATTAGTTCTTTCATATGTAATGCTAAGTCTATCCCAAATTTTTTTTTCCAATTTTACTTGTTAAAACATGCATGTAGTCTTTAGATTTAAGAGCACAGAAAAAGCTATTTAAATATTTTGTGTTTAACTGAGCTAAGTCTTTTTCCTCTAATGTCCAATTAGCAAATGGTGTTTCAATCTTCATGCCTTTAACAAGCCTAATGGGAGTAGTATAGGCATCCTGTAATAACATCCACATGTTATAGTCAAGTGATTGCAGAAAAGTAGATGACATGCAAGTTTTCCAAAAGTTGAATGAAATGTTATCAGATAGTGGTAGTCTAGTGATCAAATATCTTTCAGGAGTGCTATAGTTTCTAAAATTAGCCATAATAATTTTTCAAAAAGTAATTTAAAGTTTAATTTTTGAAATAGGCTCTGATACCACTTGAAAGATATTCTCCCAATACTAACCAAGAGGGGGGTGAATTAGTAATTTTAAAAATTTTCTTGGATTTTAGAAAACTAAATAAAGATATTCAACACATTGAGGGATTTTCATAAAAATATTTTTCAACCATAGAAATTAAAAATGCAGAAAAAAATGAATAGAAGACCCCAAATTTTATAGTGGTTTGGTCCAACTAGACCTACGTCCACTTCCTAGAAACACCTTCTCCAGGTATTGCACTACTCAGCAGTGTCTCTCCTTTTGCCCCTACAGCAAGGTAGAGAAGCCTTTACAAACTCTATTCCACCAACCCGGTGCGATAGAGAACCGACACCTTTTACACCATCCAAGTGATGGCAACATACCAACTCATCCTTTTTCACACTCCTGGTGAAGGGTAGAGAACCCAACATACTTTCTCACCCACCTGGTGGTGGCAGAGAACCAACGCATCCTATTTCACCCTCCTGGTTAAGGCAGAGAACCCGATCTCCTTTAAAAATCTCATTTCAAGAGGCTTCAAGAAAGTAAGAAAGAACTTTGAAGAACAAGCAAGAGATCCTCACCGTTGGGCAACCTTGTGAACCCCTCAGAAATCCTCTCATAAGATCTCTCACTCTCCAATTCCAAAACACTCTCCAAGTCCACTCTCAAAGGAATCTTCACAGTTAGATCTTTGAGTGTCTGTTTTTAGGACTGTTATATAGAAAGGATAAAAAAAATTGTCCAGAAAATTAAAAATTTCAAGTTAAATGGATATGGATTATATAGTATGATTATACTTTGTACGTACGAACAGTTCAAAAATTGATGTACGATTCTGTATGAACCTGATTTCAAACTCTGTTGATCATCTGTACGAACTCATATCATATAGTATGAACACTACAAAATGGAACACATTTGCCTATCCGATCATGTATGAACCTAATTTCATACTCTGTAAATCGTCCATATGAATTGATATCATACTATATGAATAGTTCAAAAATGAACGTATTTGTCCAGTACGATCATGTATGAACCTGATTTTGTACTCTATCAGTCGTCTGTATGAACTGTCATTGTATAGTATGAATAGTTATAACAAATCATGTTTCTCTTGGCATGAAAGTGGATGACCTCATTTCATACTCTATGAATCATCCATATGAAACCATATCATACTGTACAAAATAATTAGTATAGTACGAACACTAAAAAGAATTTTTTAAACATGATTTGAATAACTTCATTTTGGGAGGAACTACCATGATAAATCATCGAGTATAATTTAAAATTATACAGTAAGATTAGTTTTAAAATCAAAGTTTTGACTCACTCCCCTAGTGTGTGTGTGTGTACTTGCCCAATTACAATCACATACTCTCAGACTAAAGAAAAATAGAAAAATTATAGACTTCTTTACAAGAAACCCTAATCTAATCTGTCTTGAAGTCTTCAACAGTCTTGACTATGATTTTTTTGAGAAGCTAGTATACACAAATAACACAACTAAAATATATCCAATATATGTTAGGAGAAATAGTAATCAACATAATAATATTTTGGTATCATCAAAAACTCACATGATATAAAAAGATAGTTAGGAAAACTAAGTTGCAACAAATAATTATGTTTCCAATGACACACAACCTTAGGGATTTAAATCCCATTCCCAACTGGATTGTACTAGTGTGAATCAGCTCTTCAATATAAAGGTTTTGGTCAGTAGAGAAAAGTAACTTTCTGGCTATTTCAGAGGGTTGATTTATCTAAGATTTGAAAAGAGAAGATTTGAATTAGAATCTTAGATTTAAAATTTGAAAAGAAGTTTATATTTTATCAAGTATATCAAATTATTAGAACTATAATCTGATATGCAATGATAAGATATAGAAATTAACTTTGATTTGAAGAAACTTTAAATTTTTGTTGTATATGTTTGACTATAAGAGAATATTATAAAAATTATATAGCAACAACAATCTGGTTTTGATTTGAATATTTTTGAAAAGAAGTTTGAACTTTGAAAGTTGAAACATTTTACTTTGATTTGAAACACAACACATTGAATTTGCATTCAACATGATGGTTTACAAGTTGAAAAGAAAAATCAGGAAATTTTGACTCGACTCTCTTTCCCCACTGATTAATTCAGGGGTAAATTTTAAAGCCTAGGGTTTAAATTTAAAATTGAATTGTATGTATTAACCCATGACAATGATAATTGAAATTAATTTGAAAAGATTTTGATGGAACTTTGAATGTTTGAAGATTTAGAATTGGATCTTCCCTGAATTTCAAAACTCAACATATTGAATATGGACTCAACATGAAGGTTTACAAATTTAGGGGAAATCAAGGGGTTTAAGTTTGACTCTTTTACCTTGCAGATTGACTCGGGGGTAAAAAAGTCAGAGTCTCGATATGAGAAAATTTTAAATTGGAAGTTAATTTTGGAAAATATTGAATTTGCATTGTCTATTTTAAACTGCAAGAAAGTGATGTAGGAAAACATATGATAATGATGATTAAAATTGAATAATATTGGAAGGAGATTTTAAAATGTGAAAATCCTATAGCATTTACCCTTATTTTTGAAACTCAATATGTTCAACATGTACTCAACATAAAGGTTTACAACTTTTGATGAGCTTTCTAAAAAATTGACTCGACTCTCTCATCCTAATGAATAGTTTGGGAGTGAAATATCAAAGATAAACTTTGCCATAGGGAGCTAATATTTTGAATCAAATTTTGAAAAGGATATCTATATTCTATCACATATACTAAACTATAAGACTTATAGTCTTATATGTAATGATAAAATATAGAAATTAATTAGGATTTAAAAAAGATCTAATTTTATTAGAGGATTAAAACTTTGATTTTGAAATTGAAGGACCTTCTATAAGTTATGAAACTTTAGCATGCTTGTGATATATTTGAGCATGCAAGTTTTTAACATTTATAGGAAGATCTTAACAGATTTGGCTTGACTCTTTTGCTCTACCAGTCAAATTGGAGGTAAAATGTCAAAGCCCAACTTGGAAGGAGGTTTCCTCGCTCACCTCTCTTTTGATATGTCTTAATTGATGTTGGACACACTCACCCAAAAAAGAAATGGGTAGGGGGACCAACAGAAGGAAAGGTAGTAGAAACTATCGATGTAATAAAATTTGTACTGCTATTAAAGATGGAGAGAGAGATAATCCCTACTGGAGTCACCATTTTTTTATTTGTGGGATTAAAATGTTATTATTTTGAAAAGGTTAATTATCTTTGGGTGATTTAATTTCTTAGATTTTAATTTTGAAATTGAATGCATCAATATGAATGATACATCATCTTAGGAGGCAAGTATACCATCCTCAAATGGGTTCAATTTACATGATTAAAATTTTATTTTGATTATCGTAGTCAAATTCAAGCAAGAATTACATAAGACCCCGGAGGATCAAAATAATTATTCACTTGGGTATTTAATATGATAATTTGGATAAACTATCATTAGTTTCATAATCAAAGCTACAACAATAATTGATATTTCTTCATGAGGGAAGAAAATATCAATCATCATTGATCATTTGAAAATGAAGATAATGATCATTGATTTTGACTTAAATTTTTCTAAAGTTAATTATTTGAGATTTTGAATAGTTGATTTTTGGAAAATCTGGATTTCTAAATCTCCTACGAGCACAAGCCCTCGTAGTTAATTACATCAAAAGAAATCGAGGTTTCTTATGAATACTCTAGATTAAAATAGTGGTAAAAAATTTTTATTTAAGAACTTAAAGCTTGATATCAAAGGAGGTGAGGTTAGAAATTCAAACGGGATTCGATCAAAAGTGATCACTTATTTCTAGAATCAAAGGAGAAATGGTAGGAGATCTTTGAGATTATAAAATACTTCAGAAACGTCTCAACCTATCCTAAGTGTTGGGCTTAAATTTGATTGAAAAATATTTAAGTTTAAATGATTAATTTAATTAGAAAATTAGGATTCAATTTCTGAAGGTTAAGGTCTTATAGCCTGAGCCTGCCTCATAACTTAAATTTAATTTGGGTACTGAAAACTAATAACCCAAACCTAGCTAATGTAATGTAGGATCTGGATTTATCTCAGACTGGATTGGGGAGCCAGCTAACCACCTAAATGTTTCCAAACCATAAATTTATTCTTTTATATGAGAGTGGTAGGGACATTACTTATGATAAGTTTTTTAGAATAAGGCTTACATCTAGAGCAGTCCTTAATTGTCCCTTTGACTTATGTTGGATAGAATGAAACATAAAGTAAATGCAATTAAATTTTTGACTCATTTTAATTTATTTCTAATGCAGTGCATGCTAGTTGACTCAATGAATGTTTAAATAAAATAAGAGGAAATTTTAAAAAGGCTTAAAAGTAGGTTTTTTCCTAAAGATTGCACAGATTCTCCATGATAGATCTGCACCCTCATAGGCCAGGTGGTCTGCCAAAACTAGCAGGCGGGGAGGTACCTAACAAAGGAAAGAAGGTGTAACAAAATGTAATGTGAACTCCCTGTGGTCCTAGCTTACTTCTTAAAAGTGTTAGAGTTTTTATGTTATCTTAAAAATTTTAATTTAATTAAAGTAGAAAAAGTTTTAACGATCCCTCATGAGTTTCCAATCAGGTTCTAAGAAAAATCAAAGATGACATGTAAAATCACCAAAAAACTACCAAAAGTATGCAATCCAATATCACAATAAATATATTAATCATTAATCAAATCAATTAAATTAATATTCAAATTGAAAGTTGATGTGGCAAGTGCCACTTAATATTATAACCCTAGGTCTATAAAAAGTAAAGTGGTGGGGTACCACTTACAACATCCCGGATTCTACTCCTATGACTTGAGTGAATTTGAGAATGGGATTCTTCTATATCTTCAATTCTTTGTCATTTTGTGGAGCTCCTTGGATTGTCGGGTCCGGATATCCAAGTGAAATGAAACTCCTCCCTGAAGGGATGTTTGCTTTCCTCCTTGGATACTCAAAGTATCCTAATCTAAATCATTAAATGAAGAGGGACTGTTCCCTAAGGGATGTCACTCTTCTCTTTGAATTTTAGATTGGATTTATGTCCCATCTCAAATTCTACTTGACTCAATTATAACTCAAATACATTAAATTATATTAAATGAAAATTAAAATCTCGACATGGATCACCTATAGGGTTATCCTAAGTAATTATATTTAAATCAACCCAAGAAGTTAATATAATAAAATTTAAAATTTTTAAACTAGCCATACTTGTTCATGCTCTTTTAATTTTAAAAGGGAGACTTAGCGTACGAGCAATACCTATAAAAATTTAATATTTATGATTTTCCCCATTTTATTTTAAATGTCCTATATGAGCATGGCTACTGCATAAGATTGAATTAGCATAAATCATCCCTAACCTAGGGGTAAATCTAATGCTTATCAATCACATCACAAAGTGTAAAAATAAAATAAATAATCACATTAATAGCTAGCATGCAGTGAAAATTTGAAATTCTGAGCACATAACAGAAAAGTAAATACTGACCTAGCCTAGATCTAGAAGTGGGGCCCTAGCAAACCTTCTAAAGTGTGTGAGGTAGGTTGTATGGTTTAGATATGTCCTATATCAGGTAATTAGTTAAAATTATCTAATGTTTGGGTTTATTGAAGGTTGAAGGGTAACTTTGGTTAGAGTTTAAATATTAATTTGTTAAGGTTTATTTTTAAAATGTATTTTTAAGGTTAATTAATTAAATAGATTTAATTAGTTAGAAATTAAAGGACCATTAGAATTTAATTAACAAGATTAATTACAAATTTTAAGGATTAGATTAATTTAAATTCTCCATCGATCGGTTCATGATGTTGTGCCACCTGGCTCGAGGAGCCAAGCCTCCTTAAGACACTTAGCCCCATAACTCAGAGTAGTCCATACTAAAAACTTGATTATTCTTGTTAAATTAAGAATTTTAATTTGGTTAAATTATT
Organism: Dendrobium chrysotoxum; assembly: GCA_019925795.1. Classification (NCBI taxonomy): domain Eukaryota; kingdom Viridiplantae; phylum Streptophyta; class Magnoliopsida; order Asparagales; family Orchidaceae; genus Dendrobium; species Dendrobium chrysotoxum. The sequence continues at coordinate 37,083,351 of CM034297.1, forward strand.
AATAATTAATCAATTTTAAGGTTTTACACTCTATTGAATTCATTCGTGGCATTGTGCCACTAGGCTTAAGGAACCAGGCCTCCTTAGGATACTTAGCCCTGCAGCCCGGAGTAGTCCATTCTAAAAACTTTATCTTTGGAGTGGTTGTTATGTATTAAAAAGTTGGTTAATTTTTTTTACGAATCAAATTTATAATTTTTGGAATTTTGATTGATTATTGATTTTTTGGAATATTTTGGGTTATTTTAATCATTAAATTAAGGGGTTAAAATTTTGACTTTTAGATTAAGGTTGATTTTTGAAAAGTTAGTATTTTTATTAAATATTAGACCTTAGGATGAACAATTAGACTATACGTTTGCTAGATTTGGATTTTTCAACAATTAGTTATGAATTTTTGAAGTTTTGTTAAAATTTTAACCTAAAGTTGACTTAAATTTGACTTTTTGATTAAAGTTGAATTCTGGAATTTTAATATTTTTTTCAAATACTATACCTCAACATGAGTAATTAGGCTTTGAGTTTACTGGAATTAGATTTTTCTATATTTAATTACAAATTTTTTATGTTCAAGTTGAAATTTGAATTAAAGTTGACGAAAAAGTTAACTTTTTGATTTTAAGTGGTTTTTGATAATTTAAAATTTTTAATAAATATTAGACCTTACATGGAGTATAATGCCTTTGAGTTTACTCAATTTGGAGTTTTCTATATTAAGTTACAAAATTTTGAAGTTTTGACCTAATTTTGAACTATGGTTGACCAAAAAACAAACTTTTTAACTTTGACCTATTTATGTTGGGTTGTTATTTTTAGAAAATACTAGACCTCAAATAGAGTTGAATGACACTAAGTTTAGTTAATTTAGATTTTTTTAGAATTAGTTATGATTTTTCAAAGTTTGGTTAATTAATTGATTTTTTTAATTATTTAATTAAGAAGATTTTGATTGTTTTAATCTGAACTCATCCTAAACTGCATGAAATCACTCCTAAAGGTCAAAAAGTGCTTTCGGATGTTTAGAATTTATTTGGAATTTTTAATCATTTTTAATTTTTTTATTTAATAAATTATTAATTTTCACTAAAACTTAAATTAAAGGTAAATTAAAAGTCCAATGATGGTACTTTTATTTTTCCTAAACAGAGGACCAATATCTGGTCAATTTGATATATTATTTATAATATTTTAGATTAATTTGATTTATTACAATTTTTTAAAGTTTTTGAGTTATTAAAAGGGATGAATTCTGACTTCTTTAATTTTTTGACATAATGACCTCCAAATCCAATGAAATTTGGACCTAAGGTGTAGAATGTCACTAAGTTTAATGTTTAGAAGTTTCACCACTATTAGGTGTGTGTATAATTTCTTAAAATTTTTCTAAGTTAGCTAGACCTTGTTCTTAATTTTTTTTCCTAGGTGTCACTAATGTTTAATTTGGTCTAAAATTTTAGTCACTTAACCTTGGGACATATGCAAGCACATCATAACAATCATATAACCTAATTCTACAAATTTGGAGAGTTATGAATTTTCAAATTTTGGTTTCAAAATGGACCCATTACATTGTAAATTCATCCCACAGCATTCCTTTGAGCATATGGACCTAGGAAAAATGCAGGAGATACCTAAGATATTCAAAATATTTCACTAAAATTTGAGTTCAATTTGATCACTGGAATATGAGAAAATTGAAAATTTTAGATTTTGATCAAACCCAAATAACTCATAATCCAGTCATTAAAACACTTCAATTTTAATTTTAATAAATAGTAGGGCTCAAGACCATTCCAATGAGGCCAAAAATATTAAATTTGGAAAAAAAAAATTTGCTATGAGTTCTAGAAGTTTCAAGCATTACATTGAATTATTTTATTCATTTTTTAAAAAGGTGGGGCCATTTTTCCTAAAGCTAATATGTGTCAGCACTTGTGGCGACCTAAAATCGCGTACATGATTATGACTTATCCATGTCAGCACCTGATTCGGCCGTCAGATCGAGTTCAGGACACGTGGAAGGTCACCATTGTGCCGCGTAGCTGTGCATGATTTTGAAATGGCGCAGGTTTAAACTTGACTGAATTGAATCACGCGTTCAATGGATCATGGGCCGTTCGATCAGGATAAGAAGAGGATCGAATGGCTGAGATTGATCCTGGCTATTGTAGCTTAAAATGAACTAAAATATTCAAATACAGGTAACTTTTAGAATACTCAACCAAACTAAATGAAATTTGAAACAAAGACTCATGGTATTCTAATCTTCCAACACGTGAAGTTTGAAGACTTCATGTTTGTAGATTTTCAGTAGTTTCAAATTAAAATTTAAGAGAAAAGTTAAGATATCTTACAATCATGTGGATGAATTTTTTATGTTCTTGGGCTTGTTGGAAAGGTAGTTGAATTCTCTACAACTTCCTTCAAGGGTCTAAGAGCTTTTGATGGCTAGATTAGATTTTGAAATAACAACTATCCTTTCTCTCTCTTTTTCTCTCTCTCTGTTTTAAATTTTTTTTCTTAACTTTGCAATAACCATTTGAATGTCTGGGAGGGCTTTATTTATAGATGGAGAAGCTGAATTATCCCTGGAAGGGGTTGGGGGCTATTGGAATTACAAAGTTTGTATAATATGAGGTAATGCTAAAACTTTGAGTAAGGAATGTGATTATCCATTCTTGTTCATGATTACTATCCTAATCAAGATAGAGAGGAGCCTAGGGTGCTGCCTTGTGTTCATTTAGCAACCTTAATGCATGGGGATGTGGATGTATTAGGAAACTTTTGGCTTACAAAGGTGGCATGCATAGCCAACTAAGCATGTAAGTTAGTCAAGCTAGTTGAGTTGACTTGGTGACTTGGTCAAAATAGCTAGGGTTTAATCTAAAATAAATTTAAAAATGTTTGAACCATGATTGGGACATCCTTTAAAATGAATTTGAGAATTTGGTTGGTTTGATTTGGTCAAATGGGTTGATTTGACCTATTTAACCCTGAAGGGGTTATTGGGTCAACTTAGGTTGGCTTAGTGAACTAGATTAACCCAAAAGTTTGGAATGGGCTTAATAGATTTAAAATTATGTTTTGAGTTTGTTGGAAGGTCCCAAGGTATAGGAAGGTCATTTAGGTTAAAATGACCTATTTGACCCTCTAAAGGGCATTTGGGTCAACACTGGTTGATTTGGTCAACCAGGTAGACCTAGGGACTAGGATTGGGTCCAACAAGTTTGTTTTAATATTTGGAGTTGAATGGAAGTGGTTTCATCCAAAGATAGGGTCATTTGGTTTGCAATGATTATCTACACACGTAAGGGGTATTTTGGTCATTTGAGTTGACCTAGTCAACTCGGTTTGACCAAGGTCTGGATATGAGTCTTATGCACTCCTAATGATGATTAGGAGACATTGGAAAATTTTCCAAGGTTTAATTTGAAAAGGTTATCTTAATGTTTAGAGAAAACTTCAAAATTACCCTTCAGGGGCATTTTGGTCATTTTGACCCCTGGTCAACTGAGGATCAAAACGAGTCCACCAAAATGTAGTTTAATGTTCAATATATGAAATTCAAGGGTTTGGATGTGACTAAATGTTACAAATCTGGTTTTGATGATGACAAACATGTTTCTAGTGCGTTTTGCTTGGCTAATCTATTTCAGGCACAAAAGACCGCGAGCCACTCAAGCCAACTCAAGATCGGGTCCAAGTGTGTCAAATGTATGAATTTTCTTTTTATTGAGTCAATTGTAATGTAACTGATTCCCTAGCTAAGTAACCTTGCACACACACACTCAGGGAGAGAGATTGAGTGAATTAGAGTTTCTGTTAAAAATTCGTTCAGATCGTCCTGGACGATATCCACATCGTCCTGGACGATCCAGTTAAAACAAAAACCCTAATTAGGGCGACTAAGTTAAGAGGGTCTGATTGAGCCGATCGTCCTGGATGATCTCCGAATCGTACGGGACGATATGCCCAAATCAGAAATTCTCAGCCGCCAGATCAAGTTAGGCAAGTTCTTATTTCTAGATACTTGGTCTGATCGTCCCGGACGATCCAGTACAATCATGCCTAATTTAATCTGGTAATTAAGGAAAGCAATTAATTTTTGGTTGATACGATCATATCGTCCTGGACGATCGCAGGATTGTCCCGGACGATCTTGATCGTCTAGTGCATTTAAGCTGTACGTCCAGAACTATGTACAGGATGATTTGGGGCCTTTTTGAACTAATCGTACCGGACGATGACCCTATCGTCCGGGACGATCAAGTCATTTTTTGGTCGTCCAGCACAGATTTCTCTGGACGACCCGAACTGTCTTCTGGATGATTTCCCTCAATTTGAACTAATCGTCCCGGACGATCGCAGGATCGTACGGGACGATATGAACAACTTTTTCTACTGATCGTTCAGAAGAGCCAGATCGTCTAGGCTGAAACAGCTGAATTTGAACTGATCGTACAGGACGATCTACCGATCATCCTGGACGATCTTGGCCGACCAGTTGAGATTTAGGGCAAATTTTAAGCCCTCCTTTAAAAGAATTTTTTCCAAATTTTGGAAAAATCTTTTGCTGTCTTCCTTCCCTGAGAAACCCTAGAGAGAGAGAGAGTTGGGAGAGAGAGAGAAGATCTTGTGAGGGGGAGTTAGTGAGGGATTCACTAAGGTTGCTCCGAGCACGGATCAGAGTCGTCTTCTCCGCTCGTCGTCTTTCGTCTAGTCAATGTTCGTCGTGGGAGGATCGTTCGCAAGAAGATCTGGGGTTCTCTGCCCGCTTCAGGTGGAAGCGAAAGGAGTTCGTAGGTTCTCTGCCTGCTTCAGGAGGAAGCGAAAGGAGTTCGAAGGTTCTCTGCCTGTTTCAGGAGGAAGCGAAAGGAGGTCGGGTTCTCTGCCTCACCGTGTGGTGAAAAGGAGATTTTTGTACAGGCTTCTCCGCCTTGTTGTGGGAGCAAAAGGAGAGACACTTCTGTTTAGTGCAATACCCGGAGGGGATGCTCCGGGGAGTGGACGTAGGTCAAGTTGACCGAACCACTATAAAATCTGGTTTGCTTTTCTGATTCAATTCTGCACTTTAATTTTTCCTGATATTAACTACTTGGGTGAATATCTGTGGTTGATCTTTTTATCGTTGTTTTAATTCATTTCCGCTGCACGTTATAAAAAGATTTTCATAGTTATCGTGAAATTTTTAAATAACCAATTCACCCCCCCTCTTGGTTAGCCTCGGGACTAGTTCACTAGGGCTTAACATCCCTATCGAACTTTCAAGTGGTATCAGAGCGGGATTCAAAATTTAAGTTTAAAATCTTTTGAATTTGATCCAATGGCTAACTGTAACAATCATAATACTGCTGAAGGTTATTCTATTACCAGACCACCGTTGTTTGACAATATTCCTTTTAATTTTTGGAAAACACGCATGTCTACTTTTCTGCAATCTATTGATTATCGCATATGGATGTTAGTTAAGGACGGATACGAACCACCTTTTCGAATGATTAACAATGTGAAAACTAAATTGTCGTTTGCTGATTGGACATTTGATGATCGTGATTTAGCACAGTTGAATGCAAAATGTTTGAACTGTTTCTTTTGTGCTTTGAAATCTGAAGACTATATGCGTGTTTCTACTTATACAACGGGAAAGGAAATCTGGGATAGGTTATGTATAACATACGAAGGTACAACTGAAGTCAAACAATCTAGGTTAAACATCTTGTTACATGATTACGAACTTTTTCGCATGAAACCTAGTGAGACAATTTCAGAAATATACACAAGGTTCACTCAGATTGTTACCTCTTTGCATGCTTTAGGTAGAGAAATTATCAACTACGAAAGAGTGAACAAGATTCTTAGATGTTTGCCTGCTTCTTATGATGCTAAGATTACTACTATTACTGAATCCAAAGATTTAAATACTTACTCTATTGACAGCTTACTTGGATCACTCATTGCTTACGAGCAAGGGGTGAACCAAAGGCAACTTGATGCAGGTGAACGCAAGAAAGAGAAGACCGTGGCACTAAAGGCCAAAGTTTCAGATGCTAGCTCTTTCAGGTCTGATAGCGATGATGTTGCCTTAATCACAAGGCAATTCAAAACCTTTCTAAGGAAGAAACATAAGAACTATCAGAAGTGGAACAAGGGTAAGTCCAATAAAAACTTTAAGAGTTCATCTGAATCTGTTTGTTTTGAATGCAGGAAGCCTGGACACATTAAGGCTGATTGTCCAACACTTAAAGCTCACCCAAGCAAGGAGAAGAGTGAGGAGAAACCAAAGTTCAGGAAGGACAAGAAGTGGATTCAGAAGGCGTTCTGGGCAGACTCTGCATCCGACTCTTCTGAGACTGAAGCTGAAGAGGAGGAAACAAACTTGTGTCTGATGGCGGATGATCACCCTGGTCAGTCGGACCAGGAAGAGGTATGTGAGCTTACTTACGATCAGTTATTTGAAGTTTCTGAAAAGATTCATACATCGTATATGAAGCTTAAAAAAACCCATGCTAGTTTGAAATTAGATTATTTGACTTTATAAAAAGAACATGATTCTGTAGTTAAAGATTATTCCACACTTGATTCCAATCACATGTCTCTGCTTGATGAGTTTGATGAATTGAACAAAAAATATTCTGATTTAGTTTCTGAGCATGATTCTTTGAAAACCACGCATGTTGATTTAGAAAAAGCTTTTAAAGAGTTAGATACAATGGCATGTGAAGTAGAAAGTAACAATGGCGCTTTAAAATTTGAAATTGCAAGTTTAAAGAAAGAGAATGAGTTTTTGGAAGTAAAAATCAGTGCTTTTGAAAAGAACAAAACACCGCCTACCTTTGAAAAGTTTTATGCACCGCCACCTTTTAAAAATTCTGTTGCAAGTTCATCAAAGCATGTTTCATACACTTCTAGGAAGAGGCACTATCACTCACGACGTTTAGTTAATCCTTTTCCTGGTGTTAAATGTTTTTCATGTGGCATGTTAGGACACATATCACACACTTGTACTGTTCACCGTAGTACACATTGGGTGTGGAGACCCAAACTGCCTGTTTCACAGCACAGCACGCATGCATCGCATTCTTCTTTTCATAAGAAGGAACCCAAACCTGTTTGGGTTCCTAAGACTGATGTTTGATACTTTTGTAGGTGTGCTCTCACACAAGACCTCGTGAGAGCATGTGGTACCTGGACAGCGGATGTTCTAGACATATGACTGGAGATGCAAATCAGTTCATTTCGCTGAAGGCCAGAGCTGGAGGCAAGGTTACACTTGGAGATAACACCACCAGGAAGGTGGTAGGCACAGGTATAACTGGTGATTCAAAGAACTTTATGATTGATAATGTTTTGCTTATAGATGGACTGAAACACAACCTGCTGAGCATTAGTCAACTCTGTGACAAGGGATACAGCATCAAATTCCTGCCCACTGGCTGCATTTTAAGCTTAAATGATGAAGTTGTTTTGCAGGGGCAAAGGATCAACAACGTCTACAAGCTGGATGTAAGTAGCATTAAATCTGATAATTCAATTTGCTTAAAAACTGTAGCTGATGAGTCTTGGTTATGGCATAGGAGATTGTGTCATGCCAGTATGAAAACCCTTAGGAGAGTCACCCAAAAGGACTTAGTTAGAGGTGTGCCCAAGCTTAAGTTCACTAAGGATCACCTGTGTGATGCCTGTCAGTTGGGGAAGCAAGTCCAGTCCTCTTTTCACTCAGTTAAGGATATTAGCACCTCTAGACCTTTAGAAGTTCTTCACATGGACCTCTTTGGACCCATTAGCACTGCCAGCTTAGGGGGGAGAGTCTATGGTTTTTTGATTGTTTATGATTATTCAAGGTTTACTTGGGTTAAGTTTTTTTAACACAAATCTGAGTCATTTGATGAGTTTAGATCTTTCTCTACTTGGATTCAGAAGAAGTTAGGATGTGAGATTATTATCATCCATAGTGATCACGGAGGGGAGTTTGAAAATGAAAGATTTGGAAGTTTTTGTGAGGATCATGGGATTAGTCACAATTTTTCAGCTCCTAGGACCCCTCAGCAGAACGGGGTAGCTGAAAGGAAGAACAGGACCTTAGTGGAAGCCGCTAGAGCCATGCTTGCCGAGTATTCACTTCCAAAATACTTTTGGGCTGAAGCGGTGAATACTGCCTGTTATGTACTGAATAGGGTGAATGTGAGAGTCAAACTGAGCAAGACACCTTATGAGATCATTAAGGGTAGAACTCCAAATCTGTCCCACCTCTATGTCTTTGGCTGTAAGGTTTTCATTCTGAACAACGGGAAGTCACCCTTAGGAAAATTTGACCCCAAATCTGATAAAGGAGTGTTCTTAGGATATTCAAGTGTGGGGAAATCCTTTAGGGTGTTCAATAGGAGGACTTTGGTGGTGGAAGAAACAACCCATGTAGTGTTTGATGAATCTGAACCTAAGGAGTCTAGATCTGAAGTAGAAGATGAAGAGATTATTGAGGTTACCCAAGGAGTTGGAAATACAAATTTGAAGGAAAGGGTAGAACCTCAAACAGAGTTGCCTAGAGATTGGAGATATTCTTCGAGTCATCCTAAAGAACTGATCTTAGGAGACCCTTCTGAAGGTGTTAGGACTAGGCATGGACTTAGGAAGGAAGTAAACAATTCTGCCTTTATCTTAATGACTGAACCCACCAACATCAATCAAGCCCTGTCGGATGAATTTTAGATTTTAGCTATGCAGGAAGAATTGAATCAATTTGTAAGGAATGATGTTTGGGAGTTAGTAGAAAGACCTAAAAATCAAAGTATTGTGGGAACCAAGTGGGTCTTTAAGAATAAGATGAATGATTCTGGTGTGGTGGTGAGAAATAAGGCAAGATTGGTGGCTAAGGGGTATAATCAGATAGAAGGGATTGATTTTAAGGAGACTTTTGCCCCTGTAGCTAGATTGGAAGCCATTAGAGTGCTATTAGCCTTTGCCTGTTATAAGGGATTTAAGCTGTTTCAAATGGATGTTAAGAGTGCCTTTTTAAATGGGGTAATTAAAGAAGATGTTTTCGTAGAACAACCCCCAGGTTTTGAGAGTTCCCAATATCCAAATCATGTCTATAAATTAAAAAAGGCCTTATATGGATTGAAACAGGCACCCAGAGCTTGGTATGAGAGGCTTAGCACATTCCTGTTAGAAAGAGAGTTTGTTAAGGGGAGCGTAGACACCACCTTTTTTCTGAGGAGATTAGGAGATGACTTACTCATTGTCCAAATCTATGTTGATGATATAATTTTTGGATCTTTTGATAAATACTTAGGTGAAGAGTTTTCTAAAACAATGAGTAAAGAGTTTGAGATGAGTATGATGGGAGAATTGTCCTACTTTTTGGGGTTTAGCATAAGGCAAACGGATGATGGAACCTTTCTCAATCAATCAAAATACACTAAGGACATTTTGAAGAAATATGAAATGGACAAAGCCAAGCCAATCAATACTCCCATGCCCTCCTCAGTTCAGTTAGATAAGGATTCAAATGGAAAATCTGTTGATCAGAAGAAGTATAGAGGGATAATAGGTTCACTGCTTTACCTGACTGCTAGCCGACCTGATATCATATTTAGTGTCTGTCTTTGTGCTAGGTTTCAGGCTGATCATAAAGAGTCCCACCTGACTGCTGTTAAGAGAATTTTTAGATATCTTTTAGGAACCCCAAACCTAGGAATTTGGTACCCTAGGCACAGCACCTCTTTTGAGATCATTGGATATTCTGATTCTGACTTTGCGGGGTGTAGGGTGGATAGGAAGAGTACTTCTGGGACTTGTCAATTTATAGGACAGTCGTTAGTCTCCTGGTCCAGTAGAAAATAGAACTCAGTTGCACTTTCCACTGCTGAAGCTGAGTACATTACCTTAGGGAGTTGTGTGGCCCAAGTTCTTTGGTTGAAGCAGCAAGTCTTGGATTTAGGAGTACCTGTTGGCACAATTTCTGTTCTGTGTGATAATACTAGTGCCATCTGTATCTCTAAAAATCCAATCCAACATTCTAGGACCAAACACATTGACATTAGGCATCACTTCATTAGGGACCATGTTACAAAAGGGGACATTGAGCTACACCACGTAGCAATTGAAAATTAGCTGGCTGACATATTCACTAAACCACTGGCCTTTGACTCATTCAGCATTTTGAGAACCAGATTAGGAGTGATTAATATAAATGCTTGATTCTGATGACTGCTGATTTATGATTGTTATGATTGGTATTCTGATTTCTGTTAGTTAGTTTTTTGTATTCTGTTTTCTGATTTCTGTTAGTTAGTTTTTGTATTCTGATTTCTGATTTCTGTTAGTTAATTTTGGTTTGATTATTTGCTTTCAGTTGATTTTGTTTCTTCTGCTGATTTCTGTGTTACCCTTTTTGTTAGTTTGATTTGAGTATTTACTTTGCTATGATTTTCTACCTGTTTTTATTTATTTACGGGTTCATATCTTGCACTTACTGTTTTATGCTTTTCAAGATCTGATCACCGCTCACTACTTCTGGTGATCTGAATTTTTGACTGGGAGTTTTTACCTTGTTTTGGTTTGGAAGTTGATAAGCAGTGATTGACTTCGCTGAATCTGTTAAAGGGAAGAAACATTGATAATTGTTTCTCTTCCTCTAACTCCTTTACTGGTGTGTAGTTTCTTTTGAATAAAAATCCTTTTCAAAATTAAAATGTTAGTTTTTGAAATAGAGATTATTTTATCTTCCTACAGTAATCTGCCTCATATCAATAGTGTTTTTCAAAGTCTTGAGTCATTAGTTTGATTTTATAAACCAAGTGATTGTATTTATCATATGTTGTATGGATTTTATTTTGTGAATCCTTCTTCCTTACTGCGGAGAGTCATCTCCTATGTCTGGAAGATAATCTCACAGCTGAGACTCTTTAATGATTATGAAAATGAGAAAGCTTATAAAAGATGCGCAGTGCGCCAGATAATTTGAAAAAGAGGCATAAAATGAGCCCAAAACTGAAAAGATGCGAAATTGTCAAATTGAATACACAAAGTGTATCAAAAATCAAAAGATGCGTAAAGCGCCAACCAATTTTAAAAAGAGGCACAAAATGAGCCCAAAACAAGCTTTCTTTCCTTTCAGATTGTTAAATGTCTTAGAGGAATCTGTGCGCCACTTAATATTTTCAAAAGCTTGAGTTTTGAAAATCATGATTTCTGATTTTTTACTTTGTAACACTATTATATCAGATATTTTTCTGGAACGAGGCTTGAAAGGATCTCTTTTCAAATCTAATGTCTTTTCTTTTGAGTCGGTTTTTTTTGTGTTGAAAGAGGTTTGTATCGATATGGTGCCCGGGGTTAGTTTTACGAAAGTTGATTATTTCCAACCTTTTCTGGATTTCAGCGCTGTCAATCGTCCTGTCATTTTTTTTTATCTAAAATCAAGGAAAAATTCTGATTTTCCTGTTTTATAGTTGTTCTATTTATGTTTTATTTTATATTTTATCTCCGTGTTATGTTTTTCGCTCCTCCTTTTTGTGATGTCAAAAGGGGGAGTCAGTTGTAGTCGTATATGTTTCTATTTTCTGAGTCATGCTTCCTGTACTGTTTTAGCTGTTAAATGAAAATTTAAAAAATATTTGTTTGTTTGATCTCCTAGTTTACTTTTATTTTCAGACTACTTTACAAATGTTTGCCATCATCAAAAAGGGGGAGATTGTTGCAAATCTGGTTTTGATGATGACAAACATATTTCCAGTGCGTTTTGCTTGGCTAATCTGTTTCAGGCACAAAAGACCGCGAGCCACTCAAGCCAACTCAAGATCGGGTCCAAGTGTGTCAAATGTATGATTTTTCTTTTTATTGAGTCAATTGTAATGTAACTGATTCCCTAGCTAAGTAACCTTGCACACACACACTCAGGGAGAGAGATTGAGTGAATTAGAGTTTCTGTTAAAAATTCGTTCAGATCGTCCTGGACGATATCCACATCGTCCTGGACGATCCAATTAAAATAGAAACCCTAATTAGGGCGACTAAGTTAAGAGGGTCTGATTGAGCTGATCGTCCTGGACGATCTCCGGATCGTACGGGACGATATGCCCAAATCAGAAATTCTCAGCCGCCAGATCAAGTTAGGCAAGTTCTCATTTTTAGATACTTGGTCTGATCGTCCCGGACGATACGTGTATCGTCCCAGATGATCCAGTATAATCATGCCTAATTTAATCTGGTAATTAAGGAAAGCAATTAATTTTTGGTTGATACGATCATATCGTCCTGGACGATCGCAGGATCGTCCCGGACGATCTTGATCGTCTAGTGCATTTAAGCTGTACGTCCAGAACTATGTACAGGATGATTTGGGGCCTTTTTGAACTAATCGTACCGGACGATGACCCTATCGTCCGGGATGATCAAGTCATTTTTTGGTCGTCCAGCACAGATTTCTTTGGACGACCCGAACTGTCTTCTGGACGATTTCCCTCAATTTGAACTAATCGTCCCGGACGATCGCAGGATCGTACGGGACGATATGAACAACTTTTTCTATTGATCATCCAGAAGAGCCAGATCGTCCAGGCTGAAAAAACTGAATTTGAACTGATCGTACAGGATGATCTACCGATCGTCCTGGACGATCTTGGCCGACCAGTTGAGATTTAGGGCAAATTTTAAGCCCTCCTTTAAAAGAATTTTTTCCAAATTTTGGAAAAATCTTTTGCTACCTTCCTTCCCTGAGAAACCCTAGAGAGAGAGAGAGAGTTGGGAGAGAGAGAGAAGATCTTGTGAGGGGGAGTTAGTGAGGGATTCACTAAGGTTGCTCCGAGCACGGATCAGAGTCGTCTTCTCCGCTCGTCGTCTTTCGTCTAGTCAGTGTTCGTCGTGGGAGGATCGTTCGCAAGAAGATCCAGGGTTCTCTGCCCGCTTCAGGTGGAAGCGAAAGGAGTTCGTAGGTTCTCTGCCTGCTTCAGGAGGAAGCGAAAGGAGTTCGAAGGTTCTCTGCCTGCTTCAGGAGGAAGCGAAAGGAGGTCGGGTTCTCTGCCTCACCGTGTGGTGAAAAGGAGATTTTTGTACAGGCTTCTCCGCCTTGCTGTGGGAGCAAAAGGAGAGACACTTCTGTTTAGTGCAATACCCGGAGGGGAGGCTCCGGGGAGTGGACGTAGGTCAAGTTGACCGAACCACTATAAAATCTGGTTTACTTTTCTGATTCAATTCTGCACTTTAATTTTTCCTGATATTAACTGCTTGGGTGAATATCTGTGGTTGATCTTTTTATCGTTGTTTTAATTCGTTTCCGCTGCACGTTATAAAAAGATTTTCATAGTTATTGTGAAATTTTTAAATAACCAATTCACCCCCCCTCTTGGTTAGCCTCGGGACTAGTTTACTAGGGCTTAACATCCCTATCGAACTTTCATTAAAGGGTTTGGAGAAAGCTCCAAGGTCAAAATCTACTAGGTAGCAGGTCTACTAGCATATATTATAAATATTTGAAGGTTTTACAGCCTTTGGGTTTCAATTCAATTTCTTAGGTTAAAGACCTTAGAATAAGTTCAAATTCAGAGAGTTTCCTCTAGATACATATCCTATAAATATACAATTGATAGATCCTGAATCAGGGGTTATTTGACTACGGTTTGAAGTGTTTGAAAAATTACCAGAAAAGACTCTCACGACCTAAGCCATTAGCCTTGGAATTTTGGTTTGAATTATTGGATTTAAGTTTGACTTTAGATTTGATTTCTTGATTTTGGATTATATAAATCAATGAAAATCATTTAAATGATTGTATATGTTAATATAAGGATGGAGTTTGATATGAAGTTGGATAGATTTAGAGTTTTTTTTTAAATCTAAAATCTGAATTTATCCTAGAATCTAGGCAGATCTAGGATCTGGGTAAATCAAAGGGTCTCAATTAATCCTAATGACCTCATAAAAAAATGAGGTCGACACACATATATACAAGATTAGAGCATTTATAAATGTAACACACAAATAGATAAAAATAAAACTTAACTACCCTGATTCCCTTCTTATATATATAGATCATTACTTATAGCTCTGATTATGAAATAATTTTTCCAAACCTTCACTCTGATACCACTTTTCAATTCCCCAAAACATAATAAAAGAATTTAAACCTTAGCCTAATTATATAAACCATGATGCATAACATTCTAGAGCCAATTAAATAAATGAATATATATAAATAATTTAACTAACTATCCCAATTTTTTATTCCAAAATAAATCAATTTTAAATAATATAGTATAGATTCATTATACACTTCAAAACATAAAATTGGACAACAAAATACCTTGAAATAAATGCTCTTGATAATCCTATCATTTTTAACCTTTACTTTGCTAGACCCTTCCCCTGTTCTGAAATTTCATAAAAATAATGGAGTGAGCATTCATTTGCTCAGTAAGCTATTTCAATTCCTATTAGAAAATTCAAATCCATAGTTATAATTATTAAAATATGATAGGTTATACATTAATTAAATAAGAATTTATTTCAACAAATAATATCTTTAACATGATAGGACATTGACACTCTATATATAACTGTATTGAAAGTAAAATTTATTAGTTCAAAACTGACATCAATGTAAAAAATATGAATTTATATAGAATTTGGTGATACTTGAACTTGTTGGTTAGTATCAAAATAAAGATTTTAAATAGATGAGTTAATATTGTTACTTGTTTACTTATTTATGTAGTATATGCTATATAAAATGCATATATCCTCCCTTAATCTTCTATATATATACCTAACAGATGGGGCCAGGAGAATAACCTACTTCTTCTGCACTAAATAGATGGGGCTAGAAATAAAAATATCCTCCCACATTTGCATAAGATAGATGGGCCAAAAGTAGAATTGAATAAAAATCTAGGCATATTTAATACTTTGTAGTATAATTATACATTATGGACCTCATTTTTTTATATGAGGTCATCTTGATCTACGAATCCTAATTTTAATCCTATGATTGACAAACATCTAGTTATGAATCATGTAGCCTTCAATCATTTGATCTGAAGCCATTGGTTTTCACTCAAACAAAATTTCAATCATCTTCAATCATCTCTACAATCAACAATTCAATCAACTTCAATTATCTCTATAGTTAACCTTCATCAATACCTCAATCAATCATTATTCATTGCCTATACTTTACATCAATCATCTTCAATCAATCAATCATCAATTAGCCATGAACCTACATCCAATTAAACTTCAATAATTCAATTTATAATCAATCAATCCCCTTCTATAATCAATAATCACCACTCTCAATCATCCAGATAATCAATAGCCCTGCACTATAATTAGGTAGCCCAGTACACTACCTTGCATAGTGCAGTGACTTCTTGGCCTCAATCATGGTCCAAATCACTTCACTGGGAGGTCTACATATCAAATCAATCATCACTAGCTACTGGGCCAATGATTGACCCTACCTGACCAAATTGAGCTAACCCAAGCTAGCTTAATTGATCATCCACCCCAATCACCTCCAATGGAACCATCAAATCATCCCTTATCTTCACAAAAATCCTATGATAATAACTTCTAGTGGATTGGACTTGACTGGTCACTTTAATTCAGTCAATAGTTGACTTAGCCAACTAAGCTTGGATGTGGTCAAATTGGACCCAATTGCATTCATTCATTATATATACTCAAATCATTCCTATTAAGTCTTCAAAAGCCTTCAAGTACATCATTTAAATGTAATCAAACTTTTCAATGACTCAACTTTGATAGATTTAACTTGGTCAAACTATCAAAGATAGTTAAATTTATATGTATGATCAACTTTTAATCAAACAATCTCATCATTATTTGAAAGCAATTGCATTTCATTTAAACTACCATCCACATTCTCTTAGAGTCTACCTCAATAATGGTTGACTATTTGACTAGTCAAACAATCAACAAATGCTCAAATTAATTCACAATGGTCAAACCATTCAAATCAAAGCATTCTCTTCATTCGAAGAAATCCGAACCATTCATATCTATTCAAAAAACTTCCTAGACCTTAGCCTAACCCAACATAAGCCTTAGTTCAAGCTTATACAGCCTAAATGGACCCATCCCATATGGAATAACCTAGGGTCATTTTAACCCAAAGCAGCTCACGTCCCTTCTGTCTAACTAGCTAAGCCAGGTGTTTAGTATCTAGGCTTCTCATCTAAATCATCCCAACCATCCCAATGAGTGCCAATGCTTAAATTTACCTAAACCTCCCAAAACTCTTAGTGGATCAAAACACACTGAATAGACCTTCTCCAACCACATTTTATTCTTCATTTTGCCCTACCACAAGTCCCTACACATTTCCCTGGTATTTCCCCAATGTTTGGAGCTATTTGGTGATGACATCGTCTGTCGAAACTCCTCCAACTTTTTATCCACACTTCCTTCAGCCTTGTAGTCTTCACCTAAGATGTAGAGGAACTCTAAACAAAGAAAACAAGCTATTAACCATCTCTTAATATCATCTATGTAGAGGTAATATTAAAACCCTTGGTTTTTATCAAGGCTTCTAAATAAGATTGAGAGGGATGCATCAATAACCTTAGGAACATTTCCCCATTCTTCCTTTCATACTACACTATTGTTGTCTAAAATTTTAGTACGTTTGGCCCTTCATATTGATAATATGAAGCAAATTATAAGCTTAAGGTTTTTGGCCATTTGGTAAATCTCCACTGTTCATTTATTCCATTTAATTCAAATGGTCAAGATCTCACCATCTTCAGATCTCATCTGACTATTCCATTAGCCTAATCGTGGGATTAAATAGTAGGTCTTTGATCCATCTTGTGCCTGATCGATTGATCAACATATGTCACCACACTAGATAAGTGGATCCAGTCAGGTGTTCATTGCTTTCCACGCTGCCCATTTGATTGCCACTTTGTGGAAAGGTCAGCCTAGTCAGCCCAGAGTTAGCCCACCTAATCCTAAATTGAAAATAAAACCTATTATCTATTATAAAACTTGAAAAAAATCTAGTAAATTGTGTAATTAACCAAATTTAACATACAATACCTCTAAGGATTTGTATTTGTAAGCACTAAATTTTAAAAATAAATTTGGATCAAAATGATAAATATTAAAAAAGAAATATAGCTTTAATTAATTTATAAACTTTCTTGTTAACTCCCTAAATATTCATCCAATCATGATCAAATTTGAATGGGATGGATTTGGAGATATTCTTGACATTCAATAATTTTCCTAATATCATTTGATGCTATCATAACCCACATTTGAATTTCCAAAAGCCTAGGTCATATATTCAACTAGTTTTTGAAAACTCATTGTTATTTGACTTCTTTTCCAATTCCAGCATGTTAGGACTCTGGAATCAGCATGATAATCTCATTTATTTAAAAAGAAATTTAGGATATGATGATACATGGTTTAGGGGAAAAATACCCCATAATGCCTAATGATTCTTGTATGTTACCCCTAAAATATGTGTGATATTAAGTTCAAATTATGAGGGTATGTCTTTAAGGATGTCCTCCACATTCTCTGAACTTCCTACCTTAGTTTGATATATATCCTTTATTTAGTTGAATTTTCAAGCCTGTAGGTCACTATGTGACGTATAATTTTGATAATTCACTATAATGAATCCATAGAGCATTAGGACACCAAATTCTAGTGTTTTTCTTGTATATATCTGATGGTTAAATTCAAAAATTTACAAACCTATTTGAATCTTAATGAAACCTAAGGGCAATAATTAAGGATAAGGTTTAGTGAACTTTGGAAATTTTTAAGAATTCATACACACATCAATAGGAGTGAAACTTTAAGCACTTAAACTTAGTGACATCATACAACTTAGGAATTAATTCCACCCTCATTTGACACTAATTGATCTTAAAACAAAATTTTAAAAAATTAGCCCTTAATCAAGGGATAAATCTTCCAAAACATATAATAAATCACATAAAATTCATAAAAATCCAAAATCACCTTAAATCAACACTAAATAAATCCTACAATCATTTAAAAATAAAATCTAGATCTAAACATGATTAAATTTAATTAATAATTAATTAACTCCTAATTAAATAAATTCATTTAAAATTAAATTTAAATTAACTTAACTCCAAATTTTTAGGGATTGATCTATTGGTTAATATTAATCAATTATATAAGTTTCATGATCATTTCGAATAATTTGTTTAGAAAATTAAATAACGCAAGCTAAGTTAATAATAGACTATTTAATAATTCATTAAATAACCCATTTTAGATATAATTAAATAAAGATAGTAAATACAACTTAAATATACTTTATTAACCAAACTAAAATAAATTTAAAATCAAAGATTAATAATTTTATTTTAAATGATAATTTGAAATATAATGCATTAATGATTAATTATTAATTCATTAAAATTAATTAAAAATTTAATAATTAATTAAAAATTTTGAATAATTCAATAAAAATTTTAAAATTAAAAAACCATTTAATTTGATAATTGTTTGGTTAAAATTTATTTTAATTAAATAAATTTTATAAATAATATTAAATAAAAAATAAAGGCTTTCATGCTTGAGGTTTAATTCCATTTGAAGGGCACATTAACATTAAATTCAAAGCCTTTAACATAAATCAAATCACCCAATAATCCCTTTATGGGGCACTTGATTCCATTTAGAAGAACACACACATATTTGATTAAGAGATTTTCATAAATTTTAATGACAAACTATAGGTTTTCATGCACTATTCCAACCTCCACATGTGGACGGCATAGTTGTATAAAATTCATGACCCTTAATCAATCATGAATAAACCGTTGACCTTATACATCATGCTTGATTTCACTTGGATGGAATGTGTATTGATTTGAAATGTCCCTTTTCTATCCCTTAATAAATCATGAATAAATCTCTAAAGGTTTTATGTAATCATCTATCATATATGGGGGATGATTGCATTATGATTATAAGCCTTAAGATTTGTAGGTTAGTAGCTCCTATACTTGGGGTTATAAACTTAAAAATTCTTTATAATTAAATAATCAACTTCAACCATTTAAAACACAAATAATAAAATCCAAATTCATGCAAGATAAACTTTAATTAAATAACCCTTTTTGACCTTAATGAACAAAAATCCTAAATGCATGGAACTTAAACATTAAATTCCTATAAGATATTCCAAAATCACATAGCCTCTTTCACACACATAGATGATTTGCTAGGAGCCGATGGTGTGAATTTCTTGTCGGGTGCTTTGCTTGGAGAGTACCCTAAGTATGTTTTTTTTTTTTTTACTACTCTGCATGTCATACATTTTAATTTTTGTTGGTGCACATAGGCTCTTTAAGGACTGCATTAGAAGTATTAGGTGATAACACAACTGCTTATACAGTTTATATACCTCTTAAACATATTTTTACTTTCTACAATAGTCAAAGTAGAATGTATGTTGGAATGATATATATGTCTGAGTCCTTGTAACTTGTAAATTATATATAGATTGAATTGGAATCTTGCATTATAAAAGAGTTAAATAGACCTATTTACATATATAAATGGGTCTCCAAAAAACTTGGAGCTTGAAGATCTTAAGCAGATATATTTTATTCTATACATATGATTGGCTTAGAAACCCATGTTTGTTATGGTTGATCCTGACCACCTTTCTTTTATACAAAGATTGAGTCTACTGCAAGTTTCCAAATCAATAAATAAATACAATTTCTTATAGACCCTGTCTCTTTTATTACATTGCATTAAGCATTGCATCATATGGGTGGTAGTTTGCATTAATGGGTAGAATTTTCTTAGGCTTTCCTTAGTGTATATATTTCATATTTTGTAGGAATATATATACTAGTTCTAGGATGATATATACTAGGTATCATATACACCAACCCCTTTACTTATTCATGCATATATGCATATATTTTTATTACTGCAATGTGTGTTAAACCAAAAACTTATGCCTAACATCGGTAAGGTGGTACGGTCCTCATGTGCTTGGAGGATGCTATCAATTTTCCGTT
The DNA here is from genome assembly GCA_019925795.1 of Dendrobium chrysotoxum. NCBI lineage: Eukaryota > Viridiplantae > Streptophyta > Magnoliopsida > Asparagales > Orchidaceae > Dendrobium > Dendrobium chrysotoxum. The sequence goes on from CM034297.1 coordinate 37,103,393, forward strand.
GGTATATGGTCATTATAGTGTCAAAATTTCTTAAAAATTTTAGGAGTTAGAAAATATTGTTAGGATATATAAAGATGATAACATGTAGAGTTTTTAGTGAGTCATATTGTTAGTGTCATTTGAATCTAAAGTTAAAATTACTCATATTGAGTTACTGATTGAGAGTTTGATCTACTCCTTTGATCTCTTAGGATAAAGCTGATCGTATTATACAGTACATCTAAGATGATCGCTGGTGTATTAGGTTGTTAGCTGGCAGCGCATTCTAAGCAACCATAAGGCCAGAGGTATGTACACACCTCAAACTCTATTATAAAAAGAATATCATGTATTCATAGGTACTTTCAATATAATTTAATGATATTTTTGAGGGAGTAACTGATATTTTTAAAGTATATAAGGCAACTCTGAAGTATTTTAAATCCAAAATAAGTCTAATCTCCACTTTAATTGAAAGTTTTCCCTTTGAAGATGTAATTGATTGTAGGGGTTTGCCTCTATAAGAAGCCAAGATTCTAGTATAAAATAAATCTGTTTTGAATCTGGATTCAAGGACTATGATTTTGATGGTAATAAAATTTTTTTGTTTCTAGTTAAGTATCTAACCTTTCATGTTCACATGATTAATTGCAATTCAAGCCAGCTTAAGATCGAGTCAGTCTGTTTGTGTTTCAGGTTCAATGTACTTTTTCATTTTTCTTGAGTCAAGTGTAATGTAACGGATCTTCAAGCTATGTAACCTTACACACACACATAGGGGGAGAGCTGAAATTTTTTTACAAAATTGTACTGTATGATTTGCCATTTAAAACCAGGGTTAATGGCTAATTTAGGATAATTAGGTTTATAAACTAATCGTACTCTACAATCCATTTCGTACTGTATGATTTATTTCAACATGAAAAACCCTAGCCGCTATGACTATTTTGGTAAGTTTTGAATTTTAATTTTTTGAACTAATCATACTGTATGATTTTGATCGTACTATATGAACATTTTAAATCTTGTCAAAACTATCCCCCTTAATTAGGCAATTAAATTATGGTTTCCTAATTACACTTGATCATATTGTATGATGTAAATCATACTGTATGATGAATAGAGATGATTTTATTTATCCTATGTATCGTACTAGATGAAGCCATAATTTTTTATACTGATCATCCTGGCTGATATTTATATCCTACATGATGATGTTCTAAAAATGAACTAATCATATTGTATGAAGAGTACAGTACAGGATGATGAACAAAGACAATTTTGTTTGTCCCATGGGTCATCCCATACGAACAAATGGAAATAAAAGGATCGTCCAGTATGATCTATGAATCATATTATATGATATTCAAAAATTTGTGAACTATTTATTTATATTCGTACTAGACAAAACTATTTTTAAACTGATCGTACTGAATGATATGGGATCGTACTGTACGAACAAAATCATTAAATTGAATTTTAGGGCAATTTTTGAGCCCTCCTATTTAAGATATCTTTTGTTCAATCATTGAGATCTTTTGCCATCTTTACTAGAGAGAACCTTGAGAGAGAGAGAGAGAGAGAGGATCTTGTGAGAGGGAGTTTGTGAGGTGTTCACAAAGGTTGCTCCAAGCAAGGATCTGAGTTATCTTCTCTGGTCATCGTCTCTTATCTTGTTGCTATTTCTATGGGAGGATCATCTACAAGAAGATCCAGGTTCTCTGCCTACTTTAGGAGGAAGCCAAAGGAGTTCAGGTTCTCTGCCTTCTTTATGAGGAAGCAAAAGGAGTCCAAGTTCTCTTCCTTTTTTAGGAGGAAGCGAAAGGAGTCCAGGTTCTCTACCTCACCAGGTTAGTGGAAAGGAGTTTTGTATAGGCTTCTTCGCCTTGCTGTGGGAGCAGAAGGAGAGTCACTTAGTGTTAGTGCAATACCTGAAGGGGATGCTCCGAGGAGTAGACGTAGGTCAAGTTAACCGAACCACTATAAAATTTGATGTGTTCTTTCTAATTTTCTTCCACATTTATTTTTCTATTGATGATCATGTGATTATAATTATTATTCTGTTATTATTGAACATCTGCAAATCATCGAGAAACTATAATTATTTTAAAGCATTTAAAAAGATTTTTCTAAATTATTTTTGCTCAGGAATTTTTAAAATAACCAATTCAAGCCCCCCCCCCCCCCCCTCTTAGTTAGCCTCAGGACTAGTTCATAAGGGCTTAACATTCCTAACGAACTTTCAACTGATATTAGAGCGGGATTCATAAAATCTAGTTTTGAAAAACTTTTGAATTTGATCCATGGCTAACTTTGGTAATAAAAATACTGCTGAAGGTTATTCCATCACTCGTCCACCTTTATTTGATAACATACCTTTCGATTTCTGGAAAACTCACATATCTAGCTTTTTATAATCTATTGATTATCGTATGTAGATGCTTGTTAAAGATGGTTATGAAGCACTGTTTAGACTTATTAATGTCATTAAAATTGAACTTCCTTTTACTGAATGGATATTTAATGATCGTGATTTAGTACAACTGAATACAAAATGCTTGAACTATTTTTTCTGTGCTTTAACATCTAAAGATTACATGCGTGTCTCTACTTGCATGACTGGAAAATAAATTTTGGATAGATTATGCATCACCTATGAAGGTACATCTGAAGTTAAATAGTCTAGGTTAAACATACTGCTTCATGACTATGAACTCTTTTGCATGAAACCTAGTGAGTCCATATCTGAAATATACACTAGATTTACTCAAATTGTCACCTCTATATATGCTTTAGGAAGAGAACTCACTAGCTATAAAAAAGTGAACAAAATTCTGAGAAGTTTGCCTTCTTCTTATGATGCCAAGATAACTACAATTACTGAATCCAAAGATTTGAATACTTATTCTATTGATAACTTACTTGGTTCACTTATTGCATACGAACAAGGAGTGAACCAACGACAAATTGATGTAGGTGAGAAGAAAAAGGAGAAAACTGTGGTGCTGAAGGACAAAGATACTGACACTGATTCTTCCAAGTCTGATAGCAATGATGTTGCCTTAATCACTTGGCAATTCAAAAGCTTTCTAAGGAAGAAACATAAGAAATTTCAGACGTGGAATAAAGGTAAGAGTAGTAGAAATTTTAAAGGTTCTTTTGATACAGTTTATTTTGAATGCAGGAAGCCTGGACATATAAAGGCTGTTTATCCTACACTTAAGACTCACCCAAGCAAGGAGAAGGGTGAGGAGAAACCTAAGTTCAGAAGGATAAGAAGAAGATTTAAAAGGCTTTCTGGGCGGATTCAGCATCTGACTCCTCTAAGACTGAAGCAGAAGAAGAGACTACGAACTTATGTTTGATGGTGAATGATCATCCTAGTTAGTTTGACCAAGAAGAGGTATGTGATCTAACCTATAATTAATTACTTGAAGTTTCTAAAAAAATCCATTCATCATATAGGAAACTTAAGAAAACACATGCTAGCCTAAAATTGGAATTCTTAAACTTGGAACAAGAGCATGAAATTTTGATTAAGGATCATTTTACGGTTGATAGCAATCACATGTCACTACTTGTTGAATTTGATGAGTTAAATAAAAAGCATTCTGAATTGATTTTTGAGCATGATTCATTAAAAGCATCGCATATTGAGTTAGAAGCTGCATTTAAGAAATTAGAATCTCATGCATCTGATTTAGATAGTGATGAGCATTATTTGAAATTTAAAATTGCAAGTCTTAAAAAAATAAATTTCTAAGTGTAAAAATTAGTGCTTTTGAGAAAAATGAAACACCTCCTACTTTTGCATATTTTTATGCACCTCCATCATTTGAAGAATCTCATTTAAAATTATCAAAGCATGTATCATTCAAACCTAGGAAGAGTCACTATCACCCATGTAGATTAGTTAACCCTTTTCCTGGAGTTAAATGTTTTTATTTTGGCATGCTAGGACATATCTCTCACACCTGCACTGTTCACCATAGTACACATTGGGAGTGGAGGCCCCAATTGCATGTTTCACAGCACAACACACATGCATTGCATTCTTCTTTTCATAAGAAGGAACCCAAACTTATTTGGGTTCTAAAATCTGATGTTTGATAATTTTGTAGGTGGGCTCTCACATAAGATCTCATGAGAGCATGTGATACCTAGACAGCGGATGCTCAAGACATATGACTAGAGATACAAATCAATTCATTTCACTGGAGGCTAGGGTTGGAGGCAAGGTCACTCTTGGAGACAATACCACCAGGAAAGTGGTAGGTGCAGGTATAATCGAAAACTCCAAGAACCTTTTGATTGAAAATATTTTGTTTATAGATGGACTAAAACACATCTTGTTCAGCTTCAGTCAACTTTGTGACAAAGGGTTCAGCATCAAATTCCTGGCAAGCACCAGTATTATAAGCTTAAATAATAACATTATTTTGCAAGGTAAGAGGATCAACAATGTCTATATGCTTGATTTAAATAATATTGAATGTGCTGCTTTATTTTGCTTAAAAATTGCTACTGATGAGTCTTAATTATGGCACAGGAGATTATATCATGCCGGTATGAAAACCTTTAGAAGCGTCACCCAAAAGGACTTAGTTAGATGTGTCCCCAAGCTTAAGCTCACTAAGGACCACCTATGTAATGCTTGTTAGCTAGGGAAGCAAGTCCAATCCTCTTTCCACTTCATTAAGAACATCAACACCTTTAGACCTTTAGAAGTCCTTCACATGGATCTCTTTGGATCCATTAGCACTGCCAGCTTAGGGGGAAAGTCTATGGATTTGTGATTGTTGATGATTACTCGAGGTTCACTTAGATTAGAATTCTGTCACATAAGTTTGAGTCATTTGATGAATTTAAATATTTCTCCACTTGGATTTAGAAGAAGTTAAGTTGTGAGATCTTGACCATCTATAGTGATCATGGTGGGGAGTTTAAAAACTTGAGCTTTGGAACCTTCTATATGGAGCAAGGGATTAGCTATAACTTTTCAGCTCCTAGGACCCCTTAGTAGAATGGGGTAGCTGAACAGAAGAACAGGATCTTAGTGGAAGCTGCTAGAGCCATGCTTTCTAAGTATTCACTTCCAAAATACTTTTGGGCAGAAGCGGTGAACACAGCCTGTTATGTGCTGAATAGGGTGAATGTTAAATCTATACTGAATAAGACACCCTATGAGATTATTAATGGCAGAACTCCAAACTTGTCCAACCTCCATGTCTTTAGCTGTATGGTCTTTATTCTGAATAATGAAAAATCATCCTTAGGGAAATTTGACCCAAAATCTGATGAAGGAGTGTTCTTAGGAAATTCTAGTATGGGGAAATCCTTTAGGGTGTTTAACATGAGGACTTTGGTGGTGGAGACTACTCATATTGTATTTGATGAATCTAATCCTAAGGAGTTTAGAGCTGAGGAAGATGAGGAAGAAGAGGAAGTAAGAGAGATTATCCAAGGAGTTAAAAATGCAAATTTGGAGGAAAGGGAAGAACCTCAAAACACTTTTCCTAGAGATTGGAGATATTATTTGAGTCATCCTAAAGAACTGATCTTAGGAGACCCTTCTGAAGGTGTTAGAACTAGGCATGGACTTAGGAAGGAAGTAAACTATTCTGCCTTTATCTCAATGACTGAACCCACCAACATCAATCAAGCCCTTTCTGATGATTTTTTTATCTTAGCTATGCAAGAGGAATTGAACCAATTTTTAAGGAATAATGTTTGGGAGTTATTAGAAAAACCTAATAATCAAAGTGTAGTGGAAACCAAATGGGTCTTTAAGAATAAGATGAATGATTCTAGTGTGGTGGTTAGAAATAAGATAAGATTGGTGGCTAAGGGGTATAAACAAATAGATGAAATTGATTTTGAGGATGTTGCAAATCTAGTTTTGATGATGACAAACATGTTTCCAGTGTGTTTTGCTTGGCTAATCTGTTTCAGGCACAAAAGACCACGAGCCACTCAAGCCAACTCAAGATCGGGTCCAAGTGTGTCAAATGTATGATTTTCCTTTTATTGAGTCAATTGTAATGTAACTGATTCCCTAGCTAAGTAACCTTGCACACACACACTCAGGGAGAGAGATTAAGTGAATTAGAGTTTCTGTTGAAAATTTTTTCAGATCGTCCTAGATGATATCCACATCGTCCTAGACGATCCAGTTAAAACAGAAACTCTAATTAGGGCGACTAAGCTAAGAGGGTCTGATTTAGCCGATCGTCTTGGACGATCTATGGATCGTACGGGATGATATTCCCAAATCAAAAATTCTCAGCCGCCAGATTAAGTTAGGCAAGTTTTATTTTAAGTATTTTGGTCTGATCGTCCCGGACGATATGTGTATCGTCCTGGACGATTCACTACAATCACGCCTAACTTAGTCTAGTAATTAAGGAAAGCAATTAATGTTTAATTGATACGATCACATCATCCTGGACGATCGCAGGATCGTCCCGGACAATCGTGATCGTCTTGTGCATTTCAGCTGTACGTCCAGAACTATGTACAGGACGATTTGGGGGCCTTTTTGAACTAATCGTACCGGACGATTACCCTATCGTCCGGGACGATCAAGTCATTTTTTGGTCATCCAGCACAGATTTCTCTGGATGACCAGAACTGTCTTCTGGACGATTTCCTTCAATTTGAACTAATCGTCCCGGACGATCGCAGGATCGTACGGGACGATATGAACAACTTTTTCTACTGATCGTCCAGAAGAGCCAGATCGTCCAGGCTGAAACAGCTGAATTTGAACTGATCGTACAGGACGATCTACCGATCATCCTGGATGATCTTGGCCGACAAGTTGAGATTTAGGGCAAATTTTAAGCCCTCCTTTAAAAGAACTTTTTCCAATTTTTGGAAAAATCTTTTGCTGCCTTCCTTCCCTGAGAAATCCTAGAGAGAGAGAGAGTTGGGAGAGAGAGAAGAGATCTTGTGAGGGGGAGTTAGTGAGGGATTCACTAAGGTTGCTCCAAGCACAGATCAGAGTCATCTTCTCCGCTCGTCGTCTGTCGTCTAGTCGGTGTTCTTCGTGGGAGGATCGTTCGCAAGAAGATCTGGGTTCTCTGCCCGCTTCAGGAGGAAGCGAAAAGAGTTTGTGGGTTCTCTGCCCGCTTCAGGTGGAAGCAAAAGGAGTTCGAAGGTTCTCTGCCTCCTTCAGGAGGAAGCGAAAGGAGGTCAGGTTCTCTGCCTCACCGTGTGGTGAAAAGGAGGTGTTTTGTACAGGCTTCTCCGCCTTGCTGTGGGAGCAAAAGGAGAGTCACTTTCGTTTAGTGCAATACCCGGAGGGGAGGTTCCGGGGAGTGGACGTAGGTCAAATTGACCGAACCACTATAAAATCTGGTTTGCTTTTCTGATTCAGTTTTGCATTTTACTTTTCAATATAAACTACTTGGGTGAATATCGTTGGTTGATCTTTTCGTTATTGTTTACTTGTTTCCGCTGCTAAGTATCGAAAAGATTTTTGTAGTTATCGTGAAATTTTTAAATAACCAATTCACCCCCCCTCTTGGTTAGCCTCGGGACTATTCCACTAGGGCTTAACATCCCTTTCGAACTTTCAAGTGGTATCAGAGCGGGATTCAAAACTTCTGTTTAAAAACTTTTGAATTTGATCCAATGGCTAATTGTAACAATCGTAATACTGCTGAAGGTTATTCTATTACTAGACCACCGTTGTTTGACAATATTCCTTTTGATTTTTGGAAAACACGCATGTCTACTTTTCTGCAATCTATTGATTATCGCATGTGGATGTTAGTTAAGGACGGATACGAACCACCTTTTCGAATGATTAACAATATGAAAACTGAATTGCCGTTTGCTGATTGGACGTTTGATGATCGTGATTTAGTACAGTTGAATGCAAAATGTTTGAACTGTTTCTTTTGTGCTTTGAAATCTGAAGACTATATGCGTGTTTCTACTTGTACAACGGGAAAGGAAATCTGGGATAGGTTATGTATAACATACGAAGGTACAACTCAAGTCAAACAATCTAGGTTAAACATCTTGTTACATGATTACGAACTTTTTTGCATGAAACCTAGTGAGACTATTTCAGAAATGTACACAAGGTTCACTCAGATTGTTACCTCTTTGCATGCTTTAGGTAGAGAACTTACCAACTACGAAAGAGTGAACAAGATTCTTAGATGTTTGCCTGCTTCTTATGATGCTAAGATTACTGCTATTACTGAATCCAAAGATTTAAATACTTATTCTATTGACAGCTTACTTGGATCACTCATTGCTTACGAGCAAGGGGTGAACCAAAGGCAACTTGATGCAGGTGAACGCAAGAAAGAGAAGATCGTGGCACTAAAGGCCAAAGATTCAGATGCTAGCACTTCTGGGTCTGATAGCGATGAAGTTGCCTTAATCACAAGGTAATTCAAAAGCTTTCTAAGGAAGAAACATAAGAACTATCAGAAGTGGAACAAGGGTAAGTTCAATAAAAACTTTAAGGGTTCATCTGAATCGGTTTGTTTTGAATGCAGGAAGCCTGGACACATTAAGGCTGATTGTCCAACACTTAAAGCTCACCCAAGAAAGGAGAAGGGTGAGGAGAAACCAAAGTTCAGAAAGGACAAGAAGTGGATTCAGAAGGTGTTCTGGGCAGACTCTGCATCCGACTCTTCTGAGACTGAAGCTGAAGAGGAGGAAACAAACTTGTGTCTGATGGCGGATGATCACCCTGGTCAGTCGGACCAGGAAGAGGTATGTGAGCTTACTTACGATCAGTTATTTGAAGTTTCTGAAAAGATTCATACATCGTATAGGAAGCTTAAGAAAACCCATGCTAGTTTGAAACTAGATTATCCGACTTTGCAAAAAGAGCATGAAGTGTTGATTAAGGATCATTCCACCATTGATAGCAATCACATGTTTTTACTAGATGAGTTTGATGAACTGAATAAAAAGCATTCTGATTTAATTATTGAGCATAACTTGTTAAAAACATCGCATGGTGAATTAGAACTTGCTTTTAAGAAAGTGAATGATTTGGCATCTGAGTTAGAAAGTATTGAAAGTGCAAAAACGTTTGAAATTGGAAGTTTAAACAAACACATTGAGTTTTTGAAAGTGAAAATCAGTGCTTTTGAAAATAACAAAACACCGCCTATTTTTGAACAATTTTATGCACCGCCACCTTTTAAAAATTATGTTGCAAGTTCATCAAAGAATGTTTCATACACTACTAGGAAGAGGCACTATCACTCACGACATTTAGTTAATCCTTTTCCTGGTGTTAGATGTTTTTCATGTGGCATGTTAGGACACATATCACATACTTGTACTGTTCACCATAGTACACATTGGGTGTGGAGACCCAAACTACCTGTTGCACAGCACAGTACGCATGCATCGCATTCTTCTTTTCATAAGAAGGAACCCAAACCTGTTTGGGTTCCTAAGACTGACATTTGATGATTTTGTAGGTGTGCTCTCACACAAGACCTCGTGAGAGCATGTGGTACCTGGACAGCGGATGTTCTAGACATATGACTGGAGATGCAAATCAGTTCATTTCGCTGGAGGCCAGAGCTGGAGGCAAGGTTACACTTGGAGATAACACCACCAGGAAGGTGGTAGGCACAGGTATAATTGGTGATTCAAAGAACTTTATGATTGATAATGTTTTGCTTGTAGATGGACTGAAACACAACCTGCTGAGCATCAGTCAACTCTGTGACAAGGGATACAGCATCAAATTCCTGCCCACTGGCTGCATTTTAAGCTTAAATGATGAAGTTATTTTGCAGGGGCAAAGGATCAACAACGTCTACAAGCTGGATGTAAGTAGCATTAAATCTGATAATTTAATTTGCTTAAAAACTGCTGCTGATGAGTCTTGGTTATGGCATAGGAGATTGTGTCATGCCAGTATGAAAACCCTTAGGAGAGTCACCCAAAAGGACTTAGTTAGAGGTGTGCCCAAGCTTAAGTTCACTAAGGATCACCTGTGTGATGCCTGTCAATTGGGGAAGCAAGTCCAGTCCTCTTTTCACTCTGTTAAGGATATTAACACCTCTAGACCTTTAGAAGTTCTTCACATGGACCTCTTTGGACCCATTAGCACTGCCAGCTTAGGGGGGAGAGTCTATGGTTTTGTGATTGTTGATGATTATTCAAGGTTCACTTGGGTTAAGTTTTTGTCACACAAATCTGAGTCATTTGATGAGTTTAGATCTTTCTCTACTTGGATTCAGAAGAAGTTAGGATGTGAGATTATTATCATCCATAGTGATCACGGAGGGGAGTTTGAAAATGAAAGATTTGGAAGTTTTTGTGAGGATCATGGGATTAGTCACAATTTTTCAGCTCCTAGGACCCCTCAGCAGAACGGGGTAGCTGAAAGGAAGAACATGACCTTAGTGGAAGCCGCTAGAGCCATGCTTGCCGAGTATTCACTTCCAAAATACTTTTGGGCTGAAGCGGTGAACACTGCCTGTTATGTGCTGAATAGGGTGAATGTGAGAGTCAAACTGAACAAGACACCTTATGAGATCATTAAGGGTAGAACACCAAATCTGTCCCACCTCCATGTCTTTGGCTGTAAGGTTTTCATTCTGAACAACGGGAAGTCACCCTTAGGAAAATTTGACCCCAAATCTGATGAAGGAGTGTTCTTAGGATATTCAAGTGTGGGGAAATCCTTTAGGGTGTTCAATAGGAGGACTTTGGTGGTGGAAGAAACAACCCATGTAATGTTTGATGAATCTGATCCTAAGGAGTCTAGATCTGAAGTAGAAGATGAAGAGATTGTTGAGGTTATCCAAGGAGTTGGAAATATAAATTTGGAGGAAAGGGTAGAACCTCAAATAGAGTTGCCTAGAGATTGGAGATATTCTTCGAGTCATCCTAAAGAACTGATCTTAGGAGACCCTTCTGAAGGTGTTAGGACTAGGCATGGACTTAGGAAGGAAGTAAACCATTCTGTCTTTATCTCAATGACTGAACCCACCAACATCAATCAAGCCCTGTCAGATGAATTTTGGATTTTAGCTATGCAGGAAGAATTGAATCAATTTGTAAGGAATGATGTTTGGGAGTTAGTAGAAAGACCTAGAAACCAAAGTATTGTGGGAACCAAGTGGGTCTTTAAGAATAAGATGAATGATTCTGGTATGGTGGTGAGAAATAAGGCAAGATTGGTGGCTAAGGGGTATAATCAGATAGAAGGGATAGATTTTGAGGAAACTTTTGCCCCTGTAGCTAGATTGGAAGCCATTAGAGTGCTACTAGCCTTTGCCTGTTATAAGGGATTTAAGCTGTTTCAAATGGATGTCAAGAGTGCCTTTTTAAATGGGGTAATTAAAGAAGATGTTTTCGTAGAACAACCCCCAGGTTTTGAGAGTTCCCAATATCCAAATCATGTCTATAAATTAAAAAAGGCCTTATATGGATTGAAACAAGCACCCAGAGCTTGGTATGAGAGGCATAGCACATTCCTGTTAGAAAGAGAGTTTGTTAAGGGGAGCGTAGACACCACCCTTTTTCTGAGGAGATTAGGAGATGACTTACTCATTATCCAGATCTATGTTGATGATATAATTTTTGGATCTTCTGATAAATACTTATGTGAAGAGTTTTCTAAAACAATGAGTAAAGAGTTTAAGATGAGTATGATGGGAGAATTGTCCTACTTTTTGGGGTTTAGCATAAGGCAAACGGATGATGGAACCTTTCTCAATCAATCAAAATACACTAAGGACATTTTGAAGAAATATGAAATGGACAAAGCCAAGCCAATCAATACTCCCATGCCCTCCTCAGTTCAGTTAGATAAGGATTCAAATGGAAAATCTGTTGATCAGAAGAAGTATAGAGGGATAATAGGGTCACTGCTTTACCTGACTGCTAGCTGACCTAATATCATGTTTAGTGTCTGTCTTTGTGCTAGGTTTCAGGCTGATCCTAAAGAGTCCCACCTGACTGCTGTTAAGAGAATTCTTAGATATCTTTTAGGAACCCCAAACCTAGGAATTTGGTACCCTAGGCACAGCACCTCTTTTGAGATCATTGGATATTCTGATTCTGAATTTGCGGGGTGTAGGGTGGATAGGAAGAGTTCTTCTGGGACTTGTCAATTTATAGGACAGTCGTTAGTCTCCTGGTCCTGTAGAAAATAGAACTCAGTTGCACTTTCCACTGCTGAAGCTGAGTACATTGCCTTAGGGAGTTGTGTGACCCAAGTTCTTTGGTTGAAGCAGCAAGTCTTGGATTTAGGAGTACCTGTTGGCACAATTTCTGTTCTGTGTGATAATACGAGTGCCATCTGTATCTCTAAGAATCTAATCCAACATTCTAGGACCAAACACATTGACATTATGCATCACTTCATTAGGGACCATGTTACAAAAGGGGACATTGAGCTACACCACGTAGCAACTGAAAATCAGCTGGCTGACATATTCACTAAACCACTGGCCTTTGACTCATTCAGCATTTTGAGAACCAGATTAGGAGTGATTGATATAAATGCTTGATTCTGATGACTGTTGATTTATGATTGTTATGATTGGTATTCTTATTTCGGTTAGTTAGTTTTTTGTATTCTGTTTTCTGATTTCTGTTAGTTAGTTTTTGTATTCTGATTTCTGATTTTTGTTAGTTAGTTTTGGTTTGATTATTTGCTTTCAGTTGATTTTATTTCTTCTGCTGATTTCTGTGTTACCCTTTTTTTGTTAGTTTGATTTGAGTATTTACTTTGCTATGATTTTCTACTTATTTTTATTTATTTACGGGTTCATATCTTGCACTTACTGTTTTATGCTTTTCAAGATCTGATCACCGCTCACTACTTCTGGTGATCTGAATTTTTGACTGGGAGTTTTTACCTTGTTTTGGTTTGGAAGCTGATAAGCAGTGATTGACTTCGCTGAATCTGTTAAAGGGAAGAAACATTGATAATTGTTTCTCTTCCTCTAACTCCTTTACTGGTGTGTAGTTTCTTTTGAATAAAAATCCTTTTCAAAATTAAAATGTTAGTTTTGAAATAGAGATTATTTTATCTTCCTACAGTAATCTGCCTCATATCAATAGTGTTTTTCAAAGTCTTGAGTCGTTAGTTTGATTTTCTAAACCAAGTGATTGCATTTATCATATGTTGTATGGATTTTATTTTGTGAATCGTTCTTCCTTACTGCGGAGAGTCATCTCCTATGTCTGGAAGATAATCTCACAGCTGAGACTCTTTAATGATTATGAAAAGGAGAAAGCTTATAAAAGATGCGCAGTGCGCCAGATAATTTAAAAAAGAGGCATAAAATGAGCCCAAAACTGAAAAGATGCGAAATTGCCAAATTGGATACACAAAGTGTATCAAAAATCAAAAGATGCGCAAAGCGCCAGCCAATTTGAAAAAGAGGCACAAAATGAGCCCAACACAAGCTTTCTTTCCTTTCAGATTATTAAATGTCTTAGAAAAATCTATGCGCCACTTAATATTTTCAAAAGCTTGAGTCTTGAAAATCCTGATTTCTGATTTTTTACTTTGTAACACTATTATATCAGATATTTTTCTGGAACGAGGCTTGAAAGGATTTCTTTTCAAATCTAATGTCTTTCATTCTGAATCAGATTTTTGTGTTGAAAGAGGTTTGCATTGATAAGGTGCCCGGGCTCGGAGTTACGAAAGTTGATTATTTTCAACCTTTTTTGGATTTCAGCGCTGTCAATTATCCTGTCATTGGTTTTTGAATCTAAAATCAAGGAAAAATTCTGATTTTCCTGTTTTGTAGTTTGTTCTATTTATGTTTTATTTTATGTTTTCTTATCGTGTTATGTTTTTCGCTCCTCCTTTTTGTGATGTCAAAAGGGGGAGTCAGTTGTAGTCGTGTCTGTTTCTTTTTTCTGAGTCATGTTTCCTGTATTGTTTTAGCTGTTAAATGAAAATTTTAAAAAAAAAATGTTTGTTTGTTTGATCTCTTAGTTTACTTTTACTGTCAGACTACTTTACAAATGTTTGCCATCATCAAAAAGGGGGAGATTGTTGCAAATCTGGTTTTGATGATGACAAACATATTTCCAGTGTGTTTTGCTTGGCTAATCTGTTTCAGGCACAAAAGACCGCGAGCCACTCAAGCCAACTCAAGATCGGGTCCAAGTGTGTCAAATGTATGATTTTCCTTTTATTGAGTCAATTGTAATGTAACTGATTCCCTAGCTAAGTAACCTTGCACACATACACTCAGGGAGAGAGATTAAGTGAATTAGAGTTTCTGTTGAAAATTTGTTCAGATCGTCCTGGACGATATCCACATCATCCTGGACGATCCAGTTAAAACAGAAACCCTAATTAGGGCGACTAAGCTAAGAGGGTTTGATTGAGCCGATCGTCCTGGACGATCTATGGATCGTACGGGACGATATTCCCAAATCAAAAATTCTCAGCCGCCAGATTAAGTTAGGCAAGTTTTATTTTAAGTATTTTGGTCTGATCGTCCCGGACGATACGTGTATCGTCCTGGACGATTCACTACAATCATGCCTAACTTAGTCTGGTAATTAAGGAAAGCAATTAATGTTTAATTGATACGATCACATCGTCCTGGACGATCGCAGGATCGTCCCGGACGATCGTGATCGTCTTGTGCATTTCAGCTGTACGTCCAGAACTATGTACAGGACGATTTGGGGGCCTTTTTGAACTAATCGTACCGGACGATTACCCTATCGTCCGGGACGATCAAGTCATTTTTTGGTCGTCCAGCACAGATTTCTCTGGACGACCCGAACTGTCTTCTGGACGATTTCCTTCAATTTAAACTAATCGTCCCGGACGATCGCAGGATCGTACGGGACGATATGAACAACTTTTTCTACTGATCGTCCAGAAGAGCCAGATCGTCCAGGCTGAAACAGCTGAATTTGAACTGATCGTACAGGACGATCTACCGATCGTCCTGGACGATCTTGGCCGACAAGTTGAGATTTTGGGCAAATTTTAAGCCCTCCTTTAAAAGAACTTTTTCCAATTTTTGGAAAAATCTTTTGCTGCCTTTCTTCCCTGAGAAATCCTAGAGAGAGAGAGAGTTGGGAGAGAGAGAAGAGATCTTGTGAGGGGAAGTTAGTGAGGGATTCACTAAGGTTGCTCCAAGCACGGATCAGAGTCGTCTTCTCCGCTCGTCGTCTGTCGTCTAGTCGGTGTTCTTCATGGGAGGATCGTTCGCAAGAAGATCCGGGTTCTCTGCCCGCTTCAGGAGGAAGCGAAAGGAGTTTGTGGGTTCTCTGCCCGCTTCAGGTGGAAGCAAAAGGAGTTCGAAGGTTCTTTGCCTGCTTCAGGAGGAAGCGAAAGGAGGTCAGGTTCTCTGCCTCACCGTGTGGTGAAAAGGAGGTATTTTGTACAGGCTTCTCCGCCTTGCTGTGGGAGCAAAAGGAGAGTCACTTTCGTTTAGTGCAATACCCGGAGGGGAGGCTCCGGGGAGTGGACGTAGGTCAAGTTGACCGAACCACTATAAAATCTGGTTTGCTTTTCTGATTCAGTTTTGCATTTTACTTTTCAATATAAACTGCTTGGGTGAATATTATTGGTTGATCTTTTCATTATTATTTACTTGTTTCCGCTGCTAAGTATCGAAAAGATTTTTGTAGTTATCGTGAAATTTTTAAATAACCAATTCACCCCCCCTCTTGGTTAGCCTCGGGACTAGTTCACTAGGGCTTAACATCCCTTTCGAACTTTCAGAGGAGACCTTTGCCCCTGTAGCAAGATTGGAAGCCATTAGAGTGCAACTAGCCTTTGCCTGTTATAAGGGATTTAAGCTTTTTCAAATGGATATCAAAAGTGCCTTTTTAAATGGGGTAATAAAGGAAGATGTCTTTGTAAAGCAACCCCAAGATTTTGAGAGTTCCCAATATTCTAATCATGTTTACAAATTAAAAAATGCCTTATATGGGTTGAAACATGCACCCAAAGCTTGGTATGAGAGGCTTAGCACATTCCTATTAGAAAGAGAGTTCATTAAGGGGAGCGTAGACACCATCCTTTTTCTGAGGAAAGTAGGAGATGATTTACTCATTATCCAGATCTATATTGATGATATACTTTTTGGATCTTCTGATAAAAACTTATGTGATGATTTTTTTAAAATAATGAGTAAGGAGTTTGAGATGAGTATGATGGAAGAATTATCCAATTTTTTAGGATTTATCATAAGGCAAATGATGATGGAACTTTTATCAATCAATCAAAGTATATTAAGGACATCTTGAAGAAATTTGAAATGGATAAAGCCAAGCTAATAAACTCTCCCATAAGTTCTAGTGTCCAGTTAGATAAGGATTCAAATGGAAAATCTATTGATCAGAAGAAGTTTAGAGGAATAATTAGATCATTACTTTACCTGACTGCTAGCCGACCTGATATCATGTTTAGTGTTTGTCTTTGTGCTAGGTTTCAAGCTGATCCTAAGGAATCCCACTTGACTGCAGTTAAGAGAATCCTTAGATATCTCTTAGGGACCCCAACTTTAGGAATCTGGTATCCTAGGTATAGCACTTCTTTTGAAATTATTGGATATTCTTATTTTGATTTTATAGGGTGTAGGGTGGATAGAAAGAGCACTTATGGAATATGCCAATTCATAAGACAGTCTTTAGTCTCCTAGTCGAGTAGAAAACAAAATTCTGTAGCACTTTTTACTCCTGAACCTGAGTATATTGCCTTAGAAAGTTATGTGGCCCAAGTCCTGTGGTTGAAGCAACAAGTTCTGGATCTAGGATTACTTGTTGGCACAATTTCAGTTCTATGTGATAACACTAGTGCCATCTGCATCTCTAAGAATCATATCCAACATTCAAGAACCAAACACATTGACATAAGGCATCACTTCATTAGGGACCATGTTATAAAAGGGGACATTCAGCTAAACCATGTAGCAACTGAAAAATAAATTGGCTAACATCTTTACTAAACCACTGGCCTTTGACTCATTCAATATTTTAAGGACCAGACTGGGTGTGATTGACATAAATGCATGAATCTGATGATTGCTGATTTCTGATGGTTCTATTTTTTTTATTTCTTTCTCTTAGTTTTTTGTTTGATTTGACTGTTAGTTTCATTTTAGCATTCTTTTCCTACTGATTTTTGGTTGTCTGATTTGCTTATCAGATTTGGTTATTTCCTGTTGATTTTTGTTTGTGAATTTTCATTTGTGTGCTTTTCTTATTTTTATTTATTTACTATTTATTCCTTTCAGAATCAGATCACTGCTCACTACTGCTGAAAAACTGGATTTCTGACTAAGAGTTTTTGCCTTGTTTTTGTTTGAAAGCTTGTAAACAGTGATTGACTCCACTGAATCTATTTAAGGGAAGAAATATTGATGATTATTTTTCTTCCTCTAACTCCTTTAATAGTGTATTATTTCTTTTAGATAAAAATCTTCTTTAAAATAAAAAAGTTGAATAGAGATCTATTTTTTAAAATAGAGATCTATTTTTTCTTCTTACAGTAATCTACCTCATATAAATAGTGTTTTTAAAGCTTTGAATCACTGTTATGGGTTTTTTAATCAAGTGATTACACTTATCATATGTAGTATGGTTTTGTTCTGTGGACTACTCCTTACTGTAGAGAGTGAGTTTTGTCTTCACTTATGTCTGGAGGGTAAGTTCACAACTAAGGTTCTATAACGATTATGAAAGGAAGCAAGCTTGCAAAAAGAAAAGAAAAAAGGGGGGCACAAAATGGGCCAAAAATGAAAAGATGCACAATGACGCCAAAAATTAGAAAGATACACAAAGTGTATCAAAAATCAAAAGATGCGCAAAGTGCACCAAATAAATTGAAAAAGAGGCACAAAATGAGCCCACAAAGAAATAAGCTTTCTTCTCTTTTAGATCTTTAAATGTCTTAGAAAAATCCATACATCACTTAGTATTTTCAAAAGCTTGAGATTGAAAATCATGATTTCTGATTCTGTACTTCGTAATACTATTTTATCAGATATTTTTTTAGAACAAGGCTTGAAAGGATCTCTTATCAAATCTAATTTCTTCTCTTCTGAATTAGACTTTTGTTTGAAAGGAATTTGAACCCATAAGGTGTCCGAGGTAGGAGTTACGAAAGTTCATGTTCTAACTTTTTCAAGATTCCAGCACTGTCGATTTTCTTCTTATCAACTTTTGAATTAAAAATTAAGAAAAATTCTGATGTACTAGAGCAGATCGATTCAAAAAAAATTTCGTCTCAAGTTTTTCTTTGTATTTGATTTGATTTTGCTTTTTTCCTTTCTTTTGTGTTTTGGGATCCCTGATCATTCCTCTCGATTCTGCACTATTTTTCCTTCTTCCTTTTTCATTGTTGGTCAAATCGTCTTAGGCGATTCCTCTTTTTACTAGTCTGTTTGCTTTTGCTGATATTTTGTGTTATTTTTGTAATGTTATTCTTCTTCTGTATTAGGTTGTATTTTCCCCCTTTTTAGATGTCGAAAGGGGGAGTAGTTTATGTTGTGAGTCATTTCAATGTTTTGAATCATAAATGTTCACCATATTTATTACCTAAATTTGGAATTACTAATTAATATTTTCCATTATCAAAAAGGGTGAGATTGTTGCCAATCTGGATTCAAGGACTATAATTTTGATGATAGTAAACCTTTTTATTTCTGATTGAGTGCCTAACCTTTCAGGTTCACAGGATCAATTACAATTCAAGCCAGCTCAAGATCAAGTCAGTCTATTTGTGTTTCGGGTTCAAAGTACTTTTTCATTTTTCTTGAGTCAAGTGTAATGTAATGGATCTCCAAGCTAAGTAACCTTACATACACACAGGGGGAGAGCTAAAATTTTTGTACTAAAATTAAAATTTTTTTTTCAAAATTATACTGTATAATTTTCAATCGTATTGTATGATTTGTCATTTAAACCCAGGGTTAACAGCTAATTTACGATGATTAGGTTTATAAACTAATCGTAATATATGATCCATATCGTACTGTACGATTTGTTTTAACACAAAAAACCCTAGCTGCCGTACTACTTTTGTAAGTTTTAAATTTTGATTTTTTAAACTAATCGTACTGTACGATTATGATCGTACTATACAAATATTTTAAATCTTGCCAAAATTATCCCCCGTAATCAGACAATTAAATTATGGTTTCCTGATTACATTTGATCGTACTGTATGATGTAAATTATATTATACGATGAACAGAGACGATTTTGTTTGTCTCATGTATCGTACTAGACGAAACCATAATTTTTTATACTGTTGTCCTGGCCGATATTTATATCATATAGGTTGATGTTCTAAAAATGTCATACTGTACGAAGAGTATAGTGCATGACAATGAATAGAGATAATTTTGTTCGTCCCAATGGACGTCCCGTACGAACAGTTGGAAATGAAAGGATCATCCAGTACGATCTATGGATCATATTGTACGATATTTTTGTAAAATTTGTGAACTGTTTGTTTGCATTCATACTAGACGACACTATTTTTAAACTTATCATACTGTACGATATGGGATCGTACTGTATGAACCGAATCATCAAATTGAATTTTAGGGCAATTTTTGAGCCCTCCTATTTAAGATCTCTTTTGTTCAATCATTGAGAACTTTTGCCACCTTCCTTGCCAGAGAAAACCTTGAGAGAGAGAGAGAGAGAGAGAGAGAGAGAGAGAGAGAGGATCTTATGAGGGGGAGTTTGTGAGGTGTTTACAAAGGTTGCTCCAAGCAAAGATCTGAGTTATCTTCTCTGGTCGTCGTCTCTTGTCTTGTTGGTGTCTTTGTGGAAGGATCGTCTGCAAGAAGATCAGGTTCTCTACCTGCTTCAGGATGAAGCAAAAGGAGTTCAGATTCTCTGCCTGCTTCAGGAGGAAGCGAAAGGAGTCCAGGTTCTCTGCCTACTTCAGGAGAAAGCGAAAGGCATCCAGGTTCTCTGCCTCACCGGGTTGGTGGAAAGGAGTTTTGTATAGGCTTCTCCGCTTTGCTGTGGGAGCAGAAGGAGAGTCAATTAGTGTTAGTGCAATACCTAGAGGGAGGCTCCTGGGAGTGGACGTAGGTCAAGTTGACCGAACCACTATAAAATCTGTTGTGTTCTTTCTGATTATCTTCAACATTTATTTTTCTGTTGATGATCATGTGATTGTGAATATTATTCTATTATTGTTAAACATCTGCACATCATCGTGAAATTTTTCTAAATCATTTTTTGCTCATAAATTTTTAAAATAACCAATTCACCCCCCTCCTGGTTAGCCTCGGGACTAGTTCACAAGGGCTTAAAATCCCTAACGAACTTTCAAAATCATGTCTTAGCTCACTAAGATAGGGGAAAAATCTTCTAGATGAAGACTAATACTAATCATGGATTAGTTTCTTATTTGAAATGATAGGTGTATGTGAATATTATCCTTCAGGATGAATTTCATATCCCTTCTGCCGAAATTGAATCTAAAAATAAATAGTTTCTTTTCTCATGTTGATAATACAAGTGATAGTTTATCTTTTGGGGTAATTAACACTAATTATACAAATTTGATCAAAGAAATACTAAATCCCAAATTAGTGGTCATTAATATTTAATTTTATCCATAGATTTTTCAAGCAACTAAAATAGGGAAAGGGTTTACTTTCCATCTTTACTGGAGATTAGACTCAAAATTCATAACATAAATATTTATGTAACTGTGTTGTCTATTTTTAAACATTATATCAAAATCCAATTTCAATTTTTCTTTCAATTATGAAATTCAAATTCAACTTCAACTTTCAATCAATTCCCATTCAAAATCTGTACTTCACAGCCATATTTTTCCTTGATTTGGGTCCTTAGTTAAGTTCATCTCCCTTTCATCACCAATCATCTATAATTTTCCTTTGAGAGTGGATAAATTAAGTTAAGTGTGATCTTTTGATTCAACATCCAATTTATGTTTAGTAAGTTCTGTAATTGATAACAAAATTTAGGTTAAATCTTTGAAAATGTCTGGAAAATTGATCCACAACTTCAACATCACCCTCGCCTTATCTGCTAAGGTTTCTCAGATCAAATTTAGAACTAGATGTGATAATATACAATTTATATTCACTGCACCACATGTGAAATGGTGACAACTACTGATTAGTCTATCAAGTCAGTTCCCATTCAAGTTAACATTGTGGGTGGGTTTGTAATTACTCCTGTAGTTATTAAAATAATAGAGATAGGCTTTTTTATATGGAGAATGAAAATAATAAAATTGTAGTCACTAAGGATAATATAGGAGATGCAATGACTCACTGGGAAAATTTTTTGACTAAATTATTTCATCTCTTAGTTTGATGAGAGATGATCACCATTCTTTAAGCTCATGATAAATGCAAGGAAATTTTTCTGGGTCAATGTTTTTAAAGTCACCTTTCACTAGCTCAAGCTCCCCTCATTTCCATCCTTTCTCAAAAACCCAAAGCTAGGTGAAGATTTATTATTGTACTTTGGAATGGATGAGAATGCGATTAGTAGCCTACTCATTAGATAAGATGGGCAAAAATTGCTACTGTGTTGTATGCGTAAGATATTTAGAGGTGTAAAATAAAGGTGTTAAATCATGGAGAAGTTCACATGCATGCTTATGATCTTGATGACGTGATTGGGATTATATGTCCAAGCACAATCCATTTAAGTGGATATTGACCACCTATTGAAGGCAATACTCACCAAGCCTAACCACTTAGGAAGATTACTTAAATGGTGAGTGGTGGTGAGTGAATTCTAAATCCCTTAAATGGTGGTATAAACACTTACGAACTTCAATAGTTAAAGTGATGAGTTAAAGGTAGTGACTCTAGTATGTCTGTAGTTCTTATATGTAGATAGAGCCTCATAAGAGTAGGGATTTGACATAGATATAGCTCTAAGGAGTTTTATAGGAATCATCATCACATGTGCAACTAGCATAGAATTTAAATTTATACATAATCAGGCTAAATATAAAACACTAATCATTAGCTTAAGACTCATAATAGGATTGGGGGAAATGTAACTTATTGTGTATTAGACTCATAATTAATGGTGAAATATATAAATGTTTTTAAAGTAAGGGATATGCTACTCACGAAGTACTTTTTTTAGATAAAGATGAAAATCAACAACTTGTAATACTTCAAATTAACTCAAATTCATTGAGAGTAGAACCAACTTACGAACCTCATCTCGACGTAGGGGTACCCTAATGAGCAATAATCAATTAAGATCATGAGGCCCACAAGTGGAGAAGAATTCATGCAAATGTAAGCCAATTTCTCAGTAATCTAGATAGATCCAATCATGGATTACTTGAAAAAATAAGTGTGATAAATATAAAAGTCAGTGATTAGCAATTCTGGAAGATTATTGTGGCCAATTATTGATAAAAGGAGGTGGGTTTTTCAAAAGATTGGTAATTTCAATCAATTTAATGTGTGTTAGAGATAGTGAGAATTAGAATATACTCAAGAAAGCCTATTCATGTAATTGCAATAGTCCCCTTAGAGGAAGGACACTTGCCCATAGACTTTTAAGGTAGGGCTTCTTCTAGCAAACCCTGAGGAAAGATGTAGAAGAATTTCCAAGACCAATATTGGGTTGGTTTTACTCACCCTTGACCCTTGGATAACTCAGTTGACCATGGATTGACCAAAAGTCCTAAATCTTCCAAAATAACCCTTTAATGGACTTAACCTATCTAACTTAGATTCCTTGGAATACACTCAACCCTAGAACAAATGATTGATTCTAAGGCTTTCTAAACCAAACTATAAACTCATCTAAACGTAACCTATCCTTTGATCTACCATGGTTGACCATAATTTATAAAATACTCTAAATATCTAAGCCTAGATCCTTAGCTAACCTAGCTTACCTAGACATTCACCAATGGATCCTAACCTTTTTAAACCTACCATAGGATTCTACTATACCTAACCAATCCATGCTTAACTCTTTTGACCATGGTCAAAACTAAATGGAACTTAAATACCCTAAAATACACAAATAGGGTTTTCTTGGTTAAAGCTCAGCCTATACCCTATAGGTGTGCCCCAAGCCTTCCAAACCTTTTATAGAAGAAAACTAAACCCAATTAGATACATGGTTAACCTTGGATAAACATGGTTAACCTAAAAGCCCAAATGACATAAATAGATCTTTACTCCACTCGTGGAACGAGCTTGATGCTCTTATCCCCAAAACTTTAGCCTTTAGACGTAGGATCCTAGTATCTAAGGTAAGTTGATATAACTAGTCTACTCTTTTGGCTAGCACCCAAATCACTCACCTCAGCAAACCCTAAGTATACACCAAAGTGTGTAAATCAAAATTTAGTTAAGCCCAGGACAACCTAACTAAATCTACTCTTAAACACCTCTAAAGGATTCTTAACAATGTTTAACATGGAAGGTCATTTTAATTTAACATTAACTCAAAATATGCAAAACCTAACTTCCCTAGTAGACTCAGCCACCTCACCCTAGCTCCTCAATCATCTTCAAACATTGTTAGCAACCTATAGTCCACTTCACAACTAGTTTAACAGTTTGGTTTGGTTGGTTGTGGATAAAAAACCATCTTGATACAAGATGAAAACTCTATAATTAGTGACCAATTTAACTAAAGATATGTCTACTAATCTAATTTCGTAATTTCTTCTAATGGAAAGAGTTTTTTCCTTGAGCTCCCCCAGCCTTTGAGAGCCCTATTAGTAATTAATTAAGTGAACTATGATGATGCGCATTAGTTGAGAATTTGAGATCTAATCCACTATATTTTAGGTGTCAATACCTTAATAATTTATGTTCCTCAAGTCATAGTGAACTCACAATAATCAAATTAAACATGTACCCCCTACTATATTATGCTAAGTATCAAAATCAAGCATATAGTTAGAGGAATATATGACATTATTAAGTGGATGTACAATCTAAGGTAATCTAGCTAGTGGATTACATTCCCACACTCTCGTGATCTTCAGTGATCAGTTGGTGGAGAATGGTCAAGTAGATTCTTAGGATCAAGCTAATTTCCATGAATGACTTATGTTTGAAGCTAGAGGTCGGAGGAAAAATCAAGGATGTTTATTTTTTATTATTTTGTTAAAATTCCCTGATTTTGGTTGAAAATCAAATCAAATCCTATGTTTTTGAGCTCTATTATTAGGAGCCATCAGATCTTCAATTGTACAAGTACAACTAATATGTGTTACTTTTGGGATCTTGGCCATCTTAAGTGTCTAACAGGAAGCCACGAGGTGGAAAGTGTAAGCTAATTAGTCATTTAATAAATTGAATCATTTTTTTATTTATTTAAATTAGAAAAAGGAAAGGATCTTCAAAATTTCATATTTCACTTATTATTAATCCAAATTAGGCATTCCATACCTTCATGGATTAGGATTTCTTTGTGGTTTTTACTAACAAAACATTAAGGGCCATTACCTAACCAATTGTAAGGAATTAATTATTTATCATATTAGGTTAATTAGTTAATAAATAAGCCGATTCACTTTTAATGGGTCTAAAATTCATCATGTGAGGTCATAGGGATGTGATGAACATTTTTACTTTTCCTAAGACGGGTTGAGTAACTCTTTGCCCTTAATAAATTTTTAGAGAAATAGGCCATAATTTGACCTAGGATTTTGAAAATTCATATCTATGAATCCATAAGGTACTTTTCCTAGAAATTTTCACAAAATATGTATGTTATTATTTCAGTTAGATAGCCTCTAATTTGAACCTAAGCTAGTATATTATTTTCCTCTAATAAAGCATGCAAATCCTAAGTTTAGTAGGCTTAGGAAAATAATATAAAATCTGCTAATAATCTAAATTGTTTGAAACTTTTAGAGAATGCTCCTAGGCCCATAGGGACCTTTGGATTTAATTTCAAGAAGGTTTGAATCCATTTGTTCACAAAATTCTTAAATCAAAAATCTAAGTTACCTTAGGCTAACTTAAGTTCACTTAAAATTTAAAAATGCATAAATAAATGTAGAAAATTTTAAAAATGTAAAATTAAGTTTAATGAACTCCAAATATCACAAAGTACGTATGAAAAATAACAAGAACATCTAGTTATGTCTTAAAATCTATTTAATAATTGCTTAAGTGAGAACCCCTTTCTTAATTTAATAAATCATTGAAAATAAAATAGAGCCCCAAATTCTTTGAAATTTCTTGGGTTTGTACCTTAGGTTAGTGATGGCATTGGCTTGAAATTTAATGAGATTTTGAGGTCATTTATTTCCAAATCAAAAACCCCAATTTATTCTTTAAAGAAAACCTTAATTATATAAGCAGCATTTAAAATTCATAATAAAATCTAGAAAAATTATAAAAATATGAAATAATTTGCATTGAAGTCATATTCATTCATTGAGTGAAAAAATAATAAACATCGTGCCATTTGTAAATAAAGAAGTTCAAGGAAATATAAGTCAAACCTAAACAGAATCTTGAGATTACAAAATTATTAAAAATCTAAAACACTACCAAATGAGTTTAAAGTTTCATGGTTTCATCTTCAATTAGTAACAACTAGAGGTTTAAATTTCATTTTGTTGTCCAAATCACCAACCTTATTTTGTTTTGTATGAAGAAATGATAATATTACTCATAACTTTTGAAAAATTATAATTAATTATAGATAAATACAAAAAATACAAGAAAAATAGCATTGAGCACATAATTGAATTCAGTTGCCAAGAAAAATAATTTTTTATAAGCTTTTTAATAAAAATTCTAATTAAAAAAAAATTCAAACTAATTTTTAATGAATAATTTAAAATTTAATTTAATCCCAGATGAGATAAAATTTATTTTATTTAGACCAAGAGTTTGAACAAAAACTCTTGCTCTAAAGTTCATAAGTTTAGAATTTATTTGGTTATTTAAATTTTAACCCTAGTTTAAAATGGTACACATGGACCCTTTAATTTAAAATTTATTAAATAAATGAATAATAATTATAAAAATAAAAAATAAATTGCATTGAAAGTGTCATTTAGAATAAAATTGAACAAAAATAAAAGTAATAAGGAATAAAATAAAAAAGAGAAACATAGGTTAGGTGAAAATTAAACCTAAAATAAGATTCAAAGACCCTTAGCCAAACATAAATTAGTAATTCATTTAAGTAAAATAAATAATTCAAAACTCCTTAAAATTTGTGGAATTGTTTTGAGGTTGTCTTTAACTTTTGTTCTTATCTCAAAAATCATTAAGCACACACAAATTTGAAATAAAAACCTTGATTCCTAAATATTTCAAATGGACTTATGCTTTTATTTTGTCCTTCTTGATAGGATAATTGAATTTATCCATATTATTAGGGCATATTGATTATTGAACTCATTTAATTTTGAGTTCATTATTCAATATGTTCTTGAAATTTTAAATAAGAATATAAATATCATGTCCTAAAAAATACTTAATAAAATCTTTAATACACTAATAATTAAATTTAAATAATATCCCTTAGACCCTTAAATAAACTAATTATTATAAAATGAATCCCTAAAGCTTAATAGGATTTGCCAACTGCTTAACTTAAGCACACACTCTAGTTTGCTTATTTGGGCAACCAGTTCTAACCTTATGTTAGGAGCTTTGTTCTAAATTCTGAATATATTATTTTCTTGTTGTGTTTGTATTTTCAATGCAAATGGTTAAATGAGTTTTTAGATGTGTGCAATTGTTATGATGATTAATTCATTCTGTATTGATAATTATGTGATAATGATAATGGGATTTATGATAAACATTTAGATGCCCTGTGATTAGAAAAACTCTAGATGTTTTATTACTAATAATTTTTTTTTGTATGAGTTCATGCTTTTGTAGGGCTATCATATAATAGGGGGATAATAATCATTAAATTTTAAACTAATAAAATTTAATAAGAACTTATACTGCTTTGCCACCTAATTTTAATAGCATTACTAGATTATAAGTTGCTTAAATGAAATGGCTTGGTAAAGTGCTTTTTACTAACCCTACAGATTGTATAAAGTCATTTTCTCTTTTCAAATATAAATGTAAAGAAAAATGAGAAAGTAAAAAAAATGAGATTTTTCATCTTAAGAAGAAAGGAGCCAAAAGAAAAGAATTTTCTTTTTATTGAAGGTTTTCTTCTTCTAGAAGATCTTTATTAGAGGATGATCGAAAAGAAAATTAATGATATAAAAAAAATCTCATTTTTATACGACTTGAATCTAATTTATGAGTAAACTATCCAAGTTGTAATTCAAAGATATTACCTAGTTACTCCTTTTATAAATGGTTATAATTAAGTTTTATTTGCCACATTTGGGATCTTTATTGACGTTTGGAATTTATTAAATTTCCATGTTTATGTACTATGGTGGTTGGGTGAATTATTTGTTTACATTGATCGTGCTTTAAAAACTTTTGCTTTTTTTAGGTTTTATGCTTACATGTGCTTTTGCTTGGATTTTTGTTAGGATCTTAAAAAAACAATTTTTTTAATAATAAAAAACAATTAAGATTTAAGTTTATATAACATAGAAAGATATTCAGTAGCTATAGAAAAATCACCAATTAATGATGGAATTTTTCGGCGGATTTCTAACTACCAATTTTGCGGTGGCTTTCCAGCGGCTTTCCGACGAAATATAATGCTACAGCTTTTCCGGTAGAATTTTTTGGCAGATTCTTTTTGGCATACCTTTTCGGCCAAATTTTTAGCAGCTTTCCGATAGATTTTAGGTAATTTAACTAAACTGATTAAAAATTTAACTATTTAAATGATTTAACAAAAATGATTAAAATTAATATTAACTATTTTAAGTTAACTATTTCTTTAATTTAAGTAAAAAGATTTAAATTTAAAATTAAAATTTAAATATTAATTTATTTTAAAATTTTATTTTTAAAAATTAGTTATTTTAATAATATTTTAATTAATTATTAAGTTAATAATCTATTTTAATTAATTTTTAATTTTAATACTTTATTTTAAATATTTTTAATTTTTAAATTAATTAGTAATTATTAAATTTTATTTTTTAAATTATTTATTAATTTTATTTTTCATATTTAAATTAATTAGTAATTTTAATTTTAGTTTTTAACTTTATTATTAATTTAGCATAATTATATAGTTTAAATATAAAAAAAGATAATTAAAATATATTTTCCTATGCAGCAATGTGGTTGGGTATTTGAAGAATTTCTCAACCTCCAGAATTCGAATATCTTTGGATCCTACCAGGCACTACATGGGCACGAGCAAGTATGCAGCCCTGTAGGGAAGGCAAGGCGGGTTAGCGAGGCAGGCAGCGTAGGCAGGAGGGCAACCAGGCAGCTCAGGTGGGTGGGCAGAGGGCAGCTCGGGCGGGCAGCGGGTAGCACGAAAATGGTCTTCATTCTTTTTTTTTTTTTAATTTTTTGGTGGCTTAACTCTATCGGATAGCCATCAAAATTATTTACTGCTAGAAAAAGCTACTGGAAACATTTTTCCTACGCTGGTTTTACTTGCAGAAAAATTTTTGCTAGAAAACCATCGATAAATTCCAAATCTGTCGGAACATGATCAATTTCTTCTTAAAAATGTCGAGAGTAATAGTTGATTTTTTGGTACTGAGTTTAGAAAGTAAACTGAGGTTTAACTAACATCCATTATTTATTTTACTTCAATTCCTTATTTAGGCACCACATCACCTATAGGTTTAGACATTTCACATGACTTATTAGGGTACTTAATCTATCTCATTAGAGGTATACTCTTTTAATGAAAAAAAAATATTTTTAAGCCTTTTTAAAACTTCACAATCATACTGATTATTACATTTAGAAACATGCAGTGCATTTATAACTAACAAAAAATGAAAAATGCAATTTCATTTAGTATTTGAAGCATTAGCACCATTCATAAGTCTGGAACTAATTAGGATTTTCTTAGATGTCTGTTCTAATTTGAAATTTAAATATTAACCTACCCCATCATGCATTTCATATGACTAAAAATAATGCGTTTTAAAGTGATTAGGTGGAGTTTAGCTTACATTCCATACTAGGAAAGATGTAAGTCCAAAAGTGTCAGGTATTCTCTTGTATCGCCCTACAAGGATTAAGAATATAAATCCCATTTGATAAGTTCCTTCACCTTGCTAGTGTAGGTTTGAGTCACTAATCCATTGTGGTAACCTTAGTACTAGGTTCTAAGTATGATTTTATTTATTAAGCTCCAACCCTCTTGAGCATTTTCATTATCCCGTGTTTGAAAATATAAGTCTCAACTTTCTAATAAAATTCTTACTCAAATAATAAATCTCATTCTAAAATATTAAATCCCAATATATATTAGACTGGAGCACTCTTAAGCTTGTTAGTATCCAATGCTCCCTAAACTTCTTTCTTTGAATTTAAAATTAACTCTATAAAAGAACTATTTAATTTTGAGTTAACCTTCCTTTGAAAATTCAAAACTTCTTATCCTTGACTCAAAACTTTGAAATAAAAAAATGACACTATTTTAATCAAGAGTATACTTAAGAGAACCAACTCATTTAGGATGTAATTTAAAATACAATTAAATGTAGAGGCCTCACTTTATGGGGAACATAAACATCTACATTAAAATAAATCTTATAGATACATTATTCATCTTTTGAAATGATATGCTATTCTCTTTGTTGTATTTGATTACAAAAGTGATGAATTGTCAAAACTCTATTTTTTATTTTCAAATAATGTTGCATAATATCATGTTGTCTTTTGAGATAGTATGTTATTGTCCTTATTATATTTGATTATAAAAATGGCAATTTTGAAATCCTTTATATTTTTTTTGAATAAGTTATAGATTACTATGTTTATATTTTTAGATGGTATATTATTCTCTATGCAGCACTTGATCTCAAAAATAGGAGCATCCAAATCACCATGATTTTTTTTTCCCACAGATTTTTCTGTCCATTACACTGCGGAAGGTTCCTCTCTCCCTTCATATATTTTTATACATTGGTAGTAAACTTACAGTCTTTTTAAGTTGAAACTGCCTTTGCTCTATTGGTTACCTTGCCCATTTCTTCCTTGGGTCATTGAGGCTAACATTTAATAATATATGTGATAAAGAAGTGACATCTTAGAAATCCACACCACTGGATGTTATGGTATGGCTGCTATTAAAACCCATTTTTTTGATTTTTTGGTGAGCCTTTTAGATTTCAAGAACCTCTTATTGGATGAAAATCTTATTGATTAGGTTATGGAATTTTGGGCATCCCAAAATAAATTTCAATCAAAATTAAAATTCCCAATTCAAATCAATTATTGAAAATGTCACAAATCTAAATCTATCCACAATTTTCAAAATCAATTATACTCTTCCAAAATCTAAAATCAAACTTCTCCTAGTCCTAATAACATCTTCACAATTTTATGCGTTATGTAGCTTGAAGTTTTAGTAGGATTGGGTCCCAAACTCAAAATCAAAATCCATACTCTCTAATTGTTGCAATGAATCTATGGTAGTTACACATTCACTTGGCTTAATATATTCATTAGGATAACTTTTCAAATTCAAACTTTCAAAATTGAAATAAAAAATTCTAAATAAATAAAATATTTTTATATCAATTTCTGTCCCAATCTTGACCAACACATTTGTAGTTATATTCATTTATAGGTTGGTATATAAGATTGGATAGGATCCAAAATCTAAAATTTATAATCAAAATTTTCCCAATCTTAGCAAACCCTTATTGTATCTAGATGTATCACTAAGACTAGGTTGAAAAAATCCTAAAATTGAAAATAAATTTTCCTCATTGTCTCGACCAACACATTGCAGTTATATTGATTTGTATCCTAATGAGTATGGTTGGACATGGACCAAAATCAATGTCTCAGTACAAATTTAAATTAATATATAAAAAAATTCAAATTTAAATTAAAAAAATAAAAAATTCAAAATCTCTTTAAAATCCTTCCTCGTACTACTAGCAGTTTGCAGCTGTATGCATTTATAACTTGACATGTTTATGGGTTAAATGTTTTTGGCTGACCCTTGGGGACCTAATGAACAGTCCCCATGGGTTTGGGCACCTTGGTTTAGTCAAAATACATGAATTTAATTTATAGATGCCTTAAGGCTAGTTTGGTCAACCATGGTTGGCATTGTTAACTAGGCTTGGGTTAGGTCCAACTCATTCCAAATGACATTTAGAACTTGTTGGAGGAGGTTTTATGTTATGGTGAGATCTTAATGCATGACATGTAATTTCTATGGTTAAATGGGCCCTTTGGTCAACTAGGCATGACCTAGTTGTATGTTTAGGTTCAATCCACTCCAAATGTGTTTTAGAGTTTGTTGGAAGTGGTCTTGGGTCATGGCATGAGTGAGCTAAGAAGGGTTTATTCAAAAGGTCAATTTTATGGTTTTTAAGATTTAAAGGTTTCTTGGTCAACCATGATCAACCATTGTCCACCAAGGGTCTAAGGGAGTTTAAATCAATATGAAAATGATTATGAACATATTTTATGAGCTTTTAAAGCTTCACAAGGTAGTTTGTAACAAGATGTCATGACCAGTGGCATGGACTATAAATATTTGAAGGTTTTATATGCTTGGAATATGCTTTGTGTTTTAAGGTTAAGAAGGACATGGAGGATGCAAAAAGGTTAGGTAAATTATATAGACATGCCTAATCAATATACAAATGATCAAACACCATTCTAGAGCCTTCACCTAGAGTTCTAAATCATTTTAAAATTATCCTTAAAAAGGAAAAGGTCCAGAGGCTTTATGTTTTAGGTTTGGACACTAGATTTTAAGGTTTAGAGTTTTAGGAAAGATTTGGATTTAAAATTTATTTAGGTTTCATATTTATCATTAATTAAAGGGTTTAATATTTTAAAATTCCTAGATCATTAATAATCTTTGGATTATATGTAGCGATTGAGTGGTTGATAAAGTGACTATAAAGGATGATTATCAAATGACTAAATTTGGGTTCAATGATTGAGAGACCGCTAGAGCTTAGTGGAGAGTTGGATTTAAGCTTTAAGGTGGAGTGTAGGGAATCAAAAATCAAGAGTGAAGCCTTAATGTAGTGTTCTGACCTTAAATAAAAATGAGGTCAACTAATGGACTGTAACAGGTGTGATGAACTTGGAAAGTAAATTGCACGTGTTGGCATTGATCAAAGCAATGAACAAAAACTAAGGGAATTTAATCAATAAATACCTGATTTGACATGATCTAAAATAGTTAGATTTAATCAACATGGATATCTAAGAGAGATATTATCTCTATCAAATAGATTTAAATTGGAAGCAAATATAAGGAGTTCTACCCAAAATAAGTCAAATTCAACAAGATTTATAAAGGGTATAATTAATTTACCTGACCATACCAAAATAACAATGAAGGATAACTCAATTTTCACCTGAACATATCAAAATAGAGAATAAAGAGATTTTGAAAGATTTAATATCTACCTGACCAAATCAAAACAATAAACCACAAAGATTTTGGGGGGTGAAGATGGAAAATTTTGATACTCACTTAACCAAATTGAAATAGTGAGTAGGATTATTCTCTGAATTAATGGTCTCTTCCAAGCAAGAAAATTTAAGATGCTCAAATGAGAGGTCACTCTCAAATAAACATATTTATTGGTTAGATTGAGAAAGTGTAAGGGATTATATTTCCCAATCAACCAGTATGTAATTGGAGGGATGTCGTAAAAGTGGACTTATACCAAGAGTCTATAGGATGCCATAAAAGCGAGCTTATACCTAAGGAAAAATTAGACTTGATGGAGAAATCTATCTTAAACAAGCAAATTTGATGAATTTAGATGAGAAATAATTCTCAAACGAATAGATTTATTGGATATATTAAAAAAATACTAGGGATCGTATTACCTAATCAACCAGAATTTATAAGGAAGGGGTACTATAAAAGTGGAATTATACCTACACCTTGAGAGAAGATTTAAATTTGATTTGGAGATCTATCCCAAAAAAACATGTTTAAGAAATTCAATTTGAAAGGAACTCACAAATGAATGTTGACCTCATTTTTGTATGAGGTCAGTAGGACCCATCCAGACCCCTGATCAATCCTGACCCCAGATCAATCTTGACCCCATATCAATACAATTTAAGACCAATCTAGACTCTAGGATTTTTCTAGATTTCCATCCCTAGGATCTATTCTAAACCCTAGGATCTCTTCAAATTAATCTTAACCCTAGGATCAATCTAATCCTAAATCAATCCAGATTTAAATCAATCCTGATCTCAGATCAATTAAATTTCCAGACTATTCTAGATCCTAGGGTCTTTCCTAGATTTTAGATCTTAGGATCAATCTAGACCCTATGATCTTCCTAGAATCCAGACTTTAGGATCTATTCTAGATCCTAAGAACCTTCTAGATCCCAGACCTTAATATTTCCTAGACTCTAGGATCTTCCTAGATTTTAATCCCTAGAATCTGCTCTAGACCCTAGGATCTCTTCAAATTAATCTTAACCCTAGGATCAATCTGATCTTATATCGATCCAGATCTCAAGACAATTTCAACCTCTGATCAATCTAGATCTTACTTTAACCTAAATTCAATCTCTAAAACCTATCCAGGACCTTAGGACCTATCCTAGACACTAGGATCCTTCTAGAATTCAAACCCTATGATCTACCCAAATCTGCCCAGACTTTAGGATTTATTTAGATCTTAAATCTATCTAGATCCTAGAGCAATCTAGAACCCTTCCAGAATCTTGATCATAGGATTTGCCTTGTCCTTAGGATCAATCTAGACTCTGGGATTCATCTAAATCCCAAACCAATCTAGATCCTTGGTCAGTCCTGATTCAAATCGATCTAAACCTTTGATCAATTTAAATCTTAAGCCAATCCAATCATTAATTCAATTCAAACCTTAAATCAACTCAAATCTTAAATCTACCCAGGCTCTAAATCTATCCAGACCCTAGGATCGATTCAGATCTTAGATCAATCTAGATTTACATCAATTTAAACCTTAATCAAATATGCATCCTTCAATCAATTAGGCTTCCAATCAACCTTCAACCATTTTTCAATCAAATTTTGATCACACTCTAATCCAGTCCGCAGTATACGCTCCAATCAAATCTTCAATCACTTTTCAATCTAGTTTTAATTCAAGCTTCGAACATCCAATTTTCAATAAAATCTCAATTGATTTTTATCAAAATTTGATTCAATCAAGTGATCTAAAACTGAGTTAACCAGTCCTTATTTAATTTAAAGCTCAACGTCCTTGATTTGCTCGATATAAATCAAGTGGGTATTAGTTAGGCCTGATACTTTTAATCAAATTAATGTGAGTCTAAGATTTAATTATATCAAGTCATTTGATTCAATTATTTCATTTTAATCATCTTAATTATAGCTTTAATATTGTCCTTTGGTGTCAAGATCAAAGAAAGGTTTTAAGAAAAAGGATTAAGGCAAGCCGGGACTCTCTCATGACACAGGACAAAAAAAAAAAGCCCTAGCAATACCCATATACGCCTCTCCCTTCTTGTAGCCGCTCACCCTCTTGGAGGAGATCTGGACTCATATTTTTGAAGCCTGCTAGGGCCGGCTCTCCCCCATTTCCTCCAGACTTCACGATTAGAGGCAGCCGCCCATGAGATAGGTTCCCCATCTAAATCTCACGCCTCCAGCCGTAAGGGAAGATTGATTCTCACAGCAAATATTTCTCACCCATTCTTGGAGAGTAGCTAGAGGTTGGCCGTCACTTTGGAAGATCCCACAAGCAGCCGCCTAGGAGATGGAGATCCCCATCTAATCTTGACGCCTCTAGCCACCATCTCCTTCTGTGTGGGCATAGCAGCCAAGGCCGGCTACAACATGGGATTCCACGATCCATCCATGCACAGAAGAAACCGCCCCCTTTGAGATCCTGGTTCATGTTTTTGGAGCTGCTGGGGGCCGGCCAAGGAAGCAAGGGCTGCTTGGATTTTCTATGATTGATCTTCAAGCACTAGTTACATACACAGGAGATCATTCCCATAGCTGCTGCTATCCATTCAAGCAAAAAGAGGAAGAAGTTTAGGGATGGCTAAGAGCTTCTTCTTGGATCTTCTCTCACGATTCATCTCCAGCTTTGCTCTCTAGCTCTTTATTCAGCCAAAAAGATTCTAAATCTTTCCTTAAGTCATGCATTAGAGATCTGAATGGTATCTGACAACCAAATGATAAGGAAGATGTCAAGTTCTTTACTCTTGGAGAACTTTGGGATCAGTACAAGGAAGGGAGTGCGTATGATCTACACCAGCAAACCTTCAGCTTCTCTGAGGACATTAGGAGAGGAATCCAACTTCATTCCAACAACCAGCCGCCCTTTTGGGTATCTGTCGCTAGAGCCGGCTGAAGGGGAAGAAGCCGCTCTCATTCCACGACCCATTCTCCTTCTCACATCTCCAAGCAGCTCACATGCCTCCAAGCTCCCTCTTCTCGGCCAAGTTTGATTTCCCCTTGCTCTTGTTAAGGCCGAACCAAGTAAAGGAAGAAGAAGCAGGATTAAGTCGCTATTAAATCTCATGAGAAGGCTATTGTTATAATTCATACTTCCCCTATTCGGCCAAGAAAGTTGAAGCAGATTTTGGTGAAGCTTTCCAACACTAAATAGAGAAAATGAGCTACAGATTTTAGCCATTAAACAAGGCCAAGCAAAGCAAGGGAACGGTGAGTTGCTCCTACTCTCTTCCTTCCAGAATTTCATGAAGTCCTTCGATCACAATCAAACCAACAAGGGTAAATACTTTTCACGTGAATATGCAAATAATGGTTATTTAAAATTGTGTAAGATTTCCTGAAATGTCTATAGTCTTGTTCTGGTTCAATATATTGATGTCAAACGTTTGAGTCTTGTTCATTCTAAGAAATTAATATTGGATGAAGCATTTGAATCTATTACTCTAAGAGTGAATTTATGGCAAGAGGATCTTTCTCTAAATTTTTTTTTTGGGTTTAAATGTTATCGAACTGTACCTAATTTAACTTGGTTAAACCTCTTAACATGGATGAACAATCAGGTTGCTCATATACCACTACGAATCATGATAGAAATTTGCAGATTTTTATCTCCTTGATTTTATAATTGCTGCAAATTCATTTGAACATAACTTTTTTTTATTATTATTATTCTTTATTATCATTTTTGGACATATTATAGGTATCCTATCATGTTATCCTTTCATCTTATTTAATTATGGAACCATTTGTTTTATGATTATAGGCATGCGTTCATTTAGAAGGCCTGAAAATATGGAATTATAGAAGTTCTTAGTCCAGGAAAATCTTACATAAATAGCCATGCAGTACTCTGATTTTGTGGACTTTTGCACATTTACTAATAGAGAGGAGCATTTTATTATTATTATTATGGTGGCTTTTTGTCCATAGTTGAGAACTTTGAGATAATGATGATGATGATGAAACTTGTTATTTAGATCAATTAAATACACGCTGTAGTCACGATATTACAACAATTTTCTTAGTTCATTTTAACACTAAGGAGCTGATCATATTCATGTGTTATGTGGTATGGATTGTAGATTTCTAAAAAAAAAATTTTGAGAAACTTCTTGATGACTTCCCATTGCATCTAAATTTTTTTTAAAAAAATCCTTTGAGGCACATTGATATTAACATTTGTTTCTTTTTTTTTTGAAACAGAAATGAGTAAGTTGGTTGTTTCTTATAGAAGAACATGACAAACTTTTATTCCCATATTATGCTTGTGAAACTAAGTGTCGAGTGGGACTATTTGGGCATTTCGAACCATGAATATCTTGTTCAATTTCTCAATAATGTGCATTGAAAATACCCATGTCATTTTTCATGTATACATTAACGTTGAATGAATGAATCCCTTATTTGAAGGATGTTTAGATTGTTTTGATCCAAGCCTTGATTGAATTTTAAGCAATACATTAGTTAAAATTCTTTCTTGTATATAATTATACATGTTGACTTATTCTTATGAATTAGTACATGTGTTGGGGTTTCTTTCCATTTAGAAGCAAATATGTTGGAATTGCTTCTTGTAAATTAATGTACATACACTTTGAAATTGCCTCAATAATTTCATTTGATTTATATTTTCACATATCTATTTACATGCTAATTAATAGTAACTTTTATACTCGTATGCATGACATTCTGACACCTCTTTCTCTCTTCGCCTTTTTGCGAGGTACAAATGGAGCTGAGTGGAGGATAGAGCCAAAGAGCTTCAGTCACCCCGCTCCTTCCAAATGGGGATGCCATGATCAGAATCACCGTTGACCAGCTCCGGTGATCAGGTAAGTTTTTCTTAAAACATAGAAGATCATAGGGCTCCTAGATTTTCCTATTGAGTTATTCCTCCAACCTTAAGTTCTTGACTCCTACATTTAATGAATATGTACTATCGATATAACTTGTTCACATTCACATGTATGTCCAAAGGGTTAGTGACATTGATTCAAACCCATTAAACCTAGTGACATCATTAAGGACAATAATTAAGGACGAGTCTTAGAGAACTCAGGCAAACTCTAGGATTCACACATATATCCTTTAAGGATCAAACATCAAACTTAGAGAACTTAGTGACACCATACCTTAGGGTCAGTGTACACCATCAAACTTGACCTCAATCAAACTTAAATCAATCGATTAATCATTAAACTACTTAATTGATTTAATTAAAGTTAAACCCTCAATTAAACCTCAAAACTTCTTTAAATCCAATCGACTTGAAATTCAAACCCCTTGAGTTTAGTGACTTTCCCTGCTCTAGGGAAAATTCTCACTAAAGTTTGAATTCCTTAAACTCCTTAATCAAACCCCTTAAGATTAAGCCTTAATCAAGCTCTCAAAACTTCAAGAAATTTAATAAATCAAATTTAAAACACAAAGACACATATAATACCTCAAATTAATCAAAATTGAACCCTTAATACATGAAAATTAAAACCCCCTTGATTCGACATTAAATTTAAGCTTAATTGAATTTTAAATAAACTTGAATATTTAATTAATTTAATCGATTTAAAATAATTAATGATTCCAAAGAATTCTTAAACACTTGATAATCCCTCCTTAGATCATTCCTTATCTTTGGAGGTGATTTCAAGGAGTTTAGAGTTCATTTGAACTCAAATCATTAAAACACCTTTAATTAAACAATTAAATAATTTAAATAATTTTCAAATTTTGATAATTTAAAAACCATAACTATTTCAAGAAAATCTCAAATTGATCAAACTCAAAGTCATTCAACTCAAACAAAAATCTAAAATCTATCAAAACATCAAACCTTCAAAAATCATTTAAAAATCCAGAAAATTTCAATCTAACCTTAAAACCAGCAATCAATCAACCTTAATTGAAATTCATCAAATTTCAAATCTTAAATTAAATCTAATTCATTTAATCATACCGGGTACCACTGGGTAACCCAGGCCTACGAGGCTATTAAATTAGCCCCAAGGAAGGTGAAATAAACTTCACGGCCTCGGTGTGCAACAAAGGTGGTATCCAACAAACAATCAAAAATCAATCTTAAAAATTAATTTCAAACCATTAAGACTTAAACTTTAACCAAAAACTTCCCTTGAGCCTTTCAACAAACCAGAACATTAAACAACTTTAATCAATTGCCCGATATAGGACATATCCAAACCACACAGCCTGCTACACACACCTAGATTGACCTGTTAGGACACGGACTCTAGCTTTAGGTTAGGCCGGTGTTCCTTTCTATTTTGAGATATGTTAATTTGCACATAAAATGAGAGTGGCATCCTAGGTTAGATGACATAGACATAGGTTCATTTTCCACAAACCTGTGCACTTCTACTTGTCAGCCTAGGATTAGGTCCCCAGCCCCTTGGCCTATGAGGTCCCCTTGAATGAGGTAACCCATGGTTGCTAACAAGGATCCTCTGGTCGGCACTCGACTAAGTAGGCTAAGGATACCGACGAACCCGGGACGATGGAAAACCATGGGATCTTGACTGGGGACGTCATACCCACTTGGTAGGTTAGTCTCCACCCTCACTTCCTGGGCATTCTCCTGATCTGGTGATCGAAAATATAAGTCCCAATTTTCTAATAAAATCAATCATTCAAACTTAAATCTCTTTCCATCAAATTCAAGCCCAACAATTAGGATAGTTTGAGGTGTTTCTGAAGTAATTCAGAATCTCAAAACACCACCTACCCTTCTTCCTTTGACTCCAGAAATAACTGTTCAATCTTGAACCATTCCCTGTTGAAAATCCCAGTCCTTAACCTCCTTTGATATCAATCTTTGAATTCTTAAATAAAATTCGTATCGCTATTTTAATCGAGAGTATTCGTAGGAAATTTTCTGATTTCCTACGATATAATTAACTACGAGGGCTTGCGCTCGTAGGAGATTTAGAAACCCAGACCTGATTTCAAAATCAAGCTTTTTCAAAACCCTTAATTAATTATCTTTGGGAAATTCAAACCTAATGATCATTATCGTCATATTTAAACTATCAATAGTGATTGATATCTTCTTTCTCCGGATAGATATATCAATTACAATTGTAATTTTAATTATGAAATTAATGATCTCTTATCTGAATTAGTATAGTTAAACAATGGATTAAGCATCATTCTGATTCTTCGGGATCATATGTTGTTTCTCCTTGAGTTTGACTACAATAATCAGGATAAATCAAGATTTGTAATCGGAACCTATTAGGGAATGATATGTTTACCTTTTGAGGTGATATATCATTCATAATAAGTGTTCGATTATAAAATTTAAATTCCAGAAATTAAATATTTCCCAAAGAAAATTAAACACCTTTTCAAAACCATATATTTTTTTAATCAAACAAATAAAATTGGCGACTCCGCTGGGGAATATCTCTCTCTCCATCTTTAATGGCGGTACGAATTTTATTGCATCGGTAGTTTTGACTACCTTTCTTCAGTTGGTCCCTCTACCAATTTCTTCCTTGGGTGAGTGTGACCAACTCAATTAAGACATGTGAAAAGAGAGGCGAGTGTAGGAAACCTCCCTCCAAGCTGGGCTTTGACATTTTGCCTCCAAGTTTATTGGTAGAGCGAAAGAGTCAAGCCAAGCTTGTCAAAATCTTTTTGCATATGTTACAAACTCGCATGCGAATAGATTCCTGCATGCTAAGTTTCACAATTTAAAAAAAATCCCTCAATCTCAAAACCCTGATTCAAAACTTCTTTAATTCAATCTGGATTTTGACATTTCACCCCAAGCTAGTCAGTATGGTGAAAGAGTCAAACCAGGTTTCTAGATTTTCCCTTGAATTTTGTTAACCATTATGTTGAAAATAAAACTCAACACTTTTGAGTTTCAAAAGTCAAGAAAAATCTTTCAAATCAACTTCAATCGTCATTGCTATGTGTCTTCTATAATACTCTATTGTAGTTGAACATATGCAATGCAAATTCAAAATTCTCCAGTCAATTCTGGGCTTTGACATTTCACCCCTAAATTGCTTGGTGAGGTGCAAAGAGTCAAGCCTTAGGATCTTCAGGCTAATTTGGCACACCTACATATTTGAACAAAATTCAATATGTTGAGTTCCAAATTTTGAAGAGGATTCGTTCAATTCCAACCTTGAGTTTAAATCCAGATTCAAATTCAAATTCAATTTTAATTTAAATCCAACTTCAAGCTTGAGTTTGAATCCAAGATTTAAATTTTAATTCAACCTCAAAACTGAATTCAATCTTAAGTTCAAATTCAATTTCAAAATTGAACTTAAATTTGATTCCAAACTTAAAGTCAACTGCAGATTTAATTTCAAGGTCAAATTCGGGACTTTGACATGTCGACCCAAGTTAATTGGAGAAATGAAAAGAGTCGAGCCCGATCCCCAGATCTTTCATATCGATTTTATGCACCTACATGATTGAGTGAAACTCAATTTGTTGAGTCATAAAATTTGAAGAAAGATCCATTTGACTTGAGTTTCAAGTGCAAATTCAAAATTTGAGAACAAACATAATTTCAACCTGAAATTTGAATTCTATTTTCAACTTAAAGTCGATTCAATTTTTAACAGGACTTTGACATTTCGACCCAAGTCAATTGGTGAAATGAAAAGAGTCAAGCTCGATCCCTGGATCTTTCATATCAATTCTGTGTACCTATATGATTGAGCGAAACTCGATCTGTTGAGTCACAAAATTTGAAGAAAGGTCCATTCGACTTCAAACTTAAGCTCAAATTCAAATCCAACTTTGATTCAAAATATAATCTCAATCGTAAGTTCAAATTTGATTATCGCTTCAAATCTTAAATTCAATTTTGAACCCAAGTTTGAGTTTGAACTTTGACATTTTGCCCCAAGCTAATTGGTGTAGTGAAAGAGTCGGGTTCAACCCTTAAGTTCTTGTCAATTCTATGAACCTCTATTTTGAATTTAAGTTTAACATGATTGAATTATCAAATTTTGAATAACATTAATCAAATTTAAAATTCAAATTCAAATTCAAGATTAACTAATTCAAATCATTGTTCATTAATATCAGGATTAAGCACTCAAATGGTTGGGAAACTCATTTTCTCTCTAGATAGAAACTTGATAGTTGAAGGAATCACTTCTGGTAATTTTATCCAGTTTGAAATGCAATTCCAAGACTTCAAGTTATCAGTCGATGGAGAAGAAATGATCGATCTGTCTGCTGGAATACGAAGGAATGTCCCCTTGGTTGAGATTACTTTAGGGTCAGGAGTTGACTCCCCTATCTCCGAGATGGAGGCTGTTGTCACCCCTTTACCCACTGTATCTTTTACTGAGGAGGATAGGAACCAGAACTCAATAACGATAGAAGAGCTACCATCTCAGCCTGAGATCGGGTCAAGTTCTAGTACCCCTACCGTCAGCAAGGCCGCAAGAAACAAAATGAAGAACTACCTTCGTAGAGTCAGAAAGAAGGTTGTCAAGGCCAGGAAGACTGCTGAGGCGAAAGCCTTAAAGCACGTCAAGTCCGAGGCTAATCAGAAGTTTGTTGCCCCTTCTACGAACCCCTTCTCTGGTGGAAATCATTTCCACCCTTCTCCTGTTACTCAAAGGAGGGAGGTTGTAGAAACGAGAGCACAATCTTCAATACACCTTCTCGACTACTACATGGCAAGAATTAATCAAGCCAGAACTGAACAAACTCCAGCACCAGGCCCTAGGCCCCCAGTTGAAGGTTATAACCCGTCCACTCTACTAGATGATGTTAGGTCACGTTTCTATACGTGTCCCACTACATCAACTAGAGAGGAGGAGGTGTAGAAACCACTCGGGGTGCCACTCTCCTAATTACTAGACCACTAGTGATAAGAGAGGGGAAATAATCTAAGATTTTGTCAGATAGTGATACCGTTAAAATTCAACTTTCAACGGGGTCCTATAGAGATAAATCTTTTGATTAAAGTGATGCATAACTTCTAAGGATAGTGCAGACCCAATAGTAGTCTCTCCCTCCAAGGAGATCATAGGAATCTAATTCCGTACTACTGGGGTCTTGCCACCTAGATTTGCAATTTCTTTTTAAGGAGAGCTTCCATTTCCTCAAGTGTATTGATTTGAAATTTCAAGATAGTTGAGTTATCTTTTTAATGAAAATTGACCTCTATTTTGAAGTCTTAAGCAGGAGAAAGTTGTAGTTGACTCCAAATGTTTGAATACACCTCCCTCCCACCTCTTTTGTGGGATTGATTCGACTGTTGAGTTAAATCAATATCAAATTTAAGTTGATCTTTGAAATGAAAATTTTTTGAAATTTCTAGCAATTTTCTATCTTAGATAGATATCTCTTGCGTGTTTAAAATCTGTTCAATGATTTTCAAAAGTCAAGCCAATATTCATTTTAAAAGACTGGGTCCTACCTTGAGGATTATTCGTCCTTGCATAAGAGAATGAGTTTTCTTCTCTTATACTCGAGATGTAATCCCGGTATTGAAATAGAGAAGGTGTAGCCTCTTCTTAAATTCAATTGAATTCAAAAGATGCGCAAAATGCGCCAACAATCAAGAAATACACAAAGTGTACTAAAAATCAAAAAGATGCGCAATGGGCGCCACCAGTTAAGAAACAGTGCAAAATGCACTATAAATAAAAAGATGCGCAGTGTGCGCCACCAGAAAAAGAAAGAATGAAAGTGGCTCCCTCCTACTAAATTCTTCAATCTCAAAAGACCCAGTCGACTTTAAATTACTTGACTTTGATAAATTTTGAATCTAGAATTTTTACCGTGCATCGATAATCTATCAAGATACAAAAATATCTTGTGCAAGAGAATTGAAA
Organism: Dendrobium chrysotoxum; assembly: GCA_019925795.1. NCBI lineage: Eukaryota > Viridiplantae > Streptophyta > Magnoliopsida > Asparagales > Orchidaceae > Dendrobium > Dendrobium chrysotoxum. The sequence continues at coordinate 37,146,699 of CM034297.1, forward strand.
AGATTGAATTTCTTTATTTGACTTTAACCTCTTTGAAATTGATTTTAATTTAAAATACTTAAGGGAGACCCCAGTTTAGTTCCTACGAAACTTAGTCTGGGTCAACAAAACCTAAATCCTCAAACCTTTTCAGGTTAGTTGGGGTCACTCAAACTTTTCCCTGTACTTCTGAATTTGTTCTCGTTTGTCATTCCGACAGGGTCCAAATATTTAGAGGAAGTTTTCTGATAAGAAGAATGAATCTTCTACTCTTGATGAAAATTCAAAATCTGGTCCTTGAGAAATATGTGTAAGCCCTTCTGTAGGCATCTTTCCTTCTAGGCCTTCTTCATAAAATTACACTCTATGCTGGGTCCAAGTTAAATCCCACTGGAGGAGTATTTTATAATGCTAGAAATTGTCGTTCAAAATCAAACCACACCCTGTGCTGGGTCCTAGATCATTCTGATCTAGAAGCGTAGTTTTCTGAGCTGAGACTTGCTGTCTAAAATCAAACTCTAACTGAGCCGAATGCTTGACTCCAATTCAAGGAGCTCAAGGGCATCAAATAAAAATCAATACATGCTCAACAAAGTTTCAAAAATTTATAAGTCACATTTGATTCAAGTTACTGATAAATTGTGTCACTTTAGAACTCCCCAAGTAGGAGACTTGGTCGTAGTCTTTTGTAGACCGCTTTTAATCCGTTGTAAACTCAATGGAAAGCTTGAGTCAATGTAGACTGGATCCTTCATTTTTAATGATGATCTTTGAGAAAATTTCCCTTTGACTGATCAACCCTGAAGAGTGCCACCCAATTTTTTTCAAATACTGGGGAGGCTCTTCAGGAAGTACCATGCCAGATGAGTGTCAAACTTAAAATTAAATTCAAAACACTTCAAATTCAAAATCAAATTCAAACAAATCAAAATCGAATCAAACAGAATCAAAATTCAAAATTCGAAATCAAATTCAACATCAATTAAAATCAAATTTCAAATTCAAAATTTTCAAACTCAAAACCAATTCGAATCAAATTCAAAACACATCACAGTTTTAAAACCCTTCAAATTCAAATTCGTTAAATCAAGTTTCAAATTCAAACATCTTTAAATTCAAGTTCAAAAATCATTCAAATTTCAAATTCCAGAATTCAAATCTCAAATTCCAGAATTCAAATCCGATCCTCTATACAGAGCAAGTTTCCTCTGTATATGATCATTCCAGACTCGATCCTCTATGTGAAGCAAGTTTCCTTCACATATGATCATTCTAGACCTGATCCTCTATATAGAGCAAGTTTCCTCTATATACAATCAATTCAAATCTGATCCTCTATACAGAGCAAGTTTCCTCTGTATATGATCATTCCAGACTCGATCCTCCATGTGAAGCAAGTTTCCTTCACATATGATTATTCTAGACCTGATCCTCTATATAGAGCAAGTTTCCTCTATATACGATCAATCCAGACCCGATCCTCTATACAGAACAAGTTTCCTCTGTATATGATCATTCTAGACTCGATCCTCTATGTGAAGCAAGTTTTCTTCACATATGATCATTCCTGACCCGATCCTTTATATAGAGCAAGTTTCCTCTATATACGATCATCCAGACCCGATCCTCTATATGAAGCAAGTTTCCTTCATATACGATCATTCCAGACCCGATCCTCTATATAGAGCAAGTTTCCTCTATATACGATCATCCAGACCCGATCCTCTATATGAAGCAAGTTTCCTTCATATACGATCATTCCAGACCTGATCCTCTATATAGAGCAAGTTTCCTCTATATACGATCATCCAGACCCGATCCTCTATATGAAGCAAGTTTCCTTCATATACGATCATTCCAGACTCGATCCTCTATGTGGAGCAAGTTTCCTCTACATATGATCATTCCAGACCCGATCCTCTATGTAGAGCAAGTTTCCTCTACATATGATCATTCCAGACTCGATCCTCCATGTGAAGCAAGTTTCCTTCACATATGATCATTCTAGACCTGATCCTCTATATAGAGCAAGTTTCCTCTATATACGATCAATCCAGACTCGATCCTCTATACAGAACAAGTTTCCTCTGTATATGATCATTCTATACTCGATCCTCTATGTGAAGCAAGTTTTCTTCACATATGATCATTCCTGACCCGATCCTTTATATAGAGCAAGTTTCCTCTACATACGATCATCCAGACCTGATCCTCTATATAGAGCAAGTTTCCTCTATATACGATCAATCCAGACTCGATCCTCTATACAGAGCAAGTTTCCTCTATATATGATCATTCCAGACTGGATCCTCTATGTGAAACAAGTTTCCTTCACATATGATCATTCCTAATCTGATCCTCTATATAGAGTAAGTTTCCTCTATATACGATCATCCTGACTCGATCCTCTAAGTAAAGCAAATTTCCTTTACATACGATCACTCCATATCTGATTATGTGTAAAGCAATGCTTCCTTCTCACGGGATCATCCAGTTTTCTTTTCCTTAAGGTTAGATGTGAGTCATCGTGCTTTCTATCCTTAGGATTAGATCCGCTAGTGGTGGAGTACGCCCTTCATGGCACTATCCTAGCTTCTTCTAGTTTTCTTTTCCTTAAGGACAGATGTGAGTTATCGTGCTTTCTATCCTTAGGATTAGATCCACTAGTGGTGGAGTACGCCCTCCGTGGCACCATCCTAGTGTCTTCCAGTTTCCTTTTCCTTAAGGACAGATATGAGTCATCGTGCTTTCTTTCCTTAGGATTAGATCTACTAGTGATGGATAACGCCTTCTGCGGCACCATTCTAGTTTCAAAATTCAAAATTTCAAGGATGATCTCCTATATGAAGTAATATTACCTTCCTATGAGATCATCCAGCTCTTCTCTTCCTTAGAGTAAGTATTCTCCTTCTCTTAGGATTTGACTCCCCATTGATGAAATAAGTCCTCTATGGCACCGTCCTGGGTTTAATTTCAAAACCTGGTTCTCTCTTCCTTAGGGTAGGTTATCCTTCCTTCCCTTAGGATTAGACTTCCTAGTGATGGAGTAATTCCTCTATGGCACCGTCCTGGAATCAATCTCAATCAAGCTTTCTTTCCTGTAAGGACAGGATTCTTCTTTTCCTTAGGATTAGATCCACTAGTGGTAGAGTACGCCCTTTGTGGCACTACCCTAGTATCAAAATTCAAACTTGATCCTCTATAGCTAGGAATTCTTCCTTCCTATACGATCATCCAGGCCTTCTTTTCCTTAGGGATAGGTTTTCTTCCTTCTCCTAGGACTAGATCTACTAGTGGTAGAGTACGCTACCCCCAGCACTACCCTAGTATCATTTCAAATTTAATTTTCTAAGGTTAGGATTTCCTTTCCCTTAGAATCAAATCTAGACTCAATCTTTTATAGTTAGGAGTTCTTCCTTCCTATAGGATCACCCAGGTTCCTCTACCCTTAAGGTTAGGATTCTCCTATCCTCAGGACCATACCCACTAGTGGTAGAGTACGCTTTTTCTAGCACTACCCTAGTATCTATTCAAACCCCGATTCCCCAGGGATAGATTTTTTTCTTTCCCTTAGGATCAAAACTCCAGACTCGACCATTCTATTCGGTCAACACCAATATGTGCAATAGAACTACATTCTATTACACATATTGGGGGTCCATTTGTTGACCTCATTTTTGTATGAGGTCAGTAGGACCCATCCAGACCCCTGATCAATCCTGACCCCAGATCAATCTTGACCCCATATCAATACAATTTAAGACCAATCTAGACTCTAGGATTTTTCTAGATTTCCATCCCTAGGATCTATTCTAGACCCTAGGATCTCTTCAAATTAATCTTAACCCTAGGATCAATCTAATCCTAAATCAATCCAGATTTAAATCAATCCTGATCTCAGATCAATTAAATTTCCAGACTATTCTAGATCCTAGGGTCTTTCCTAGATTTTAGATCTTAGGATCAATCTAGACCCTATGATCTTCCTAGAATCCAGACTTTAGGATCTATTCTAGATCCTAAGAACCTTCTAGATCCCAGACCTTAATATTTCCTAGACTCTAGGATCTTCCTAGATTTTAATCCCTAGAATCTGCTCTAGACCCTAGGATCTCTTCAAATTAATCTTAACCCTAGGATCAATCTGATCTTATATCGATCCAGATCTCAAGACAATTTCAACCTCTGATCAATCTAGATCTTACTTTAACCTAAATTCAATCTCTAAAACCTATCCAGGACCTTAGGACCTATCCTAGACACTAGGATCCTTCTAGAATTCAAACCCTATGATCTACCCAAATCTGCCCAGACTTTAGGATTTATTTAGATCTTAAATCTATCTAGATCCTAGAGCAATCTAGAACCCTTCCAGAATCTTGATCATAGGATTTGCCTAGTCCTTAGGATCAATCTAGACTCTGGGATTCATCTAAATCCCAAACCAATCTAGATCCTTGGTCAGTCCTGATTCAAATCGATCTAAACCTTTGATCAATTTAAATCTTAAGCCAATCCAATCATTAATTCAATTCAAACCTTAAATCAACTCAAATCTTAAATCTACCCAGCCTCAAATTCTATCCAGACCCTAGGATCGATTCAGATCTTAGATCAATCTAGATTTACATCAATTTAAACCTTAATCAAATATGCATCCTTCAATCAATTAGGCTTCCAATCAACCTTCAACCATTTTTCAATCAAATTTTGATCACACTCTAATCCAGTCCGCAGTATACGCTCCAATCAAATCTTCAATCACTTTTCAATCTAGTTTTAATTCAAGCTTCGAACATCCAATTTTCAATAAAATCTCAATTGATTTTTATCAAAATTTGATTCAATCAAGTGATCTAAAACTGAGTTAACCAGTCCTTATTTAATTTAAAGCTCAACGTCCTTGATTTGCTCGATATAAATCAAGTGGGTATTAGTTAGGCCTGATACTTTTAATCAAATTAATGTGATTCTAAGATTTAATTATATCAAGTCATTTGATTCAATTATTTCATTTTAATCATCTTAATTATAGCTTTAATATTGTCCTTTGGTGTCAAGATCAAAGAAAGGTTTTAAGAAAAAGGATTAAGGCAAGCCGGGACTCTCTCATGACACAGGACAAAAAAAAAAAAAGCCCTAGCAATACCCACATACGCCTCTCCCTTCTTGTAGCCGCTCACCCTCTTGGAGGAGATCTGGACTCATATTTTTGAAGCCTGCTAGGGCCGGCTCTCCCCCATTTCCTCCAGACTTCACGATTAGAGGCAGCCGCCCATGAGATAGGTTCCCCATCTAAATCTCACGCCTCCAGCCGTAAGGGAAGATTGATTCTCACAGCAAATATTTCTCACCCATTCTTGGAGAGTAGCTAGAGGTTGGCCGTCACTTTGGAAGATCCCACAAGCAGCCGCCTAGGAGATGGAGATCCCCATCTAATCTTGACGCCTCTAGCCACCATCTCCTTCTGTGTGGGCATAGCAGCCAAGGCCGGCTACAACATGGGATTCCACGATCCATCCATGCACAGAAGAAACCGCCCCCTTTGAGATCCTGGTTCATGTTTTTGGAGCTGCTGGGGGCCGGCCAAGGAAGCAAGGGCTGCTTGGATTTTCTATGATTGATCTTCAAGAACTAGTTACATACACAGGAGATCATTCCCATAGCTGCTGCTATCCATTCAAGCAAAAAGAGGAAGAAGTTTAGGGATGGCTAAGAGCTTCTTCTTGGATCTTCTCTCACGATTCATCTCCAGCTTTGCTCTCTAGCTCTTTATTCAGCCAAAAAGATTCTAAATCTTTCCTTAAGTCATGCATTAGAGATCTGAATGGTATCTGACAACCAAATGATAAGGAAGATGTCAAGTTCTTTACTCTTGGAGAACTTTGGGATCAGTACAAGGAAGGGAGTGCGTATGATCTACACCAGCAAACCTTCAGCTTCTCTGAGGACATTAGGAGAGGAATCCAACTTCATTCCAACAACCAGCCGCCCTTTTGGGTATCTGTCGCTAGAGCCGGCTGAAGGGGAAGAAGCCGCTCTCATTCCACGACCCATTCTCCTTCTCACATCTCCAAGCAGCTCACATGCCTCCAAGCTCCCTCTTCTCGGCTAAGTTTGATTTCCCCTTGCTCTTGTTAAGGCCGAACCAAGTAAAGGAAGAAGAAGCAGGATTAAGTCGCTATTAAATCTCATGAGAAGGCTATTGTTATAATTCATACTTCCCCTATTCGGCCAAGAAAGTTGAAGCAGATTTTGGTGAAGCTTTCCAACACCAAATAGAGAAAATGAGCTACAGATTTTGCCATTAAACAAGGCCAAGCAAAGCAAGGGAACGGTGAGTTGCTCCTACTCTCTTCCTTCCAGAATTTCATGAAGTCCTTCGATCACAATCAAACCAACAAGGGTAAATACTTTTCACGTGAATATGCAAATAATGGTTATTTAAAATTGTGTAAGATTTCCTGAAATGTCTATAGTCTTGTTCTGGTTCAATATATTTATGTCAAACGTTTGAGTCTTGTTCATTCTAAGAAATTAATATTGGATGAAGCATTTGAATCTATTACTCTAAGAGTGAATTTATGGCAAGAGGATCTTTCTCTAAATTTTTTTTTTGGGTTTAAATGTTATCGAACTGTACCTAATTTAACTTGGTTAAACCTCTTAACATGGATGAACAATCAGGTTGCTCATATACCACTACGAATCATGATAGAAATTTGCAGATTTTTATCTCCTTGATTTTATAATTGCTGCAAATTCATTTGAACATAACTTTTTATTATTATTATTATTCTTTATTATCATTTTTGGACATATTATAGGTATCCTATCATGTTATCCTTTCATCTTATTTAATTATGGAACCATTTGTTTTATGATTATAGGCATGCGTTCATTTAGAAGGCCTGAAAATATGGAATTATAGAAGTTCTTAGTCCAGGAAAATCTTACATAAATAGCCATGCAGTACTCTGATTTTGTGGACTTTTGCACATTTACTAATAGAGAGGAGCATTTTATTATTATTATTATGGTGGCTTTTTGTCTATAGTTGAGAACTTTGAGATAATGATGATGATGATGAAACTTGTTATTTAGATCAATTAAATACACGCTGTAGTCACGATATTACAACAATTTTCTTAGTTCATTTTAACACTAAGGAGCTGATCATATTCATGTGTTATGTGGTATGGATTGTAGATTTCTAAAAAAAAAATTTTGAGAAACTTCTTGATGACTTCCCATTGCATCTAAATTTTTTTTAAAAAAATCCTTTGAGGCACATTGATATTAACATTTGTTTCTTTTTTTTTTTGAAACAGAAATGAGTAAGTTGGTTGTTTCTTATAGAAGAACATGACAAACTTTTATTCCCATATTATGCTTGTGAAACTAAGTGTCGAGTGGGACTATTTGGGCATTTCGAACCATGAATATCTTGTTCAATTTCTCAATAATGTGCATTGAAAATACCCATGTCATTTTTCATGTATACATTAACGTTGAATGAATGAATCCCTTATTTGAAGGATGTTTAGATTGTTTTGATCCAAGCCTTGATTGAATTTTAAGCAATACATTAGTTAAAATTCTTTCTTGTATATAATTATACATGTTGACTTATTCTTATGAATTAGTACATGTGTTGGGGTTTCTTTCCATTTAGAAGCAAATATGTTGGAATTGCTTCTTGTAAATTAATGTACATACACTTTGAAATTGCCTCAATAATTTCATTTGATTTATATTTTCACATATCTATTTACATGCTAATTAATAGTAACTTTTATACTCGTATGCATGACATTCTGACACCTCTTTCTCTCTTCGCCTTTTTGCGAGGTACAAATGGAGCTGAGTGGAGGATAGAGCCAAAGAGCTTCAGTCACCCCGCTCCTTCCAAATGGGGATGCCATGATCAGAATCACCGTTGACCAGCTCCGGTGATCAGGTAAGTTTTTCTTAAAACATAGAAGATCATAGGGCTCCTAGATTTTCCTGTTGAGTTATTCCTCCAACCTTAAGTTCTTGACTCCTACATTTAATGAATATGTACTATCGATATAACTTGTTCACATTCACATGTATGTCCAAAGGGTTAGTGACATTGATTCAAACCCATTAAACCTAGTGACATCATTAAGGACAATAATTAAGGACGAGTCTTAGAGAACTCAGGCAAACTCTAGGATTCACACATATATCCTTTAAGGATCAAACATCAAACTTAGAGAACTTAGTGACACCATACCTTAGGGTCAGTGTACACCATCAAACTTGACCTCAATCAAACTTAAATCAATCGATTAATCATTAAACTACTTAATTGATTTAATTAAAGTTAAACCCTCAATTAAACCTCAAAACTTCTTTAAATCCAATCGACTTGAAATTCAAACCCCTTGAGTTTAGTGACTTTCCCTGCTCTAGGGAAAATTCTCACTAAAGTTTGAATTCCTTAAACTCCTTAATCAAACCCCTTAAGATTAAGCCTTAATCAAGCTCTCAAAACTTCAAGAAATTTAATAAATCAAATTTAAAACACAAAGACACATATAATACCTCAAATTAATCAAAATTGAACCCTTAATACATGAAAATTAAAACCCCCTTAATTCGACATTAAATTTAAGCTTAATTGAATTTTAAATAAAATTGAATATTTAATTAATTTAATCGATTTAAAATAATTAATGATTCCAAAGAATTCTTAAACACTTGATAATCCCTCCTTAGATCATTCCTTATCTTTGGAGGTGATTTCAAGGAGTTTAGAGTTCATTTGAACTCAAATCATTAAAACACCTTTAATTAAACAATTAAATAATTTAAATAATTTTCAAATTTTGATAATTTAAAAACCATAACTATTTCAAGAAAATCTCAAATTGATCAAACTCAAAGTCATTCAACTCAAACAAAAATCTAAAATCTATCAAAACATCAAACCTTCAAAAATCATTTAAAAATCCAGAAAATTTCAATCTAACCTTAAAACCAGCAATCAATTAACCTTAATTGAAATTCATCACATTTCAAATCTTAAATTGAATCTAATTCATTTAATCATACCGGGTACCACTGGGTAACCCAGGCCTACGAGGCTATTAAATTAGCCCCAAGGAAGGTGAAATAAACTTCACGGCCTCGGTGTGCAACAAAGGTGGTATCCAACAAACAATCAAGAATCAATCTTAAAAATTAATTTCAAACCATTAAGACTTAAACTTTAACCAAAAACTTCCCTTGAGCCTTTCAACAAACCAGAACATTAAACAACTTTAATCAATTGCCCGATATAGGACATATCTAAACCACACAGCCTGCTACACACACCTAGATTGACCTGTTAGGACACGGACTCTAGCTTTAGGTTAGGCCGGTGTTCCTTTCTATTTTGAGATATGTTAATTTGCACATAAAATGAGAGTGGCATCCTAGGTTAGATGACATAGACATAGGTTCATTTTCCACAAACCTGTGCACTTCTACTTGTCAGCCTAGGATTAGGTCCCCAGCCCCTTGGCCTACGAGGTCCCCTTGAATGAGGTAACCCATGGTTGCTAACAAGGATGCTCTGGTCGGCACTCGACTAAGTAGGCTAAGGATACCGACGAACCCGGGACGATGGAAAACCATGGGATCTTGACTGGGGACGTCATACCCACTTGGTAGGTTAGTCTCCACCCTCACTTCCTGGGCATTCTCCTGATCTGGTGATCGAAAATATAAGTCCCAATTTTCTAATAAAATCAATCATTCAAACTTAAATCTCTTTCCATCAAATTCAAGCCCAACAATTAGGATAGTTTGAGGTATTTCTGAAGTAATTCAGAATCTCAAAACACCACCTACCCTTCTTCCTTTGACTCCAGAAATAACTGTTCAATCTTGAACCATTCCCTGTTGAAAATCCCAGTCCTTAACCTCCTTTGATATCAATCTTTGAATTCTTAAATAAAATTCGTATCTCTATTTTAATCGAGAGTATTCGTAGGAAATTTTCTGATTTCCTACGATGTAATTAACTACGAGGGCTTGCGCTCGTAGGAGATTTAGAAACCCAGACCTGATTTCAAAATCAAGCTTTTTCAAAACTCTTAATTAATTATCTTTGGGAAATTCAAACCTAATGATCATTATCGTCATATTTAAACTATCGATAGTGATTGATATCTTCTTTCTCCGGATAGATATATCAATTACAATCGTAATTTTAATTATGAAATTAATGATCTCTTATCTGAATTAGTATAGTTAAACAATGGATTAAACATCATTCTGATTCTTCGGGATCATATGTTGTTTCTCCTTGAGTTTGACTACAATAATCAGGATAAATCAAGATTTGTAATCGGAACCTATTAGGGAATGATATGTTTACCTTTTGAGGTGATATATCATTCATAATAAGTGTTCGATTATAAAATTTAAATTCCAGAAATTAAATATTTCCCAAATAAAATTAAACACCTTTTCAAAACCATATATTTTTTTAATCAAACAATGAATAGATTTAATTATTGTAGGATCAGGATAATACCAGGGATCATATCACCTGATCGACCAAAGCCCCAAAAAGAAAGGATGCCATGGGGGAAACTTATAGAAATCATTGAAGATAAATTTAATCAAGTGTAGGGGATTTTTAAAAATTTACAAACTTTAGTATATTAATTTGGACCCAGTTTTATGATCAAGACCTAGTTCATTGCAGGAAACTTCAAGAAATACGGGCAATTTATGAAAACACCAAAAAGTCTTTATTGATTTGATTTTATCATATATAGGTACTATCCAACCTAGTATCTATCAAGATATTAGCTATTGATAGGCAACATGGGATGACCCCCTTTATAATTAACCAATTGATAGGAACCTCCTTGGTAGACCTTTCCCATCATAAATAGACCTTCCTAGGTTGGTTTTAATTTACCACCCATCATCCGATGGGCCAAGATAGGTCTTCTTAGAACAAGGACCAAGTCTCCTACTTGGTAAACCATCTTATCAGGTGCTTGAATCATTTTAGCTTTATATAATTTAAGGTTATATTAAGCCAGCAAACACTTCTCTTTTAGACTTTTGAGTTTTCCTACTCTAAGTTCAATATTTCATCTTTTATAATTTAATAATTAACTGTAATGTGTAATAAAGGTAGCTATACCTCTAAAGGGAGAATAACCTCTGCTCTAAAGACCCATACAAACTGCATAGATGAGTAAGAGTTATGTAAGTTCTTTGATGTACCCAAAAGTATTCTCATATTTTTTCATGTCATTGATATTTATTGTTATCTAGGATTTTCTTTAAGATATGCACTAAATTTTTATTGAAGGCCTCAGCTAAATCGTTTGTTTAAGGGTAATAGATAGTTGAGTATCCTTAATCTATTTTATGATGTCTAAAAAAATTACTTTTTTGGTGCTTCTCTAAAATATACCATTATGAGATATAATTTGTTGAGGAATACCAAATCAATATATAATATGGTCTTCAAAGAAATTTAACACTTAATGAGGTTTGACTTCTCTCAAAAGAATTGCTTTTACCCAATTTGAGAAGTTATTTGTAGATGTTAATATAAATATGTGATCTTTAGAAGATGATGCATCAAGTGGACCCATATTATCCATGACCCATCTTTCAAATGGCCACGAAGCAACTATTATATCTAGGACATTTGGTGGATGATGTAGAACTACACCGTGCACATCACACTAATGATAATGACATGCAACATTAATGTAGTCATTTATCATTGATGTGTTTGATTAAAAAGTTGAGATTTGAAAAAAGATTAATTATCTTTGGGAGAATTTAAATTTTGGAATTTTAGACTTGAAATTTAACACGTCATTATAAATAATATATCACCTTAAGAGGTGAACATATCATTCCCTAATGGGTTCAAATTTAGAAACTTTTAAATTTATCCTGATCATCGTAGTCAACTCAAGAAAGGACAATATATGATTCCAAAGGATCAAAATGGTGTTTGATCAAATGTTTGACTATAATGATCTGGATAAGAGATCATTAATTTCATAATCAAAATCATGATAATAGAATGATATATTTCTTCTGGGAGAAAGAAGATTTCATTTACTATCAATTATTTGAAAATGTTGATAATGATCATCAAGTTTGATTTTCCCAAAGGTAATCAATTGAGGTTTTGAAAACTTTGATTTTTGAAAATTAATCTGGGTTTCTAAATCTCTTATAAGCACAAGCCCTCATAGTTAATTATATTATAGTAAACCAAAGTTTCTTACGAATACTCTCAATTAAAATAGCGGTAGAAATTTTATTTAAGATTTCAAGGCTTGATGTCAAATGTGTAAGGGTTGGAAATTCAACTGGGATTGAATCAAGGTCAAACACTTATTTTTGGAGGTCAAAGGAGGAAAAGTAGGAGGTGTTTATGATACTGAAATAATTCAGAAACACCTCAATCTACCCTATGTGTTGGGCTTAAATTTGATTAAAAGAGATTTAAGTTTGAGTTGTTAGTTTTATTAGAATATTGGGATTAGATTTCTAGAGGTTGAGGTCTTATAGCCTGAACTAGCCTTAGAACCTAAGTCTAAAATGGGCACTGAAAATCAGTAACCCAAACCAAGCTAATACAATATAAGATCTGGACTTATCTTGGCCTGAATTGGGGAGCCAGCTAAACCACCTAAATGCTTCAAAACTATGAGTCTGGTCTTTTATGTAAGAGTGGTAAGAACATTATTTAAGAAAAATTTTTAAGAATAGAGCCAACATCTAAAGCAGTTCTTAATTTGGCCCCATAACAAATATTGGGTAAATTGATATTTGAAATAAAAATGTAATTAAGTTTTAAACCAATCTTTAATTTATTTCTAATGCGATTCTTGCTAGTTGACTTGATTAAATACTGAAATCAAAATGGAGCAATTTTAAAAAAGAATTAAAAAAATTGATTTTTTCGTAAAAGAATGTACAACATCCCCTTGACAGATCTACACCCTCATAGACCAAGTGGTCTACCAGAACTTATAGGTGAGGAGGTGCCTAACCAAAGGAAAGAGAATGCAACAAATATGCATATGAGAACTCCCAGCTATCCCGGGCTTACTTATTAAGATGTTAGAATTATTATGTTATCTTAAAATTTTTTTAATTTAAATAAGGTAGAAAAAGTTTTAACGATCCCTCACGAGCCTTGAATCAGGTTCCAGGCTAAATTAAATATGACATGCAAGTTTATCAAAAAAAACTAAGGAAAATAGGCAATTCCTATATCGCAATCAACATCAAAAAATTAACTTTATAATTAAATCAATTAAATAAATAATAGAATGTCCATAGGCAAGTGTCTTTTAATATTACAACCTAGGGTCTATAGAAAAGTAAAGTAGTAAGGTACCACTGACAACAAGCCTAGATTTCTAGTCCTATGACACAAGTGGAGAATTGGAATTCTTCTCATTCTTCACTTCTTCGTCCTTTAGCGGACTCCTTGGGTCGTTAGGTCTGGATATCCAAGCGAAAAGAAACTACTCCCTGAAGGGGTGTTTTCTTTTCTTCTTGGATACACAAAGATTCCTAATCTAGATATTCAAATGAAGGGAGACTCTCCACTATTGGACGTCACCCTTCTCTTTGGATTCAAGATTGGATGTTCTAATATCCCATCTCAAAGTACTTAATAATTTATAACATAATTTATATTAAATTTATATTTAAACACAAAAAGAAAAATCTAGACTCAACAACCTGCAGGGTTATTCTAATAAATCCATAGTTAATTTAACATCCAAATTAGTTATATTCGAAATTAAAATACTCAAATCATAGCCACATTTAGCCATGCTCTTTTAATTTTTAAAGGGGGACTTAACAATTTTTGAAGCACCTATAGAAAATATTATTAATTTAAAGCTTGACTTTATTTTGCCTCCTTTAAATTTTAATGCCCTGTATAAGCATGGCCCCCTGTATAAAATTGAATTAGTATAGATTGTCCCTAACCTAGGGGTAGATCTAACGCCCATCAATCATATCACGGAGTACAGAAATTAAATAAACAATCACATCAATTCTACTACTAGTAACTACTATGCAGTGAAAGCTCAAAAAATCTGGCACACAGTAGCAGGAAAGTAAAACACTGGCCCAACCTAAGACTAGAGTTAGTTGTCCTAGCAAACCATCTAAAGTGTGTTGGATAGGCTGTGTGGCTTGGATGTGTTTTATATAGGATATTTGATTGAAGTTGTTTGTCGTTCTGGTTGGTTTGAGGGCTTAAGAAGAATATTTGATTAAAATGTAAATATTAAAATTAATTTTAAAGTGTATTTTTGAATGTTAAATAGCTACCACCTTTATTTCTCACCGAGGTTATAAAGTTTATTTCACCTTCCTTAGGGCATAGTAGGGTTAGGTTACTCAGTGGTAATCAGTATAAAGTGATTTAAATTAATTTAAATTTGAAGGTTTATGAATTTTAAGTAAGCTTGATTGTTTGCTAATTTTAAGGTTTAGATTAATTAAATTGTCCATTAACTAGTTGGTGGCATTGTTTCACAGGCTCGAGTAACCAGGCCTCCTTAGGACGCAGCCGTAGCCCAACGTAGTCCAGCCTAAAAACTTGGTTAATTTAGTTGGATTAAGGATTTTAGGTTTGTTAAATCATTGATAATTAATTAATTTTAAGATTTTAACACTCCATTGAATCCATTCGTGATGTTGTGCCGCTAGGTTCAAGGAACTTGTCCTCCTTGGGACACTAAGCCCCGTAGCCCGGAGTAGTCCATCCTAAAAACTTCATCTTTGGAGTGTTTGTTACATATTAGAGGGTTGGTTGATAATTTTTGGAATTTAAGATTGATTTTCAAATTTTGGAATTTTTTTGAATATTTTAATATATTAATTAAGGGGTCAAAAATGGACCTTTAGATTTAATTAGATTTCTAGAGTTTTGATTATTTTTATTAAATATTACACCTTTTCGTGAGTAATTAAGCTTTGAATTTGCTAGATTTGTAGTTTTCTATAAGAAGTTATAAATTTTTGAAGTTTTAACTTGAAATTTGACTTAAGGTTGACCGGATTATTAACATTTCAAATTTAAATTATTTTAGTAGTTTGATATTTTTAATAAATATTAAACCCCAAATTGAGTCCAATGCCTTTGAGTTTATTCAATTTGTATGTTTCTAGAATTAATTATGATTTTTATAATTTTGGGTATTTATTGGAATTATTAAAATTATTTAATTCAGAGGCTTTTTTGATTTAAGTCCAAATGAATTCCCAACTACTTGAAATCAACTCCGAAGGTTAGGAATGACCTACAGAGAGATTCCCAAGTGTTTGGGAATTTTCTAAAAATTTTAGTTATTTTTAATTAATTATATTAATTAAATATTGAATTTCAATTAAAATTAAAGTAAGCTCAAATTTGACGTCCAATCAAGAGGCTTTTATTTTTCTTAAATTAAGGTTTTAATTTTGGTTAGTTAGAGATTATTTGTATTTTTGGATTTAAATTTGATTTATTGTAATTTTTATAAGTTTCAAGAGTTAATTAAGGGATTAACTTAAATAAATTAATTAAAGGGCTTAAAGAATTTTAAAGTTACTGGAAATTTTTTCTAGGGCAGATAATGTCACTATGTATAGGTGCCTTAAGTTTCATTTCAAAAGGATATATTTCCTAATTATTAAAATTAATCTAAGTTCTCTAAATATGTCCTTAATTATTATCCTTAATGATGCCACTTGGTTTGATAGGTTTGAAATAAATGTTTCTAACCCTTGACATACATATATATATAAACATGCATAATCACACTCAAGTCCTTAAATCTAAGAGAGCCTAGGCTAAGTGGTGTGTGCATCCTAAGCATGCAGGTATTAAACACTAATTAACATGACTTAGATTTGATTAGTAAATAATTAGAACACAATTATTCACTAACCCTTCCCCATGAATTCCATTAACCTACTCAAGCTATGTTCAAAATTTTGAACAATCTCTCAAAGCAATGAAAATTTAATATATATAATTCTAAAATTAATTTTTGTATTAGAAAATAGCTTAAGTTTATAATTCAAAATATATTTGAAAATAAATTCAAAATAATTTTAAAAAAGTTTTAAAATAATCTTCAAAATATTGTGTAATTAGAAAGTAATTTGAGGTTCTTTGGATATATGAAAAAATATTTAAGGTAAATATTATTAAACATTAACTAATTATTTCAGTCTTTAAGCAATTTAGATTGCTCAAAATATTTAAGATATTTAAAATGATATGTAAATTCAAAATAATCAAATTAAGTTCTTTGATTTATTCAAAACATTTTAAAATAAATTTTGAATTTTGAAAATATTTTAATATAATATTCATTTAATTATTAATTTAATATTCAAAATTTTTAAGTAATTAAAATTATTTAAAATGAATCAACTTTTAATTTTAAAATTTATTTTAAATTTAGGCACTTAATTTTTTGAAAAATTTAATGTATTTTATTAATTTTTATAATTTAAAATAAATTTTTATTGAATTTTTAAATTTTAAGGTAATTAAATTATATTAATTAATTTATGATTAATTAATATTTAAAATATATCTTAAATTAAATTTAATTAAATCTTAATTCTTTTTGAAATTTATATTAAAAAAAATTCTTTTGAATTTTCAAAATAATTTAAATTTAATATTTAATTAACTATTATTTAATATTTATATATTTAATTAATTAAAAAAAGATATAAAATATAAAATATGTCTATGACTGACTTTAATTTCAAATTAAGATATTTTAGCGTAATCATTTATTTTTTTAAAATATTTTAATATGAAACTCTTAATTTTGAAGGTATATTTAATTAATTAAATATTAATTAATTATTCAAAATTTTAAATAATAAAAATTATTTAGAATATATTAAATATTTTGACTAAATTTTTAATTTTAAAATATTAAAAATATATTTTATAATTGAATTGGGATATTTAAAATAAAATAAAATAAAATAAATTCATTTTGAACATATTTTAGGTATTTTTAATTAAATACTAATTTTAAATATTAAATATTTGAAGTTTAAAATAATAAAAAAAATTATTTTTTTAAAATTAATCATAATTTTAAATTAAAGGAAATTAAATTGTAAAATTTTTTACATAAGGTATGTATTTTTATGATTTTAAAATATTAATTTTTTTTGAAATTTTTTTAATTTAAAATGGTTTAAATAATAATTTTAAAATCATTTATTAATGATTGGCAGCGACGGAACGACGGTGGTAATGGAGGAGGGATTCGACTGCGGGCAATAAATGTCAGCATCATGATTACGCAGCCAGCAATTATTATGCATTCAAGAAACCGTGGATGCGGTTTCAACTTAATTTGAGTCAGCAACTTAATTTGAGTCGGCAACTCGTCCGCAACATCAGATCCTCCACCTTTCAAAATTAATGGCTCAACTTGAGCTGGATGGAGAAGATGACCCCAAGATCGGATTCGCAATTGAAAGAAACTGTGAAATTACTTGAATTGGACCATAGATCACACAATCAACGGTCTAGAAAATGCTTAATGAAAGAACATTACGAATAAACCCTAGAAAGTTTTTTTGTCTTGTTCTGTCGATTAGGTTAATGTAATGACTTGAAATTTTAAACTCAAGCAGAGCTAGTGAATAGAAATCATGTGGAAGATTTCTAATTATTTAGAAAGCGCTTGATGAAATGTTATTTAACCCTATACTATGTGACCTAGGGCTAAGAGTTTTAAGAAATTTCACCATTGGATATGCGGGAAAATGATACGGATGCACTTGTAGATTATCCACACTCCTTTTTGCTTCATAGGTCAAAGTCC
Source organism: Dendrobium chrysotoxum (assembly GCA_019925795.1). Classification (NCBI taxonomy): domain Eukaryota; kingdom Viridiplantae; phylum Streptophyta; class Magnoliopsida; order Asparagales; family Orchidaceae; genus Dendrobium; species Dendrobium chrysotoxum. Next base: position 37,164,560 of record CM034297.1, read on the forward strand.
AAAACATGCCGGATTGTGTTGGTGGAGCCTTTGGATGGAGTATGCTTAGACTCGTCAGAAACTGGCTGCCGAAAGGGTTTTACCAAAGTTTTAGACTTGGGGAAGGTGGAGAATTGTGTTGGGAGCTCGAACAAGAGGATTCTTGGGTCTAGGAGCTAGAGGTAAGTGAGAGAGTGTATGTGTTAGAATCCACTCTAGATTGAATGGAGGGTTGGAATTTTTTTGTATGGACCCTGGATGGATGCCATCTATCTAGGAGGTTGGTAGAAGTAGGAGCTAAGGAAAGGGAAGGACATATAAGGTGGAAAGGGGACTTATCCTTACCTAACCATTTTGGGACCACTTGGGATGATTTAGCCTTAATTTAGGGATTAGAGAAGGCATAAGAAACTTCTAGAGGCTGATTAGTATAGCTGGAATGGCTTAAGGGTAGAAGTGATTAGCTTTAGGTGGGTTTTGACAATTTTTGACCCTTGCTAAGCCTTAGTTTGATAGTTTGACTAGTCAACTTGGTATGTTGACTAGTGATGTGGCATAGGGAAGAAACATGAGCTGGTGTGATGGTTTGAAAGGGGTTTAATGGCTAGAGATTTAAAGTTTAAATATATGGGAAGGAGTTTGACCAAGTATAGTAGGTTGACTTGGTCAACCCTACTTGAAATTGATTGACCAATGACTAGGATATGTTTAAGTCATGGTTTGGGATTGGTTTGAAATTCAAAATAGGTTGAGTAGTTTGGGTTGATTGTATGTAGTAGCTTAATCAAAATGTAGAGATTTCTCAACTTGGGCTTAATTGACTAAGCCAACTATTGCTTGCATTAATGGGTCCAATTAAATTCAAATCATTGGGAAAAGTGATCATGAAATCTTGACAGAGATTCGAATGCAATCAAGGCTTGATTTAAAGTGTAAAAGCTTAAGGTTGATTTGGTCAACCTAGGTTAACTTAGTCAACCAGGTTGACCTAAGGTCTGGATCTGGGCTCAACAAGTTTGATTGGATGTTTGTAGTCTAGTGGAGATGGTTTCAAGGGTTGGAGTGTTGTAAAAAGTCAAAATTGTTATTTGAGCTCTTAAAGGGCCATTGGGTCAACCTAGGTTGACCTGGTCAACAAGGTTAACCCAGGAGTTAGATTTGGGCTTAACAAGTTTAAAATGTTATTCTGAATCTATTGGAGGTGTTTTCTGGGTCTGGGGAGGTCATCTCAATCAAATCACCTATTTGGGCCTTAAAGGATCTGTTTGGTCAACCTAGATTGACTTGGTCAAACAGGTTGACCCAGGCCCTGGGTTTGGGTCCAACAAATTTCGTTTGATATTTGATATTTACTAGAAGTGGTTTCATGCAATTTGGAGATCATTTAATTTGAAATGGGTATTCAAACCCCAAGGTGTATTTTGGTCATTTTTACCTCGGGTCAACTAAGGATCAAAGTGGGTCCACCAAAATATAGATTAATGCTCAACATATCATAATCAAGGGTCCTGGAAGTGATTAGAGGGTTTGGAGAAGACTTCAAGGTCAAAATCTACTGGGTGGCAAGTCTAGTGTCATAGGCCATAAATATTTGAAGGTTTTATAGCCTTTGGAAATCAATTCAGTTTCTAGGGTTAGAGATCTTAGATTGAGCTCAAATTTGGATAATTGTCTCTAGAGAAATGTCTTATCAATATGCAATTGATAGACTCTAAATCAGAAGTCATTTATTTCAGTTTTGAAGTATTTAAAAAATCCCTGGAAAAAAGGCTTCCAAGACCATAGCCTTTGGATCTTGGTTTGTTCTGGATTTCTATATTTAAACTATATTTTGTGTTTGAATGATTAAATTTGAATTATCCAAGTCAACCATAATCATTTGAATGATTATTATTGATTAGATAAATTTTAGGCTAGATTTAAGACTGGTTTAAAGACTGGAGTATGGATCTAAACTTGAGATTTATTGAAAATCAAGATGGTCTTGAAATCTAGATAGGTTTGAAGTTTGAATTTATTTGAAATCTTGATGGGTTTGAAACTTGAGTAGATTATGGTTTAAATTGAGAGTCTTTATTAAGGTCTGGACTAAAGTCTTGATTGGAGTCTAGATTTGATTGAAGTATGGATTTGATTGAAGTTTGAATTGAATTATGATCTGGATTGGCTTGATGTCAGGATTGATTTGAATTCTAGATTAATCTAAGATCTAAATTGATCCTTGGGTATGGATTAAGCAAGATTCTGGATAGATCTAGGGTCTGGATACATCTCAGGTCTAGATTGATCCTAGGGCCTGGGTAGATTCTAGGGTTTAAAGTCTAAGAGAATCCTAGAGTCTAAGAAGGTCCTTAGATTTAAAATCTTGAACGATCCTAGGGTCTAAATTGACTTGGAATTAGGATTGATCAAAGGTCTAGATTAATCTTTTGGTTTGAATTGATCTAAAGGCTAGATTAGTCTGGGGTCAAGATTTGTTTGGAGTTTAGAAAAGTCCTAGTCATACAAAAATGAGGTCAACATGATGATAATAGTATCCTAACCTTTTATCTTTATATTCATTTTAAACTAGATTGGTGAGTTCAATAAAATCCAGCATGGACTTATTTTACTATATCTTGATCTTCTAGCTTATAAAGAGATTACAACCCCACCTGGTTAAACGATCTTCTTTAGAGGGTCTAATTGATTAGGGTATAAGATAGAGATCTACTTTTTTATCGAATAAATTAATGATCTATCAAGGGGAGCTTATTTTATTTTAAATAGTTGATGAAGGGTTGAAAGTTTGAAAGGGATGTTAAGCCCTTATGAACTAGTCCCGAGGCTAACCAAGAGGGGGGCAATTAGATATTTAAAAACTTCTTTAAATAAAAAGAAAAACCTTTTTATATCTTGCAACATAAATAAATTAAATCAATAATAAAAAGATCAATCACATATTTCACCCAAGTAGTTAATCGCAGTAAAATAAAACGTAGAAAATAATCAGGAAGAACACACCAGATTTATAGTGGTTCGGTCCAACCTGACCTACATCCACTCCCTGGAGGCACCCTCCAGGTATTGCACTACACCTTTAATGACTCTCCTTTAGCCCTCACAGCTAGGCGGAAAAGCCCTTACAAAATCACTTCCACCTTCCCTGGAGCAGCAGAGCAGCCGGGTCCTTCGACACCAAAGAGATCTTCTTTTTTCCAAAACTTCCTTCGATATGACCCTTGAATCCAATGGTACTTAGGTACAAGCTTGCCAGAGCCACTGTGTGAACCCCCTTACACTTCCTCAAAAATCCCCCTTCTAAGGCTCTTCTCCCTCTCAAACTCCACCCTTTTCTCTCTCCCTTCCAAGCTCTCTCTTCAAGTTTTCTCCAAAAAAATGAAGCCTCAATGGCTGCCAAAGACACCTATCAAGTGCCTTGAGAAAGCTTAAATAAAGAGCTCCAAAAACCCTTCCAAGTCAGTTTTGGTGGCAAAGATCATCCAGGATGATCACATGATCATCCAGGACGATGTGCTCTAAAAGACGGCTTCAAAAAACCCTAAAAACTCAATTTTGCCACCAAAATCATCCAGGATGATCGCAGGATCGTCCAGGACGATGTATAGAATTTGACCTGACAGTCCCGTATGATCACCTGGACGATCACCTGTACGATATGTTCAAATTTACACAGATCATCCAAGATGATTAGAATATCAAATTAGGAAGATTTGACTGACTAATTATAGGAATAATTTAGGAAATATTTTCATAGATAGTCTAGTATGATATGAATCATCCTTGATGATTAGACCACAAATAGAAACTTACAGTCTTGCCTGAATTATTATGGAGGCTAGGGTTTTGAGAGTGTAATGGATCGTCCAGGATGATATAAATATCCTCCAGTATGATTAGTTCAATGAACAGACCATCCTGGACGATCATAAATCATCCAGTATGATTTGTTCAAAAGTTGAACTTCTGGTTTTGACTAGTTCTTACTCCCCCTGAGTATGTGTGTATATAGTCACAAGCAAGCATACACCCTTACAGGACCTGACACAATAAAACAAAAAGTACATCAATAGATATTATAAATATCATCACATCATAACCTATCCTACCCATTCTTAAGCCTTAAAACTTTGTTGGAAGGTGCATACTATTCCTAAAAAATTAGTATACACACAAAAAAATATATATTGAAAATACTAAGAGATCTGAGCCATAATGTTTGTTATCATCAAAATAAGAACTAGTGAGCCCGAGTCGCAACAATCTCCCCCTTTTTGGTAATGGCAAACATTACTGGTTGAATTTGCAAACAAAAAAGTATTTTCTCCTAATCTCCCCCTCACTAAGAAAAGATTTTTTAAAATAGGGAGAAACATTTTTTTATTTAAAAAAAACTTCACAAATATAACGAATAAAAATAAACTTCACAAATACAACAGTACATTCTCCCCCTTTGACATTATAAAAAAAAGAGGAGTATAGAAAAACAAAATAAAAAATAGGCTAAAAAATCGAACACAATCCCTGATCTGGTTAAAAAAAAAAAATTTTTGAAAAATTATTTTGAAATATCAAGAATATTCTTGTAATGAGAAGGTTACCTCTTGATTTTATTCAAATGCTTAGTAAGGCATGTATTGACTACTCATAACTCAGAAAGATTAGAGATTCAAAAATTATCAATCCAAGCTTAGGTTTTAAAAAGGCTAAAAAACTTTTAAAGCCAATATCTAAATCAAAGAACAAATTAGATAAGGAAACAAAAATCTTTCAAAACTCCTTTCATGAAATATATCTAATAGAAGATTAATGCAAAGTAATGAATCAAAAATCTTGATTTTCAAGCTCAAGTAACGAATTTATCAAAAAGACATGGGTTTTCTAAACTTTAGAGATTTACAAGAAGGGAAGCTAACTTTGTGCGGGCTCATTTTGTGCCTCTTTTCATTTTGGCGCTCTTTGCATATTTTTTGATTTTTGATACACTTTATGTATCCATTTTTTTGGCGACATTGCGCATCTTTTGATTTTTGATACACTTTGTGTATCCTTCCATTTTTTGCGACATTGTGCATCTTTTGATTTTTGCAATTTACCTTCCTTTCTAAATCTTTAAAATCAGCAAACCTTATTCTTTTGAGAAAGACGAACAACCTGAATAAGATAATTTTTAAGTTGGTACAATAATTTACAAAAGATTCTTATGAGATAGATAAAATGTTTGGAGATGAAAAAAGTTTCAATTTAAAAAACCAATTTATAATTTGAAATAGATTTTGAATCAAAAGTGAAATAACCAACATAAAGAAATAAGATGAAGAGGCAAAATCATGAGTTTCCTTCCTTTGCTTGGTTTTAGAGAAATCAACCACAACTTACATAGAAATTTTAGAAAAACAGGAGGTAAATTTTCCATTTTTAAAAAATATGATCTTTGAAATAAAATTTTGATTTTTTAAAGTGTAAATAAAACAAAAAGTGATCTGTGTGTGCTGATCAGAGAAATAACCAAAACAACAAATAAACTAATTTTTTAAAAAATTTAAAAGAAAAAAATAATAATAATAAAACATAAAAAATACAATGAATAAAAATCACAAACAACAAAAGTAAAAACATGAAAAATAAACACAAGAGAAACATTAATTAATATCATCTCGCTCTTGATCTGATGATTCAGAAGCGAGGTCTGCCAAAGAAATTTTTTGCTTTGCATTATTTGCCCTTATTATAATTTGCTTAGCTTTACCCTTTTCCTTTACAGGAAGGGTTTTTAGGTTTGGGCACTGATTTTTTATATGTCTAGGTTTCCTACTTCCAAAGCAAATAATATCAGAAAAAATCTTAATATTTTTACCTTTTTTACCTTTATTCCACTTTTATTGATGTTGATGCTTATGCTTTGAGTCACTTTCATCAAGGTCTTCAGCTTTCAGTACTATAGTTTCACCTGCATCCAAAAGCTTTTGACCTAAACCTTGCTCGTAGGCAATGAGTGAGCCAATCAAATTATCAATAGAATATTCATTCAACTTTTTTGATTCATAAATAGCAATAACTTTAGCATCAAACGTATCAAGGAGGTAACGTAAAATTTTGTTGACCTTTTCAAAGTTTGAAAATTCTTTACCTAAAGTATGTAATGATGTCACAATTTGAGTAAATCTAGTATACATATCCAATATCGTCTCAAAAGATTTCATGTTAAAAAGTTCATAATCATGCATTAAAATATTTAGCCTAGATTGCTTGATTTCACAAGTACCTTCATATGTAGTGCATAATTTATCCCAAATTTTCTTGCTAGTAGTGCATGTAGATATTTGCATATAATCATCAGAATTTAAAGCACAAAAAAAATAATTCATATATTTAGCATTGAATTGAGTATTGATCTGATCTACTCTACTCCATTTAGAAAAAGAAATATCAATTTTGATTCCATCTATAATACGTGAAGGTACAGAATAACTAGTTCGAACCATATGCCACATTCGATAATTAATTGATTGCAAAAAAGTAGACATGCGAATTTTCCAAAAATCAAAAGAAATATTTTCAAATAAAGGTGGTCGGCTGATTGAATATCTTTCCACAATATTACGATTTCTAAAATTAGCCATGGATCAAATTCAAAAGTTTTTCAAAACTTGATTTTATGAATCCAGCTCTAATACCACTTGAAAGTTCGAAAGGGATGTTAAGCCCTTATGAACTAGTCCCGAGGCTAACCAAGAGGGGGGGGGGGTGAATTGGATATTTAAAAACTTCTTTAAATAAAAAGAAAAATCTTTTTATATATTGCAGCGAAAACAAATTAAATCAATAATAAAAAGATCAATCACAGATTTCACCCAAGTACTTTATCGCAGTAAAATAAAATGCAAAAAATAATCAGAAAGAACACACCAGATTTATAGTGGTTCGGTCCAACCTGACCTATATCCACTCCCTGGAGGCACCCTCCAGGTATTGCACTACACCTTTAGTGACTCTTCTTTAGCCCCCACAGCTAGGCGGAGAAGCCCTTACAAAATCACTTCCACCTTCCCCGGTGCGGCGGAGTAGCTGGGTCCTTCGACACTAAAGAGATCTTCTTCTTTCCAAAACTTCCTTCCAGACGTCCCTTGAATCTGATGGTACTTTGGTGCAAGCTTGCCGGGGCAACCGTGTGAACCCCCTCACACTCCCTCGAAAATCCCCCTTCCAAGGCCCTTCTCCCTCTCAAACTCCACCCTTTCCTCTCTCCCTTTCAAGCTCTCTCTACAAGTTTTCTCCAAAAGAAATCAAGCATCAATGGCTGCCAAAGACACCTATCAAGTGCCTTGAGAAAGATTAAATAAAGAGCTCCAAAAACCCTTCCAAATCAGTTCTGGCGGCAAAGATCATCCAGGACGATCGCAGGATCGTCCAGGACATGTACGCCAAAAGATGGCTTCAAAAAACCATCAAAACTCAATTCTACCACCCAAAATCGTCCAGGACGATCATAGGATCATCCAGGATGATCTGCAGAATTTGACTTGATAGTCCCGTACGATCACCTATATGATATGTTCAAATTTGCACAGATCATCCAGGATGATTAGAATATCAAATTAAGAAGATTTGATTGACTAATTACAGGAATAATTTAGGCAATATTGTCATAGATCGTCCAGTCTGATATGAATCATCCTGGATGATTAGACCACAAATAGAAACATATAATCTTGCATGAATTATTATGGCTGCTAGGGTTTTGAGACCGTAATGGATCGTCCAGGATGATATAAATATCATCCAGTACGATTAGTTCAATGAACAGATCATCTTAGACGATCATATATCTCCTAATATGATTTGTTCAAAAGTTAAACTTCTGGTTTTAACTAGTTCTTACTCCCCCTGAGTATGTGTGTACATGGTCACAAGCAAGCATACACCCTTACAGGACCTGACTCAAGAAAACAAAAAGTACATCAAGAGATATTATAAATATAATCACATCATAACCTATTCTACCCATTCTTGAGCCTTGAAACTTTGTTGGAAGGTGCATGTTATTCCTAAAAAGTTAGTATAAACACAAAAAAATATATATTGGAAATACTAGGAGATGTGAGCCATAATGTTTGTTATCATCAAAATAAGAACTCGTGAGCCTAAGTCGCAACAGGGTTTACACTATATCCTTTCATCCTCTATAGTAAAAATAATTTTCACTTGAGCTGAGGATTTTTTGATGAATCCCTTTCAAGACAAGCTAACTCTTTTGTGAGCTTTGTCAAGGCATTCATCATGACTGTGGAAATTTAGGAGCCTGAGCTTCTATTTTGATGATTTTAAATATTATTAGAATTTACTTAGTTTCTCCTACTTATTATTATTGCATATCTTTTTATGTGTACTAATATTTTAGGTACAACATCAACTAAGTACCATCGAAGAATCAATACTCAAGATTGGGTAGTATAGGATTAATTATTGCAAGAGTGTATTTTTTTTCTTGAGTTAATATATTATAAAAGGTGTATGTTAGCTTAGCAACTGTGTATACACATGGGATGAGGGTACAACAACAACAACAAGAACAACAAGCATTTATCCCACTATGTGGGTTCGGCTACATGAATCCTTTCTCTCCATTATGTCCTATTAAGAGTCAAATTCTAAATCTAATAGATAAATGTCTTTTATAATATTTTCTAACCAAGTCTTTTTTGTTCTACCTCTACCTTTCTTAGCTTAAGTCAAATCTAATACATCTACTTTCCAAAGAAATATTTTAATTAATTTCTACTTTAACAGATCATATAGTATGATCAAGATTGAACAGTATGATTTATAGAAGAAATTAAATATTTCTTTTACACACATATAGTGGGAGTGTAAAAGAAATATTTTAATTTCTTCTGTAAGTCATTTTGTTCAGTCTTGATTATACTATATGATTTATTAAAATAGAAATTAAATTAAATATTTTATTTTAAATAAAAAATTATTAATTAATTTATAATATGACTAATCATACAATAAGAGCACTACATCATATTGGATGATCAGCTATAACCAAAAATCCTGTTGTTAAATATAACATTTCTAAAATAGGAAAATTTAAATTTTAAAATTCAAACTATTTATACTGTATGAATCATTTCATAATATACAATCTTTTAAAAAATTACCTAATTAGGTTACTTAATTAAGCAATCAAATTAGATTATATTGATTGCATATTATATTATATGACATATATATTATACTTTACGAGTTACCCAAGTAGTCTCTAAATGAAGTTTGGTTCATCTAGTATAATCTAAAAATCATACTCTCTAAATCACCTGAGGGCTCTCTGGATAATTTTTATTCGTCTTGTACGATCGAATATTGAGTTATTATAATCATACTATACTACTATTTATTTATACAATATCATTAGTTAACCAACTTTAACTGGTCATCCTATAGACTATTCATCATATAATACTATAGAAGGAGAATTAAACTAATCGTATTGTATGATTGATAGATCGTACAATATGAACAATTATGATAGAATTATAAATTAGGGTTTTCTTAGAGTTAAATATTTAAACAAATCTTATTTTATTTATAGAGTTTTTTGGCTATCAAGGGGATTGAGTTTTTTGTGAGATAGAGTTTGAAAAGAGAACTTTGGGCAAGGGAGAGGAAGGTGTTATTGAGAAAAAGGAGAATAACCTTGTGGGATCATGGGAGTGTGAGGGAGAAATTTTACACTCGTTTTCTCTAGAAAACATCCATATTCTTCCACCATGAATCAAGGCTTTACTTGAGGATATCTTCTAAAAGAACCTCTTGGAGTCAAAGGGTCGCCGATAACTCTATCACAAAGTTGGTGAATGGGATTCAGCTACTCCACCGCACTATTTATGAAAGAGATTCTGCTACTCCATCGCACCATGTTAGCGAAAGAGATTAATGTAAGGGCTTCTCTCCCTTGCTATGGGAGCAAAAAGAGAGTCACTAAAGAGTTTAGTGCAACACATAGGGAGGAGGACTCTAGGGAGCGGACAAAGGTCAAGGTTGACTGAACAACTATAAATCTCTAGTGTGCTTTTGTACTTTTTAGCACTTTATTTTCTTGTATTATACTTTCTTGTACATTTAGTTTCTTGCAAATATTATTTGAACATTGATATTCTTGCAATATGAAAACTTTGAGATTGTTTTTTATTTGACCATTTTTATAAAAGAAAAAATAATAAAAATCTAAATTATATATATATATATATATATATATATATATATATATATATATATATATATAATTTTCTTTTATAACATCTAGAACAAAAAAATAGTATTTCCCTTTTTTAATTATTCTCTTTCGCTTGAGAGCATCTATTTTTAAAATTTTAGTTGTGAATTTGGTTTTAATTTTCAAAAGAAATTTTTAAAAGAAAGTTTTCTAAGAAGCAATTCACCCCATCTTAGTGCGCTTTTTTAGTTCAAGTGGTTTAACAACCATAAATTGAACTTTTAATTTGTATTAGAGCCGGTTCTATAAATTTGTAGTTTAAAAACCTTGGGAAAAGATCCATGACACTTTGGAAATTTAAATACTGCAGAGAGTTATTCAGTAACATGTCCACCATTGTTTGAAAATAACCCATTTGATTTTTGAAAAATTCAGGTCTACTTTCTTATAATCAATTGACTATTACTTGTGGAATATGATATAAACATGTTATTCTATTATGTCTAATTTTATAAATGGCTTACTGAATGGAGTATGGAAGAAAGGGATTACGCACAACATAATGTGAAATATTTAAATTATTTTTCTGTGCTTTCAAATTTGAGGATTATATGTGTGTTTCTACTTTCACTTTTAATAAGGAGAAACTTATGAATGTATAAACGAAGTGAAGTAATCCCATCTAAATTTACTTTTGCATGGGTATGAACTATTTTGCCTGAAATCTAATGAGACTATTTTTGACATGTACAATAGGTTAACCAAGATAGTGACATCTTACATGCCTTAGGAAGGGAACTATCTAACTCTAAGAAAGTTAATAAGATTTTATATTATTTTCCTAATAGTTTTGAGGTTAAAGTCACTATAATGTATGAATCCAAAGATTTAAATTTATACTCTATTGACAACTTACTAGGCTCTCTCATTTCTTATGAGCAAAATGTGAGCTAAAGACTTTTGGATGCTAGTGACATGAGAAGGGAGAAAATTAATGCTCTGAAGGCTGATGACATAGCTCTGGAGTTGATGAGAAAGATGATATAGCTTTGTTGATTTGGAAGTTTAAAAGTATCTTGAAGAGAAAGTAAAAGTGCTACCATGATTATAACAAAGGTAAAATAGGTAAATTCAATAAAGTTTCTTCTTACACTATTTGATTTGAGTGCATAAAGCTGGGGCATCTAGGTTTAATTATTCTAACCTTAAGAATCACTCGACTAAGGAAAAGGGTGAGGAAATGCTTAACTCTAAAATGGACAAGTAGAGGATGTAGAAGGCCTTTTGGGCAACGTCATACTCATATGAATAAGAACCTCAGGAGGAGGTAACAACTTTATGCTTAATGTAAAATGATTTAAATGTTAACTCTGATTAAGAAGAGGTATTTGAGTTGTCTTATGATGCGTTATTTTCAATTTTTGAACAAATGCATGATTCATGTTGGAACCTCAAAAATAACATGCATGATCAAAAAAGGAACATTCTTATTTGAAATATGAGCATGATACATTAGTCAGAGAGCATCATTGCTAGATGAATTTGATGATCTAAACTAAAAGCCTATTGAGTTAATTAAGTAACATAATTCTTTAAAAAGTGAGCATATTGAGTTAGATGAAGCATTCAAGGAACTAGAGCCACTTATAATATAACTAGACAATCATGAGCATGCATTAAAATTTAAAGTGGCAAGTTATAAAAGTGATAATGATCATTTATAAGAAAAAATAAGAGCACTACAAAATAACACTCCTGGTCCTACACTTTCACTAAAGCCACAACCTAGGACATAGTATGTATCATATATCCCTAGGAAGAGTCATGATCCCCCATATTTACTGATGAACTGATTTCCAAGGGTCAGATGTTATTCTAGTGGCATGCCAAGATATATAGCACGCACTTGCACTATATACCATAAAACACACCTAGTTAGGAGGCCCATTGGTTCATCACAGCATAACATGTATAGTATTCATTCATTAAAACATAAGGTGGAACCCAAACTCACTTGGGTTCCTAAATCTATCCTTTGATTGACCTTATAGGGATGCTCTCATAAGAAGTCAAGTGAGAGTGTATGGTACCTAGATAACAACTACTCAAGGAATATGATGGGACATACGAAGCATTTAATGATGCTGGAGGATATGAGTGGAGGTAAGGTAACTTTGGGTTATAACACCATTTGGAAAGTGGTTGGCTCAAATACAATTAGAAAATCTAATGATTTTATCCTTGAAAATGTACTTTTAGTAGAAGGATTAAAGCATAATATTTTTAGTACAAGTCAATTATGTGATAAAGGATTTGATATTAAATTTCTTTTTGAACATTACCTTATTACTTTAAATGGTAAAACTATTTTGGAAGGTAAAAGAAATAATAATATATATATGCTTGGTTTGTATTATATTGATACTTCTAATGATATTTACTATTTGAAAACTATTTTGGGTGAATCATGGTTATGGCATATGGGATTAGTTCATGTTAGTATTAAAACCCATATGAACATTACCTAGTAGGATCTAGTTAGAGGCATTCCCAAGTTAGATTTTACTAAGGGTCATCTCTGTGATGCCTATAATTTAGAAAAGCAAATTAGGTCATTATTCCTTTCTATTAAGGATATCACTGCCACTAGACCACTAGAGATTCTTCACATGGATTTGTTTGGACTCATTAGTACAACTAGTCTAGGTAGTAAGAGCCTTAGATTTATGATAGTAGATGACTACTCTTGATTTACGTAGGTTACTTTGTTAGATTATAAGAGTGAGTCATTTGATGAGTTTAAAATATTCTCCACTTGAATTTAAAGGAAGTTGGGTTATTTGATTTCTATCATTCATAGTGGTTATGATAGAGAATTTGAGAATGAAAAATTTGAATTATTTTGTAAAGAGTCAAGAATTTATCATAATTGTTTACCTCTAGGACATCATAGCAAAATGGTATAGCTGAAAGGAAGAATAAGACATTAATGGAGGTAACTAAGATAATGTTAGCTGAGTATACTCTACCTAGATATTTTTGGACAAAAGTAATGAATACTACTTATATGTGCTTAATAGGGTGAATATTAGATCTACGTTAAATAGGATGCCTTATGAGTTGCTTAAGGGTAAGACACCTAACCTTTCACATTTGTATATCTTCAGTTGTAAGTGTTTTGTACTTATTAATGGTAAATCTCATCTCGGAAAGTTTGACACTAAGTCAGATAAAGGAGTCTTCTTAGGTTATTCCTGAGTAGGTAAAGCCTATAGGGTTTTTAACCAAAGAACCTAAGTTGTAGAGGAATTCACCCATATTGTATTCGATGAGCTAAATAAACCTGTTGAGCCTAGTTTAGAGGATGATGATGAGTTAAAGATTACCTACGGAGTAGAGGCTATTGACTTAGTAGATCGAGAACCTTATGACCCTTTGCCTAGAGAGTGGAGATATTCCTCTTATCATCCCAGAGAGCTTATCCTAAGAGATCCATTAGTAGGGGTTATGACTAGGAAAGAAGTTAACCATACTATGTTCATTTCCAAAATAGAACCAGCTAGTATAGATCGAGCCCTTAGTGATGAATTTTGGATCTTAGTCATACAAAAGGAGTTAAATTAATTTGTTAGAAATAATGCATGAGAATTGGTTAGTAAACCATCTAATCAGAGTGTAGTTAGCACTAAATGGGTATTTAAAATAAATTGAAAGACTCTAGATCAATAATTAGAAATAAGGCTAGATTAGTAGCTACGAAGTATAATCAGATAGTAGGTATTAAGTTTGAGGAGAACATTGCCTCTGTAGCTAGATTAGAAGCCGTTAAAGTCCTTCAGCATTTATGTATTTTAGAGGCTTCAAATTATACCATATGTTAAGAGTGCATTTCTAAATAGGGTTAATATAGAAGATGTTTATGTAGAATAACCCCCATGCTTTTAAATTCATCTTTTCCTAATGATGTCTGTAAATTCAAGAAACCTCTATATGGATTGAAATAAACAACTAGGACATGTTATGAGAGATGTAGTACCTTTCTCTTAGATAAAATTTTTGTTAAGGGTAGAATAGACACCAACTTATTCCTTAAGAAAGAAGGAGATGATATAATGATATTTCAAAACTATATTGATGATATACTTTTTGGATCTACAAATGAAAATATTTGTAATGACTTTTTAGCTACTATGAGTAAGGAATTTAAAATGAGTATGATGGGTGAGCTGAGCTACTTTCTTGGATTTAGTGTAAAGTAGAGAGAGGATGGTACTTTCCTTGGTCAAACAAAATATATTAAGGTGATCTTGAAAAAAATTGATATGAATGGTTCTAAAAGAATAAATACACCAATGAGCTCGACCATCTAGCTAGATATGGATGTAGATGGAAAATTAGTTAATCTAAAGAAGTATGGAGGAATCACAGGATCACTACTATATTTGAGTGCTAGCAGACTGTATATTACATTTAGTGTTTATTTATGTCCTAGATTTTAAGCTAATCTAAAAGAATTCCATAAACTATAATGAAGAGATTTATTATATATCTTATAGGCACCCAAAACTTAGAAATCTAGTATCCTAAATATAACATCACCTTTAAAATTATAGTATATTCAAATTTAGACTTTGATAGTGTAGAGTAGATAGGAAAATCATTTTAGAACTTATAAATTCATAAGTAAATCATTAGTTTCCTTGTCTAGTAAAAAAATAGAATTCTATAGCATTATCAATCACTGAAGAAGAATACATGAAGTTGTGTTGCTCAAGTCTTATGGCTAAAGCAACAAATCCTTGACCTTGAACTTTCTTTAGGCATTATGCTTATCATGTGTGATAACATGAGTATAATATGTATTTTGATAAATTTAACTCAATATTCCTGCACAAAGTACATTGGCATTAGACATCATTTCATTAGGACTCATGTAGTAAAGGGAGACATAGAATTGCATCATGTGGCTAGTAAAAACCAATTAGCTGACATTTTTTTCCATGCCCCTCAATTATAACACATTCAACATACTTAAAACTAGACTATGTTTCATTGATATTCATGCATAAAAATTAGGGTGGAGGTAAGTTGATAGCTTGTTTGCTTGCTTTATTTTTGCAAATTATTTATGTGTTTGTATTTATGTTTTATGTTTTGTTTTTATAAAATATATTTATCTCTTATGAATGATGATTATTTAAGTGTACTCTTAGCTTGTCGAATTTTCCCTGATCATCACACACAAAACCATAAAAATTTTGTTCATGTCATACTGTACGATACACTCATCGTATTGTATGATCCACGTAAGATTTGATTATTGGGCCCAATTATTTTCATATTGACTATTCTGGATGATTCATTATTGTTTATCATATTATATTAATTACTCATCGTATTCTATGATACCTTTTAGTCAACAGTCATACTACTGACTCCTTGAGATCATAAATTTTGTAGTGATCATACTGTACAAGGTTGTGTAGAACTCCGCCAATGGGTTGACCCTAGGTTTTAATGTGAGGAGGATGAAGATGCCTATGTCCAATATAGGGGAGCCTCCAATACCCATTCAAAAATTCTCAATCAGGAAATTCTCTCCTACCATATACTTGACCTATTTTCTACCTCCACACTCTAGTTCATCATTTACCTTGCTTTTTTATTCCACATATAGCTGTTATTAGAGTTTTTTTAAATCTTTGGGTCAGCTCCGATCTCATTAGTCTTCAACCCCAACTTTTTCAATGATGGGTTTCTATCAACTCAGATGACTTGCATGAGCTTCTTCACCTTTAGAATGTCGGTCCTACTCCATATTTTTTTTCTGGATCCTTAGATTACAACTAGACCCTAGTCAACATTCTTATTAGGAACTCCCCTATACCTCACCACTAACCCTTAATGAGTTCCTTTGTTCTCAATGGCCGTGTAATTTTTTTTTTTTTGAAAATTGTAAATTGTATTAATAAAGAAACCTAATACAAAAGTACTAAGTGATAGAAATTCTATCACAGTCATCCATTAACAAAATAAGAAAAGAAGATGGAATATTATTACAACTAACATCATCCCATAAAAAATTACTAAAAATAATATAGTTAGCACATAAATCAGCTAACTTATTATAATTCCTAGAAGAAAAACTAAACAAGACTTGATTGAATCCTTTAAGAAAAGAAAGCTCATTCATCTAGTGGTCGTCATTAGCCCAATCAAATTTTCTAAAAGAATCTTGGAGAATTTAAATGATATTAAATTTGTCACCTTCAATAATAATACCCTTATATTGAAACTCCCATTCTTGCATAATCTTCTCCAATGATTAAACAAAAAATCATTCCAATTGAGATATATCCCAATGTAAGCAACTGAAACCAAATGATAATAAAAACCTTCCTTTATGATCTCTGAACACCCCTCCAATACCTGCTTTATTAGAACTTAATAAAGATGAATAAATATTGACTTTAATCCATTCCAGAGGACTTTAATTCTCATGTCATTCAACATGTTCTTTGGAACAACATCGTTCTTAAAGCTAATGATTGAGTTAGATAACTCCTCTTCTATCCCTAGTCACCTACTATTACATGTCAAGCACATAGTTCAATGCATGTGATATGGTCTTTAAATATATTTAAAATGTCACACATATTAGGAATCTATACCCCCGATGAAAGCAAAACTTAGCTTTAGGACACCTTATTAGACTCATTCTGAAAACCAAATATAACATGACCTATCTTGCATAAGCTGACCATATTCCTACATTCTTCATTGATCACTCCTCCCACATCATCTATTATTAGCATTGTAGAGGCCCCACAAACATTTTTGAGTCATACAAAGAAAAAGAAGTAAGGGGAGCACCACCACAGCATGCCCTCATCTCGAATACAAGTACCCACAGGATGCCTTGATGGAGCAATTTAGTCGACTCAAGATAAAATTTAATTCTCCTATAGAGCAGTTAACTCATCATGGGGAACAATTCTAATAGCAGCACTAGGAGGACTATAAGTGGTTCAACGATTAGTTTTCTATGATCCATAATTACATTCATCCACCACCGCCACAACCTAATTAGGGACCATCATATGGGTAGCTGTGTTTTATGCTTTATAGTTTGTTTGTTCCTTAAAGTTTGTTTATCATTTTTATTCTTTTTTAGTTTTTAGTGTCTAGTTATTTTGGTATTTAGTTGTAGTTCTCCTTTTTGGTGATGTCAAAAGTTAGAGTAAGAAGTTGTTGGTTTATAATACTTTTCATCATTAGTTTAGATTGTTTTATTTCCAATTTTTATGTGTTGATTATGTTTTTCCATGTTATTAAAAATTCTAAAAATAATTTAAAAAATGGGCTTCTCCTTATTTTTTAAAGATACCACTTAGTAAGGGGGAAAACTTTAGAGGAAAATATAATTAACTTGTAATTCAACCAATAATATTTACCATCATAAGAAAAGGGAGATATTATTGCAATTAAGGATCCCTAGCTTGTGTTTTGATGATTAAAAATATTATTATTTACTTAGTTTCTACTATTTATTATTATTGCACATCTTTTATATATGTACTAACAATTTAGGTACAACATACACGAAGCAATGCCAAATAATTAGGGCTCAAGATTGGGTTGTATAGGATTGATTTTTATTAGAGTCCGTATTTTTCTCTTTCCTAAGTTAATCTATTATAAAAGATGTATGCTTGCCTAGCAACCGTACACAGACACACAAGGGGAGTATAAAAGAAATGTTTTAATTTTTTTATAAATCGTACTATACAATCTTAATCATACTGTATAATTTTTTAAAATAGACTTTAGTTAATATTTTTATTTTAAATAAAAAATAATTTATTTATTTGTTATACAAGTAATCGTACAAAATGAACACCATATCATACTTGACAATCAGCTATGTGATGCCCAAGAATCTAATTTGGAAGAAATATTCTTTTATCTTTTAATAAGTAATAACTTGAGCAACCTAATTTTCTTTTATCAATATAAATAACAATAGAAATAAAACTATTGATTAAAACATCAATATATGCATCTATATTCATTTCTCAAAAAATAATATACACTACTCAGGATCTACATAATTCTATCACAATTACTCTATTCTCAGTATAAAAGAGTAACTAAAATAATAATAACTTGGTCCTAAATAATCATGATCAATCTCACACTCCTATTCCCTATTCATGACCTAAAATCATTTAATAACATATAATGAGCTCAAGATGACCTAAAATTATTTAATAGCATATAATGAGCTCAAGAGCCAAGCAAACTAAATCCTACAACTAAACTCAATGTAAGGCAAAGGAGTAATATACATGTTAGCAGCCATCATAATAGTAATAGTCATATGATCAAGAATCAGAGTAAAATAGTAAAACTAACATGTAGTAGCAATATAATATATAAACAGTAAAATAATATGGTACAAAAGTGAGTAAAATAGTATAATAGAGAAATTATTAAATCGGTATGAGTGTCAAATTTATAAAGAAGTCATTGTATTGATTGTATCAATCAGTAAAATAATCATATAAAGTGGTAAAATGAAAGAATCAGTAAAAACTATCAAAATCATATCAATGCAATAAAATTTTGTAGGAGTATACCCTAAACACTAGTAGTATCAAATAATATCGGTGTCTATATCGGTTAAAAAATAGTCCAATGGTAGGAGAGAAAATAATGCAATAATAGTAAATCCATGCATTAATAATAAATTCATACAGTAAAAAGAATAATACCTTAATAATATGCATTTGAGTTGTCACACTAAATAAGTCCTAGTTTAAGTGGTATTTTTCCAGTATCATATCAGTATCAGTAAACCGTTTGCTTAGTAAATAGAGTTTTAACTCTTTATTCATCGACACAGTAATCATCTCCTTATAAACCCAATTAGTGCATAACATTAATCATTCTAGGATAACACCAAACTACATATTTAAATGAAAGCTCGTCAGCCCACCATCTTATACATGTCAATCAATCTCAAACTAATTGTTCAACAAGTTTTTACTTATCATTTATACATACACCGTATTATTATAATACCATAATAGTTATAATGACATATCCATATTCATTATCAATGCATTGTAGTAAATAAATTACAACTGGGCTTAATTTAGAAAATACCAAAATATCATAATGGTAGGCAGTAAAAAACTCGAATGAGCAGAAATTTATATTTTTAAAATTAACCAAATAATATAATAATATTTTCAAGCTTTAATTAAACTAAAGAACTATTTTTTGAGGTCAATATAAAATTTTAATTTGATAAAAATTTCTACTTTTTCAAAATCATCCAATAAAAAATGTCAAATAAATACTCAAAATGTTCATATTCTTAATCTCTATAACATATAAAACATTATGTGGTGAAAGTCTTATCAATAAAAAATTATCCTCATTTTTTGATAATGAAAATATAAATTTGATCTAAAAAATGTAAAAAATATTAAATTAGTATATTAAAAAAAATAGAATAATACTTCCTTACAGTAAGACAGGCAAATCTCTTAATAGGACCAACTTATGGAAATCGTTCTGAGGCCTCCAAAGCTAGCTATTTTTCTCTCTCCTCATATTTTCCTTTTAATTCCTTAATCCATTCTATGTTTGCTGAATAGGAAAGGAAAAAAGTGATTAAGAAAAGTTTTATAATGCTTTCAGATATTTATAATAAAAATAAAATAATATAAATATAATTATATAATTTAAATAATTTTCTATAAAAATTTATATAAATCCTTTTGGTGCTTTAAAAATTATAAAAAAATATTTACAAAATAATATATTTTCTTTAGAAAATTTTAATTAATTTAGTTTGCAAAATGGACACCTAACGGTCTTAAAAAGCCGCTTGTACCGAGGTGTCAATTTCTTAAGGATTTACACTAGTTCCAAAAAATTATGATAAAATCAGTGTAATTAAATTACTATAATATTATATTAAAATGAAGTCAATTTGTGATTTAGTCTTATAATGAATACTAAAAAAATTATTTTCCTTGGTCAAATTATGGGCTATTACTATCTACTCACCTTAAAAAAATATTATCCTCAATAATTTCCATAAGGATTCGAGCACAAAATTGTTATCTACCAATTTTGTACAATCAAAACTCAAATCAAGCTCAAATGAAAACTCATTAAAATTCATATAGTCATGAAGTTTTTTATATCACATGTTATTTACTTATACAATCAATTATATATGCAAAATAATTCACCTTAATTTACCTATTCTACTTGACTCATAATCAATTCCTACAGCTCTAGCAACAATGAATTCTTCCAACAACCTTGCTCTAATACCAATTGTGATGCCCCATAATCTAATTTAAAAGAAATATTCTTTTACCTTTTAATAAGTAACAATCAGAGCTACCTAATTTTTTTTTGTCAATATAAATAGTAGAAGAAATAAAAATATTAATTTATACATCTATATTCATTTTTAAGAAAAATATATACACTTCTCAGGATCTATACAATCATATGAAAACGACTTTATCATGAGCATAAAAGAATAACTAAAATAACAAGAACCTAAACTAAAAAGATCTTGATTAATCTCACACTCCTATTTCTTTACCCCGACCAAAAATCATTTAACCATATATAATAAGCTCAAGAGCTAACCAAATCTTATAACTGAACTAAACGTAAGATGATGGAGCAATATGCATGTTAGTAATCAAATCATAATAATAACTATCATATGATCAAGAATCAATAAAAAAAAGTAAACTCACATGGGTTGTAGTAGAATATATACAATAAAATAGTATGGTATATAAGCTAGTAAATCATTATAATAGAGAAATCAATAAACTAGTATGAATGTCGAATCAATAAAGCATTCATCGTATAAGTACTATCAATCAATAAAGCAATCATATAAAGTGGTAAAACCAAAGCATCAGTAAAGACTGTCAAAATCATATCAATGCAATAAAATTACATTAGAGTGTACACATACTATTTAGGTACTTTATATCAGTATTAAATCAGTATATTTCATGCTTAGTATGTCACATGCGTAGTATTAGTATAGTGAATCAATAATATCAAATAGTATTGATGTCTATATCAGTAACAATAACAATCTAGATGAAGGAGCAATAAAATAATATAGTAATAGTAACTCCATGTAGCAATTCAAAATTTATATAGTAATAAGAACAATACCTCAATAACATGCATTTCAGTTGTTAAACTAAATAAGTATAAAGTCCTAGTTAAGTAGTGTTTTTTTAATATTGTATTAATATTAGCAATCCATTAGCTCAATAAATAGAGTCATCACTCTTTGCCTGTTGGCATAGTAACCATTTCCTTATAACTCCAAATTAGTGTTTCACATGAATTAGTCAAGGATAATAACAAACAACATATTTAAAGAAAAGCCCATTGTCCCACAATCCTGTAGAGGTGAATCAATCCTCAACCAATGGGTCAACTAGTCTGTACTTGTCTTTTACACATACACCTTATTATCACAATACTATAATAATAATAGAGACATATCAACATTTATTATCAAATTGGGCTGAGTTCAAAAACTATCAAAATGTCCTAATGGTAGGCAATATAAAACCATATTGAGAAAAAATTCATATTTTAGAAAGTAACCAAATTATTAGTGATCGTATATTATGATAATTTAAAGCTTTAATTAAACTAAAGAACTAATTTTTTGATAAAAATCACTACTTTTTCAAATTTATTTGATAAGAAATCTCTAATAAATATTCAAAATGTTTATATTCTTAATTGACTCTGTAGCACATAAAACGTTATGTGGTGAAAGTTTTACCAATTATTCTGATTTTTGGTAACAAAAACATAAATTTAATTAAAAATATGCCTAAAATACAAAATTATCAAAATAAGAATAGAATAATGATTCCTAACAGTAAGATGAGTAAATATCCTAATAAGACCCACTAATAAAAATTCTCTCTAAGGCCTCTAAAGCTAGGCTTTCTTCTCTGTCTCCTCACATTTTCTTTTTAATTCCATAATTCATTCTTTGTTAGCCAAATAGAAAAGGAAAAATGGATTAAGAAAACTTTTATAATGCTTTAAGATACTTATAATAAAATAATAATATAATATAAATATTTTTTAATATAAATTTATATATATACTTTGAGGCTTTAAAAATTATAGAAAAATATCCATAAAATAACACAATTTATTTACAAAATTTTAGTGAAATTTATTTGTAAAACGAACACCAGACATTCCTAAAACCCCCACTTTTAATGATAGGTGTCAATTTCTTAAGGATTGGCACCAATGCCCAAAAATTATAAAAAAATTAGTGTAATTAAATCACTATAATATTTATGTTACGACGAAGATGATTTGAGAATTATACTTATAATGACTCCTAAAAATATTTATTTGTCTTGGTCAAAATATGGGCTATTACAAGCTATAACCAAAAACCTACCTTGAATCTAACTTACCTAAAATAGGCACATTTAAATTTTGAAAATTGAACTATTCATATTATATAAATCATCTCATAATGTATGATCTTTTAAATAATTACCTAATTAGGGGAGTTAATTATCAAATAAGATTTGATTATTACAGATCATACTATATGTTACATATCATACTATACGAGTTACTTGAGGAGTCTCTAGATGAAGTTTGGTTCATCCAGCAGATCTAAAAATTGTATTGTGTAAATTACTCGAGGGCTCTTTGGATGATTTTTGTTCATTATATATAATTTGATATTAAGTTGTTCTAATTGTAGTACATTACAATTCATTCATATAAAAAAATCAGTTAATAGACTTTAATGGATTATCCTGTAGACTATTCATCATACAATACTATAAAAGAATAATTGAACTAATCATGCAGTATGATTAATATATCGTGCTATACAAAAAGTTATGATAGAATTAAAAATTAGGGTTTTCTTTGAACCTACTATTT
Organism: Dendrobium chrysotoxum; assembly: GCA_019925795.1. NCBI lineage: Eukaryota > Viridiplantae > Streptophyta > Magnoliopsida > Asparagales > Orchidaceae > Dendrobium > Dendrobium chrysotoxum. The sequence continues at coordinate 37,187,760 of CM034297.1, forward strand.
AAACAACTCTTATTTCTTTTAGAGAAGTCTTTTGGTAGTCAAGGGGCTTGAGTCCTCTAAGAGAGAGAGTTTGAAAAGAGCTCTTTGGGGAAGGGGGAGAAGGGAGTTGTTGAGATAAAGGGAGAATAGTCTTGGGGATTAAGGGAGTGAGAATGTGTGTGTGTGTGTATGTGTGTGTGTGTGTGTGTGTGTGTGTGTGTGTGAGAGAGAGAGAGAGAGAGAGAGAGCTATACATGGTTATTCCAGCCTACATCCATTTTCTTCCTCCATAAGTCAAGGCTTTACATGAGGGAAGATTCAGGAAGAACCGCTTAGAGTCAAAGGGCCACTGGTAACTCATCTGCATTATTGGTGAAAGGGATTTGGCTACTCAAACCACATTGTTAGTGAAAGGGATTCGGCTACTCCACCACACTGGGTTAGCAAAAGAGAATAATGTAATGACATCTCTACCTTATTGTGATAGCAAAAGGATAGAGACTAAAGAGTTTAGTCCAATACCATAGAGGACTCCATGGACTAGATGTAGGTCAAGTTTGACCAAACCATTATAAATCTCTGGGGTCTTTGTTCTTATTTTTCAGTTCTTATTTTTTCTACATTTTACTTTCTTACATTTTTAGTTTCTTGCAAATATGAGTTGAGCCTTGGTATTCTTGTAATATAAAAATTCTGAGATTTCTTTAGATTTAACCTTTGTAACAAAAAAGAAAAATTATTAAAAATCTAAAAAAAATATTTATTTTTCTTCTATAACATTAGGAATAAAAAATCAGTATTTTCTTTTCTTATTTTTTGCTTCCTCTTCAGAGAATCTATTTTTAAAAATTTTTTTATGAATTTGTTTTAATTTTTAAAAGAGACTTTTGAAAGGAAATTTTTAAAACACCAATTCACCCCCTCTTATTATGCTTTTGTAGTTCAAGTGGTTTAACAACCATAAATTGACTTTTCAATGACATTTATTCCATGTGGTATATATACGAAGTCACACTAAGAATTTCATTTCCCACTAGTCAAACCTCTCCACCAGCTGATCTAGCTGTGACTGCTGGCGAATAGGAACAAGTTCAGGAGCTGGTGCAGGAATAGCTTCTTCCTCTTCTCCCACATCCTCTAGTTGCTCTAGATAGAGGTCAGTGCTGTGAAGGACATGGAAGGATTTGTTTGTGTAGAAGGAATAGTGATAATTTGGTAAGGTTGGATACTGAAGATTGTACTTGGTTTCAAGGACATAAGCAATAAGGTGTCTTAGGGTCAAATTTGGTTTCCTCCTATGTTCGGGATCCCCAATGCTTGTCAAGTGCTCACTGTATCAAAAGAGAAGATCAGTAGCTGAATTCCCTATGAGCCATGATATAATAGGTGGTCATGGAAAGTAAAGGAGTGATGTGAACAAGGTTACCAGCTTTGAGAATTAGAGAAGTTCTAAGGATATATTGTATGGTCCTAGTATCTTTAACCAATGAACTAGAGGCACCGTCATTGTAAATGACATTTGTGTTCCTTAGAAACTAATTAATGGGACTCCAGTTGAGATCAGGATCTAAGGCAAAGATGTGAAGCTTGTCTCCAGTGGTGGAAAGTTGAAGAAGTTCATAGCAATCCTAATAAGTGATTTTTATAGGTCATTTGTTTACATAGGATTGAAGTGCAGTGTAGGTAGACTTAATTTAAAGAATAGCAAAGAATTTATATAATAGTTTAGGGTGAAAAAGAACTGCAAGGGTCAAACAGATCTAACACTGGATACGTCAGGGTACTGGGATTGACTATTTTAGAGAGTGTAATCCCTACAGTTTTATAGCGAAGGTAAGCATCCTAATATGTTGCATCCGTGAAGCAAGGGTCTATAGTTCCCCTTGAAGAGCTTTAAGTAAGTATCATGGAATGTTTGCCACCAACCATTTGTGAGCTTGACTGAATGAGAGAAAGATTTTGAAGTGAAGAAGAAAGTTGGAGTGAAGAGTAGCCTTGAAATTGTCCTATTTATAGAGAGTTGCCCATATCGTCTAAGATGATCATGATATCATCCAGGATGATTTGAAGCAACAATGTTAGGCAGGCCAATTTGTCAAAAAGGCAGTCATATCATCTAGGTTGATCAGGTATCATCCAGGATAATTAGACTTGGGTGATCATCCAGAGGAGTCCTTCTAAATGATCGTTGATGAAAAGTATCATCCAGAATGATGTGGTGGATCATCCAGGATGATTAACAATAATGGATCATACCAACTAAATTTAAATTATCCAGCATGTTTTTAATATGGATCGTCTAGGCCGATTAGGTGTATCATCCAGGATGATGTCCAATAATTGGCTCAGATCAGTCATTGGAGTGGAGATGTGATCATATTTACCAGGACGATGTGGATATTAGCCAGGATAATGTGAATAAAATTTGAAAAAGTTGGATGATGAGAAGGAATGATCAAGGGAGTCTAAAATATAAAAAAGATTCAAATCAAAATATAAAATAAATTAAACAATAAAAATGACAAATAAAAACAAAGTTTTTTTTTTTGAATCAATCACTCTAATAAAGAAAAATGTTTCCTTCAGTTTAAATTTAAAAGCCAATAAGAAGAAATTGATGATACTGAAATTCAGATAAGGTTAGAAAATAAATTTTTGTAAACCCTACCTTGGATAAGGACATGTTCAACTTCCTTGCAAACAAAAATCTGATTCAGAAGAAACAAAATTAGATAAAAAAAAGTGATCCTTTCAAACTTTGTTCTAGAAAAATATCTGATAAAATAGTATTGTAAAGTAAAGAATCAGAAATCATGATTTTCAATCTCAAGTGCTTGAAAAATTTAAGTGGCACAAGGATTCTTATATGATTTTTTAAAGATTTGAAAGAGGAGAAAGCTTGTTTCTTTGTGGGCTCATTTTGTGACTCTTTTTTCAGTTATTTGGTGCACTTTATATATCTTTTTATTTTTGATACACTTTGTGCATCTTATAATTATTTGGTGAACATTGCATATTTTTTCAGTGTAAGGCTCATTTTATGCCTCTTTTTCATTTGATTGGTGCACTTTACGCATCTTTTACGAGCTTCCTTTCTTTCAACATCTCTAAAAAAAATTCTCAGTTGTGAGATTATCTTCTAGATATAACAGAAGAAAAACTCACTCTCTTAGATAAGAAAGAGTAAACCATAAAATAGAATTATTCTCATACAATAATTACAATCACTTGATGAAGAAAACATGAAAGTGATTCAATAACTTGGAATACTACTCGTATGAGATAGATTACTGTAAGAAGATAAAATAGATCTCTATTTTAAAGTCCAACTTTTTAATTTTAAAAAAGATTATGATTTAAAAAGAAAAATACACCATTAAAGGAGTTAGAGGAAGAGAAACAATCATCAATATTTCTTCTTTTAACTATTTTATAGGAGTCAATCACTACTTATAAGCTTCTAAATAAAATAAGGGAAAAATCTTATTTAGAAATCGAGTTTATCAGCAGTAGTGAGTAGTGATCTGATTCTGAAAAAAATAGACAGGAAATTAAAAAACCAAAGGAATGCACGTAAAAAGAAATAAACAAATCAAATAAATAATAATAACAAAAAAATGAGGAAAATCAGCAGGAAATAAAAAAAACACATAAAAAGGCACAGATAAACAAATCAAACAAACACTAAATACTAAAATATAAATAGAGAGCATCAATTTCAAGCATGAATATCTATCACACCTAATCTGATTCTTAAGGTGCTAAAGATTTTAAAGGCTAGTGGTTTTGTGAAGATATCTGCCATTTGGTTTTCAGTGGCCACATAATGTTGCTCTATGTCTCCTTTAGTAATATCATCCCTAATGAACTGGTGCCTAATGTTGATGTGTTGGGTCCTGGAGGGATGGATTGGGTTCTTTGAAATGTAGATGGCACTAGTGTTATCATATAGGATAGAAATTATGCCTACAAGAAGTCCTAAATCTAGAATTTTTTGTTTCAGCCAAAGGACCTAGGCCACACAACTTCCTAAGGTAATGTATTCAGTTTTAGTAGTGGACAGTGCAACTAAGTTCTATGTTCTACTGGACCAAGAGACTAAGGATTATCCTATGAATTGACATGCTCCAGAGGTACTCTTTCTATCCATCGTACATCCTATAAAGTTTGAATCAGAATATCCTATAATCTCAAAGGAAATGTTGTGTCTATGATACCATATTCCTAAGTTTTGGGGTTCTAAAAGATATCTAAGGATTCTCTTAACTGCGGTCAGGTGGGACTCCTTTGGATCAACCTAAAATCTAGTATAGAGATAAATACTAAATATAATATTAGGTCTGCTAGCACTCGGGTAAAGAAGTGATCCAATTAATCCTCTATACTTTTTTTTATCAATAGATTTCCAATTTGAATCCTTAACTAACTGGACACTGGAACTCATGGGAGTTTTGGTTGGCTTAGCTTTATCTATTTCATATTTCTTCAGGATATCATTAATATATTTTGATTGATTAAAAAAAGTTCTATCATCCATTTACCTTATGCTAAATCCCAAAAAGTAGGACAATTCTCCCATCATACTCATCTCAAATTCCATACTCATTATTTTAGAAAAATGATCACATAAATTTTTATCAGAAGATCCAAAAAGTATATCATCAATATAGATCTATACAATAAGTAATTCATCTCTTACTTTCCTTAGAAAAAGGGAGGTGTCTACGCTCCCCTTAATAAACTCTCTTTCTAGTAGGAATATGCTAATCCTCTCATACCAAGCTCTAAGTGCCTATTTAAATCCATACAAAGCATTTTTTAATTTGAAAATATGATTTAGAAATTGGTAATTTTTAAAGCCAGGGGGTTACTCTACAAACACATCTTCCTTTATTATCCCATTTAAAAAGGCACTCTTGACATCCATTTGGAAAAGCTTAAATCTCTTATAACAGGCAAAGGCTAGTAGCACTCTAATGGCTTCCAAACGGGCTATAGGGGCAAAGGTTTCCTCAAAATCAATCCCTTCGATTTAGTTTTACCCCTTAGCCACTAATCTTACCTTATTCCTAACCACCACACCAGAATCATTCATTTTTTTTTTAAAGACCCATTTGGTTCTCATTACACTTTTATCCTTAGGACTTTCTGCCATCTCCCAGACATTATTCCTGATAAATTGGTTTAGTTCCTCTTGTAAGGAAAGGATCTAAAATTCATCAGAAAGGGTTTGATTGATATTAGTGGGTTCAATCATTGAAATGAAGACAGAGTGACTCACTTTTTTTTAAGTCCATGCCTAGTTCTATCATTTTCAGAAGGGTCTACTAAGATCAGTTCTTTAGGAGGACTCAAAGAATATCTCTATTCTCTAGGTAGTGAAACTTTATGTTCTACCTTTTTCTCTAGATTGATAGATTTTACTCCTGGGGTTACTACTACAACCTCCTCTTCTTCTACCCTAGATCGTCCAGAATTATCAGACTCATCAAACACAATATGAGTGGTCTCCTTAATAATTAGGGTTTTTTTATTGATGACTCTATAGAAATTTCCCAACACTTGAGTAACCTAGGAACACTCCTTCATCAGATTTTGGGTCAAACTTTCCTTGTTGAGACTTGCCATTATTCAGAATGAACACTTTACATCCAAAGACATGAAGGTGAGAGACGTTGGGTGTCCTACCCTTAAGAATTTCATAGGGTTTTTTGTGTAGCTTAGATCTAAGACTTACCCTATTTAGAACATAATCGGCTGTATTCATCGCTTCTCCCCAGAAGTATTTTGGAAGTGAGTACTTAGCTAACATGGCTCTAATAGCTTCTACCAGGGTCCTGTTCTTCCTTTCAGCTATCCCGTTCAGCTGAGGGGTCCTAGGAGCTAAAAAATTGTGATCTATCCCTTACTACTTATAGTAGGTTTCAAACTTCTCATTTTTAAACTCTCCACCATGATCACTATGAATAGTCACAATCTTACAACTTAGCTTCCTTTGAATCTAAGTTGAAAAAGATCTAAACTCCTCGAATGATTCACTTTTATGAGATAGGAATTTAACCCAGGTAAACCTCGAATAATCATCAACAATCATATACCTAAAGACTTCCCTCTTAGGCTTAAAGTGTTGGCAGGTCCAAAGAGATCCATGTGTACTACTTCTAAGGGTTTGACAATGTTTAAGTCTTTGATTGAGTGGAAGGAGGATTTGACTTGCTTTCCTAACTGATAGGCATCACACAGCTAGTCCTTAGTGAACTCTAGCTTTGGGACACCTCTTACTAATTCTTTTTGGGTGATCTTTCTAAGGCTTTTCATGCTTGCATGACACAATCTCCTATGCCACAACCATGATTCATCAGCAATTTATTTTAAGCAAATAGCAATATAAGCTTTAAAGTAATTTAGATCTAGCCTATAGGTGTTGTTGATCCTTTTTTCCTACAAAATAATTTTATTACTTAAGCTTATAAGGCAGCAAGTTGGTAGAAATTTCATGCTGAAGCCTTTATCACAAAGTTAACTGATGCTAAGCAGATTGTGTTTCAGTCCATCTACACGTAAAATATTATCAATGATAAAATTTTTAATCACCAATTATACCTGATCACACCACTCTCTTGGTGGTATTTTCTCCAAGTGTGACCTTGCGTCCTGCCCTGGTCTCTAATAAAATAAATTAATTTACATCTCCAATCATATGCCTTGAACATATGCTATCCAGGTACCACATGCTCTCATGAGGTCTTTTGTGAGAGCATCCCTACAAAATCATTAAATGTCAGATTTAGGAACCCAAACAAGTTTGGGTCCCTTGTGATGAAAAGAAGAATGTGATGCATGCATGCTATGCTATGAATTTTGTAATTTTGGTCTCCACACTGAATGTATTCTATGGTGAATGGTACAAGTGTGGGAGATATTTCCTAGCATGCCACAAGAATAACATCAAACTCCAATAAAAGGGTTAACTACTCTACGTGGGTGATAGTGCCTCTTCCTAGGTTTGGATGATACATGCTTTGATAATTTTTTATAAAACCCTACAAGTGAAGGTGGTGTTTCATTTTGCTCCAATGCAATGATCTTTTCTCTTAGAAATTCATTTGCCTTTTCAAAGCTTACCACTGTTGTTTCAATACATGCTCACTACTATCTAATTCACATACTATGTTGCTAGTTATTTATAAGCTTTTTCTAAATCAACATGCAATGTTTTCATGGAATCATGCGTAGCAATTAAATCAAGATGATTTTTTTTTTAAAAGTCATACTCATCTAGTAAGGCCATGTGATTACTATCCAGAGTTAAATGATCTTTCATTAAAATTTCATGCTCTTTATGCAGATATAAAAATTTAATTTTTAGGCTTGCATGAGCTTTTTTGAGCTTCCCACATGAAGAGTGAATTATTTCAAAAACTTCAAATAATTGATCATATGTAAGCTCACATACCTCTTCTTAATCTGAGTGATCAAGGTGATCTGCGATCAAGCACAAGTTGGTTACCTCCTCTTCAGCTTCAATTTTAGAGGAGTCTAATGCTGAATCAGCCCAGAAAGCCTTTTGGATCTTCTTCTTGTCCTTCTTGAACTTAGGCTTTTTCTCACACTTTTCCTTGCTTGGGTGAGCATTCAGTGTTGGGCATTCAGACTTCACATGCCCTGGCTTCCTGTATTCAAAATAGATAACATGAGAAGAAACTTTAGAATGCTTATTATTCTTACCTATATTCCACTTCTAATGATGCTTTTATTTCTTCCTCAAGAAGCTCTTAAATTGCATTGTGATTAAGGCCATATCATCATTATTAGAACTTAAAGAGCCAGAGACGGAATCATTAGCCTTCATGGCTATGGCTTTCTCCTTCTTCTTCTCACCTATATCAAGATGCCTTTGGTTCACTCCTTACTCATAAACAATTAGTGATCCATGTAAGTTGTCAATTGAAAATATATTCAGATCATTTGATTCAATAATTGCAGTAATTGTAGCATCAAAGGAAGAAGACAATATTGCAAAATGTTGTTTACTGTTTTGCAATTGGTAAGCTCTCTCCCTAATCTATGTAAATCTAGTATACATCTCAGAAATTGATTCATTTAGTTTCATGCGAAAGAGTTCATAATCATGCAAGAGAATGTTCAGTCTAGATTGTTTAACTTTGTTCGTTCCTTCATAAGTAATGCACAATCTATTCAAAATTTCTTTATCAGCTGCACATGTTGAAACACACTTATAATCTTTAGATTTCAATGCACAAAAAAAGCAATTCAAACATTTAGCATTCAATTGAGCATGATCTCTATCATTAGTTGTCCATTCAGTAAAGGGAATTTTAGTTTTAACTCCATTAATGAGTCTATAAGGTGCATTATAACCTTCTCTAACAAGCATCCACATGCGATAATCAATTGATTGTAAAAAGGTGGATATGCGAGTTTTCTAAAAGTCAAAAGAAATCTTATCAAATAAAGGTGGTCGAGTAATAGATTATTCTTCCATGGTATTACGATTATCAAAGTTAGCAATGGATTAATGTTAAAAAGTTTTTCAAAACTTGATTTTATAAAAGTTAGTAGGTAGGGCAACAACTAACAGATGTGCAGTAGTAACATTAGTAAAGAAACATAAATATTTATTATCATCAAAATTATGATCCTTAAATTTAGATTTGCAACAAACATAGTTTTGAAAATTAAGTTGCAAAAATCTCCCCATTTTTTATGATGGCAAAATAATTATTGTTTGAGTTAACACTTAAGCAAACTTCTCTCCTAACCTCTCCCTAAATGAATGACCAATCTAAAAATAAGGGGTGTTAATTAAAAATACACAACATACACACTATAACATACACACATCCACAACATACACACAACAAACATTCAATCAAAAAATCAATCAAATATATCAATCAATCAAATAATAACTAATTACTCCCCCATTTGACAACAACAAAAAGCGAAGGTCACCTTGAAAAGAAAAGTTTCTATGGAAAAATAAGACAAATTGATGAAGAAGAAGATTTGAAATTAATTGCAAATACACCATTAATTTTCTAATGCTAAAAAGAAAAAGCTCAAATTTTAAATCAAAGAACAACTACGATAAGAAAAGTCAACCAGGTTCACTATTCATTCTAGACATATCAAATAAAAATAAAAAAATATAATTATTACAAAAATAATGAAATAAAGATTAATTATTTTCTAATTCAATAGAGAAGATTATTTCCAATTATATAGATTTGTATGAAATTTGGAATGATAAAGGAAAGACTAGTATCAATTAGCAACATTGAGCGTCTTTTCTATTATTTGTGGCACACTTTGCGCATCTTTTCTACTCAGGATAATTTTGTACCGAATATTGTACATTTTTATTTCAGTTTATGCATGCTTTGTGCATCCCTTTTTTTTTTTACTTTTTTGATCTTTCTAATATCGATAATCTCAATTCAAATTCTAATAATAACATAACAAAAAAAAATTGAGAAAGAAAAAATATAAAAAAAGATCTCATTTTTGCAACAATTATATCTAAATAGTACTTGTCTATACGGACATGAAATTGATCTCCTAATCTACATCCAGTTAAATTTAATTTAAATTTTGAAAGATTAAATTTTATAAGGAAATTAATTTGTAATCACAAAATAATTCAAAATTCAATTCAAGAGATCAACCACAGATGACTTTTCTAACAAAAAATAAACATTTCAAGAAGTGAAATTTTCAATGCATACCAACAAAACATTTCATCATTTCATTTAGCATTCAAAATCATATACACACATTTTTCCTTTCACCATAATCACACATAACATAATCGCAAAAATAACACCTGAAATTACTAACACATAAGATCACTAAAGTCACAGGAATACATCTCAAGAATAAATACAAATACTTATAAGTAACAATAACAGCACGGAAGTACATCTAGTAATCAAAGGGGCCTTGATCTGGAGGAGGTGGTTGGTTGAACATAGAAAAGTAACTATTCACCATAGCTACATTGGTGTTAACCAAGTCAAATTGCTCTCGGATCCAACCCATGTCTTCATTATATCTAGCATCCTACTGATTCAGGTGAATCTGAATTTGATCAAAGCATTGATTAAATGAGTTTCCATTCTATCAAAGTGCTTGACTATTTCTTGGTAGAAATTCTGGTCAGGTCCAGGTGCAGGTGCAAGAGCTCTCTCTTCTTCCTCAGAATTATCTCCCTCAGGCTTTAATCTCGCCCAAAGAGTGCCCGAAAAGAGGCATCAATAAAGTAAATAGGAAGTTCAGTGGGAGGATCAGGATGGATAAGATTGTCTTCTTTTCTAAGATATAGGTAACTAGATGTCCTAAAGCCACATTTTTCTTTCTCTTATTATAAGGAAGTCCAATATCGAAAAGTTTGTAAATATAATCCATAATAAGTTGGGCTACACCAAAAGGTTTTTCAGTCATGATCAAATAAGTGAATATAGACAAAATAGGATTCATGTTTATGCGATCACCAGCTTTCAGAGTAATTGAGGTTCTCAAAATGTGCAGGATAATCCTAGCATTCTGTTTGAGAGTGTAAATATGAGATAAATGATTCACTTGGGCAACACCTCCAAGAACTTGATTTTCTTCCGACCAGTCATAATCTTCTCTAAAGGTTAACATGTGTGGTCTAACTCCTTGGGTTTTCAAGTGAAGGAAGTTGCCTAGATCTTCCTTAGTTATTTTAATATGTTGCTTAAAGACATAAGAGGTAATCCTGGTGTGGTATTGGTTTACCTTCATGTTAGCCAGAAAAGTTTGGAAGGTTTCTTTATGAAAGGCATAGATGAGGGTCAAGACAAATAAAAATTGGGTTGAAGCAAATAGGGGCATGATAGAAAAGTGAATGTCACTTTGGATTATGAGTCTAGAAGGGGTAATCTTGGCTCCAACATACTTAACAAAGGCATCCTCATTTTCTTTCGACAAAAAATTCTCATCCCTATAAGATCTAGAAGAAGATCCCTTTGAGGTGCGATGTCATTTGCTACTGCTTGCCATTCCTAAGATGTGGGCTCTATAAGGTTTGAAACAGATGAGAAAGTGATGAAAATTGTATACAAAGACCCTTATATTTTAAAAAAAATTACTTATCATATAGTACAAAATTTTGATCATACATATAATTAAAAAATTATATGGGATGAAAAGATTTTCATACATATGAACAGATAAGGACAAAAATGAAATGGCTTTTTGTAAAATGCCATTTCTGAGGCATCCTTTTGTACAGACTTTTTCACCAAAATATCGTAAAGACTAATACGTGTTCATCTAGGATGATTAAAAATTAAAGATCATTTTTATGACAGTTACGTTTTTCCACACAAGGAACTGACAACTAGATTGTACATATTAAATAATTTTTGTATGTACGATCTATAATCAATAACTAACATTTTCAGGAAAACTACACCTAATTATACAGATGAAATAATATATATTGTACATTATGATGACATCATCATATAATATGAGATCCTATGAAAAACTAAGTTTCATGTTCTTAACTTAGAACTTTATCATGTAAATGCTACAGAATTTGTGCGATATGAAAAAATTTCGTATAGTATGAAATGAACACTTAGAAAATAAGACAAGATAAACAGAAAACCTCATCAAACAATATGACATGCTTCTAGTAAAATCAAAAACAAAGCAAGCACAAAAATAATAAAAGAGAAAATAATCAAGAAACAAACAAACCAAAAAAAATAAAATACAAATAACAAAACTTTACAATCATCCTAAGAAAATAAAAAAACATACAATTATAGAATAAATCAAGTTTGTAGAATTTTAATTTAAGCATTAAGATCAATGACACCTAATCTGGTCCTTAAAGTACTAAATGTGTCAAAAGCCAGTGGTTTTGTGAAAATATTTGCAAGTTAATTTTTCATAGCAATGTGATGCAATTCAATCTCCCTTAGCTATATGATCTCTAATGAAGTGATATCTTATGTCTATATACTTTGTTCTAGAATATTGAATAAGATTTTTTGAAATGCATATGGCACTAGTATTATTACAAAAAAGTTAGAATTGTGCCAATAGAAAATCAAAAGTCAATTAATTATTATTTTAACCAAAGAACTTGTGCCATATAACTAGCTAAGGTAAGGTATTCTACTTCAGCGGTAGAAAGGGCTACTAAATTCTATTTCCTACTAGACCAGGAAACTAAAGAATTTCTAATGAATTGATAAGTTTTAGAAGTACTTTTCTGATCAACCCTTCATCCTATAAAATTTGAATCAGAATATCCAACTATTTTAAAAGAGGAACTTTGTTTATGATACCAAATTCCTAAGTTTTGAGTTCCCAAAAGATATCTTAGTATTCTTTTAACTGATATTAAATGTGATTCCTTGGGATCAGATTGAAATTTAGCACACAAATAAACACTAAACATTATATCTGGTCTACTAGCAGTCTATTAAAGCAATGATCCAATTATTCCTCTAAATTTTTTTTGATCAATAGATTTTTCCTTAGGGTTCTTATCTAACTGCACTGAGAAACTCATTGGTGTAGTTACTGGTTTAGCATTATCTATTTCATATTTCTTGAGGATGTTCTTAATATACTTCGACTGACTAAGAAAAGTTCCTTCTATACCATAACCATGATTCATCAGTGATTATTTTGTGATAAAAAGCATTAAAAGATTTTATAAAATTTAAATCAAGTACATATATATTATTTGCCCTATTACCATGCAACATATCAATTCCATTTTGGCTTATAATATAGCTTGTGGGAAAAAAATTAATACAATAACCTTTATCACAAAGTTGACTAATACTCAACAAGTTATGTTTTAAGCCTTCAACCAATAATACATTTTCAATGAAAAAATTATTCTTATTCCCACTCATACATGTACCTACCATTCTCTTAGTGGTATTATCTCCAAGTGTTACCTTGCCTCCAATTTCTAGCTTCTAGCATTATAAATTGATTTGCATCTCCAGTCATATGCTTTGAACATCTACTATCTAGGTACTAAATGCTCTCACGAGGCCTTATATGAGAGTGTTTCTACAAAATGATTAAATATTAGACTTGGGAACCAAGACAAGTTTGGGTTCACCTGTTGGTAATGATAAATAAGATGCATGCGTGATATACTGTGATTTCTGCATCTTTTGTCTCCACACTAGGTGTGTTCTACTATGAATAGTGCAAGTATGGGATATGCGTCCTAACATTCCATATGAAAAATATTTCACTCCGGGAAAAGGATTTCTTAATTTATATGAGTTATCATTTCTCTTCCTAGGTTTTGCACTTATCTATTTTTGTTTAGACTCATAAAATTACTAAAGTGTGGGAGTAGGTCTATTCTCTATGATATCTTTCATATTTATTTTTAGATAAAAGTTTCTATTTTTTAGAATTGAATTTTCAACTTTCATGTCAATTTCCTTGTGTTTAAATTCCTCCATAAAATCTTTAAAATCATTTTTAAGTTTTATGTATGATGATATCAATAGTTTGTGTTATTTGTTCAAATCATCAAACTCATCTAATAAAGTCATGTGGTTGCTATAAATTGATGCGTGATTGTTCCTAATGATTTCATGCTCTTTTTGTAATTCTAAAAATTCTATGTTCAGCCTAGTATGCAACTTTTTGAGTTTCCTATAAGTAGTATATACTTTCTCAGAAACATTAAATAACTCTTCATAGGTTAAGTCACATACCTCTTCTTGATCTAATTGATCAAGCTTTTTGTCCATTAAACACAAAGTAGTGACTTCCTCCTCTGCTTCTGTTTCTGAGGAATTTGAAGTTAAGTCTGCTCAGAATGCTTTCTGTAATTTCTTCTTGCACTTCCTAACATTGCTCTTCTCCTTAACCTTCTCCTCGCTAGGATTAGCTTTGAGATTCAGGCAATCAGATTTGATGTGACCAGGCTTCCTATATTCATAGCAAATTATATCATTAAAAGCTTTAGCATTTTTGTGAAACTTACCCTTAATCCACTACAGACGTCTCCTTTGCTTCCTCTTAAGGAAACTTCTAAATTGCCTTATCATTAAGGCAATATCATCTTCATCCTCAGGCTGAGACTGATCACTACTGAGTCATCCACTTTCAATGTAATATTTTTCTCCTCCTGCTTGTCACTTGCTTCAATCTATCTTTGAGTCACTCCTTGCTTGCAAGTAATTAGTAATCCCACAAGATTATCAATAGAATAAATATTTAGGTCTTTTAATTCCATTATAGTAGTTATCTTCGCATCATAAGTAGTAGGCAAACCAGAAAGAATTTTATTTACTTTTTTAGCATTCATTAGTTCCCTACCTAAAGCATATAATGAAGTGACTATCTATGTAAAGTGAATATACATGTCACAGATTAACTCATTTGGTTTCAAGCAAAAAAGTTTATAATCGTATAATAAAATATTCAATCTAGATTACTTTACCTCATTTATCCCTTCATATGTAATACAAAGTCTATCCCATATATTTTTTTCAAGATTTACAGGTTAAAACACGTATATAGTCCTCAGATTTAAGTGCACAGAAAAAACTATTTAAACATTTAGTGTTTAACTGAGCTAGGTCTCTTTCTTCTACTATCCAGCTACTAAATGATGTTTTAGTTATAACACCATCTATAAGTCTAGTTTGTCTAATATAGCTTTTATGTATTAAAATCCACATGCGATAGTCAAGCGATTGAAGAAAAGTAGGCATACATATTTTCCATAAATTGAAAGGGTTGTTATCAAATAATTGGGGTCTTGTGATCTAAAATCCTTCAAGTGTGTTACAGTTTCCAAAAGTAGCCATGATCTTTCAAAAATTTATCTAAACCATATTTTTTAAAAGTAGGCTCTAATACCGCTTGATATTTTGAATAGGTTGTTAGACTTAGTAGATTTGTCCCAATGCTAACAAAGAGAGGGGGGGTGAATTGGTAATTTAAAAATTCTTAGTAATTTAGAAAATCGATTTAAAATTTTACTCATAATGATTAATTTTCTCAAAATAAAATTTTCAACCATAAATAATAAAAGTGCAGAAAAATAAAAATGCAGTAAAAATAAAAATAGATAAACACAAAATTTTATAGTGGTTCAGTCCAACTAGACTTATATCCACTCCCTGAAGACTCCCTCTTTAGGTATTATACTATACCAAAGTGACTCTCCTTTTGCTCCCACATCACGGTGGAGAAGCCCTTACAATAACCTCTCTTCCACCAAACCTGATGCAGTAGAGTACCGTCATCCTTTCTCACCCTCTTGGTCACGATAGAGAACTAGGATCCTTTCACACTCTCACATTTTCAGCAGAGTACCGTCATCCTTTCTCGCCCTCCTTGTGATGGTAGAGTACTAGTGTCTTTTCTCACTCTCACGGTGTTGGCAGAATATCATCATCCTTTCTTACCCTCCTGGTGATGGTAGAGTACCGGATCTCTTCCAAAGATCTTCTCTCAAGAGTCTTCCAACAGGTAGGGTAAAGATTTGAAGTACATATAAAGAGATCCTTACCTTTGGGAAACCTTGTGAACCCTTCATAATTTCCAATTGCGAGATCTCATAATTCTCACTCCCAAACACTCTCTCAAAACACACTGTCTATCACTCTCAAGAAAAAATTTACATAAGGATTTAAGTTAGTCAATTTTTAGGATCCTTATAAACAATGGACAAGAAAAATCATCCTAAAAATAGAAAATATCAAGTTTAACGAACTTGGATCGTACAGTACGATCATACTTCATATATATAAATAGTTTTAAAATGATGTATGATGCTGTACAAACCTTATTTCACACTTTGATCGATGTCTATACGAACCAACATCGTACAGTACGATCAGTTCAAAATTGTTGAGTTCAAACGGGATAAATGGGTATAAACCTGATTTCGTACTCTAACTAGCATCCAGGATGAACCAACTTTATATAGCATGATCAGTTCAAAATTTATTGGGTTCGTACAGGATGAATTGGTATGAACCTGATTTCATACTCTGACCAGCATCGAGGATGAGCCAACTTCATATAGTACGAACAGTTTAATTAAATTATGCTTTTCCTGGTACAAAAGTAGGCAGCATCATTTCATGCTCTATGAACCATTTGTATGAAAATAGATCATACTGGATGAACCTAAAATGGTACAATATGAATAGTACTTAAAAACTTTTCCTTGTATGATTTGATTAACTTCTTTTTGGGAGGAACTACTAAGACAAATCATCCAGTATAATTTTAAAATCATACAATACAATTAGTTTTAAAATTTAAGTTTTTAAATCACTCCCCCAGTGTGTGTGTACACATTTACCCAATTACAATCACACTTTCTCAGACTCGCAAAAAAATAGAAAAATTATAGACTTCAATTACAATAACCCTAGTCTAATCTATCTTGAAGTCTTCGATAGTCGAGAGTATGATTTTCTTGAAATATTAGTACACACAAGTAATACAAACAAAATAAATCCAATAAACGTTAGGAGAAATAATAATCAACACAATAATATTTTTGTATCATAAAAAACTCACACATAATATAAAAATATAGTTTTGAAAACTAAGTTGCAATAGTATATTATACAAATCGTATCGTATGATCAATACAAAACTAGGTTCATTCAGTGGTTTTTTAGATGAACTATTTAAACCTTACAATATATCTACAATATAATCCAAAGATCATTCGATACAAAATGTCCAAATTCCTTCTATTCGTTTGGGATGAATTCTGGGACGACCAAACTTGTACACTATCGATCGTCCAGTACTGCGGATATTATATAGTATGATCAGTATAAAAATCATGACTTCATTTGGTACGATCTCTAGGATAACCAAAGTTGTACTATAGCGATCGTATTATATAAATGGTATCGTATAGTACGATCGACTGATCATAAGTGTCATGATTTGATTGCTTGATTTTAAGGGATTTAATTAGGAAAGATATTAATTAGAGTATACTGTACAAACCAAATCATACTGCACGATCAGTATAAAATAAGCATCTTTCTTAACTTCTGGAGGTTAGGGTTTTGACATAGCACAATAGATTGTACAGTACAAATTTAAGTCATATAGTATGAAACAAAGTCATACAATACGAAGCAAAAATAGTACAGAACAAATTATTAAAAAAAACTCTCTCAAAAATATTTTTCTCTCTCCCCCTATGTGTGTGCAAGGTTACTCAGAAATGATATCCAGCTAACTACATGATACGACTTAAGAAAGAAAAAAATATAGAATAAATTGAAAATATAGACTGTAACCCTAGTCTATCCAGTTTTGAGCTGATCAAAATTACAAATAAACGGTGGACTAATTTCCTAAAATATTAGTACACACAAAAAAATAGAATATCATAGAATTACGAAAAAGCAGTAAAAGACATAATAATATTTATTATCATCAAAATTATAATGCTTGGATCAGATTTGCAACATAAAAGAGATTGTAAGCAATCCTAATTGAGTTTCCAAATTTATTAATTAAAACATGTTGACTTTACAATTGAGTTCCCAATTGAATCACTACCTCTTCCAAAGGTATTTTTCAATTTCCAAACTGATTATTTAGATTAAAGTCTGGAGGATCAGAAGCTCTAGGACTAATAATAGGTTGTTGATGATTATTCCAATTTCCACCTTGATTAGTTTGTCAAAATTTCAGCTGATTATTACCACTAACATTATTTGACTAATAAAAATTGGGGTTGTCTATCCAACTTGGGTAATGAGTATTGGAATAGAGATTGTTTTATCTTTTAATTTAATCCATATTTTTAATTCCTAAAATACTAGTATGATTAATAAAATTCAAATTAGGATCTTCCAATTCGATAGAAGATCCTAATCTTAAATAAACTATAATAGTATCCAATTTCTTTTAAATAGAAGCTACCTAAGCAGTAAGAATTGATAACACTTCTAATTCATAGACTCTAGCTACACTTTTAGGATTCACCCCATCAGCAGGCTACTGGAAATTATTTATAGCCATTTCCTCTATTATTTCATATGCTTCCCCAAATGGCTTAAACATTAATGATCCTCCAGTTACATCATCTATAATTAGCCTAAGAGATTCTACTAATCCATTATAAAAGGTATGAATAACCAACTAATCAAGGAAAGCATAGTAAGGGCATTTCCTTAAATCTCTTTCAACTTTTATAAATTGATTATCCTTCAAACTAAATGAAGGAAGTGATATCATTTTTATGTTTGGCAATTTTTTAAGGTGAGAAATACTTAGCTAAAAATTTGTATACCAACTCATTCTAAGCGGTTACAAATCTTGGAGGCAAAGAATTCTACTACATCTTAGCCTTATCTCATAGAGAAAATGAGAATAATCTAAGTCTAATAACATCATTGCTAACACCATTATACTTAAATATTGCATAATTTTTTAACAAATTGGCTAAATATAAGTTGGAATTTTAAAGAAGAGCTCCCCCAAACTGGCAATTTTGAACCATTTACATTATAGTCTATTTTAGTTCAAAATTATTGGTCTCGATAGTAGGTCTATTGATACTTTGACTAATTTCTTCTACTAAAGGATTAACATACTCCCTAAAATGTCTAGAATGGTCTCAAACTTATACTAGCTTAGACATTTTTAAAATATTTTTGGTTTTTTAAATTTTTGTAAGGGCCCATTTTTTATACATCAAATAACAAGGGATCCTTACTAGATCTACCTAGCATACTATAAATATAAAATAACTAAAAAACGTAAACTAAATAATCAATTAGATTTATTTTTTGGATTTTTTAAACTTTTTTCAAACAAAATAAAGATATAGATATAAGTAGGTTTAAATATGCATTTATTTTAATAATATAGTTAAAATTACAATATACATGTTACTTTCCTGGAAACGGTGCCAAAAACTTGATGGGAGCAACAAACATATACTAATAGTTTGAGCTAGTATATAACTTGCTGATTTTGAAATATTTTTAGAATTAATTTGATATGAAATTAATATAAGCCTACTAAAATGTGCAAGCATACATGCCTAATAAAGTAATAAAGTGATATAGTAGAGTGTCGAACCCACGAGAAATTATTTTTCTTAATTGTAGCTTAATTACTACTGCTACTTCAGATGCACGACTTATCCTACTAAAAATAAAAAAGATATTTTCCAATTTTTATCACTGAAAGAAAAACTTATGAAAAAAGTTGATACTTATAAAAATAAAGTGCTTTGGATTAATGAATGCACATAGCATATCTTTCCATAATGAAACTCTTAATTTTAGATATGGATCAGAGCATATGTATCCCTAGATATCTATCGAGCTTGTATAGGTGAAAATAAATGTTTATGGCCTTACTATAATTTTTTTATTTTAATAAAAACTAAAATATTAAAATATCGTATATTTAGAAATATCAACATTCCATTTTAATGCTCCTAATTATTCCAGCATTGCTCAATCGAGGCAAAAAATTACACTAGATTTTAACTACATATATGGTCATTATATGCATTAAATGAAGAACGGAAGATATTGAAATGATCAAAATATTCATTAAAGAATAAGAGTCTATTTTATTACATACTATAGTTTCTATATCATTAGCCCAAAATTAGGGAATTAGCCAAACATGGAGAAAATAACATGCAAGCTAATCTTTAATTTATTCATTATAAGAAAAGATATAAGAGAAGAATAAAAAATTATTACCATGAAGGATCAAATGATTTTCTTCACACTCCATCCACCAATCATATATTTTCTTACACAAACAGGCTAAGATCTCCACAAGGAAATGTATCTTGCACTTCTCTAGCCTCCCTTAAACTTTATCTAAGGGGGTACTAGAGAAACAAACTTATAAATATAGGATCTCACTCAAGAGATAGAACTCTCTGAATAAAAGAACCAAAAACTATTTATAGTATGTATAGGGATGGGTTCAAGCATCACGGCTTTCGATAAGATGGCGTTGTGGTGGTGAAAAATGAACTATCACCTCAGTGTTGTAAAGTTTGCTCCATTGTGGCACTAGCGAATATGACATTGTTTTAGATTGAAATGGAACATCTTTTTACTAAGTTAGCATGGCTCCTCATGTTGGTAACTGCTCAGCTATAGTGCTCTAGAATTTGAGCACTACGGTGCTCGAATGAGAAATCAGGCGATGAGGCATGGAAAGGCATGACACTATGGCACTTTTTTTCCAAGGACACATGGTGCTACAATACTAAATTTTGGCATAGTAGTGCTTGTAAACAGAGAATATTGGCACTATAATGTCAAAAATGGATGCCTCAGTGTGATTGAACTTGACACAGTAGTGTAATATTAGTTGGCATTGCATTGCTGCTTAACACTTATAATTTTTGCCATTTTTAAAAATTTTATGTACAAACAAAATTAAAACCACACATTTTTTCTAAAATTTTAATATATTAAATAGGACCCAATTTATGCTTAACAACTAGCCTTTTATTATATAAGAAAAATAGAGCGACTTAGTGAGAAAAGAGTATGCAAGGTTTGTACTTAAGGTAGATTAATTTGGAAAGAATATAGGGTTTGTGTTTACTTGTAAAACTATTCTGGGAGTCATCTTACTTCACCTTACTCTAGTATCTTATTATTATTGATTAAATGAATTCTATTTTTTTTTAATTAATTTCCATGGTTGGCTTAACCTTTTGTTTTACAGTATTGATGTGTATTGATGCATGTTGTACTTAAGTATACTCTTGCACATGTAAGGTTGAATGTTTTTTTTAATTACTCTTATAATATTTAGTGTTATTTTTTGCTTCTATGAAGGAATGATAGAACCATTAGGAGTATTAAAACAAAAAACACTATACCTAGACATAAGATGGATATGTTTTCTGGATCTAAGAAGATAAAATAATTTTAAAGGGGTGAAAACTTTACTTTAGAATTTTACAAGCTTGACAGAGATCTAATAGTGCACATACTCTAATTCACAACATAAATTAAAAGAGTCAACTTAAGAAAATATTGCATCTATTACCATCATAAGTTTAGAACACATTAATTTTCTAAATTTGTACTTTTAATCGTTTTAGTAGCTAGTGTAAAAAATGATTTTCAATTTTATTTGCTAGGATAAATCTTGCCATTCAGGTTGACAGTACTAAGGTGGAAATAGGATAGTAAGCTCCTCATGGATTGACACTCTTGTCTAAACTATATTACTTACATTACATATGTACTTATGTATCTAATAGACTTGGCTTAATTTCTATTTTTGCTACACTTTATATTGCTAGCTAGGTGCCTCAAAGTCATGTTTTGGCACCATTACTAGGGAATTTATGATCATATTAATTGCTTTAAATTATTCAAAGAGTTACATATTTAATATTTTTATTTTTCATTTTCTTAGTGTTATTTAGTTTTGATTTGAGCATGATTTTATTTTTGAGCGATCTTTTGCTTGTTTTAATTTTGTGTGAATTTATTTTTGACATGCTTTATATTTTACATTTGTGGGTTATGCTTGCGCATGCATGGTAGATCTAGTAAGGAAACCCTGTGTTTGAACTAGAGATAGAAATAACCCTTATTAAACTTTAAAAAAAATAAAAAAGACCCAATCTTTAGTGATGACTGAACCAAATCAAGAGCATGAACCATCTAGACCTCTTAGATAATATGCCAATCCTATGGCAGAGGGTATTCACAAAAGCATCCATAAGTGAACTATCCAAGAAAACAACTTTAAGCTGAAACTCGTGATCATCCAAATTATACAAAAGTCCTAGTAATGGGGAACTTCTGTTGTAGATTCCAACCTATATATAGCCGATTTTCTAGATATATGCTATACATTCAAGTATAATGGAGTCTCTAATTATGCCACTAGACTTCATTTGAATTCCTTATCCCTAGGCTCTATAACCAGTTGGAATGATTTGGCCATAAATTCCAAACTAACCACACCATCTAAGATAACTAAGCTTAATAATGATATTACTTCCTTTACCCAGTTGGATGGAGTGTCAATTTAGGAATCATAGACAGATCTAAAGAATTAATTAGGAAGTGTCCCCACCATGCCCTACCTGGCCGGTTGATTATTCAAACTTTTATATAATGGATTTATAGAGCCGCATAAAGATATCATAGATGTGGCCACTAGAGGCTTATTAATGTCAAAACCTTTTAACAAAGCTTACACTTTAATCAAGGAAATGGAAACTAACAAATGTTATGGCCTTCAGATAGGTGAATCCTAGGAAGATAACTATCATCCATTAGTCAAACGCTTATTTTATTGTGACATCCTAAGTTATAGCCATCTCTAAGAAGTTAGACAATCATGTATTTTGTTATACCTATAGATGAGAATTTGTTTAGTCCATCTAGCGATCAAAATGACCAAGGGATGGAGACTTTAAATGATATTAATTAACCTAACAACCCATACTCTAATATATATATAATCCAAGTTGGAGGAACCATCTAAAATTTTAATGGAGTAAAAATAGTAATGGTGGAAGTAAATTAAATTCCAATCAAAGTAACCTTATAGGATTCTAAGACCACCATCAACAATAATTTAGAAATCCTAGACCCACTTCCCAAGTTTTAATTCTAATAATCAGCCTAAGGATAATAACTCATCTTTGGAGGATTTAGTACTTTATATGGGGACACAATTACATTGTCAAATTGCGATCATTTGGAATATAGAAACTCAATAAAGGCAGCTAGCTAGTTCAATTAAAACTAGACCCTACAGTGCCATGTGTAGTACAAGTAACCCCTATGGAGAAAGGTAAAGAGCGGTGTAAAGCCATCCAACAAAGGAATGGGAAGGAGTTAGGGAAACTAGTAGAATTATAGAATAAACCTTTGACGAAGCTATGGTATAAGAACCTATAGAGTCTAACTAGCTTAAGGAGCAACCTAAGCACTCTAAGCAAATTGAAAAACCAATTAGGATGATTATAAAGAGGCCACCCCCACTATTCCCCCATAGATTGATCAAGAAAAATCTAAATATGAAGTTTTATAGGTTTCAGGGGTATTCAAAAAATTGATCATTAATATACCTTTTATAGAAGCCTTAGAACAAATGCCTACCTATGACAAATTTATGAAGGGTATCTTTGATAAGAAGACAAGTCTAGGTGAATTTGAACAATAGCCTTGATTGAGTGTTGTACTAGTTTAAACAAATATTTTTGATGTTAATATGTAAGTTTAAGTGATAACCAAGTTTTGCTAAAACTTCATGTTCAAGTTCAAGCAATTTATATATGTCACCCTTCTGATGTAGTTGAACATGCAAATACAAGTAACTATGATGTTAATATTTCATGAATGATAAAGTTAATAATTGTTGCATTTTTAAATTTTATTTGAATAAATTGAGAAATCTTTTATTTATACACTTATCCATGTTGATATTGAATTTTATAATAGGATTTGACAAAACCTATTAAGAAAGTAGTTGCTCACTCCATGGAATGTGATGTTATTTAACAAAAAAATAGAGGAGTCCAGCTATAAAGTTGATGAGGTGGGAGCCCACTAGGAATTGGTCCAGTGAAGATATTCTTTTTATAGTGCACCATTCATGTATGTATTTTGATATTTTAAAAAGCCTTCTAGACTATTGTAAATAAATATTTTATAAAAAAAGTAAAAATTTTGATTTTGTATATTTTTTATTTTATCTCAATTTTGGATGTTTAGTGGCTTGGGTAGGTTATGTTTTTCAGATGAGATAACTAAGATCAAGTTTTAATTATTCCATTAGACTCTGGGGCATGTCATTGGGTCTGTTGAGAATGATCAATGTGTGAGAGAGAATAGCTTATGGTTGCTTTGAGGGGGAGTGAGTGACTGAGATGGCAGTCAATGTATGTGGTGAGTTGTTAGCCTAGTGGGGGATCCCTTGTTTGCTCTTCAATGGGAAAGTTCCTTAGTAGGCCTAGGCGAGTAGCGCCTGTTGATCATCTTAGGTGAGTTTCCTATGACCTCGAGGTGATTGGTTCCGCTTGAATCGCCAGGTGAGTTCTTTTTGTGGGGCCCATTTAAGAGCACATTCTTCTCCATGATCTGACAGCTAACTACTAAACTTGTGGAGTCATGTATGAATATACACTGCCTTTTTTCTATCAACATTGTTGGATGTGGATAATGACTTAAGTCTTTTATTTCCTTAAACCTTTTTTTTAGGAAGGCATATATCTTTTTTTGGTCTTTATGATGTAATTTTTGTCATTTATCTCCTTTAATGTGAAAGATGAATTATAATTTAATTTTTATATTTAATTAATGATATTGGATGAGCAATCTCTTAAAAAAAGGGATTTACATATGTACACTCAAAACTACATTGACATATTCAACACATGAACTGTACTATTCACACAACATAGCACTCCCTTAACTCTTCATGAAACCCTCGCTAGACCTTAACTAGACATCACTAAATGCCGAAGAGACAAGAAAGGCATTATAGAATCTTATTGAGGTAGGTAACAAAGTGATCGAAGACATGTAATTTTCAATGAAATATGCAAGTCACGCTGTAAATGGGATAAAAATAATTAAAATATGAAGAAGGTGAGAAGATTCATGATATGGAGATATGCAGGAAGAATGTGGAGAAATTATTACATGCGAAGTGCGGACGTCCAATAAAACTGTAATACAGTATGGACGGCTATGTACAGATTCTTTACACAGTGTATAACCTTGTACATATTGTTGTACACATTTTATACATACTATATAAGCTTGAATGTGTACATAGTTGTACATATTATGTGCACAATTTATATACTATATATATGTAATTGTTTATACTATACATAAATTCGTGTGCCACAACTTCATTAGAGTTCGGATTTAGGCTTCGTTTGGGACGGCTTTTTTGATGCTTCTTAAAGTAATTTTTTAGTACAAAAATTAAAATATTTATACTAAAATTCTATTTTAAAAAACAATAAAAAAGTCATCCCAAACGAAGTCTTAGTTTTACATCTGTGTGAGAGAAATTCACGAATAAATTGGTCGGCGTCATCCAATAAGACGGTTGAGTAAGTCATGACTGAAGACTTATGTGTTGATGATATGATTGAGCGGAGGGTGCTTTGTTGTTTACGATTAAAAATGTTAATAATGTAATCGGTATAAATAAAATAAAAACTTAAAAGCATTCAACCGCGACTTCCTCCGCGATTAAGAGAACTTAACGAAATCCCCTATTTCTCATAGCATACCGGATCACAATACTATCCACTCAACAATGAACACATGCCCAAAACCCATTTATATTAAGCACGAACGCGAATTCCCAACTAGTCCGCTTTCTTCTCCGCCAGGAGCAACCATGGAAGTGGAGGCGAAACCTACGCAGAACCTTAAGCCGCTACTTCCATCAAAGTCCTGCAATGATCGGAGGGATTTCCTCCTCCATCTTGAGGCCTACCTTGCTCTCCGTGATGGTGTTGACAAGCTCCTCAAGATAGCACGCTACGCCGCCAAAATCGCCATCGCTACTTCCCTCCCTTCGGAAACCATAGCTCCCCGCCTAAAGGCCTTCGAGTCTAGCGTCGGCCTCAGTCGGAAAGCCTTCCGCCTCGGAAAGTTCGTCCAGGACATCAACGCACTCCGCGCCGCCGCCGGCCGACCCACCTCCGTTGTCGATCTCCTCCTCTCCGCCGCCGCCTACGGAGGAGAGGGCGTCTACTATTTCCTTGAACAGGTCGTTTGGCTCTCCAAAGCCGGGATCCTCTCGCCAGAGCTAGCTCGTAAGTGCCAGAAGGTCAGCGCTTGGGCAGAATTGTTTGGATATGTGGGGAGCATCACGCTTAAGGTGAAGGAGGTGAGAAAGATTAGATCAACAATTGAGGCGAGGAGAAGGACCGTTGGATCAGGGGACAGCGATGATGTTGAGATTCGGAAGTTGAGTGATAAATTGTTCCTTAAGCAGCTATCGATTGTCCAGGATCTAGCTGACGGATTGATGGTTCTTGGGGATGTGAGAGATGGCAAGGGATTCCTAACAGATCCGCTGGTGATGGCTTCGGCGGGGATGCTATCGGCTTTTATTAGTTCGCATAAGAACTGGACATCTTGTTGAGGTAGGGCCTCCCATTGCACTTCTATTCTGCCATTTAAATACACGAATAAAAATATTGCTGACGAACTAGTATTTTTGGTAATTGATTAAACCGATGATTTGCTCTGATTCCATTGTTGTACATTAAGCATGAATTATTTGAGAATCATCTAAGAGGCGAGGAGCTTCCAGTTTTACTGATTTAGCTGTTGTATCTGCTGCCAAGTCTTCTGTATTATGAACAGGGCACAATTAGCCCTTGTCTCAAATTTTTTCTAGCATGTGTAGTTTGTTAAGCGGAGGCGGAACCATGTTATGCCCATGGTGGGCAATCGGCCCTCCTTAAAAAAATTAAATTTTTTTTTATAATATGAGTTATTTAGTAATTTGCCCCCCAAATCTCATTTCCTGCCCTAGCCGACCTCTTTTCACACTTGTGCTTGGTAATTAGCGAGGTCTTCTCCATGCGTTCTTTCATTCTTTGTGCGTTCCGCCCTTACCGTATGAAGGTCGAAGCGTCGAAGGGAAAAAAGGAGTGCGTTCAGCGTCTTCTTCGATCTTATTGTCTTTAAGTTCTAGTTTTTTCCCCTTTCAAAGAAAATGAAAAAATATATATATATATACATTCGCATATTTGAATTATTAATGAAACCACTCTTGATTCATTTAAATTTCCTATATGGTGTGGTTCAAATGCTTTTTTTTTTTTTTTTACTTTGGCTCATTTGGTTCATTGCTTGTTTCTTGGTTTGATATGTTATTATGTTAAGAGTTTTTGCGATATTTAAATGTATTTAAGAATGTTATATTTAGTCTGATTTACTGAGTTAGATTTGTAAATTTGAGGTTAGTAAGTAGATTTTGGATAAACTTCATAATTATTGTTAGGCTCAAGTTCATGTTCCATCGAGGTGCAGAATAATGTTACGCCCAGGGTAGACATTACTCATGCTAAAAAAATTAAACTTCTTATTATAATATGAGTTATTTGTTTGGGCATGATGAGCTTTATTTTTTAGGATGAACAAATTCATTATAGGAATAATTTAATATAAAAAATTTAATATGATAAAATTCAAAATAAAGATTTGTATTTCATCATGATTGATGACCTGAAAAAAAAAAATTACAAGTATTTCATTTTATTTTATATTTTTCAATAATATTGCATTATGACTTTATTTGGTTAAAAGTTAAATATATCTTTCTTAATATATTGTACTAGATAATCATTAAGTCAATCATATTTCGTTTTACTTCAAGTCGATTCTTGATAGTCTTCATGGTAAAAAATGTTCACTCTTTTGTTGCGGTAGTAACTGAAAAAGTCAATATCAAAATAATAAGCCTATTAGCTAAAGGATACATAATATTTTTTTTACATTTTAATGATTTACTTTGTAAGTTTAGCAATGCTACTCAAAGACGAGAACTCATTATTTATAAGCATATCAATATTGAAAGTTGTTAACTAATATACAAGAGCCACAAATTATAACTGTAGAAAAATCATGTGAATAAATTTTGTATGGCGAATTAATTTCTCTTATCATAAGTAGAGAATAAATGATTTGGGTTTAGACAAGCTATACAACAAAGCAACTCAGTGATGATTTTAGATAAATGATTGTTCAGCTCTTGAAGTTGTATATCAATATTATAAAATAAATCAACCAGATAATGTTGTAAGTTTATAATTTATTTATTTATTTGTACTGATTATCGACGAGCTTTAAATATAGAGTTCATATCAGGAACATTAATTTCAAAAATATTGTAAAAATTATTGTGACTCGGGGTCATGAGTTTATTTTTTGATGATAACAAACATTGTGGATCACATCATTATGTCTCATAATATTTGCAATGTATATTTATTTGTGTGTATACTAACATTTCAGGAGCACCTAGCACCATCCAACGAAGAATCAGAGCTCAAATTGGATAGAATAGGTTATGCTGTGAAAAGTTTGTAATATACATTGATGTAATTTTGATTTCTTGAGTCTAGTCCTGTAAATGTGTTTGTTAACTTGGTGACCATACACACACACACTCAGACAGTGAGATTGTGCCAAAAACAGAAGTTCAATTTCTGAACTAATCGTCCTGGACGATTTATATCTATTGCGAATCTGGATTCAAGGATTATGACTTTGGTGATAGTAAATATTTTTGTTTCTGTTTGAGTGTCTAACCTTTCAGGTTCATAAGATCAATTGCAATTCAAGCCAGATCAAGATCGAGTCAGTCTGTATGTGTTTCAGGTACAATATATTTTTTTTATCTTTCTTAAGTCAAGTGTAATGTAATGGATCCCCAAGCTAAGTAACCTTGCACATACACACTTAGGGGGAGAGTTTTAGTGAGTTAGAGTTTCTGTTCATATTTTGTTCAAATTATCTTGGACGATATTCATATCGTCCTATACGATTCATTAAAAACAGAACTCTAATTAGGACGACCATGTTAGGTCAGTCTGATTAAACAGATCGTCCTAGACGATACACCCATCGTATAGGACGATATACTCAAATCAGAAATTCCCAACCGCGAGCCTAAGTTAGGCAAGTTTTTTTTTTAGCTTTTTGATCTGATCGTCTTAGACGATTCAATACAGTCATGCCTAAATTAATTAGGTGAATAAGGAAAGTAATTAAGGTTTGATTGATTCGATCATATCGTCTTGGACGATCAATTAGAAATCCTGACCGTCCACTGCATTTCACGTGGACGACTCGAACAGTGTGTCGGATGATATTTCTGTTTTTGAACTAATTGTACAGGATGATATCAATATCATTCTAGACGATCAAGTCACTTTGAAATCGTCCAGCATGGTTGACATGTATGACCTGAACAGTGTGCCGGACGATTTTGTGCAATTTTGAACTAATCGTACAGAACGATATATGTATCATCGTGGACGATCAAGTCATTTTCCTTTGATCGTCTAGGCTTTTCTCCTGGACGTCCCGAACTATCTTCTAGACGATATTCCTGATTTGAACTAATCATCCAAGACGATCGCAGAATCATCCCAGACGATCTGAACAGATTTTGTCTTCTAATCTTCCAGAGGAACCAGATCGTCCAGGCTAAAAGGGGCTGATTGACACTAATCGTACAGGACGATCTAAGGATCGTCCTGGACGATCTTTGACGGTAAGTTAAAATTTTGGGCAATTTTTAAGCTCTCTTATTTAAGATATCTTTCGTTCAACTGTTGAGATCTTTTGTCACTTTCCTTACCTAAGAGAGCCTTGAGAGAGAGAGGGAGAGTTTGAGAGAGAGAGAGGGAGAGTTTGAGAGGGGGAGTTTGTGAGATGTTCACAAAGGTTGCTCTAAGCAATGATCTGAGTCGTCTTCTCCAGTCGTCATCTCTTGTTCTTTTGGTGTCTATGTGGATGGATCGTATGTAAGAAGATCAAGGTTCTCTACCTGCTTTAGGAGGAAGCGAAAGGAGGTAAGGTTCTCTTCCTGCTTTAGGAGGAAGCAAAAGGAGTCTGGATTCTCTACCTCACCGGATTGGTGAAAAGGAGTTTTGTAAAGGCTTCTCTACCTTGCTGTGGGAGTATAAGGAGAGTCACTTTGTTTTAGTGCAATACTTGGAGGAGAGGCTCTGGAGAGTGGACGTAGGTCAAGTTGATCGAACCACTATAAAATCTGGTGTATTTTTTCTGTTTATTTTTCGCACTTTATTTTACTGCAATTAACTACTTGGGTGAAATATGTGTTTGATCTGTGCTATTGCATTTATTTTAAAACATTCAAAAAAAATTTTAAAATAATTTTTACTCACGAATTTTTAAAACTACTAATTCACCCCCCCTCTTGGTTTGCCTCGGGCTAGTTCATAAGGGCTTAACATCCCTAACGAACTTTCAATATCGTCTTGGACGATCCAATACGTTCTCAAAACCCTAGCCACCATAATAATTCAGGCAAGATTTTAAGTTTCTATTTTTTGTCTAATTGTCTAAGATGATCTATATCATAATGGACGATCTATAAAAATGTTGCCTAAATTAATCCTGTGATTAGTCAATCAAATCTGCTTAATTTAATATTTTGATCATACTGGACGATCTTAAAATCATCTTGGATGATCTTTGCAAATTTGAACATATCGTCCAGGTGATCGTCTTGGACTATCAGATCAAATTCTGTACATCGTCCTAGATGATCCTCTGTCGTCCTAGGCGATCTTTGGCAGCAGAATTGAGTTTTTAGAGTTTTCTGAAGCCCTCTTTTTAAGTGCATTGTCCTGGACGATCCTGCGATCATCCTGGATGATCTTTGCCACCAGAACTGATTTGGAAGGGTTTTTAAAGCCATTTATTTAAGGCTTGTCAAAGACTTTAAAAGTGTCTTTGGCAGCCATTGAGTCTTCGTTTCTTTTGAAGAAAATTTGAAGAGAGGGCTTGAAAGGGAGAGTAGAAAGGGTGAAGTTTGAGAGGGAGAAGAGCCTTGGAAGGGGGATTTTCGAGGGAGTGTGAGGGAGTTTCACATGATTGCTCCACCAAGCGTGCACCTAAGTGCCATCGAATTTAAGGGTTGCCTCGAGGGATGTATTAAGAAGAAGAAGATCTCTTTAGTGTCAAAGGACCCGGCTACTCTGCCATACTCGGAAGATGGAATTGTTTTCGTAAGGGCTTCTCGGCCTAGCTGTTGGTGCAAATAGGTTGTTAGACCTATTGATTATGTCCCTAGGCTAACCAAGAGGGCAGGTGAATTGTTACTTAAAAAAAAATCTTTTAGAATTTTAAAAGATCTTTTGATTAAAAGCTTTATGTAAATCGTACAGTACGATCCAGTTTGTACTGTATGAACAGTTATGAATTTTTCACTTTTCAATCACAGAAAAATAAAGTACAATGCAGAAAATAATAATGCGGTAAATAAAAAACAAGAACAGAGAATACCAGATTTATAGTGGTTCGGTTAAACACGATCTACATCCACTCTTTAAAGACTCATTCTCTAGGTATTGCACTAAATCAAAGTGACTCTCCTTTTGCCCCACAGAAGGCAGAGAAGCCCTTACAAACTCTCTTCCACCAAACCCCGGTGCAGCAGAGAACCGTCATCATTTTTCACCCTCCTGGTGAAGGCAGAGAACCCACTCGTCCTTTCACACCCTCCTAGTGTCGGTAGAGAACCAAGAATCCTTTTTCACCCTCCTGGTGACGGCAGAGAATCGGACCTTCTTCAAAGATCTTCTCTCAAGAGTCTTCAAAGAGATAATGAAGAGATTTGAAGTACAAAACAATGAGATCCTCACCTTTGGACAACCTTGCGAATCCCCTCATAATTTTCTCTTCAAAGATCTCACCACACTCTCTCCCAGACACTCTCCCTAATCACTCTTCATTCTACTCTCAAGAAGAAATTCATAAAAGATTCAGTGGACAGTTAGTTTTTTGGAACCTTAAATATAAAAGACAAGAAAAATCATTCAAAAATTGAAAATCTCATGTTTGACGTAGTCTGATCATACCGTACGATCGATATTTGTATGTACGAACAACTCAAATTATTGAACGGTTCATCCCGTTCGATACAATACGAACCAATGAACCCCAGTTTTTGTACTATGGAAAATGATATACGAACTAAAATCGTACTGTACGAACAGTTCAAAAATGAACAGTTCGTCCCGTATGATCATGTACAAACCAATGAAACTCAGTTTTCGTACTCTATAAAATGATATATGAAACCCATTCGTACTGTACGAACAGTTTAAAAAATTGAATAGTTCAGCCCATACAATCATGTACGAACGGTGCAAACTCCCATTTCGTACTCTGAAAAATGATATACGAAGTCCATTCGTACTATAGAAATAATTCAAAAAATTGAACAGTTCATCCCGTACGATCAAGTACGAACCAAACAAACTCCCATTTCGTACTCTAGAAAATGATATACGAAGTCCATTCGTACTGTACGAACAGGTCGTCCCGTATGATCCAGTACGAACCATGCATGCTCTCATTTTGTACTCTAAAAAATTATGTACGAAAATATTTCGTATTGTACGACTTATACTTTAAAAAAAAATTTAACCAGGCATGTTCGTATTAGAGGAGAAATAAAACAAATCGTCCCGTACGATCATACATCGTACAGTATGATTAGTTTAAAAAATTAAGTTTTATCTCACTCCCCAGTGTGTATGTGCCCAGTTATCCAACTTATAGTTACACTCTCTCAGTCTCAAGAAAAGTAGAAAATTACTGACTTCACTTACAATAAACTCTAACAAAATAACTTGAAGTCTTCAACAGTCTGGAGTGTGAATTTTCTAAAAGACATGTTAATACACACAAAACAGAATTTCCAATATTTGTTAGAAAAAATAATAAACAAACAATAAGCTTTTGTAATCATAAAAAACTTATATCAAAAACTCACTTGAATAAATAGATTTGCATTATTCTTAATAATCTCCCCTATTTTGATAATGACAAAATAATTATTATTTTGATTAATAGGTAAACTCAAATTTTCTCCTAAGCTCCTCCTAAATGTAAGCTCCCCATAAATGAATGATTTATTTGAGATGAGGGGTAAATAGAGAGACAAGACAAAACAAAACAAACACACACAAATACAAACAAAATATACATATCAAACAAAACATACACACTTAACAAACAATCATATAACAGCCAACATCAAAACTAAACATAATCAAATAATACAAACTCCCCCTTTTGACAACAACAAAAAGGAAAACTATCAAAGTAGTTGATGAATAAGATAATGTTAAATGAAGTATACTTATAATATTGAAATCGGATGCAAAAAATAAAAACTTAAAAGTTTAAATAACAAAATAACAAGAATAAGAAAAGTTGATCTATATGAATAATGTAATAGACAGATTAAGTAGCCACAATTGTTGAAGAAATGATGAAATAAAATTAACATTTTTCTAATTCAATAGGGACGATCATTGATTTGTGTATTTGAGAAATTGATAAGGGAAAGAACGATTGACGATATTGCGCATCTTTTTAATTTTAGGCTTATTGTATGCCTCCTTAAAGAATTTTCTTTTCAAAATTACAAACTCTTGACACAAATATAATAATGAACACCTTTGAGATAGGAACAAGAGAAATATTAAGACATCAAAGATCTAATAATTTAAGCTAAATAAAAATATGTCTAAATAAAAATAATTGAAAGATCTTCTAATCTATACCCAGTCACAAAGTAATCCAAAAGTCTTGAGAGATTAAATTATGTATATCAATTACTATTGTAAAATATATTCAACTAATATTTTATAAAATCAATCAACAACAAAAAATCAAGTCACATTATAATATGCATCCAAACATCTTTTCTTCACTTCATTCATCATCAGATCGAATAAATACCATATCACCATCGAAAAGATCAAACAAAACAGACACCACTACAAGCACAATCAGAACAGACAGCAAATACAACCTGAACAAACACAAAGTTAGCAAGCATAACAAAAACAAAATAGAAGTATAATCATCTAAAATCCTGAGGGGCCCTAATCAAAAGGTGGTGGAGTGAACCATATAAAGTAGCTATTTATAGTAGCTAAATTTGCATTTACATAACCATATTATTCACGAATCCATCCCATGTCTTCTGTGTATCGAGCATCCTGCTGGTTCATTCTGTTATCAATTTGATCAAATCGTTGATCAAAATGAGTTTCCAATCTCTCAAATCGGTGGATCTTTTTTTGATAAAAATTCTGATCAATTTCAGGTACTGGTGCAGGTGCAGGTGTGGGTGCAGGTTCTTCCTCAGAATCATTTTCAGAACCCTCTCCCAAAAGGTGCCCAAAAAGAAGCATTAGTAAAGTAAACTAACAACTCAGTAGGTCCGTTAGAGTGGACCAAATTGTACCTCTTTTCTAAGATATAAGAAATCACATGTCCCAAGGTAATATTTTTCTTCCTTTTAATGCTAGGCTTGCCAATGTCAGTGAAAGAATACAAGTAGTCCATGATTAATTGGGCTTTATCTATGGTTGTCCAGTCATGATCAAATAGATAACAATTGAGAGGAAGGGTGTTATATTGACTCGATCTCCAGCTTTTATGATTATTGAAGTCCTAAGAACATGCTGGATGATTCTTGCATTTTGATTTAGGGTGTAAACTCTAGGTAAGTGACTTGGTTGGCTTACACCTCTAAGGACTTGATTCACTTCCAACCAATCGTAATCAGCTCTAGATGTCAGAGTGTGTGCTCGAATACCTAGAGTTTTAAGATGAAGAAATGTCCCCAAATCCTCCTTGGTGATTTCTACTCTCTGTTTGAGTACATAAGAGGTGATCCTAGTGTGGTCCTGATTTAATTTCATGATTGCGAGGTAGACATGAAAAAAATCTTTGTTGTATGCATGAATAAGGGTAAGAAGGAACGAGAATTGAGTAGAATCAAAGAGTGGCATTATTACAAAATGAATGTTTTCTTGTAGTAAGATACGACATGGAGTAATTTTGGAAACACAAAATCTAAAATAAGCCTCCTCATTTTGTAAAGACAAAAAATTGTCATCCCAGTATTATCTAGAGGATAATCCCCTGGCATATCGTAATCTTCTCCCACTTTCAGACATCTCTAATTGATGCCTTTGAAGGGTTTGAAATGGAGGTGAAACGAATGAAAATGACCCTTCTTTATAAAGAAAAATGATCAATCGTACAGTACGAAAAGATTTCGTACGGGACGAAATAAATTTCGTACATATGAACGGAAACGGCCAAAGATGAAATGGCTTTTCGTAAACTGCCCTTCCCGATGCGTCCTTTCATACAGGCTTTTTGACTTCCCGATTGTACAGACAATCGCGTATTCGTCCGGGATAATCAAAAAATTTAAAGATCGTTCGGGTGATGGTTAGGTTCGTCCTTATCCGAATCAGCAACATGGATCGTACAGACGAATGATGTGTTCGTACGTATGATCAGCAATAATAACTGACACAATCGTAAACCCGTTCCCATGCGTACAAACGAACCTGTACATATCGTACAGTATGATGACATCATCGTACAGTACGTTAAGACTATGAAAAACACAATTTCGTCTCCTCAATTCTTTAGATTCTCATCACATGCTACAGAATTCGTATCGTATGAAATAATTTTGTATAGTACGAACATAACAAAAACAATACTACAAAAAAAACTCAAAAAACTTTTCAAAGTGAAATATTTTTTTCATTTTCTTTCATAAAGTACAAATAATAAAAAAGATAATGAGACAAAATATAATCAAACTAAAATAAAAACATACATCTTATACTACACAATCTTGACATAAACAAACATGTAATCACACAAAATAATGTTTGCAGAAATTTTAATTATGTACTAAGATCAATCACATCTAGCCTTATCCTTAAAATATTAAATGTGTCAAAAGCTAGTGGTTTTGTGAAAATATCAGCCAGTTGATCCTTAGTAGCCACAAGATGTAATTCAATTTTTCTTTTTGCTACATAATCTCTTATAAAATGATGTCTTATATCGATATGCTTGGTTCTAGAATGTTGAATAGGATTTTTTAAAATGCATATGATACTAGTGTTATCACAGAAGAATGATATTGTGCAAAAAGAAAATCCTAAATCAATTAACTGTTATTTTAACCAAAGCACTTGAGCAACATAACTCTCTAAGGCAATGCATTCATCTTATGTAGTTGAAAGGGCTACTGAGTTTTGTTTTCTACTAGACCAAGAAACTAATAAGTTTTTTATAAATTGACAAGTTCTAGAAGTATTTTTCCTATCAACCCTATAACTAGTAAAATTTGAATCAGAGTATCCAACAATTTTAAATGCAGTGTTATTCTTAGGATACCAAATTTCTAAATTTTAAGTTTCCAAAAGATATCTCATAATTCTCTTAACTGTAGTCAGATGTAACTCTTTAAGATCTGCTTGAAATCTAGCACACAAACAAATACTAAACATAATATTCGGTCTGCTAGCTGTCAAGTAAAGTAAAGATCCAATCATCTCTCTAAACTTCTTTGGATCAACTGATTTTTCTTTAGGATCCTTATTTAACTGCACTGAGGAACTCATAGGTGTATTCACTAGTTTAGCCTTATCCATTTCATACTTCTTAAGAATGTCCATAACATATTTTGACTGGCTTAGAAAGGTTCCATTCTCATCCTACTTAATGCTAAACCCTAAAAGTAACTCAAGTCTTCAATTAAGCTCATCTCAAATTTCTTATTCATTATTTTTGAAAATTCATCACCAAGATTTCTATCAATAGATCCAAATAAAATATCATCCACATAAATTTGAACAATGAGTATTTCATCTCCTAATCTTTCTATAAAGAGAGTTGTGTTCACATTTCTTTTTATAAATGACCGTTCAAGTACGAAAGTGCTTAGCCTTTTATACCACGCTCTAGGTGCCTGCTTTAATTTATATAATACATTTTTCAATTTAAAAACATGATTGAGAAACTGTGTATTTTCAAAATCTGGAGGTTGCTCAACATAAACATCCTATTTAGTCATCCCATTTAGAAAGGCACTCTTAACATCCATTTGAAACAACTTAAATTCTTTAAAATAGGCATAGTCTGAAAGCACTCTAACTGTCTCAAGTCTTGCTACCGAGGCAAAAGTCTTCTCAAAATCAATTCCCTCAATCTGATTATACCTCTTAGCCACTAACCTTGCTTTATTCCTAATAATTACTCTAGAATCATTCATCTTATTTTTAAATACCCACTTTATTCCAACAACACTTTAATCTTTCGTTCTTTCTACCAATTCTCAAATCTCATTTCTAGCAAATTGATTTAACTCATCATGCATAGTTAGAATAAAAAATTTATCCGAAAGTGCTTGATTTACACTAGTGGGTTCAATTATTGAAATAAAAGCAGAGTGATTTACTTCTTTTCTTAAATCATGTCTAGTTCTAACTCCTTCACTTGAGTCACCTAAAATCAACTCTTTAGGATGACTTTTAATAAATTTTCATTCCTTAGGCAATTGGTTTTCTTTCTCATTTTCAACCCTTTCTTCGACTTTTTCATTTTCAAATCCTTAGGTTATTTCTTCAACTTCATTTTTATCCAACCTAGATCCTCCATAATTATCTGATTCATCAAAAAGAACATGAGTGGTCTCCTCAACTACTAATGTTCTCTTATTAAAAACTCTATAGGATTTTTCAGCACTTGAATATCCTAGAAAAAATCCTTCATTAGATTTATGATCAAATTTTTCTAAGAGATTTTATCTATTATTATGTATGAACACTTTACATCCAAAAATATGTAGGTGTGAGAGGTTAGAAATTCTATCTTTTAGAAGTTCATGGGGTATATTATTTAATTTTGATCTAATATACACCCTATTCAATACATAGCATACAATACTAATTACTTCAGCTCAAAAATATCTTGGAAGTGAATATTCTGTTAACATGGCTCTAGCAGCTTCAATCAATATTCTGTTCTTTCTCTCAACTTCTCTATTCTGTTGAGGTGTCCTAAAAGCTAAGAAATTATGGTTTATTACATGGGATTTACAAAAATTATTAAATAATTCATTTTCAAAATTTGCCCCATGATCACTTTGGATAGTAACAATTTCAAATCCTAGTTTTCTCTGAATCCAAGTTGCAAAATCTCTAAACTCAAATGATTCACTTTTATGATTTAAAATTTTAATATATGTGAATCTTGAGTAATCACCATAATTACATACCCAAATTTTTTTCCTCCTAAACTTAAGGTACTTACGGGTTCGAAGAGATCCATATAAAGAATTTCTGAGAGCTTGCTAGTTCTAACTTTCTTGATTGAATTGAAAGAGGACTTGACTTATTTTTCTAGTTGGCATGCATCACATAAGTGATCTTTTGTAAAGTCTAATTTGGGTACTCCTCTAACTAACTCTTTTTGGGTGATTTTCATAAGATTTCTCATGCTAGCGTGACAAAGTCTTTTATTCCATAACGATGACTTATTAGATACAGTTTTTTGATAAAAAGTAGTAGAAGACTTTACTGAATTTAAATCTAGCATGTACACATTATTTACTCTATCACCATTCAACACAACCATTCCATTTTGACTAATTACACAACTAGTAGGCAAGAATTTTATATGATTATCTTTATCATACAGTTGACTTATGCTCAACAGATTATATTTTAAGCCTTCTACTAACAGAATATTTTTAATCACAAAATTTTTAGAATTTCTAATTATACCTATACCTACCACTCTCTTGATGGTATTATCTCCAAGTGTAACTTTGCCTCCATTCCTGGCTTCCAGCGATATGAATTGATTTGCATCTCCAGTCATATGCTTTGAACTGCCGCTGTCCGGGTATCAAATGCTCTCACGAGGTCTTTTGTGAGAGCGTTCCTACAAGATTATCAAACGTTAGACTTGGGAACCCAAACAAGTTTAGGTTCACCTCTTGGCAATTTTAAACCAGAAGCATGTGTGATATGCTGTATTTTATGCACCTTAGGTCTCCACACTAAATGTGTTCTACGATGAATAGTATAAGTGTGGAAAATATATCAAATTATACCACAAGAAAAATATTTTACTCTAGGGAAATGATTTACCAATCTATGTGCACTGTATGATCTTCTCCTAGATTTTAAACTAGTAGACTTGTGGTAAGATTTGTGAAAATATTCAAGTTTGGGTTGTTTCCTTTTTTTGTCAAGTGCTTTTAACTTAGCTTCAAGATATGCATTAGCACTTTCTAGAATCGAATTATCAATCTTTAAATTATGCTCTCTACTATCTGATTCATCTATAAATATTTTGAAATTATTTTCAAGTTCAGTGTGTGATGATTTTAGAAGTTCATGCTGTTTATTCAAATCATCAAATTCATCTAACAAAGTCATGTGGTTGCTATCAATTAATATATAGTCTTTCCTGAGAATTTTATAATCTTTTTGCAATTCTAAGTAATCCAAATTTAACTTAGTATGCAATTACTTTAGTTTCCTATATGCATAATGAATGTGTTCAAAAACTTTAAATAATTCATCATAACTCAAGTTACATACCTCCTCTTGATCTGAATGATCAAGATTGTCAACCATCAAGCACAAATTTGTGACTTCCTCTTCAGGTGCTATTTTTGAGGAATCTAAAGTTGAGCCTACCCAAAAAGCTCGTAGTAGTCTCTTCTTGCCCCTTCTATCATTGGTTTCTCCTCGGCTTTCTCCTTGCTAGGATTGGCTTTGAGATTAGAGCACTCGGTCTTAATGTGTCATGGCTTCCTACACTCATAGCAAATAACATCATTAGAAGCCTTAGGATTTTTATAGAACTTACCTTTGTTCCACTGCTGGTGTCTACTCTGTTTCCTCCTTAGGAAACTTTTGAACTGCCTTGTATGTTTTCCTCATCCTCAGGTAGTGACTGATCACTCTCTGAACCATTCACCTTCAGTGCTATATTTGTCTCCTTTTGTTTATCACCTGCATCAATCTATCTTTGAGTCATAGATTGCTCATAAGCAATTAGTGATCCAAGAAGATTGTCAATAGAATAGGTATTTAAATCTTTTGATTTAGTTATGACAGTTATCTTTGCATCATAAGTAGTATGCAAATAATGAAGTATTTTATTCACTTTTTTTGTATTTGTCAATTTGCCTACCTAAAGCATACAATGAAGTGGCTATATGTGTAAATCTAGTATATATATCAGAGATTGATTCATTCGGTT
The DNA here is from genome assembly GCA_019925795.1 of Dendrobium chrysotoxum. NCBI lineage: Eukaryota > Viridiplantae > Streptophyta > Magnoliopsida > Asparagales > Orchidaceae > Dendrobium > Dendrobium chrysotoxum. Next base: position 37,227,638 of record CM034297.1, read on the forward strand.
TCATGCGGAAGAGTTCGTAGTCGTGCAAAAGAATATTCAATCTAGTTTACTTCACTTTATTTGTACCTTCATATATAATACAAAGTCTATCCCAAATTTCCTTTTCAGATTTACAAGCAAAAACACACATATAGTCTTCAGATTTAAGAGCATGGAAAAAATTATTCAAGCATTTTGCATTTAAGTGTACTAAATGCCTTTCTTATACAGTCCAATCAATAAATAGTGTTTCAACTCTAATACCATCTACAAGTCTAGTAGGTGAAGTATAACCATCATGTACTAACATCCACATGCGATAGTCAAGAGATTACAAAAAAGTAGGCATGTGAGTTTTCCAGAAATCAAATGAAATATTGTCAAACAAAGGTTGTCTAATGATCGAGTAACCTTTTAAAGTGTTTAAGTTTCCAAAATTAACCATAATTGAATTTCAAACAGTAATTTAAACTATAATTTTTGAAATAGTTTCTCATACCACTTGAAAGTGCGAATAGGTTGTTAGACCTATTGATTATGTCCCTAGGCTAACCAAGGGGGGTGAATTGGTACTTTAAAAAAATCTCTTGGAATTTTGGAAGATCTTTTGATTAAAAGCTTTATATAAATCATACAGTATGATCCAATTTGTAGTGTATGAATAGTTATGAATTTTTCACTTTTCAATCATAGAAAAATAAAATACAATGTATACAATAACAATGTGGTAAATAAATAATAATAACAGAAAACACCAGATTTATAGTGGTTCGGTTAAACACGACCTACATCCACTCTCTAGAGACTTCTTCTCTAGGTATTGCACTAAACCAAAGTGACTCTCTTTTTTCCCTTACAGTAAGGCGGCGAAGCCCTTACAAACTCTCTTACACCAAACCCCGGTGCGGCAGAGAATCGTCATCCTTTTTCACCCTCCTGGTGAAGGCAGAAAACTCACTCGTCATTTCACACCCTGTAAGTGTCGGTAGAGAACCAAGCATCCTTTTTCACCCTCCTGGTAACGGCGGAGAACCGGACCTTCTTCAAAGATCTTCTCTCAAGAGTCTTCAAAGAGATATGAAAGAGACTTAAAGTACAAAATAATGAAATCATCACCTTTGGACAACCTTGTGAATCTCCTCACAATTTCCTCTTCAAAGATCTCACCACACTCACTCCCAAACACTCTCCCTAATCACTCTTCCTTCTACTCTCAAAAAGAAATTCGTAAGAGATTCAGTGGACAGTTAGTTTTTTGGAACCTTAAATACAAAGGACAAGAAAAATCATTCAAAAACTAAAAATCTCAAGTTTGATGCAGTCTAATCGTACCGTACGATCGATTTTTGTACGTACAAATAGTTTAAATTATTAAACGGTTTGTCCCATACGTTACAATGCGAACCAATGAACCCTAGTTTTTGTACTCTAAAAAATGATATACGAACTAAAATTGTACTGTACAAAAAGTTAAAAAATGAACAGTTTATCCCGTACGATCCTGTACGAACCAATCAAACCCAATTTTTGTACTCTGTAAAATGATATATGAAACCCAATCGTACTGTACGAACAGTTCAAAAAATTGCATAGTTCGGCCCGTATGATCCATTACGAACTATGAAAATCCCATTTCGTACTCTAAAAATGATATATGAAGTCCTTTCGTACTGTACGAATAATTCAAAAAATTGAACAGTTCGTCCCGTACGATCAAGTATGAATCATGTAAACTCCCATTTTGTACTCTGGAAAATGATATACTAAGTCCATTCATACTATTTGCACAGTTCAAAAAATTGAACAGTTCGTCTCGTACGATTTAGTATGAACAATGCATGCTCCCATTTCGTACTCTGGAAAATGATGTATGAAAATATTTCATAATGTACGATTTATACTTAAAAAAATTTTAACCAGACAGGTTCGTATTAGAGTAGAAATAATACAAATCGTCCCGTACGGTCATACATCGTATAGTATGATTAGTTTAAACAATTAAGTTTTATCTCACTCCCCTAATGTGTGCATGCATAGTTATCCAACTTATAATTATACTCTCAGACTTAAAAAAAGTAAAAAATTACAGACTTCACTTACAATAAACTCTAACAAAATAACTTGAAGTCTTCAACAGTAGAGAGTGAATTTCCTGAAAGACATGTTAGTACACGCAAAACAGAATTTCTAATATTTGTTAGGAGAAATAATAAACAAACAATAAGCTTTTGTAATCATCAAAAACTCACTTGAATAAACAGATTAGCACAATTCTTAATAAAAGAGAGTCACTAAAGGTTTAGTGTAATATTCGAAGGGTGCCTCCAAGGAGCAGACATAGGTTAGGTTGGATGGAACCACTATTAATATGGTGTGTTCTTTCTGATTATTTTTTACACTTTATTTTTCTGCGATTAACTGTTTGGGTGAAATCTGTGATTGATCTTTTTATTAATGTTTTAATTCATTTCTACTACAAGATATAAAAAAGATTTTTCTTTTGGTTAAAGTAGTTTTTAAATATCTAATTCACCCCCCCCCTCTTGGTTAGCCTTGGGACTAGTTCTTTAAGGGCTTAACATCCCTCACAAACTTTTAAGTGGTATCAGATTGAAATTTATAAAATCAAGTTTTAAAAAACTTTTCAATTTTGATCCATGGCTAATTTTGAAAATCGTTATGTTATTGAAGGATATTCAATCACCCGACCACTTTTATTTGAAAATATTACTTTTAATATTTAAAAAATTCATATGTCTATTTTCTTGAAATCAATAGATTATCGCATGTGGCATATGTTTCGAACTGGTTATTCTGTACCGTTACGTATTGTAGATGGAATCAAAATTAATATTTCTTTTTCTGAATGGAGTAGAGTAGATTAGATCAATGCTCAATTGAATGTTAAATATTTGAATTATTTTTTCTATGCCTTAAATTTTGATGATTGCTTGATAATATCTACATGTACTACTGGCAAAGAAAATTTGGATAAACTATGCATTACATACGAAGGAACTAGTGAAGTTAAGTAATCTAAATTGAATATTCTAATGTATGATTATGAACTTTTTAGCATGAAACCTTATGACACGATCCCAAACATGTATCTAGGCTTACTCAAAGTATGACATCATTACATGCTTTAAGTAAAGAATTTTCAAACTTTAAAAAGATTAATAAAATTCTACGTTGTCTATTGGATAAGTTTAATTTCAAAGTCGTTGCTATTTATGAATCAAAAAATTTAAATGATTATACTATTGATTATTTGATTGGCTCACTCATTGCCTACGAGCAAACTGTGAGTCAAAGACTTATGGATGCAGAAAAAATGATAGTACTAAACGCTGAAGACATGAATAAAAGTGGCTTAGTAGATGATGAAAGTGAAGAGTTAGCATCAATAATAATCAAATTGAAAAGTCTACTAAAGCACAAGCACCAACATCAATAAAAGTGAAACAAAGGTAAAAAATATAAGAATGTTAAGATTTCTTTTGATGTTATTTATTTTGGATATAAAAAATTTAGACATATGAAAAATCAGTGCTCGAGCTTAAAAATCCTTCCTAAAATAGAAAAGGGTAAAGCTAAGAAAATTGTAATAAGGGTAAATAATGTAAAGAAAAAAATCTCATGGGTAGACCTAGCTTCTGAATCATCAGACTAGGAGCGAGATGATGTGGATTAAAGTTTTGCTTGTGTGTTTGTGTTTGTTTTATTTGTGTAAATGTTTTTACTCTTTCTATTTTTAAGTTTTTTTTAGTCCTTTTATTTTTATTTTTGTAATCTTTTATTTTATTTTTTTATATAATAATCAATTTTTTTGATCAGCATACACATACCACATTTTTTTAGTATACATTTTAGAAAATCAAATCACTTTTCAAAAGATTTTTTTTTTCTAAAAATAAAAAATTTGCCTCCTATTTTCTTGAAATTTTATGTAAGTTGTGGTTGACTTCTCTAAAATCAGTCAAAGAAAGAAAACTCATGATTTTGTCTCTCTATCTCATTTCTTTAATGAGGTTATTTCACTTTTGATTCAAAATCTTCATCAAATTATAAATTGAATCTTGAAATTAAACTTCTTTCATCTCCTTACATTTTCTATCTCATAGGGATCTTTTACAAATTATTGAATTCACTTCATAATTTTTTTAATCAAGTTGTTCATTTTTGTCACTAGATTGAGTTTGCTTTAGTCTTTAAAATTACAGAAAGAAAGCATGTTTAGAAAAAAAAGGTACAAAATGAGCCCAAAGCTAAAAAGATGCGTAATGTTGCTAAAATAAAAAATCAGAAGATACAAAATGTTGTCAAAATGAAAAGATATACAAAGTGTATTAAAAAATGCACAATGTGAGGCAAAAATTAATCAAAAGGCACAAAATGAGCCCACCATAAGTTAGCTTACCTTTCTTGTATTTCTTAAATCTTAAGAAAACTCTTATATATATTGATATTTTCGATACTTGAGTTTAAAAATCATGACTTTTGATTCACGTTTTTGCATTAATCTTCTATTAGATATATCTCATGCAAGGAGTTTTCAAAAGATTATTATTTCATTCTCTATTGTGTATCTTGATTTAGATGTTGGCTTAAAAAGTTTCTGAGCCTTTTAAAGAAACTGAGTTTGGAATAATAATTTCTGAATTTCTAACCTTTCTAGATTATGCGTGGTCAATACATGCTTTACTAAGTTTTTGAATAAAGTATAGATTTAGCTTTCTCATTCCAAAAAAATTTTGATATTTCAAATTGAGTCTTCTAAAACTTTTTCACCAGATCAGGGTTCGTTTTGATCTTTTTGTCTATTCTTTCTATTTTATTTTTCTATGCTCCTCGTCTTTTTGATAATGTCAAAAGGGGAGAAAGTACTATTATATTTATGTTGTATTTGAACGTACTATTATTTTTGTGTTGCATTTATTTATTTTATTTTATTTATTTTATTTTTCCTTATTTTTAAAATTTTTATCTTAGCGAGGGGGAGATTAGGAGAAAATTCTTTTTTGTTTGCAAATTTAACCAGTAATGTTTGCCATCATCAAAATGGGGGAGATTATTACGACTCAAGCTCACGAGTTTATGTTTTGATGATAACAAATACTGTGGATCACATCATTATATCTCCTAATATTTATAATGTATATTTATTTATTTGTATACTAATATTTCAGGAACACCTTCCATCATCCAACGAAGAATCAGAGCTCAAGATTGGGTAGAATAGGTTATGCTGTGAAAAGTTTGTAATATACATTGATGTAATTTTGATTTCTTAAGTCTAGTCCTGTAAAGGTGTTTGCCAGGTTGGTGACCATGCACACACACACTTAGGGAGTGAGATTGTGCCAAAATCAGATGTTCAATTTTTGAACTAAACGTCTTGGACGATTTGTATCATCCTGGACGATCCAATGTATTCTCAAAACCCTAGCCGCCATAATAATTCAGGTAAGATTTTAAGTTTCTATTTTTGGTCAAATCATTCAGGACAATCCATATCGTACTGGACGATGTATGAAAATATTGCCTAAATTAATCCTATGATTAGTTAATCAAATCTGCTTAATTTGATATTTTGATCGTACTAGACGATCTTACAATCGTCCTGGACGATCCGTGCAAATTTGAATATATCATCCAGGTAATCGTCCTGGACTATCTGGTCAAATTCTGCACATTGTCCTAGACAATCCTTCTATCATCTTGGACGCTCTTTAGCGGCATAATTGAGTTTTTAAAGATTTCTGAAGCCCTCTTTTTAAGCACATCGTCTTGGACGATCCTACGATCGTCTTGGATGATCTTTGCCGCCAGAACTTATTTGGATGGGTTTTTAAAGCCCTTTATTTAAGGCTTGTCAAAGACTTCGAAAGTGTCTTTGGCAGCCATTGAGTCTTCATTTCTTTTAGAGAAAACTTGAAGAGAGAGCTTGAAAGGGAGAGTGGAAAGGGTGGAGTTTGATAGGGAGAAGAGCCTTGGAAGGGGGATTTTTGAGTGTGTGAGGGGGTTTCACACAGTTGCTCTGGCAAACTTTCACCTAAGTACCATTGGATTCAAGGGTCATCTCGAGGGAAGTTTTGGGAAGAAGAAGATCTCTTTGGTGTCAAAGGACCCCACTGCTCCACTGCACCGGGGAAGGTGGAAGTGATTTTGTAAGGGCTTCTCCGCCTAACTGTGGGGGCTAAAGGAGAGTCACTTAAGGTTTAGTGCAATACTCAGAGGGTGCCTCTGAGGAGTGGACATAGGTCAGGTTGGACCGAACCGAACCACTATAAATCTGATGTGTTCTTTCTGATTATTTTATGTATTTTATTTTATTGCGATTAACTGCTTGGGTGAAATCTGTGATTGATCTTTTTATTAATATTTTAATTTGTTTCTGTTGCAAGATATAAAAAAGATTTTTGATTTGGTTAAAAAAGTTTTTAAATATCTAATTCACCCCCCCCTCTCGGTTAGCCTTGGGACTAATTCTTTAAGGGCTTAACACCCCTCACGTACTTTCAAAAATATTATATTTCTAGTAAAGGATCTCATACATTATCTCTCATCATCTGCAATCATTATTTGAATATTTGTACTAATTTCGTTGCATTTATAATATCTTGATTTTTTGTTACAAGGATTTTAACAATTCATTTGTTATATCCAAAATATCAATTATTAGGTATATCATCAAGACAAAGCCAAAATATTCTATAGCATGTATAAGAACACTTATTTTAACTGATTGTTGATAATGAATCCTATATTTCATGAAATTTTGAGCACTTCTATGATAAAATCATACATTTTGTTAAGGACAATTAAAATTTGAAAATGTGAAACCCAGTGGGTGTCACCAGCTCGTTGTAAAGTGTGTATTATTTTTGTTCAAATCTTAACCATTACTGAATTCTCCATTAGTTTGATAAAAAATTATTTTTTTCATGCTGAAGAAGTTCAGAAGTATCACTCTTATTATGTGAAGCTCTAATAATAATTATAATTTTTTCAAGTAATCTCAAAATAATGCTTCACATGCTAATATTTTTTTATTACAACTACTAAGCACAATTGTAGTTGATGAATAAAATTATGAACATAGAATGCTTATGAATTATAATTTAATATTAATGCCTTCAAATCATAAAACTCCCCTAGCTCATTAGATCCTCCATCATATTTTTGTATATATATCGTGTTTATGCTCAATGAATGCTTTGTAAGTATAATTTCAAGTGTTGTCTTTGATGCAACTGTATTAGTTAAGGAGATTTATTTAATACTTTTAAATTTGTCAATAACCTGACCCAATTTATCTATATATCTTACTGCAACAGTTAGTTGTTCCTTCGTAGACACATTATGTAACTCCTCAACTTGAATTGAGAAGTATGAATCACTTATATAATTCATGATATAAGCTAATGTCTCAGCAACAACATTACAAATTTTTTTTTAACTTTAGATAAAGTAAATTTCAAATATGAGCATATTTTTGCATGTGTTATTTGCTTAAGTTCTTAATTATAATTAGTAAAGTGGAGAAAGTGGAGGAATCATCATAACCATGAAATGATAATCCTTGATGTAATAGAAAAATGTACATAATTAACATCTGCAATCAATATGATCATACACTCTTTCTTATTCCTCTCATCTTTGTTCAACTATAAAATTGAAAGACCATGTTCTTGATTTTTCATTAATTCCTCACACCTCTATCTCGTCTCGTCTTATTGTGCGCACTACTTTGTTCTTTAATATGACTTAAAAGTTTCTCCTTTCTTTTCTAATTTCTAAACCCTTCACCAATAAATGAATCTTTACTGTCTTGGCCAGTACTAATTTCTTTTGGGGCTTAAACATATAGTAATATAGATAAAATGTAGTATTTTTCTATATGATGTACTCTAACTAACCATAATATTATTCAAATCATTTTGAATTGAATTTGTGTGTAATACTTTTAATGATGGTTTGGAGAAAATAATTACTTTTGAGTTGATGTTACCCCTTTAATAAATATGCCCCTTAAATTTGTGTGCAATATCATGAATGTAAAAGAACAAGGTAAAGTTCAGATATCATATTTATTGAAAGGGCCACATGAACTTAAAAGTCATTTTTCCCAAACAGTCTTTGGAAATATTGTATGCAGATTTAGTTCAAAATGGTTTAAAGAATATCTTGATTAGTTAGAGTATAGCATGCAAGTAAACACTGCATTTTGTCTATATTTCTACTTTTCTAAGCCCTAAGATCAAATTAATAGTGGCCAAGATAGTCGAGACTCATTTGTCGGTGAAAAGTTCAAAAATTGGAAGAGAAAATATAAACATTTAAGTTATATTAGAGACCATAATAGTTTGCATAATAAAATGAGATAAAACTGTAAGGATTTAATGAAGAATAAATAACAAAGTCTTCCACCTTTATGATTGAGCAAAATTGAGAGGAACAAGAAAGGGCAACAGATCATGTTGACAGTAGCCGTTGATTGTGCACATTTTCTTCTGTGTCAAGGATTGTCATTCATTGGTCATGATGAGTCATGCAATTCCTTCACCTTACTAATTATAATGAATAACTTAAGCAAATAACATGTACAAAAGTAAGCTCAAACATGAAATTAACTTCATCTAAGATTTAAAAAGAAATTTGTAATGATATTATTGCTAAGTTATTGACTTCTATTTTGAATGATATAAATAATTCGTACTTTTCAATTTTGGTTGATGAGTCACGTGATGTATCTACGAAGGTACAACTAGATGTTGTAGTAAAAAGAGTTGATAAATTATGCCAAGTTATTGAAATATTTATGGGTATTAAGCATATCTCATAAACTAATGTAGTTGTACTTAAGATAGCTCTTGAAATTATACTTACAAAGCATTCATTAAGCATACACAAAATACATATACAAGGATATGATGAAGTATTTAATATGCGAGGGAAGTATCATAGTTCGAATGTTTTAATACTAAATGATAATCCACAAGTATTATATGTTCATTGTTTTGCTCATCAATTATAGTTATGCTCAGTAGCTGTAGGAAAAAAATATTGATAGATGAAACATCTTTTTGAGATTACTTCAAAAAATATAAATATTATTAGAGTTTTGTGTAAGTGTAGTGATGCTATTAAAGTCATTAATCATGAAAAGTAATTTTTTATCTTACCAGTAGAGAATAGAGTTGTAGTCGAGGTTTGAACTTAAAAAAGACTTTGGAATGAGTTGCTAACACTTGTTGTGCATCACAATTTGCGACTGTAATTAGCCTTACAAAAATGTAAGCTTCTGTGATCGAAGTACTCGAAATTGTCATGGAAGATGAGATGCATGATCAATAAATAGTTGAAGTAGATGTTCTGATAGATGTAATTGATTCTTTGGCTTTGTCTTGGCAATGCATCTAATGATTGATATTTTATGGATTTCAAATGAAATATCAAATACCTTACAAATAAAATATTGAGATATTATGAATGCAATAAAATTGGTATAAATATCCAAATAATGATTACAGATAATGAGAGATGATAGATGAGATCCTTTTCTAGAAGTATCAGGTATTTGTAATATTTTTGAAGTTAATACTCATGATATAAACTCTATATTTAAAGCTCGTTGACGATTAGTACGGAGAAGTGGAGAACTTATAAACTTATATAATTATCGGGTTGATTTGTTTTATACTTTTGTTGATATGCAATTTCAAAAGCTGAATAAATATTTTTTTAAAGCCAACACAATTATTTATTTCTATAGCTGTTTAAACCCAAGTGATTTATTATTTGCTTATAATAAGAGAAAAATTATCAATCTTATAGATTTATATTCATTTGATTTTCGTACTATATAAATTGTGGTTCTTGACTACTAATTATTTACTTTCATTATTGATATGCATACAAGCGATGAGTTCTCGTCTTTAAGTAACATTTGTAAAATAAATCATTAAGATGAAGAAGAATGTTATGTATCATTTAGTTTACAGGCTTATTGTCTTGGTATTGACTTTGTAGTTATAACTGCAATAGTGGATAAAACATTTTTTGCAATGAAGATTTATAAGTATCGACTTTGAAGCAAATAACATTGTGCGATATCTATGATATCAACTTTGTAGACATGCTTATCATATAAAAATCCTAAAATTTGTGGCAAGTTTATTTTGGCAGTTCTGGGAGCCGCTTGGCCTCTTACTCGAGTGCGACATGTGTTCACCATGCAAATATAGTATTGTTCTAACTCTTCTATTCACTTAATTAACTCAATTGTTTCATGAATATGACAATAATATAATAGTAGATCACACCAACGAATGCCTTTATGGATATAGCATATGCACAATTAAGTGCTCTGTTAAAGCATTCTAAGATATTAGTTGTCATGGTTCCATATCTATATCTTTGATCATGTGTAAATGTCTAACTAGTAAAATCAATATCTAACTATCCATGGATGTGCCTCACCCTTAATGTTTCTCAAGTCTGTCATGTATTAGTTGAATGTGCATAGAGCGTTAGAGTTACCAGCAAGGTACATTTTTGGCTAAGAAACTTGATGTCTGATATATCTATACTCCTAAAATTGTCTTGAAATTCTCCTGCAAATGTCTAAGGCAATTATGATGAGCTACTATAAGGAACATTTCCCTAGAAGTACAAATCAAGCTTACATGTTTATCATAGATAATACATAAATCGCTTCTCAATAATTAGTATCAAATCATATAGGCATTGAAAAAAATCAAATCCAAAAATCATTCACTCTAATTGTAAAAATGGCAAAGGCTAGTGGGAATAATCCATTGTTCAAATTGATGCATAGGATGGTTAGTTAAGAGCCCTATATTTACCTAAGAGATAAGTTTAATCGAAGCTTACTACTCAACGACATAATCTCCAAACATCAATAGATGGATCGAAAGCCCCAAAAATTTATTAAAATTGTACAAGCCCTTCTAACAACCAAAGTAAGAGCAGCTACCTATTATGATTGAAATGATTGAACTGGCATGTTTGTGTTGGTTTTCAAAATGTCAAGTATGTGGAAATTTAGGTGAAAATGAGCTTCAATAATGTATGTTTTTCAATTTGTTTGTTGAGTGATCACTTGACTAATAGTAACAAGCATTGCGAACTAACCTGACTTTGATTTATACTCATAAGAGATAGATGAAACTCAACCTATACTTGCCTTAACTTCTTTGGTCCTTGCTATAATTGACTTGCCTAGAGTTGGGACTCCCTTCTTTGTACCATTGGAAGCACATTTCTCAATAGATTTCCATGTGATTATCCAAAGCTTATTTTAAAGGTGGAGCTTATGAAAAAGTTTCTTCTTAAAACTAGCCACTATAAGTGCACTCCCAATTTAGTATTTCTAATTTCCTTCCTCATATGCTGTGATGGCTTCCTCCTTGAGTGTGGATGTTTGATATTTGGATATCTAATGACAGGTTCATTTAGTAATTTTCTCTTTCAAGGAGAAGAAATAGATCGCTTACAACAAATGGAGACAACAAGTAATAAAATGGTTAGTGCATCAGTGCGCCCCTATAGAGTCAGGCTCTTTTTAAGTGAGCTAAGCCATTTTCTCATTTCCATACCATCATCAATTGTTGTCTCTCATGATTTTCTATGTTGTGCAATGGAAATAATGTATAAGGTATACCTCCTACTTTTGAAGGTCTTGATAGTGCTTGCATTGGGTTGTCCCCGACCCCTACTGCTAGGGTGGGTGTAATAAAGGAAAAATATTCAAAATTTCACAATCTCACACTCCCTACTTGAAATCTTATTTTTGACTCATTCCATCATTTTTCTATTTAAATGCTATGGACATCACACTCTATGTAAAAAATTAATCAATGTTTTGTTTTGAATTCAAATCCAGAGAGAAGCTTCAATTGACTGCTATTTTATCTTTGACAATTCTTGGACATAATTTGAATTCAGTTAGTGGTTCCTAAAGCTATTCAAAGCAGTGCAAAGAGAGGGTGAGGTCATGGACAAGTTAACATGCCTATGTTGAAAAGAGTTAAGCAGTACTTGGTGTGCATCAAGGCATAACCTAACTCATGATTGATGATGGAGATATTTCTTTTATAAGAAGTGCTTTATAAATAGAATTTTTTGTCATTCAAAGAGGGAGGCATGTTTCTCCAATCTCTTTCACCCAAATTGGTGCATGTGATTACATCAGCATGAGTCTATAAATAAAAGACCTTCTTCATCTCCTATCTAATGAATATGAGAAGAAGGTGCTTAGTGGGTAAAGACATTGTGCAATATGTGGTAGAGAAAGGTAAACGTAATGAATCGTGCCCTAAGTGTTAGACTAATATAAACTACTTGATCAACTACAAGTAACATGGGGTGGAATGCATCTTAAATATCTATGATTTATAATCACTGGCCATCTACAAGTTTGACCTACAGAAGAACATCATACTTAGAATCCAACAAAAGTATAACATCGTTAGAGTCAAAAAAGGCTTGAAAGAGTGATCAACCACTTCTTAACATTCTCTGTTTTTATAAAAAAAGAATCCGTTAAATTCAATGAAATCAATGGGAGGATCGAACTTACTACTATGCTTCTTCTAAATCATTGACTTCAGATTCAATAATTGGTTCTTCATTTCTAGCATTTGATTGAAATACTTATGTAGTAACTTGCTAGCTTCTTTCTAATGCCTACTTAAGTGAAGTATGTTTTAACCAACTGATCAACCATATGAACTTTCCCCCTTCTTTCTGATAATATTGGATCTGTCATTCCTTAATGTTTCCCCCCTCATGATTGGATTCCAATCATTGCTTGTCATTTTCATAATGGGTCTTTTCCACTTTCATTTGCTTAGTGTGAAATCCTAATCCTAGCGCTAAAATCAAAGCATTCCTTCAAGCCTGTTCTTAGGTCATGGCTCTCCCACATCTTATTCTACAACTTCCATTCATAGAGGAAGACATTCATGAATGTCAGCCGAACTTCATTACCTTATTCTTATTAACAACCTAGTTTCCTAGACCTCCTATCCCAATATTGTGGCATAGTAGGTACCTCGATTGTATTACTTATTACATTGCCCAAGAACAAGAAAATTTTTCATAGCTAGTATTATATGATCAACTTTTAGGACAATGGGGATGATAAAAAGTCATTAATGTTGTCTCATCTTGCATCATTAATTGCCTTTTGATTTTACTAAGCTGGCAAATATAAAGTTTTTCGTGTAGTCTAGTATTCCTTTCCTTACCTTTGAATTTCATAAGGATATAAACATTATTTGCCTCTAGCCATTTGGGATATGATTTTCTTCCTCTTACAGTTGCTAAGTATCTTGATTAATTCTCATACTACTTTCTAAAGAAAGAGAGTATGCTCTTCTAGTGAAGTGCACCTTGTCTAAAGGTACTGTGACCTCCTTATTGAGCTATGATCTACCATTTGTACTCGTTATAATACTTATATGTAGTTAAGCTACTAGTAGCTCTCCTCTTTTATAGCTAGATAGTTGGATGTTTCTTAGTTCCTTTATGGTTGGAGTATGCTAGGATTGAATAATAGATGAGTTTGTTTCTTTCTTCTAAAAAATCATGCATTCCAAGTTAGATATTGTTGAAATTCGGGAACTCGACCTTATATTTTGATGATTACAAAAATTATTGGATGACCATTTACATATTCTATCTTTATATATTGTATGTGTTTCATGTGTATCACTAACCATTTCAGGTATAACATACACTGAGCAAAATTTAAGAATTAAAATTTAAGATAATGCAACGTTAGTGTCTAAGTCAGTTTGTGTTTGAAATTGTATGTACTTTTTATTTTTCTTGAGTCATTTTCTATATTAGGTACATGTTAACATGATAACAGTTAACACATATAAAAGAGAGTAAATTTGAATATTTAAATTATCATATCTAATTCTATTATAGGAACCTAATCGTATTGTATGATCTGCTTAAAATAGAATTTAATTCAAATATTAAATTAAATTAAATTAATTAAGTTGGAAAATTAATTAAGTTGGGCCTTAATTAATCATACTATATGATCTCAAATCATACTAGACTACTAGTTTAATAAAATCCCACAATCAAATCTATATTACTAAAATTAGACAAATTTAAATTTCAAAATTTGAACTAATCATAATATACAAACTTGTTAGTACTATATGAACATTAATTAAAGTATCTAAGTTAATTCCATAGAAGAAGAGCATGAGTCCTTGAATAAAAAATATATTGCATTAGAAGAGAAGCATCAATTCTTGAATAAAGAGTATCATGTGATAGAAGCATTTAAGAAATTAGAGAAAGATGCATTGCATTTGTGAGAAGATGAACATGCATTAAAAGTTGAAGTAGGCATATAAAAAAGTGTAAATAAAATTTTAATGAAAAAGATTAGAACCCTTAAAGAAAATACATCAAGACCTACACACACTGAAAAGCCACACATTAGAATATAGTATGCACCATCCTTCTCTATAAGGAGACATCATCTATCATATAGATTAGTGAATCTATTTCCAGGGATTAAATATTATTCTTGTGGTATATTAGGGCATATTACACGCATTTGCACACATAAATCCACCTTATATCACATATGGTTTGGAGGCCCATGACATCATCTACACAATAAATTCTACATTCATTGCAATATAAGGTAGGACCCAAACCTACTTAGGGTCCAAATACTAGAACTTGATTGATTTTATATGTGTGTTCTCACAAGAGAACTAGTGAGAAAATGTGGTATCTGGACAATGGATGTTCACAATACATGACATGAGATATGAAATAATTAATCATGCCGAAAGTTGGGAGTGGAGGAAATGTTATGCTTTAGAGATAACATTATCACAAATGTAGTGGGTGCAGGTATTTTAAGTAAAGCTCCCAAATTTTCTATTAAAAATATTTTGTTAATAGAAGATTTAAAATATACCCTTTTAAGTATCAGTCAATTATGTAATATAAGATTTAATATAAAATTTCTTTCTATAAAATGCTTACTAATACTAAATGATACATTTTAAAAAAAAAATTAAGAATTAATAATATTTTAACGATTAATTTGAACTGCATCGATAAGTCAAGTGATGTTTGCAATTTGAAAATAAATATTGATGAATTATATATTGTAAATCTAAACCCAAGTCTTATGATTTTGATGATAATAAATATTATTGGATTCTCTATTATGCTATCTCCTATTATTGTTATTATTGCATATTTTGTTATTATGCACTAATATTTCAGGTCCATCGTACACCACGCAAAGTGATCATCTCAACACTGAGTAGAATAGGGTTAAGTGTCTTAAATAGTATGTGTTTCTACTTTTATTTATTTTTACATTTCTCGAGTTAAGTCATGTATTTGGTGGATGCTAAACATGGTGATTGTGTATACACACTCAAGGGAGTGAGATAGTGAGAAAATTAGAAGCATAATTTTATGAACTAATCGTACTATACGATCAGCTACTGAAAAAATTATTATAATGGTTAATTATATAATTAAATTTATTTGAACTAATTGTATTGTACGATACAAATCATACAGAACAATCAGTTGAAATGAATATCTCGGCCACCAATCATAATTTAGGTAATATTTTAAAATTCAAAATGTGTACAAATCGTACAGTATGATAGGTATCGTACTAGACAATACAATCAAATCTAGCCTAAATTAATCTAGTTATTAGGGGATCGAATGTAGATTAATTGATCCAGTTAGATCATACTGTACGATTTGGCCGATCATACTTTACCACCCAATATTTACATTGGATGATATTTATTCACCACTAATCATACTAGAAGATAAATTAATTTAATTGAACTAGTTGTATTATACAATTAGTGTCGACAGAATTAAATTATTAGAACTTTTTGTGAAGCCTTGTATAAAAGCTCTCTTAGTAAACTTGTTTCAAGTCTTTGGCTGTTGGGTTTTCTAAAGAGAGTGCTTGAAGAAGAGATCTTGGAGAGCTTTGAGAAGGAAAAAGGAGAGTTTGAGTGTGAGAGAGGAGTGTGAGGGTTTTTACACGGTTGCACTGAGGAAGCTTCTGCCTTGTTTCCTCCGAGTGTCTTTCTTGATTTCTTGGGTGGCTCTGAAAAGAAGATTGTCAACCCAAAGATCGTTGAAGTTCTTTGCATTCAATAGAAGGGTGAAAAAGGAGTGCTAGGTTCTCTGCCTTCAATAAGAGGGTGAAAAAGATGCAAAGGTTCTCTGCCATATCTGGTTGGTGAAAAGATTGTAAGGGCTTCTTGTCCTAGTTATGGGAGCTAAAGGAGAGACACTAAAGTTTTAGTGCAATACTCGGAGAGGAGAACTTTGGGAAGTGGATGGATGTAGGTCATTATTTGACCGAACCACTAAAATTCTAGTGTATTCTTTCTGCTTTTTAATTTTTTGTAGTTTACTTTTCTACACATTAATTTTCTAGAAATTATATGGTTGAAAATTATCTGTTTGATGATATATTGAGTTGAGTTATTCATCATCATTATAATTAAAATTTTTGTTTCATAATTTTGCTTCTGCATTGGGTGATAACTTTATTGTGTTTTAATTTATTAAAAATTCAAAAAATTAAAATATAGTTTTGTGTTTAAAATAAGTTTTTAAAACTATCAACTCACCCCCTCTGGGTGTGTCTAGCGATAGTTCACCAAGGATTAATATCCTATATCAAACTTTCAATTGGTATCAGAGTAGTTCTCATAGGTAGCATTTTAGAAAAGCTTGAGAAAAATGATCCATGGCACATTTTGTTAATAAAAATACTGTGGAGGGTTATTCTAGAACCTACCTATGTCTATTTGAAAATATTCCTTTTAATTTTTAGAAAATTTGCATGCATACATTTCTACAATCCATTGATTTTAGGATTTAGCATATGATTCAAACTTATTATTCACTTTCACCTTGAATAATTAGTGGAGTCAAAACTGATGTCGCATTTACTGAATGGAGTCATGAGGATAAAGAGCTTGCTCAATTGAATGTAAAATATTTGAATTGCTTTTTCTATGCTTTGAAATCTGAAAATTATATGAGAGTGTCTACATATACTACCAAAAAGAAAATATGGAATATTTTATGCATCTCATATGAGGGAACTATTGAAGTCAAACAGTCTAGGTTGAACATTCTACTACATCACTATGAACTATTTCATATAAAACCTAGCGAGACTATATCTGAAATGTACACTAAATTCACTTAAATAGTGACATCTCTACGTGCATTAGGTAGAGAACTTTCTAATTCTGGAAAGGTTAACAAGATTTTACTTTGCTTACCTATTACTTATACTTTTTGGATCTTTTGATAAAAATTTATGTAATGATTTTTCTAAGACAATGAGTAAAGAATTTGAGATGAGTATGATGGGAGAATTGTCATATTTTTTGGGGTTTAGCATAAGGTAAATGGATGATGGAACCTTTCTTAATCAATTAAAACACACTAAGGACATTTTGAACAAAAATAAAATAGATAAAGTACAGAAGAATAATTGGATCATTACTTTACTTGACCGCTAGCAGATCTGATATCATATTTAGTGTTTGTCTTTGTGCTAGGTTTCAAGCTGATCCGATGGAATCCCACCTAACTGTAGTTAAGAGAATCCTCAGATATCTCTTAGGGACCCCAACCTTAGGAATCTGGTATCCTAGGTGCAGCACTTCTTTTGAGATTATTGGATATTCTAATTCTGATTTTGTAGGATGTAGGGAGGATAGAAAGAGAACCTTAGGAACATATCAATTCATAGGATATTCTTTAGTCTCCTGGTCCAGTAGAAAATAAAATTCTGTAGCACTTTCTACTACTGAAGCTGAGTATATTACCTTAGGAAGTTGTGTGGCTCAAGTTCTTTTATTGAAGCAACAAGTTCTAGATTTAGGATTACATGTTGGCATAATTTTAGTTCTATGTGATAACACTAGTGCCATCTCCATATCTAAGAATCCTATCCAACATTCAAGAACCAAACACATTGATATAAGGTATCACTTCATTAGGGACCATGTTATAAAAGGAGATATTGAGCTACACCATGTAGCAACTGAAAATCAACAGGCTAGCATCTTTACTAAACCACTGGCTTTTGAGTCATTCAGCATTTTGAGAACAAGATTGGGTGTGATTGACATAAATGCATGACTTTGGTGATTACTGATTTCTGAAGTTTCTATTTTTTTTGTTTTTTCTTATATTTTTGTTTGATTTATTTATCTATTTCCTGCATGTTTTTATTCTTCGCTATTGTTTTTATTGTTGTTGTTTTCCTGATTTGAGTATTTATTTTGATGCAATTTCTTACTTATTCTTGATTTACTATTTTTCTTATAAATCAGATCAATGCTCACTACTGCTTATAAACTAGATTTCTAACTAAGAGTTTTGTCTTATTTTTATTTGGAAGCTTGTAAGCAGTGATTGACTCCTCTGAATCTATTAAAGGGAAGAAACGTTGATAATTATTTCTCTTCCTCTAACTCTTTTATTGGTATATTATTTCTTTTGGATAAAAATCTTTTTTGAAATTAAAAAGTTAGTTTTTGAAATAGAGATCTATTTTATCTTCCTATAGTAATCTACCTCATATAAATAGTATTTTTAATATTTTGAATCATTATTATGCTATTCATAATCAGGTGATTACACTTATCATATGGAGTATCATTTTGTTCTATGAATTACACCTCCTTATTGTAGAGAGTGAGTTTTATCTTCTCTTATGTCTAGAGAGTAATTTCACAACTAAGATTATTTAACGATTATAAAAGAAAGCAAGCTTGCAAAAAGAAAAAAAGGCATAAATGGGGCAAAAAATGAAAAGATACCAATGACACCAAAAATTAGAAAGATACACAAAGTGTATCAAAAATCAAAAGATACACAAAGTGCACCAAATAAATTGAAAAAGAGACACAAAATGAACCCATAATGAAATAAGCATTCTTCTCTTTCAAATCTTTAAATGTCTTAGAAAAATTCATGCGCCACTTCATACTTTCAAAAGCTTGAGATTGAAAATCATAATTTTTGATTCCTCACTTTGTAATACTATTTTATCAGATATTTTCTGGAACGAGGCTTGAAAGGATCTCTTTTCAAATATAATTTCTTTTCTTCTGAATTAAACTTTTGTTTGAAAGGAATTTGTCATGTAAGATGTCTGAGGTAGGAGTTACGAAAATTAATTTTCTAACTTTTTTTGGATTTCAGCATTGTCAATTTTCTTCATATCAGCTTTTGAATTGAAAATTAAGGAAAATTCTGATTTATTGGAGAAGATCAATTAAAAAAAAGGTTTTTAATGTTGTTTTCTCATTTCTATTTTTTTTTGTCTTTGCTTTGACTTTGTTTTTCCTTTTTTTCTGTGTTTTGGGATCCCTGATCATTTCTCTCCATCCTTCACCTTTTTTAATTTTTGGTCATATCGTCTTGGATGATCCTCACATCATCCTAGACGATATGATCAAATTATCCCCATCTTGATCCAACGGCTGATCTGCACCAATTATTGGTGATCGTACTAAATGTTCTGTGTTGCTTTTTGTACTATTTTCTTTTTCTATGTTTATATTATATTTTTTCCTTTTTAAGATATCAAAAGGGGGAGTAGTTTGTGTTGTTCGTGGGTCCTTGTAAAGTTTTTTTTTTATCAATGGAAATATTCAGTATTTTTGAATCAAATGTTCACCATATTTATTACTGAATTATGAATTAATAACAAATGTTTGCCATCATAAAAAAGGAGGAGATTGTTACGAATCTAGTTTTAAGGACTATAATTTTTATGATAGTAAACCTTTCATTTCTGTTTGATGTTCTAATCTTTCAGGTTCACAAGATCAACTATAATTCAAGCCAACTCAAGATCGAGTCAGTCTGTCTGTGTTTCAGGTTCAATATACTTTTCCATTTTTCTTGAGTCAAATATAATGTAAAGGATCCCCAAGCTATGTAACATTACATACACACACACTCAGGGGGAGAGTTTCAGTGAGCTAGAGTTTTTGTTCAATTTTTGTTCAAATCATCCTGGATGATATTCACATTATCCTGGACGATCCATTAAAAATAGAAATCCTAATTAGGGTGACCATGCTAAGTTGGTCTGATTAAGCAGATCATCCTGGATGATATATACATCATATAGGATGATATGCTTAAATCAAAAATTTTCAGCCGCTAGATTATGTTAGGCAAGTTTATATTTTTAGAAATTTGGTCTAATCATCCTGAATGATACGTGTATCATCCTAAACAATCCATTACAATCATGCCTAAATTAGTTAGGTGATTATGAAAAGTAATTAAGGTTTGAGTGATTCGATCATTTTATCCTGGATGATCACAAGATTATCCTGGATGATAGATGCAAAATCCTGACCGTCTAGAGCATTTTACCTGGACGACCCGAGAAATGTACTAGACGATATTCATGATTTTGAACTAATCATACAGGACGACATCAAAATTGTCCTTGATGATCAGGTCATTTTGAAACCATCTAGCATGGTTTGGCTGTACAACCCAAGGAATCTGTTGGACGATTTTGGTCTTCTTGAACTAATCATGCAGGATGATATACGTATCATCCTGGACGATCAAGTCATTTTCTTCAGATCATCCACGCATTTCTCCTGGACGCCCCGAGCTATCTTCTAGATGATATTCCTGATTTGAACTAATCATCCAGGATGATCCCAAAATCGTCCAGAATGATATGAATAGAATTTGTCTTCTAATCATCCAAAAGAGCCAGATAGTCTAGGCTAAAAGGGTCTATTTTACACTAATCGTATAGGACGATCTATCGATCGTCCTGGATGATCTTTGACGACCAGTTGAGATTTAGGGAAATTTTTAGCCCTCCTATTTAAGATCTTTTTTGTTCAATAAAAAAAATCTTTTGTCGCCTTTCTTGTTAGAGAGAATCTTAAGAGAGAGAGAGAGAGAGAGAGAAAGAGGATCTTCTGAGGGGGAGTTTATGAGGTGTTCACAAAGGATTCTCCAAGGATCTGAGTCATCTTATCTGATCGTCATCTCTTATCTTATTGGTGTCTCTTTGGTAGGATCATCCACAAGAAGATCTAAGTTCTCTGCCTGCTTCAGGAGGAAGTGAAAGGAGTCCAGGTTCTCTGCCTGCTTCAGGAGGAAGCAAAAGGAGTACAGGTTCTCTGCCTCACCGGGTTGGTGGAAAGGAGTTTTGTATAGGCTTCTCTACCTTACTGTGGGAGTAGAAAGAGAGTCTCTTAGTGTTAGTGCAATACCCGGAGGGTAGGCTCCGGGGAGTGGACGTAGGTCAAGTTGACCGAACCACTATAAAATATGGTGTGTTCTTTCTGATTATCTTTCATATTTGCTCATGAATTTTTAAAATAACCAATTCACCCCGCCTGGTTAGCTATGGTACTAGTTCACAAGAGCTTAGCATCCCTAATGAACTTTCAAGAGGTTTTCAATTGATTTAAAAATATTTGGGTACGCAAAACACATGCCCAAGAATCATTCATATCAATCTCACCTCATGGTGAAATGTATTTGGAAAGTAATTTCAAAAATACCCTTGAGAGTATTTCTAAAATTACTTTTAGTATATAAGAAATTAAAGCATGGAACGTTAGGGGTTTAATTATACTCCTCAAGATGAATCTATAGAGTCCTCGATTACCAAATTTCGACAATTATGTAAGGAGTTATGCAATTTTGAAGTTAGATGTATTTTTTGAATTTTATTTAAAGGGAAATTACACAGTCAACATACCTTTAGATGTGGCACTATTTGATTGGCAAGGCAATGATTATCACGATACTAGTTTCACATGCTACTAACCATAACCATACAATCTAGGCTCATACATATACGATTTAAAGCAAAACAAAATATATGGATTAGACAAAGATTGAATTGAAGCCATTGATTGAAATGGATGGCTATGATTTTGTCATCAACCTTTTGCTCTGATTCATGATTAAAAGTGTATTCTGGCCAAATTTAAGATATTGGCCAAATGGATTCCCTCAAAATGTTTCATAGAGCTTCATCTAAGTATTTCAATCTCATAGTCATATCCCATTTAATTGGAGGTTTCTTTCACAATTAACCGGACTTACCTAGCTATGACTTTGGGAATAAAGGACTACTTTTTCTAATGCTCTAATTTTAATTTCCTTAGCCTAGGCAAGTTTGTATGGACCTCATGAATAATTCTTCTTAAGATGGAATGATTAGAGGATGAGTGGATCAGATCTTAGAGTTTGGCTAGAATAGACTCACCGAAGCTTGCTCAAACTTACTTAAAACACCAAAGGAGGGATGGAAGACTTGGAATCAAATGCCCAGACTCTCATGAAGCTAACTTATTTAGAAAATAGAACCCTTCTTTAGAAAAAAAATTATGGTATTTATAGGCATTAGGTAATGCACTTAGCCAGGAAATTAGTCGAATACAGCCCCTCTCAGGCCACTTAGCTAGCATGGGACAATCACGTGGAGCCCAATAAATGATTTTGGAGAGTTCTTTTGCTTGGGGTTACATGGCTTCTTGGGTTGAAACCATGGGCCTTGTGATCGATTTTCAAGATTCTGGCAGACTCTGACCACCACATGGGGGGAGGTTGAGCTGGCATATACTTGGAAGGTTCATGGGCTTAATTTATGGGCTAATTGGAATGGATAAGGTCTGATTGGGATTTATGGCTCAGGTTGACTTATTTTGGAGGCTTTGGGTCAACCCAATTGGCTATCCCAAGCTAGCACAATGGTTGGGCTAATCAGGGTGGATGCAAGGGACCACTAGACATCCAATGCAAGAGTTTATTTCATCCTATTTGACTTGGGTTGAGTTTTGGTTCAATGTGAGTGATTTTAAACACTTGGGTTAAGCCATCTAGCTAGCTCAAGTAGACCATGGGTTGGGTTAACTACGAATGGTTCATAGGGAACTCATGGACAGTCCCATGGATTTAATTTGGATTGGGCATGTTTAGGTCAATGTAATTGAGTAGGATTTGGGTATATATGTGTTTGGTCAATTGAGGTTAACTTAGTCAACTAGGTTGGACCATGGACTAAGGTTGGATCCAAACATTTCTAAATGATGTTTTGTATTCAATGGAAGTGGTTCCATGGCATGGATGAAAGTATGAGATGCACCAAGATGGGTTGAATTGGTATTTTAAAAATAAATGCTAAACAAGAGTTCTAATTTTTAATGATTTTTTTAATTTTTAAAAGGATGATTTAACTAATCAAATGCGAAAGCTAATGATTTATAAATAATTACAAAGATGGTGATTATATTCTAATTATCACAACAAAATATTAATCTTAAATTTTCACCAAGTATTTATCATAAAAAATAAAGTGCATGAGAATAAAGTGCAAAAGTAAAAATCAGAATGAGCTGACCAGTTCGATCAAACCATGACCTACGTCCACTCCCTAGAGTCCTCCTCTCTGGGTATTACACTATCACTATAGTGTCTCTCCTTTAGCCCCCACAGCTAGGTAGAGAAGCCCTTACAAGCTCTCTTCCACCAACCTGATGTGATAGAGGATCGTACTCCTTTCACAGGCAGAGAACCTTGACTCCTTTTCACCCTCCTGGTGAGGCAGAGGACCTGAACTCCTTTTCAACCTCCTTATGAGGCAGGAACTTAGAATCACTTTCACCTTTTGGTGCGGTAGAGTAGCAGAGTTATTTAACACTAAAGAGGTCTTCTTCCTAAAGCTTCCCTCAAGATAAACCTTGACTCTTGGAGGAACCCAGGTGCAAGTTCATCGAAGAAACCATATAAAAACCCCTTCTCACACTCCCTTGAAGGCCACAAGGATCTTCTCCCTTTCTTAGAAACTCCATCCTTTCTCTCCCTAGCCCAAAGCTCTCTCTTCAAGCCTTCTTTATAAGAAAACAACTCAATGAATGCTCAAAAGACTCATACAAAGTCTTATGAGAAAGCTTAAATAGAGGGCTTCAAAAAATCCTAAAAAATTAATTCAGTCGTCAAAGATTATACAGTATGATTGCAGGATCGTATAGTACGATGTGTAGAATTTGATCTGTTAGTACTGTACGATTTAGTACGAAATAGTTCAATTTGCTTGTAAGTGTTGTACGATCATCAGTACTAATGACCAATCATATAGTATGATTAGTTTAACTAAAATGCAGTTCATCTAGGAAGAATCATGGGACGACCAAAATCATCTTTGTTGATCATACAGTATGATCCAGTTCATACAGTACGATCAAAATATCAAAATTATGCAAATTCGATTGACTAATCACAGATTTAAATTAGGTAATATTTTAAACATTGTACAACATGATTAGGCTCGTATAGTATGAATAGAATAACTTTTCAAATTTAAATTTTTTCCTGATTTAATGAACGACGGGGTTTCTAATTATAACAGATCGTCCAGTATGATGTGGTGTTCGTACTGTATGAATAGTTATATTTTAAAATTATTTTCTTTAAAAAAATAAAATATTTTAATTAATTTCTATAACACCGGATCATATAGTACGATCCAGATCATACACTATGATGTACAAAAAATTAAAATATTAAATATTATATTTTCTCTCCTTTTGTGTATGTGCATGGTCACCAGGCTATCATACTCCCTTACAAGAATTGACTCAAGAAGTTAAAAATAAATAAATGTAAATTACAGGCTCTTTCAACATAACCTATTCTAGTTAATCTTGAGCCATGAATCTTCAAAGAACAGTACATGTTGTATCTGAAATGTTAGTCAACACACAAATAGGTATGCACAACAAATACTATGAGAAATAAAGAGGCAATCAATAATATTGTTATCATCAAAATCATAGACTCAGGAGACTGAATTATAACAATCTCCCCCTTTTTAATGATGGTAAATATTATTGGTTGAATTTATAAATATAAAAATATTTTCTCCTAATCTCCCCCTCACTAAGAGAGTTATATTAAAAAATAGGGGTAAGCATTTTATTTTATTTTATTTTATTTTTTTAAGACAAATAAATATTTAAAAACTAAATAACATATAATTTTAAAAACTAAATAGCAAAAAATTTTAAAAAACTAGACCACAGATGCAACCAATCCCAATACATTCTCGCCCTTTGACATTATCAAAAAGAAAAGATACAATGCAACACATAAGTTAAACTACATGCAAAAGAAAGTAATAACATACAAAAAGAAAACTAAAATATAAAATTATGCTTAAAATATAATAAACATCAAATACACAAAATAGATAAACAAACACAAAATATATAAACAAAACATTTAAATAAACCTCAACATACTTATACCTAATCAGAATTACCAATTGAATCCTTGACGATTTAGTATATGTTTATTTCCTCATCATCTTGCTCTTGTTCTAATGATTCAAAAGCTAAGTCTTCCTAGGAGATCTTTTACTTCTTTTCATTTCCCCTTATTGTAATTGGCTTATCCTCACTTTTTCTTTACAAGGTGTTTCTTAAGATTGGTGCATTCATTTTTAAAATGTCCAGGTTTCCTACACCCAAAATAAATTACGTCAGAAGTAAGCTTATCATATTTGTCATTTTTACCTTTGCTCCACTTTTTGTTCACACTTGTGCTTGTGCTTCAGCAGACTTTTGAATTGGCTTGTTATTGATGTCATTTTCTCTTTCTCATCACTTCCTAAGCCATCTTTATCTGTGTCTTTTACTTTTAGCACTATATCCTTTTCATCACCTGCATCCAAAAGTCTTTGACTCACACTTTGCTCATAGGCAATGAATGAGCCGATCAGATTATCAATAGAATAAGCATTCAGGTCTTTTGATTCATATATAGCAGTGACTTTTGCATCAAATTTATCAGGTAGAAAACCTAGAATTTTGTTGACCTTTTCTAAGTTTGAAAGTTTTCTACCTAAAGCATGTAATGACGTCACAATCTGAGTAAACCTATTTTACATGTCTAAGATCGACTCATAAAATTTCATGAAAAAAAGTTCATAGTCATGCAATAGTACATTTAATCTAGACTATTTGACTTCACTACTACCTTCATATATAATGCATAGTTTATCCAAAATTTTCTTGCCAGTGATATAAATAGAAACAATCATATAATCTTTTGAAGTTAAAGCACAGAAAAAGTAATTCAAAGATTTAGCATTCAATTAAGCATAAATTTTTTCTTCTCAACTCCATTCAATAAAAGGAATATCAGTTTTCACAACATTAATAATACGAGATGGTACAAAATATCCAGATTGAATCATATGCCACATCCTGAAATCAATGGATTGTAAAAATATAGAAATGCAAGTTTTCTAAAAATCAAAGGGAATATTTTCAAAAGGTGGTGGACGAGTTATTGAATAACCTTGTGTAATATTTCTATTTACAAATTATGCCATTGATCATTTTCCTCTAGGTTTTCTAAAACACTATTTTGAGAAACTGCTCTGATACCACTTGAAAGTACAAGATGCGCCAAGATGGGGGTGAATCAATATTTTAAAAATAAATCCTAAATAAAAGTTCTAATTTTTAAGGATTTTTCTAATTTTTAAAAGGATGATTTAACTAATCAAATGCGGAACCTAATGATTTATGAACAATTGAAAAGATGGTGATTATAATCTAATTATCACAATAAAATATTAATTTTAGATTTTTACCAAGAAGTTATCATAGAAAATAAAGTGCATGAGAATAAAGTGAGAAAGTAAAAATCAGAATGAGCACATAAGATTTATAGTGGTTCAGTCAAACCATGACCTACGTCCCCTCCCTAGAGTCCTCCTCTCCGGGTATCACTATAATGTCTCTCCTGTAGCCCCCACAGCTAGGCGGAGAAGCCCTTACAAACTCTCTTCCACCAACCTAGTGCGGTAAAGGACCATACTCCTTTTATAAGTAGAGAACCTTGACTCTTTTTCACCCTCCTGGTGAGGTAGAGGACTTGAACTCCTTTTCACCCTCCTAGTGAGGCAGAGAACCTAGAATCACTTTCACATTCCCCGGTGCGGCGGAGTAGGTGGGTCTTTTGACACCAAAGTGGTCTTCTTCCCAAAGCATCCGCAAGATAAACCTTGACTCTTGGAGGAACTTAGGTGCAAGTTCGTCAAAGAAACCAATTTAAAACCCCCTCATACACTCCCTTGAAGCCCACAAGCATCTTCTCCCTCTCTTACAAACTCCACCCTTTCTCTCTCTAGCCCAACGCTCTCTCTTCAAGCTTTCTTTACAAGAAAATAACTCAATGAATGCTCAAAAGACTCATACAAAGTCTTATGAGAAGCTTAAATAGAGGGCTTCAAAAAACTCTAAAAAATCAATTCAACCATCAAAGTTCATTTAGTACGAATGTAGGATCATACAGTATGATGTATAGAATTTGATCTATTAGTACTGTACGATTCAGTACGAATATCAGTATGAAAAGTTCAATTTGTTTGTAAGTGTTATATGATCATCAGTACGAATGACCAGTCATACATTATGATTAATTCAACCGAAATGCAGTTCATCCTGGATGAATTATGGAATGACCAAAATCATCTTTGTTTATCTTACAGTACAATCCAGTTCATACAGTATGATTAAAATATTAAAATTAAGCAGATTCGATTGACAAATCACATAATTAAATTAGGTAATATTTTAAACATCATACAGTAAGATTAGGTTCATACACTACGAATAGAATAACTTTTCAAATTTAAATTTTTGTCTAACTTAATGAATGACAGGGTTTCTAATTATAATAGATCATCCAGTACAATATGGTGTTCGTACTGTATGAATTGTTATATTTTAAAAATATTTAAAAAAAAATAAAATATTTTAATTAATTTTTATAATACGAAATCGTACTGTATGATCCAGATCATACAGTACGATATATGAAAAATTTTAAAAATTAAACATTATATTTGCTACCCTTATATGTGTGTGCACGGTCACTAGGCTATCAAACACCTTTACAGGACTTGACTTAAGAAGTTAAAAATAAATAAATAAAAATTACAGACTCTTTCAACATACCTATTCTACCCAATCTTGAGCCCTAAATCTTCAAAGAACAGTGTATGTTGTACCTGAAATATTAGTCAACACACAAACAAGTATGCATAATAAATATTATTAGAAATAAAGAGGCAATCAATAATATTGTTATCATCAAAATCATAAACTTGGGAGCTCGAGTTGTAACAATGGAGAGATCTTTAGATTTGAAATATGGGTATAGAAACTTAAGGGTTTAGTTTGGGTTCAACTTATTCCAATTAACATTTGGAAGTTATTGGAAAGATCTCAAAGCATGGTCAAGCCTCCTTGTATGAAATGCATGTTTAAAAGCCTTATATTTCATTTGGTCAACCTAAGTTGATTTAGTCAACAAGGTTAGAATATGGGTTAGGATTTAGTCTAACTCATTCTAGATGATGTTTTGGGTATGTTCGACTAGCTTTTATATAATGGTGAGGTTTAGATGTATGACAGATAGGGATAAGGTTCAATGTGTCCCCTTGAATAAATCTAGGTTGATTTGGTCAACCAAAATTGGCCAAAGGTTAGGGTCAAGTTTAATGCACTCTATTTCACATATGAGATGTGTTGGAGGAGGTTTCATGGCTTTATTTGATTGAGCTAAATTGGCCAAAGGTTAGGGTCAGTTTTAATGCACTCCATTTCACATATGAGATGTGTTGGAGGAGGTTTCATGGATTTGTTTGACTAAGCCAAATTGGCCAAAGGTTAGGGTCATGTTTAATGCACTCTATTTCAATTTAATGTTTTAGTGGAAGCACGGTCAACAAAGGACCATAAAGGGATAAATATTGACTCAAAGTAGCATGCTTATATAAATGATGATGTTCAATGGGTGAAGAAAATTCCAAGGTCAAAAATCATAATATGTTATGTCTAGTGGCATAGGCTATAAATATTTAATGGTTTTGTTGCCTTAGAATATGCTCTGAGGTTTATTTCTTAGAGGGCTTCAAATGCCTAGACAATATGCATCTAACCAATTAATTAATCTATAGTCATTTGGTTGGGTTTTGAGATGACTGAAATTTGTCGAAAAATAGGTTATGGCCATGGGGTTTTAAGTATGCTTTTGAGCATTAAACTTTTATGTTTGAGGTTTATGTTGGGTTTGTTCAATGGGTTTGATTTGGATATGTTTTAGTGAATAATTTAAAGTAGTTTTATGGTTTAACTTGTTTAGATCATTGACAATCAATGATGACTGTTAATTATAAGATTTAAAGTTTGATTTTGGTTTGAGATTCTGAATTAATCAATGAAGGATGATTATTGAAGGAGATTTAATTTATTAATGATCATATCATTAACCATTAATTAGTGATTATCAAATGATCTATCAGATGATCAAATGATAATGTATAGGTGTTTGTTAAGTGATGATTTTAATTGCCAATGATTAGATCACTATGCCAAAGCACAATGATGGGTGAGATTTTTTTATTTTTTTAGAAGATTGAACTCTATCAAAATGAGGTCAACAAAGTAAGTGTGTGAGTAGGTTCTTCTATGAGAAGGGTTTATGGATGACTCGCCTTACAGAGGAATATGTCGTGTACGTCTTTTAGGATTTATACTTTTCCAATGCTGACTATTTTT
This sequence comes from Dendrobium chrysotoxum, assembly GCA_019925795.1. Lineage (NCBI taxonomy): Eukaryota > Viridiplantae > Streptophyta > Magnoliopsida > Asparagales > Orchidaceae > Dendrobium > Dendrobium chrysotoxum. The sequence continues at coordinate 37,257,334 of CM034297.1, forward strand.
TCAAGTTGGTGAAGGAAGATAAGCTCATTAACTCTATGTTGGGTGGGGGATTAGTCAATCCCATTGATCACTTAGCATTGAGGATGCAATTGAAAGTTTGATGTATGATGTTAAGCCTAAGTGAACTATCCCTATGTGCACTAAAACTTTAGTGACTCTCCTTTAGCCCCATATATGTAGATAAGCCTTTATAATTTTTTCACCAACCTGATGCAACCTTGATCTAATCCTTTTTAACCCTCATAGTGAAAGCAGAGAACCTCAAATCACTTTCACCTTCCTCGGTGGTAGAGTAGCCAAGTCCTTTCACACCAAAGAGGACTTCTTCCCGAGTTCTCCCTAAAGACAAACTTTGCTATATGGAGGAACTCGGATGCAAGTTTGTTAGAAAAATCATGTGGAACTCCTCTTCACACTCCCTTAAAACCCATAACAATCTTCTCTCCCTCTCATAAACTCTACCCTTTCTCTCCCTATTTGATTAAAAAGTGTTGTTATTTTTAAAAAGATTTTTTATCTTTGGGAAATTTAATTTTTTGAATTTTAATTTTGAAATTGAATGCATCATTATGAATGATATATCATCTCAAGAGATGAGCATACCATTCTTTAATAGGTTCAATTTTATTAAAATTTCATCTTGATTATCATAGTCAAATAAGAGCAAGAACTACATATGACACTAGAGAGTCAAAATTATTATTCACTCAGGTATTTAACTATGATAATTTAGATAAGTTATCATTAATTTCATAATCAAAGTTACAACAATAATTGATATATCTTCTGAGGGAAGAAGATATCAGTCATTAATAATTTTTTAAAAATGAAGATAATGATCATTGATTTTGACTTAAATTTTCCTAAAGATAATTAATTAGAGTTTTGAAAAATTGATTTGGTTTTGAAAAATTGATTTTGAAAATTTTGTTTGATCTGGGTTACTAAATCTCCTACAAGCGTAAGCCCTCAGTGTTAATTACATCATAGGAAATATAAATTTCCTATGAATACTCTCGTTTAAAGCAGCGGTAGAAATTTTATTTAGAATTCAAAGTTTGATATCAAAGGAGCGAGGGTTAAAATTCAAGCAAGATTAGATCAAGGTTGAACACTTATTTCTGGATGTCAAAAGAGGAATGGTAGGAGGTACCTTGGGACTCTGAAATTTTTTAGAAGCACCCTAGCCTATCCTAAGTGTTGGGCTTGAAATTGAATTAAAAGAGATTTTAGTTTAAATTATTATTTTTATTAGAAAATTTGGGATTCAATTCCTAAAGTTTGAGGTCTTATAGCATGAGCTTGCCTCAAAACCTAAGTCTAAATTGGATACTGAAAATCAGTATCTCGAACCTAGCTAATATAATGCATGATTCGGTCTTATCCTGGCCTGGATTAGGGAGCCAACTAACCATCTAAACACTTCAAAACTATGAGTCCAGTCTTTTATATAAGATGGATAGGGACATTTAATTAAGTTATGTTTAAGGAGTTGTGGCTGACATCTAGAGAAGTCCTAATTATCCCCTTAACATATGCTCGGTATTATGAAACTTAAATAAAATAATACATTAAGTTTTAAACTCAATTTAATTTATAACTAATGCAATAAATGGTAGTCGACTCAAATGCTTGAAATTTAAAATGAACCAATTTTAAAAAGGCTTAAAAATAATTTTTATCCCAAAATACATAGATTCTCCTTAACAGATCTGCACCCTCATAGGCCAAGCGATATGTCAAAACCCACAGGCGGGGATGTGCCTAACAATGGAAAGAAAGTGCAACAAGATGCTATGAGAACTCCCGGCGATCTCGGGCTCACTCATTAAAATGTTAAAATTTTTATATTATCTTAAAATTTTTAATTTAATTAAGATAGAAAAGTTTTAGCGATCCCTAACGAGCCTCTGATCGGGTTCCAGGCTAAATCAAAATTGACATGAAAAAAAAGCCAAAAAACTACAAAAAGCATACAAATCCTAATCACAATTATTACATTAATCAATAATTAATCAAAGAAATTAAATTAAAATTAAAATTAAAAGTTTATGTGGCAAGTGCCACTTAATATTATAACTCAGGGTCTATAGAAAGTAAAGTGGTCGGGTACCATTAACAATAGCCCGAATTCTACTCCTAAGACTCAAGTAAATTTGAGAATGGGATTCTTCTCGATCTTTACTTCTTCGTCATTCTGTGGGGCACCTTGGATCATCTAGTCTGAATATCTAAATGAAAAGAAACTCTCCCTCAAAAAGGGTTTTTTCTTTTCCCTTTCGATATTTGAAATTATCCTAACTTAACTTCTAAATGGAGGAAAACTCTCCCCTAAGGGATATTCTCTCATCTTTGGAATCTAAGTTTGAGACATATATATCCCCTCTCAAATGTCACTTTGATTTACAACTCAATAAATTTGAATTATTTTTAATAAAAATTAAAAATCTAGACTTGGAATAACCTACAGGGTTATCCTAAGAAATTATATTTAAATCATCCTAAGAAATTAATATAATGAAATTTAAAATGCTCAAACAAGTGAGATTTGGCTATGCTCTTTTGAATTTTAAAGGGGGGCTTAGCATTCTAGAGCACCTGCAAAAATTTGATTAATTTAAATTTAACTTTGCCCACATTAATTTCACTGCCCTATATGAGCATAGCCACCTACATAAGATTTTATTAGCATTTAAACTACCCCTAACCTAAGGGTAAATCAAATACCCATCAATCATATCACAGAGTACATAAATTAAATGAACAATTATATCAACATTAACAAGCAGCATGTAGTGAAATGTCAAAAATCTTAGCACACAGTAGAAAAATAAATACTGGCCTAGCCTATATCTAAAAGTGGTTGTCCTAGCAAATCATCTGAAGTGTGTGAGATAGGCTGTGTGGTTTCGATATGTCCTAAACTGGATTGTTTGTTAAATTTTTATGAAGTTTATATTTGTTAAAGGCCAAGGGAAAGATTCAAGTTAAAAGTTAAGTATTAGTGTGTAAGAACTTAACTTAAGATAGGTTTTATAGGTTAATTGATTGAATAAGTTTAATTAAAGAAAGATTAAGAATTAATAATTTTAATTAAATTTATTAGTGGCTAATTTTAAAATTTTAATTAATTTATGTTTTTCATCAACCGGTTTATGGCATTGTGCCACTAGGCTCGAGGAACCATGCCTCCTTAGGACACTTAGCCCCGTAGCCCGGAGTAGTGCATCCTAAAAATCTTATTGATGTAGTTAAATTAAGAATTTTTAATTTAGTTAGATTATTAATGATCAATTAATTTTAAGGTTTTACACTCCATTGAATCCGTTCATAGCGTTGTGCCACCAGGCTCGAAAAACAAAACCTCCTTATGACACGTAGCCCCGTAGCCTGAAGTAGTCCATCCTAAATACTTTATCTTTGGAGTGGTTGTTGTGTAATAATGGGCTTGTTGAGTGATTTTAACATTTTATGAATATTTTTTGGAATTTAAAATTCAATATCAATTTTTTGGAATTTAAAATTCATTATCAAATTTTGAAATTTTTTTATTATTTTAATATATTAATTAAGGGATCAAAAATAGACTTTTATATTCAAAGAGATTTCTAGATTTTTGATATTTGTTAAATATTAGACCTTTCAATAAATAATTAGGCTTTGAGTTTACTAGATTTGGAGGTTTCTATGGAAAGGAATGAATTTTTTAAGTTTCAATTGAAATTTGAACTAAAGTTGACCAAAAAGTTGACTTTTTGATTTTTAAGTTATTTTTGATTATCTGATATTTTAATAAATATTAGACCTTATATGGAGTACTAATTAATTATGAGTTTTTAAAGTTTTTGAGTTTTCTATAATTAATTATGAGTTTTCAAAGTTTTTGTATTTATTTGAATTATTTAATTTGTTTAATTAAGGGCCTTCTAATAATTTTGCTCTAAATGAACTCCCAACTCCTTGAAATCAACTTCAAAGGTTAGGAATGACTTAAGGAGAGATTTCTAAGTGTTTGGAAATTTTATAGGATTTTTAATTATTTTTAATTAATTAAATTAATTAAATATTAATTTTTAATTAAAATTAAATTATTCTTAAAATTGATGTCAAATTAAAGTAATTTTAATTTTCTTTGATTAATGATTTAATTCTAGTTAATTTGATATATTATTTTAAATTTTTAGATTTAATTTGAATTAATTATGATTTTTCAAAATTTTCTTAATTAGTGAATTTTTTAAATTACTTAATTATAGAGGTTTTGATTGTTTTGATCCCAAACTTATTCTAAACTGCATAGAATCACTCCTAAAGGTTAAGGATGACCCATGGGAGTTTTTTTAGGTGTTTAGAGTTTGTTTGACATTTTAAATAGTTTTTAATTATTTTATAAAATAATTATTTATTTTCACTAATACTTAAATTAAAGTTGAATTTCTAGTCTAGTGATTAGGCTTTTATTTTTCCTAGATAAAAGATTAAATTATGGTTAATTTGAGATATTGTTTGTAATTTTTGAATTTAAGTTTGATTTATTGCAATTGTTTAAATTTTTTGGGTCCTAAAAAGTGCTAAATTTTAACTTGCTTAATTTTCTAACCTAATGACCTCCAAATCTAATGAAATTTAGACCTAAGGTATAAAATGTCATTGAAATCAATATTTTGAAGTTTCATCCCTATTGAATGTGTGTACAATTTTCTATAATTTTTTTAAATTTACTAGGCCTTTTCCTTAATTATTGTTCTTAGGTGTCTCTAGCGTTCAAATATATTTGAAATTTTGGTCACCTAACCCTGAGATATATGCAAGCATACCACAACAATCAAATAACCTAATTCTATCAATTTGGAAAGTTATGAATTTTTAAAATTTTGGGTCCAAAATGGACCAATTACCTTGAAAATTCACATCATAGCAATTCTTTAAGCATCTGGACCTAGGAAAAATACAGGGAATACCTAAGATGCTCAAAAATATTTTACTAAAATTTGGTCTCAATTTGATCACTAGATTATGAGAAAATTATAAAATTTGGATTTCACATAAACCCAAATAACACATTATATAGTGGTCAAAATACTTTAAATTTAGTTTTAATAAATAGTATGGCTCAAGCCATTTCCAATGAGCCCAATAACACTAAATTTGGTGAAATATCAGGTTTTCTATGAATTTTTAAAGTTTATGGCATTTAAATTGAATTTTTAATTCAATTTTGAATTAAATTAGCCAGCGAGAAACATAGGAAGCACACGGTGCGACGCATGGTTGACATTGCGACTCAACGACATGCAGGACACATGGCAGCATCTGTAAGCGCCATGTGGCATGCGATTCGGGCTCACTTAACTGAGCCAGCACTAGATCTGGCCATTGATTTAAAAGTTGGGTGATCGATAGTCCTAATTGAGCCACGTCACCCGCAGATCGATATCACATGATCAGTTGTTGGATCGTTCGGTTGAGTTATGCCGTCTGATGGTCTCTAGGTCATTCGATCACGCGTGTATCGCGATCGGACGGCTCTGCTCTAACTAGAGCTTATTAGTTCATTTTGAACTAAATTTTCAAATAGACATAACTTAAAAAATACTCATCTAAATTTAACAAAATTTTAAGCATAGACTAATGATAGTCTAATCTTCCAGCACCTGAAGTTTGAAGACTTCAGGTGTTGTAGATTTTTTACAGCTTCAAATTAAATTTTTAGAGAAAAGTTGAGATATCTTACAATCCTGTGGATGGATTTTGGTGTTCTTAGGCTTGTTGGAAAGGTATTTGAATCCTCTACAACTTGCTTCAAGGGTCCAAGAGCTATTTATGGATAGTTTAGGATCTACTATAGCAACTATCCTTTCTCTCTCTCTCTCTCTCTTCTCAAATTAGGCTCTCAAGCTTTTCAACCTCCATTTAGATGGCTGGGGGGGCTTTATTTATAGATGGAGAAGCTGGGGGAGAGCTGGAGTTGGATAGATTTTGCTGGAATTAAAAAGTTTAGATCATATGGGGTAATTCCAAAGCTTTGAGTAAGGCATGAAATTATCCTTCTTCCTTAATGATTATTATCCTATTCAAGAGAGGGAGAAAGCTCTAGGCTGCTGCTAAGAATCCCTCCCAGCCTCCCAAATGCATGAGGATTTGGGTTTATTAGGATAATTTGACTTACTAAGGTGGCAAAGCTACATAAGCATGTAATTTGGCTTGGTTGACTACTTTGACCAGTCAACTATGCCTTTGACTAATCAGGTGGCACTCAAATGTTCATGCTAATTGATTAGAGTAGCCTTGAGGAAGCTCAAGGCTATGGAATGAGAGTTTATGTATATGCATATGTATGAAAATAAGTTTGATCAAATCTAGTTGAGTTAACTTGGAGATTTAGTCAAGCTAGCTACAGTTTAACTCAAAATAAAATTTTGAAAAGTTTGGACCATGATTGAAATATCTTTTGAAATTAATTTGAGGGTTCAAATGGTTTGATTTGGTCATAGGGGTTGATTTGGCCCATTTAACCCTTAAAGGGTTATTTGGTCAACCATGGTTGACTTGGTCAACAAGGTTGACCTAGAGCTAAGATTTGAACTTAATGGATTTGGTTTGATATTTTGAGTCTATTGGAAATGGTCCCAAGGTTTGAGAAGGTCATTTGGATCAAAAATAACTTATTTGACACTTAAAGGGCATTGAGGTCAGCACTTGTTGACTTGGTCAACGAGGTTGACCTAGGGGCTGTGATTTAGTCCAACAGGTTTATTTTAGTACTTGGAGTTGAATGGAAGTGGTTCCATCCAAAAATTGGGTCATTTGATTCAAAAGGATTGTTTATACTACAAAGGGGTATTTTGGTCTTTCTGGGTTGACCTGGTCAACCAAGCTTGACTAGAGTCTGGGTTTGAGTTTACTATAATTCTAATGGTGATTAGGATGCATTGGAAGAGTTTTTTTAGGATTCAATTTGAAAAGGTTATGTTGGAATTTTAAGAAAACTTTAAAATTATCCTTACAGGGCATTTTGGTCATTTTGACCCCTGGTCAACTAGGGGTCAAAGTGGGTCCACCAAAATACAATTTAAGGCTTAAAATATCATGATTAAGGGTTTGGATATGGTTAGAGGGTTTGGAGATGGCTCCAAAATCAAAATCCACTAGGTAGCTGGTCTAGTGGCACATGCCGTAATATTTGAAGGTTTTACAGCATTTGGATTTTAATCCAGTTTTTGGGGTTAGAGACCTTAGATTGAGCTCAAATTTGGAGGATAGATCCTAGAGACATGCCTAATCAATATGTAATTGATAGATCATAAATTGGGGGTTATTTGACTGGGGTTTGGAGTATTTGAACAATAAGTGAAAAAGGTTTTCATGGCAGGGCCTTTGAACCTTCAATTTTTATGCTCACAGATCTCATTTCTGTGCTCCTTACTTAAAAAATTAGTAGTCTGAGGAAAATATGTTTTTGATTTCTCATATTGTTTGACATTAGATCGTACTATATGAATGAACTCGTACTTTATGACTTAGATCATACTGTATGACTTAACTTGGACTGAATATTACTTTTTTTATTTGTGTAAACACATTTCCATTCTTACTGAAAATGTTTAAATAAGAAATTGCTGACATTTTTAAACTAACAGGAGAAAAATTCAGGAATTTATATATCCCCTCTTTTTTCCTTTGCATGATAATTCCTTATGTATAATTAAAATCTAAATCGAATTGGAATTAAGTTGGTTGAAATGAAAACTTATCCTCTCTACTACATGTTTTATATCATGAATATTTTCTAAAATTTGATGAATGAAATTCATTATTTTTTTATATCAGGTATTTATTCCAATTAGAAAGCTCGGGTTTACTTTGTAGATTATTCCTCCCTATATAGGAGAGTGAGTTATTCTTCTCTTTTATTTGGAAGATAATCTTATAATTGAGATTCTCAAAGCTTTAGCAAGGAAGTAATCTGCAAAAAAATTCAAAAGAGGCATAAAATGAGCCCAAAAGTAAAAGATACCCAATGATGCCAAAAAGTAAAAGGTGCACTAAGTGTATCAAAAATAAAAGATATGAAATGAATGCATAAAATCGATAAAAGAAGAAAAAAATGAACCTTACCTAAAGTAGCTTCTCTTTTTGGTAAATCTTTGTCTTAGAAAATTCATGTGTTTCTTAATATGTTTAATGCTTGATTTTTAGAAAATAATGGTTTTTTCATTCACCATATTTATAGTAATATTCTATATATTTCATACTAACAGTCTGAAAAGTTTAAGTTTCCCTATCTAATTATAACTTCTGAGATAGATTTTTGTTTAAACAACGAACTTTAGCCTATGAAGATTCTAAGCTTGGTGTGCAAACTCTAGAATCAAATTCCTTTAATTGCAATAAAGTCAACACTTGTCTTATTTAAGCTTTTTTTGTTTACAGAAATAATTTATTACATTCTGAAAATGCCTATACAAGTTACCAAGAGTTGTGATAGTTTCTTTATATTGAGTTGTTTGCTTTTTTGTTCTCTTTATATTTCTGATCCTGTGTCTATTTTTATTTTTCCTTTTCTTCTTACTGTTGTTTCTTTCTTTTTGTGATGTCAAAAGGGGGAGCAATATTTTGGCCATTATTGTTTATTATTGTTTGTTATTGTTATTATTTGTTATCATTGTTGTTGTCTCTTTTTACACTCCTACTTGAAATTGATTTTCATCAAAGAACCTTTTTGAAAATCCAGAAACAATAATATTTGTCATCATCAAAAAGGTGGAGAATGTTGCAAACCAATTTCAAGAACTGTGATTTTGATGATAATAAATATTATTGTGTTTGTTATTGCTTTATCTTGTTTCTATGATATTTTATTTTGTGCTGTGTACTAATATTTCAAGATTACAGTCCACTGTTCATTTGTAATTCAGATCAACTCAAGATTGGGTAGACTAGGATTAAACTCAATTTTCATTTTATTTTATATTTTTCCCTTTCTTGAGCCGTATCTTGTAATTGGGTGGATATCTTTGCTGAGTAACCTTGCACATACATAGGGGGAGAGAGAAAAAGATTTTTGAGAGAGTTTTTCTCTTTAAGTATTTTGTAGTATATAATTTGGCTTCGTATTATACTATATGTGTATCGTATTGTCTGGTTTTAATTCGTACTATACGGTATGTATAACTCTGTCAAAACCCTAACCGCCAAGGGTATAAATATGTTAATCATACCATGCGATGTCATTCTTACTGTATGCCTTCATTAAATTATATCCTAATTAATCCTATGATATCAGGCAATCAAATTTGTGATAATTATTATGATCGATCATACCATATGATTTATATCATGCCGTACGATTAATAGTGTATGAAATTGGTCATCCCAGAGATTGTACTATATAAAAGCCATAAATTATAAACTGATCATACTGTATGGTTATAATCATACTACATGACTGATAGAGTATGAAGTTTGTCATCCCAAGTATCGTCTCATGCAAACAGAAGATAATTTTGAATATTGTACCCTATGATATTTTTATTGTAATGTATGATTTGTTTAAAAATTGTACATTTCATTTGGACGAACTCGCTAAACAATTATAAATTATAATGATTGTACAGTACGATGTGTATCGTACCATACAAATAGAAGATGGATTTCTTAAAATTTAGGGTTTTTTTTAGGCTCCCTATTTAAGCAATTGTATTAACCCTTGAGTTAGCCTTTTGCTCTTGAATAGATCTAAAAGAGAGCCTTGAGAAGGAAGAGGTAGAGCTTGAGAGAGAGAGATCCTTGTGAGGGGGAGTTGTGAGGGATTCATAAAGGTTACTCAAAGCAAGGTCTCCATCATCTTCTTCAAGTTTCTTCTCTTGTTCCTGGGTGGCTCTGGGGGTAATCTTCATCAGCATAAGATCCAGGTTTTCTACCTTCACCAGGTGGATGAAAAGGATTTTTAGGGTTCTCTGCCTACTCCAGGAGGGAGTAAAAGGATTCCCATATTCTATGCCTTCACCAAGTGGGTGAAAAAGGATTTCCAGGTTCTCTACCTACTACAAGAAGGAGTAAAAGGATTCAAGGTTCTCTGCCTCACCAGGCCGGTGGAAAGATTTTATAAGGGCTTCTCCGCCTTGCTGTGGGTGAAAAAGGAGTGTCACTTCTATTTAATGCAATACTTGGAGAGGGAGTCTCAAAGGAGTGGACTTAGGTCAAGTTGACCGAGCCACTATAAACTTTGGTGTGTTCTTTCTATTTATTTTTTTGCATTTTAATTTCCATATTTTTTGTGATTTGATATGTGTTAGAAATCTCTAATTTCTTATTTTATTAAAGAAATTTTTAAATAACTAATTCACCCCCCTCTTGGTTAGCCTTGGGACTAGTTCTTTAGGGTTTAACCACCCTCATGAACTTTCATCTTTCAATTAAGAGCTTCAAATATTTAAAGTGATTGATTGATAAGATTCTCTAAAACCTAAATAATTAAAACACTTAAACCTATAGGGTTTTCATGTTTTTTATGTTTACTTTCTATACTCCAGAGGTCATGTTTAATATTTTTATTGGTGCACCCAAGGTTCTCTATGTTGCACAAGGCTCCTAGGTCATGTTATACCTTATACACTTATACATCTTTTACATATTGCTATTTTCTTTTTCTAGAAAAAGTAGAATGCACCTAGTGCATATTTAAATATAAAGCTATATACTTTTTTTATAGATAGATTGAGTTGTAAATTCTAAAGAGTTTTAAAAAGATTTAAAGATGATTGCTTACATCCATTTAGATGTTCCAAGAGGAAAAGATTCTTCTTCCTTTGAAGATCATTCTCTTTTGGAATCTTATAGAAAATCACGGAGCTAGATAACTTAAAGACTAAAGTAAGGAATCATATTTAAATTTACATTATATAAGAATAAAAATTTAGGCTTGTTATGGTGGAGCCTACCCATCTTTACTTTACAACAAACCCTGGTTATATTTTACATTCATTATAGATGAATAAAGTTTTATTTATATTTTACTTTTATATAACATTACATTGTGCTATTTAGATGTATTTACATATTAAAGAGTCTTGATTAAAGTTTTTGAACAAAATCTCCTTAATTCCTAGGGCATAGATCCATCTTCTCTTTCATTCATAAGGCATCTATTAACACTTTGGATGTTAGCTGGCAATTCACTCTGAGTAGACTTAAGTCTAGATTATACACCCTTTAGTTTCTCCTATCCCTGGGTGGAAATCATCTGAAATCTAAGGTTTAAAAATCTCTAAATTTAAAGTCTAAATCTTATCTTTTGTTCATTTAAACCCAAACATTCCCTTAAAGTTTTATAAATTTAAAAAAGTCTAGTCTTCACTTTAATCAAGTGTTATCTCAAGAGTTGTCTTGAGATGTAAATAACTATAGTGTCTTTCCTCTATAGTGTTCTAGAACCTAGTAAAATAACTAAAACCTTTTTTAGTACTTTACGGTAGGTAAAGAATCCTGTTGAAACAAACTTTGCTTTATACATTGGCTAGCTTCATATTCAAAATGATAGGTGAATGTTTCTTTATCATTCAAGATGAATTTGATATTCTTTATGCAATGTTTGAATATGAAAATAAAACTTATTTCTCTTTTCAAATCAATTGTGAAATATTAATCTATCTCTCGAGGTAGTATAATGTTACGATATATAGAGTTGACTTAAGAAATATATGTTGAATCAAGTAGCACATATATTTGTCCACAAGAATTTTCTAGAAACTCTGCTTGGGATAGACTCCTCCCTTCATATTTAGCAAAGACTAAAATTTTAAAATATATGAATTTTTAATCAAAAGTTTTGATTTAGTATATTTTTTATTAATATATATCTAAAAATAACTATACATGTCCAATGTACTGATTTGGTTATATGTTAGGTAGGAACCCTTATCTGTGTCTTTGCATGTTAAGTATAAATTTTTGTTTCATTCGTAAACCCAATAAAAACTATAGATGTCCAACAAATGGATTTGATCTTAGGTCAAGTAGGAACCCTTGTCCGAGTTATTTCATGTAAAGTCTGAATTTTAGTTTAATTTTTAAACCTAACAACCACTATAGATGTCCAACATACTTATTTGGTACTAGGTCAGGTATGAACTCTTACCTATTTCATTGCATGTAAAGTCAAAATTTGGGTTTCATTTGTAAACCAAACAATAACAATAGATGTCCAACATACATATTTGGTTCTAAGTCAGGTAATAACCAATATTGACATCGTTGCATGTAAATTCTAAATTCTAATTTCAATTATAAAACCTAATAACAACTATAGATGTCCAACATATTGATTTAGTCAAAGGTTAGGTAGGAACCCTTGTCGGTGTCATGGCATGTAAAGTCTACATTTTGATTTCATTTGTAAACCTAATAAGAATTATAAATGTCTAACATACTAATTTGTTCCTAGGTCAGGTAGGAACCCTTGTTCGTGACGCTGCATATAAGGTATAAATTATGGTTTCATTTTTAAACCAAATTATAATTATATATGTCCAACGTACTTATTTGGACCTAGGTCAGGTAGGAACCCTTGTCGATGTTGTTGCATTTAAATTCTAAATTCTTATTTTATTTCTAAACTTACTAATAACTATAGATGTCCAACATACTGATTTAGTCCAGGGTTAGCTAGGAACCTTTGTCGGTGCGATTGCATGTAAAGTCTAATTCTGGTTTCATTTAGAAACCCAACAATAACTAGAGATGTCGAATTTCCTGATATGGTCCTAGGTCAAGTTGGAACCCTTCTTATTGTTGTTGCATGTAAAGTCTAAATTCAGCTTCATTTGTACACCCAACAATAAATATAGATTTCCAATGTACTTTTTTAATCCTAGGTCAGGTAAGAACCCAAATCAGTGTCATGGCATGTAAAGACTAAATTCTAATTTCATTTGAAAAACCAACAACATCTATAGATGTCCAATTCATTGATTCGATCCTAGGTCAAGTAGGACACCCTTGTCAGTTCTCATTTAAATTTGCATCTAAACTTTATCTAAAAATTAAGCTTATTCCCTGATCTAAAGTCTTCAAACTAGGTCTTGGTCTAAATGTTAATATAAATCCTGTCAAAATTATTCCTCCCAGCCTGAAGTCTTTGGATGGGGCCTTATTCTAAGTCTAAATCTAAATCATGATAAAATCATTTCATCAGTCTGAAGTCTTTGGACCAAGTCTCGGCCTAAATTTTAAATCTAAATATTGTCAAAATTAGTTCTCCCTAGACTAAAGTCTTTTGAGTTGGGTCCTAGCTCAAATTCAACATTGAAATCCTATCTAAATCATTGCTCTGGTTGGAGACCTTTTTAACAAAATTTAGATCCAAAGCTCCATAAAATCAAATAAAAAAAATTCCCTACCCAATTCTGATTTAATCTCATACTATGGATTTAGTAAATTCAAATCAATATTTCTCCCAGACCTAAATTTCTTATTTAAATCTAGTTTGCTTAAAAATTGATTCAAAATTCTTATTCTATTTTAGAAAATGTTTGGAAAGTTGATCTTCTATTTTTCAAGTGGCATCAATGTTATAATCAGTTATGCCCAATTTGCTGAGGGACCCATGATCAAGCTTGGCTCTTGGATCAAAAACTTTCAGTTCACTGTAATTGCTTACATGTGCACTCTCTTTGTTTTATTTTTTAAGAATAACACTTTTGTGTGTCAATTGATGAGTCATAGCACCTCGGGCCTCATTAGAGGCTCTTTTATTATGTTGGGTATACATAAATATCCCATCTTGCTTCTGAGTCAGATATAATTTTGGCTTCAACCTAGTCTAGGATCCCATATTTGAGTTGCATTTGTTTTTTAAAAAATTCCATGACTAAATTCTAAAATATATTTATATCTTTCATACTACATGTTTCATCAATAAAGTTTATAAGATAAAAATCTTGAGTTGTATGGCTATGAGTCCTAAGGAGGCTTTGGTCCCCGTGCCTATTATTTTTACTAAATCAACCCTTATTCATATCATTGGTAAGGGTGGGTCTACAATTATTTTATGAAACTCCTATTTTTCCTTCCTTGTTTGAAAGGAAAAGGAAATTTAAGACCTTGTTAATGGATCTATTCATGACTGTGCCACCAATATATAGATTATTAAAGACTGAATTCATGAAATCTATGAAGGATGTCATCTCAACTAGAGTTGGGTCAAAATTTCATCAATAAAGAATATTTCCCCACCTACAAAATGAATAGTGAAGTTTAAAGATGCATAGCCATTTATAATTGCAGACTGTAGAAGAGAACCAAAGAAGTTCTCTATGTCTAGAGATAAATTTGTCCACTTCAATGATCAAAATTATCAAACTCCGATGAAGTCATTGGGTTATAGAGTTTTGGCCCAAAGAGGGTCTCACCTGATAACTCTTCCTAGTTCCTCACAATCAACAAATAAATCACTTAGAGTCTCTCACCACTCTTTGGCACATAAATCTCCAAGAGTTGATTGGCATCATGATTAGCGTGGCCTATAATAGCCCTTTTTTTCTGTCTAGGTCATGGATATTAGTTTATATCATGAATTTTAGTTCATCAACTCAAAGATTATATAACTGTCAAGGAGTGGCTTAAAAAGAATAATAAATCCAAGGGATTATAATACCAAGGGATTATTTAGCATGTCCAGGTCAAGGATTTTTTAAATGCATAATTGGTGAGCCTTCTGTACCCTCTTCAACATTAAACCCTGATGATAACTGGGAGATGGCTTTATCTCAATCTTTTAAAAAGATTCTAAAAAAATCATATCATTCATCTGCTCAGGTATCTCCAAGAGTTCAAAGTCTCATCCAGTTTGATCTAGTAGCTTCTCATGGAAAATGTCCCAAATAAGATTTCAGCTGAAGGACTCAAAAAGAAGTCAACTCATCAGTCTTCAAAAATTAAGAAGGAGGAGTCTTTAAATAAAATTTTAAATATAAATAGTAAAATTGTAATATCCACTAACAGAGGCTCTAAAGCTCATGTACATATTACACTAAATGATTTCTATTTTGTCCCTCTTAGGACTAAGAAAGTAATGAAGAAAGATTCAGTGTATATCCTGTCTATATCTGATGATGATTATACAACTACTAGCTTAAACACTTCAAATGAAAATAATTCTTAGAAATTTGAAATAAATTTAAAAAAATTAGAAAAATCTTTTCAATGTTATTCTAATAGTGATTCCCTAATTCTTCACATTTAGGGTGATCCTATTAGTAAAGAAATTGAGATGTCTGATACAAACAAATCTCTAGATGAAAGTTTAAAGATAAGCCATAATAAAAAGATGAGCTACTGACCTCTACCCCATAAGAGGTAGCTCTATAGTCATAAAGTTCTTGCACAATGAATTCCTCCAACTAAAAAAGGAAAACAAGTCACTGATAATCTAAAAAATTTAGCACAACCTCAATTATAATATGATGCAACTAATTCATACATTCCTAAAATGGAATACAATGTTTTATCTCATTTAAAAAAAATTCCTATAAAATTGAGTATTTATGATACTCTGGTTCTTTGCAAAAAAAAAAATGAGAGAGGCTTCCATGAATGCTCTGCTCAATCTAGACATTTATACAACTTAGCCAGCATCAACGCAGTCTGAAGATACTTTATAGTTTAAAGAGGTTTCAGAAGTAACATTCTCTAACAAAGAGGTCTTATTGGAACATAGACCACAATCGACCATTATATATTTCTATCAATATAGACAACTTTCAAGTTGTCATGTGTCATTATCGATACGGGGAAATCAGTCAACATATTGACTCTCAGAACTCTTACCTACTTAAAAGTAGATAATCACAAACTCTATTTTGATAAAATGATAATGTGAGAACTCAATGAATAAGAAAAGAGGCATTGGGTTCTATAACCTTACTGTTAGATATAAATGGCCTTAGAATCCAAGCTAAGTTTCATATAATAGATTCAGAGGCTTTGTTTAATGCTCTCTTGGGTAGACCCTAGCTTCATTAATATAGAATGGTGTCTTCTTCTCTACATCAATGTATCAAATATTCCTACAAGTATTATGAGCACTTCAATAAGGAGATTCACAACCATTTAAAAGTAATGAAGTTGGTATATATAAACATACAAACTATTATCTTCCTAAAAAGCAGACAATCTTCTATAAAAAATGTTAAACTAGCTGGAAATATGACAAAATAAGTTAAAAATTTTGAAATAAAATAAGAAAGAAAAGAGAAAGAAAGCATTTTGATTTTGAATGCAATGTTCATTGGTCACCTGCCCCACCCTCACAAAGAGGTAGTAGAATGGCTCATCGATCTAGAGGAAGAGGTCGATGACGCAAAATGAGAAAAATAAAACTAAATGAAATTCAAATATGTTAATAAAATTGCTAGTGATATATATTAATTTGGAATCTATTTTGGAGGATATATTATTTGTGTTTAAGAAAAATAAATAGGATGAACTGCATATGAAGGTTGTTAAACAACAAAAGTTTGGGGTCTCTAATGGGTATTCAAATCAGGTTCAGGTCAAACTCAGGATTAACCTTAGTCTAATTCAACAGACATGAACCTGACCCAATTTTATAATAGGTCAGAAATTTAGACCCGAACCTCATTTGCCAGGTTAACAGGTTGACCCGACCTGACCCCGCTAACCCATATGTGTAAGAGAGCATGCTATAACCATTGAGAGCTAGCATGAGTTGTGTAACTCTAGCCTACGATTGAGGGTGGCATGGCGGGACCTTGCGGGTGTGAGTAGGCCAGCACACGGGTGCAGGGAGAATGTGAGCGTACTGGCATATGCAAGTAGATAAGGGCCCTAGCAGGACTACACAAGGATGTTGTAGTTGTGCATGCCTTGTGGAAAAGGGGACATGGCAAGTCAATTTAGATCATGGAGCATGACTATACGGGTGCACTAGGCATGAGTTACATGGTAGCTAGAGAGGTCAAATGGGACTCAAGTTAACCTTGGGTCAAATTCGAGTTAGTGGGTTGAGCTGGACTAGACCTAATTTTTCAAACTGGTCAAAAATTGAAACTTAAGCCTAACCCATTTGTGAAACTAGTTGACATGAACCAAATTTTTTTTAGTAGAGTTTAGGTCAGATTATCATGTCGGGCTAATAATGTTGCAAATCTGGTTTTGATGGTGACAAACATGTTTCCAGGGTGTTTTGCTTGGCTAATCTGTTTCAGGCACAAAAGATCGCGAGCCACTCAAGCCAACTCAAGATCAGGTCCAAGTGTGTCAAATGTATGATTTTTCTTTTTATTGAGTCAATTGTAATGTAACTGATTCCCTAGCTAAGTAACCTTGCACACACACACTCAGGGAGAGAGATTGAGTGAGTTAGAGTTTCTGATAAAAATTTTGTTCTGATTGTCCTGGATGATCTCAACATCATCCTGGACGATCCAGTTAAAATAGAAACCCTAATTAGGGCGACTAAGTTAAGAGGGTCAGATTAAGCAGATCGTCCTGGACGATCTCCGGATCGTACGGGACAATATGCCCAAATCAGAAATTCTCAGCCGCCAGATCAAGTTAGGCAAGTTCTTATTTTTAGATACTTGGTCTGATCGTCCCGGACGATACATGTATCATCCCGGACGATCCAGTACAATAATGCCTAATTTAATCTGGTAATTAAGGAAAGCAATTTATTTTTGGTTGATACGATCATATCGTCCTGGACGATCGCAGGATCATCCCGGACGATCTTGATCGTCTAGTGCATTTAAGCTCTACGTCCAGAACTATGTACAGGATGATTTGGGGCCTTTTTGAACTAATCGTACTGGACGATGACCCTATCGTCCGGGACGATCAAGTCATTTTTTGGTCGTCCAGCACAGATTTCTCTGGACGACCCGAACTGTCTTCTGGACGATTTCCCTCAATTTGAACTAATCGTCCCGGACGATCGCAGGATCGTACGGGACGATATGAACAACTTTTTCTACTGATCGTCCAGAAGAGCCTAATCGTCCAGGCTGAAACAGCTGAATTTGAACTGATCGTACAGGACGATCTACCGATTGTCCTGGACGATCTTGGCCGACCAGTTGAGATTTAGGGCAAATTTTAAGCCCTCCTTTAAAAGAACTTTTTCTAATTTTTGGAAAAATCTTTTGCTGCCTTCCTTCCCTGAGAAACCCTAGAGAGAGAGAGAGTTGGGAGAGAGAGAGAAGATCTTGTGAGGGGGAGTTAGTGAGGGATTCACTAAGGTTGCTCCGAGCACGGATCA
This sequence comes from Dendrobium chrysotoxum, assembly GCA_019925795.1. Classification (NCBI taxonomy): domain Eukaryota; kingdom Viridiplantae; phylum Streptophyta; class Magnoliopsida; order Asparagales; family Orchidaceae; genus Dendrobium; species Dendrobium chrysotoxum. The sequence goes on from CM034297.1 coordinate 37,275,614, forward strand.
GAGTCATCTTCTCCGCTCGTCGTCTTTCGTCTAGTCGGTGTTCGTCGTGGGAGGATCGTTCGCAAGAAGATCCGGGGTTCTCTGCCCGCTTCAGGTGGAAGCAAAAGGAGTTCGTAGGTTCTCTGCCTGCTTCAGGAGGAAGCGAAAGGAGTTCGAAGGTTCTCTGCCTGCTTCAGAAGGAAGGGAAAGGAGGTCGGGTTCTCTGCCTCACCGTGTGGTGAAAAGGAGATTTTTGTACAGGCTTCTCCGCCTTGCTGTGGGAGCAAAAGGAGAGACACTTCTGTCTAGTGCAATACCCGGAGGGGAGGCTCCGGGGAGTGGACATAGGTCAAGTTGACCGAACCACTATAAAATCTGGTTTGCTTTTCTGATTCAATTCTGCACTTTAATTTTTTCTGATATTAACTGCTTGGGTGAATATCTGTGGTTGATCTTTTTATCGTTGTTTTAATTTATTTCCGCTGCACGTTATAAAAAGATTTTCATAGTTATCGTGAAATTTTTAAATAACCAATTCACACCCCCTCTTGGTTAGCCTCGGGACTAGTTCACTAGGGTTTAACATCCCTATCGAACTTTCAAGTGGTATCAGAGCGGGATTCAAAATTTAGGTTTAAAAACTTTTGAATTTGATCCATGGCTAACTGTAATAATCGTAATACTGCTGAAGGATATTCTATTACAAGACCACCGTTGTTTGACAATATTCCTTTTGATTTTTGAAAAACACGCATGTCTACTTTTCTACAGTCTATTGATTATCGCATGTGGATGTTAGTTAATGACGGATACAAACCACCTTTTAGACTGATTAACAATGTGAAAACTGAACTGCCTTTTACTGATTGGATGTTTGATGATCGTGATTTAGCACAGTTAAATGCAAAATGCTTGAACTGTTTATTTTGTGCTTTAAAATCCGAAGACTATAAGCATGTTTCTACTTGTACAACAGGAAAAGAAATCTGGGATAGATTATGCATAACATACGAAGGTACAACTGAAGTCAAACAGGCTAGGTTAAACATCTTATTACATGATTACGAACTTTTTCGCATGAAACCTAGTGAGACTATTTTAGAAATGTACACAAGGTTCACTCAGATTATTACCTCTTTGCATGTTCTAGGTAGAGAACTTACTAACTACGAAAGAGTGAACAAAATTCTAAGATATTTGCCTGCTTCTTATGATGCTAAGATTACTGCTATTACTGAATCTAAAGATTTAAATACTTACTCTATTGATAGCTTACTTGGATCACTCATTGCTTACGAGCAAGGGGTGAACCAAAGGCAACTTGATGCAGGTGAACGCAAGAAAGAGAAGACAGTGGCACTAAAGGCCAAGGATTCAGATGCTAGCTCTTCCGGGTCTGATAGCAATGAAGTTGCCTTAATCACAAGGCAATTCAAAAGCTTTCTAAGGAAGAAACATAAGAACTATCAGAAGTGGAACAAGGGTAAGTCCAATAAAAATTTTAAGAGTTCATCTGAATCTGTTTGTTTTGAATGCAGGAAGCCTGGACACATAAAGGCTGATTGTCCAACACTTAAAGCTCACCCAAGCAAGAAGAAGGGTGAGGAGAAATCAAAGTTCAGAAAGGACAAGAAGCGGATTCAGAAGGCGTTCTGGGCAGACTCTGCATCCGACTCTTTTGAGACTGAAGCTGAAGAGGAGGAAACAAACTTGTGTCTTATGGCTGATGATCACCCTGGTCAGTCGGATCAGGAAGAGGTATGTGAGCTTACCTACGATCAATTATTTGAAGTTTCTAAAAGAATTCATACATCGTATAGGAAGCTTAAGAAAACTCATGCTAGTTTAAAATTAGATTACTTAACTTTGCAAAAAGAGCATGATTCTGTAGTTAAAGATCATTCAACACTTGATTCAAATCACATGTCTTTGCTTGATGAACTCGATGAGTTGAATAAAAAATATTTTGATTTAGTTTCTGAGCATGATTCATTGAAAACTACCCATGTGGACTTAGAAAGAGCTTTTAAAGAATTAGATACAATGGCATGTGAAGTAGAAAGTAGCAAAGGAACCTTGAAATTTGAAATTGCAAGCTTAAAGAAAGAAAATGAGTTTTTGAAAGTAAAGATCAGTGCTTTTGAAAAGAACAAAACACCGCCTACTTTTGAACAGTTTTATGCACCGCCACTTTTTGAAAAATCTGTTGCAAGTTCTTCAAAGCATGTTTCATATACATCTAGGAAGAGGCATTATCATCCACGTAGATTAGTTAACCCTTTTTCCTGGTGTTAGATGTTTTTCATGTGGCATGTTAGGACATATTGGGTGTGAAAACCCAAACTGCCTGTTTCACAGCACAGCACGCATGCATTGCATTCTTCTTTTCATAAGAAGGAACCCAAACCTATTTGGGTTCCTAAGACTGACGTTTGATACTTTTGTAGGAGTGCTCTCACACAAGACCTCGTGAGAGCATGTGGTACCTGGACAGCGGATGTTCTAGACATATGACTGGAGATGCAAATTAGTTCATTTCGCTGGAGGCCAGAGCTGGAGGCAAGGTTACACTTGGAGATTACACCACCAGGAAGGTGGTAGGCACAGGTATAATTGGTGATTCAAAGAACTTTATGATTGATAATGTTTTGCTTGTAGATGGACTGAAACACAACCTGCTGAGCATCAGTCAACTCTGTGACAAGGGATACAGCATCAAATTCCTGCCCACTGGCTGCATTTTAAGCTTAAATGATGAAGTTGTTTTGCAGGGGCAAAGGATCAACAATGTCTACAAGCTGGATGTAAGTAGCATTAAATCTGATAATTCAATTTGCTTAAAAACTGCTGCTGATGAGTCTTGATTATGGCATAGGAGATTGTGTCATGCCAGTATGAAAACCCTTAGGAGAGTCACCCAAAAGGACTTAGTTAGAGGTGTGCCCAAGCTTAAGTTCACTAAGGATCACCTGTGTGATGCCTGTCAGTTGGGGAAGCAAGTCCAGTCCTCTTTTCACTCTGTTAAGGACATTAGCACCTCTAGACCTTTAGAAGTTCTTCACATGGACCTCTTTGGACCCATTAGCACTGCCAGCTTAGGGGGGAGAGTCTATGGTTTTGTGATTGTAGATGATTATTCGAGGTTAACTTGGGTTAAGTTTTTGTCACATAAATCTGAGTCATTTGATGAGTTTAGATCCTTCTCTACTTGGATTCAGAAGAAGTTAGGATGTGAGATTATTACCATCCATAGTGATCACGGAGGGGAGTTTGAAAATGAAAGATTTAGAAGTTTTTGTGAGGATCATGGGATTAGTCACAATTTTTCAGCTCCTAGGACCCCTCAGCAGAACGGGGTAGCTGAAAGGAAGAACAGGACCTTAATAGAAGCCGCTAGAGCCATGCATGCCGAGTATTCACTTCCAAAATACTTTTGGGCTGAAGCGGTGAACACTGCCTGTTATGTGCTGAATAGGGTGAATGTGAGAGTCAAACTGAGCAAGACACCTTATGAGATCATTAAGGGTATAACTCCAAATCTGTCCCACCTCCATGTCTTTGGCTGTAAGGTTTTCATTCTGAACAACGGGAAGTCACCCTTAGGAAAATTTGACCCCAAATCTGATGAAGGAGTGTTCTTAGGATATTCAAGTGTGGGGAAATCCTTTAGGGTGTTCAATAGGAGGACTTTGGTGGTGGAAGAAATAACCCATGTAATGTTTGATGAATCTGATCCTAAGGAGTCTAGATCTGAAGTAGAAGATGAAGAGATTATTGAGGTTACCCAAGGAGTTGGAAATACAAATTTGGAGGAAAGGGTAGAACCTCAAACAGAGTTGCCTAGAGATTGGAGATATTCTTCGAGTCACCCTAAAGAACTGATCTTAGGAGACCCTTCTGAAGGTGTTAGGACTAGGCATGGACTTAGGAAGGAAGTAAACCATTCTACCTTTATCTCAATGACTGAACCCACCAACATCAATCAAGCCCTGTCGGATGAATTTTGGATTTTAGCTATGCAGAAAGAATTGAATCAATTTGTGAGGAATGATGTTTGGGAGTTAGTAGAAAGACCTAAAAATTAAAGTATTGTGGGAACCAAGTGGGTCTTTAAGAATAAGATGAATGATTCTGGTGTGGTGGTGAGAAATAAGGCAAGATTGGTGGCTAAGGGGTATAATCAGATAGAAGGGATTGATTTTGAGGAGACTTTTGCCCCTGTAGCTAGATTGAAAGCCATTAGAGTGCTACTAGCCTTTGCCTGTTATAAGGGATTTAAGCTGTTTCAAATGGATGTTAAGAGTGCCTTTTTAAATGGGGTAATTAAAGAAGATGTTTTTGTAGAACAACCCTCAGGTTTTGAGAGTTCCCAATATCCAAGTCATGTCTATAAATTAAAAAAGGCCTTATATGGATTGAAACAGGCACCCAGAGCTTGGTATGAGAGGCTTAGCACATTCCTGTTAGAAAGAGAGTTTGTTAAGGGGAGCGTAGACACCACCCTTTTTCTGAGGAGATTAGGAGATGACTTACTCATTGTCCAGATCTATGTTGATGATATAATTTTTGGATCTTCTGATAAATACTTATGTGAAGAGTTTTCTAAAACAATGAGTATGATGGGAGAATTGTCCTACTTTTAGGGGTTTAGCATAAGGCAAACGGATGATGGAACCTTTCTCAATCAATCAAAATACACTAATGACATTTTGAAGAAATATGAAATGGACAAAGCCAAGCCAATCAATACTCCCATGCCCTCCTCAGTTCAGTTAGATAAGGATTCAAATGGAAAATCTATTGATCAGAAGAAGTATAGAGGGATAATAGGTTCACTGCTTTACCTGACTACTAGTCGACCTGATATCATGTTTAGTGTCTGTCTTTGTACTAGGTTTCAGGCTGATCCTAAAGAGTCCCACCTGACTGCTGTTAAGAGAATTCTTAAATATCTTTTAGGAACCCCAAACCTAGGAATTTGGTACCCTAGGCACAGCACCTCTTTTGAGATCATTGGATATTCTGATTCTGATTTTACGGGGTGTAGGGTGGATAGGAAGAGTACTTCTGGGACTTGTCAGTTCATAGGACAGTCGTTAGTCTCCTGGTCCAGTAGAAAATAGAACTCAGTTGCACTTTCCACTGCTAAAGCTGAGTACATTGCCTTAGGGAGTTGTGTGGCCCAAGTTCTTTGGTTGAAGCAGCAAGTCTTGGATTTAGGAGTACCTGTGGGCACAATTTCTATTCTGTGTGATAATACTAGTGCCATCTGTATCTCTAAGAATCCAATCCAACATTCTAGGACCAAACACATTGACATTAGGCATCACTTCATTAGGGATCATGTTACAAAAGGGGACATTGAGCTACACCACGTAGTAACTGAAAATCAGCTGGCTGACATATTCACTAAACCACCGGCCTTTGACTCATTCAACATTTTGAGAACCAGATTAGGAGTGATTGATATAAATGCTTGATTCTGATGACTGTTGATTTATGATTATTCTGATTGGTATTCTTATTTCTGTTAGTTAGTTTTGGTATTTTGATTTCTGATTTTTGTTAGTTAGTTTTGATTTGATTATTTGCTTTCAGTTGATTTTATTTCTTCTGCTGATTTCTGTGTTAGCCTTACTGTTAGTTTGATTTGAGTATTTACTTTGCAGTGATTTTCTACCTGTTTATTTATTTACTAGTTCATATCTTGCTCTTACTGTTTTATGCTTTTCAAGATCTGATCACCGCTCACTACTTCTGGTGATCTGAATTTTTGACTAGGAGTTTTTACCTTATTTTGGTTTGGAAGCTGAAAAGCAGTGATTGACTTCGCTAAATCTGTTAAAGGGAAGAAACATTGATAATTGTTTCTCTTCCTCTAATTCCTTTACTGGTGTGTAGTTTCTTTTGAATAAAAATCCTTTTCAAAATTAAAATGTTAGTTTTTGAAATAGAGATTATTTTATCTTCCTACAGTAATCTGCCTCATATCAATAGTGTTTTTCAAAGTCTTGAGTCATTAGTTTGATTTTCTAAACCAAGTGATTGCATTTATTATATGTTGTATGGCTTTTGTTTTGTGAATCGTTCTTCCTTACTGCGGAGAGTCATCTCCTATGTCTGGAAGATAATCTCACAGCTGAGACTCTTTAATGATTATGAAAAGGAGAAAGCTTATAAAAGATGCGCAGTGCGCCAGATAATTTGAAAAAGAGGCATAAAATGAGCCCAAAACTGAAAAGATGTGAAATTGCCAAATTGAATACACAAAGTGTATCAAAAAATCAAAAGATGCGCAAAGCACCAACCAATTTGAAAAAGAGGCACAAAATGAGCCCAAAACAAGCTTTCTTCCCTTTCAGATTATTAAATGTCTTAGAAAAATCTGTGCGCCACTTAATATTTTCAAAACTTGAGTCTTAAAAATCCTGATTTCTGATTTTTTACTTTGTAACACTATTATATCAGATATTTTTCTGGAACGAGGCTTGAAAAGATTTCTTTTCAAATCTAATGTCTTTTATTCTGAATCGAATTTTTATTTTGAAAGAGGTTTGCATCGATAAGGTGCCCGGGGTCGGAGCTATGAACGTTGATTATTTCCAACCTTTTCTGGATTTCAGCGCTGTCAATCGTCCTGTCATTGGTTTTTGAATCTAAAGTCAAGAAAAAAATTCTGATTTTCTAAGAGCGGCTTAATCAAAAAAAAAAAAAGCTTCTACGTGTTTTTGCGGTCAGTTTTATTCGTCTTTTTGTTATTTTGTTTTCATGGTTGTGTTTTTGGGATCCTGATCGATCATCTTCATCCTTCATCCTTTTCTGCTTTTCTTCACATCATCCTGGACGATACACCGATCGTCCTGGACGATCCTCTTCATCCTGGACGATCCAAAAATCATCCTGGACGATTCATTCAAAATCATACCCACTGCTCCTGCTGCTGAAACTACCCCAATTATTGGTGATCGTCCTGGACGATGCTTACATCGTCCTGGACGATATGATCCATATCTTCCTGATCTGATCAAACGGCTGATATTGCACCAATTACTGCCCATCGTCCTGGACGATCCACCTCATCGTCCTGGACGATCCACGTGTCAGCCGCTAGACGATTGGAATTCGGCCCGTCCGACATATTTATTGCATATCGTCAATGGTCGTCCAGCCTGACTCCTCGGGACGATCGCCTGTGTCTAATCATCCAGGACGATCTCTGATCGTCCTGGACGACCGGACCGCCTTTTTGACCAATCGGCCAGAACATCATTAATGACCACATCGTCCCGGACGATCCCGCTATCGTACGGGACGATCAGTCCGTTTTCTATTTAAACAGCAGTTTTCTTCATGTTTTTCACATCATTTTTCCTCCACTTTCCTTCTCCTTTCCTCCTCTTTGGTTTCCTAATGGCTGGTGGCAAAAGATCTCGTCAAAAGGGGGCCAGTTTGTCCCGGGGACATGTCGATCCTCGCTTCCCGAATGCCGCCGATCAGGCGGCTTTCGAATGCTATCGTAATGTGGGTATCACGCACTCCAAGATTGTCAATCCCCGCACTCTCACGTATCCCATCTTAGATTTGTTTTCACACACCTCCCTCACCTTCATTCTGACCTTAGCCTTTCCCTTCAATCTGGAACTCCTTCGAATCTTCTTTGCCAACTTGCGCATTTCCGTGGATTATTCCACTCTTCGCTCCTACGTAAATCAACGCCCCGTGGAACTCACGACCCATGATTTTCACACTATCCTCAACTTGTCTGTCACTGGTGACAAAATTCACACGATTATCACCAATCCTGACGATGATTGGAGTGTCTCCAATCACTTCCTTCGCAATACCAACGCACCCTATCACGACAATGCTTGCACTTCCCTTCTCAAGGACGCCCGGACCATTCAGCACGTCCTTCATTCCTCCGTCATTCCAAAGGAGGGGGATCGGATTCACATTACCCCGCTCCTGTCCTTGACCACCTACTACATCATGGCCCGTCAAGAATTTAATGCCTCTGATCTGATCATCCGATACATAGAACATCTCACCACCATTAGAGATCCGGGCCACAGGCGTCGCCCAAATCTAGCTTTAGGTCATCTTATTCACTATGCCTTAGAGACAAAATATGACCTTCAGTATCCTATCCCTCCTGATGTCCCTCCTTCCTTCTTCACAAACAACTCATTCCACGTCTTACACAGCACCCGCCTACATCTGGAGCCTGCCCCGGATGTTGAGGAAGAAAAGGAAGAGGCTGCTCCAGTTGCTGCTGTACCGGAGGCACCTGCACCCCTTCGCATTGCCTCTCCCCTTGACCACCTGGTGCAGCGCTTCGACTAGTGGGAGGCCCATTTTGACTCCTACGTGGTTGTCCAGGAGCAGCAGCACAACGAGGACCTCCAACGCTTCGCGAACTATGCTGCGCAGCAGCAGCAGCAGCACGACCAGGACATGGCCTGGTTTGGAGCTCACTTTCAGGCCATTCACCATTACTTCTACCCTCCACCGCCACCTCCTTCTTCCGATCAGGATCCGTCTCAGTTTTAGTTTTCTGTTGTGTAGTTGTTCTATTTATATTTTATTTTATGTTTTATTTCCGTGTTATGTTTTTCGCTCCTCCTTTTTGTGATGTCAAAAGGGGGAGTCAGTTGTAGTCGTGTCTGTTTCTATTTTCTGAGTCATGCTTCTTGTATTGTTTTGGCTGTTAAATGAAAATTTAAAAAAAAATGTTTGTTTGTTTGATCTCCTAGTTTACTTTTATTTTCAGACTACTTTACAAATATTTGCCATCATCAAAAAGGGGGAGATTGTTACAAATCTGGTTTTGATGATGACAAACATGTTTCCAGTGTGTTTTGCTTGGCTAATCTGTTTCAGGCACAAAAGACCGCGAGCCACTCAAGATAACTCAAGATCGGGTCCAAGTGTGTCAAATGTATGATTTTTCTTTTTATTGAGTTAATTGTAATGTAACTGATTCCCTAGCTAAGTAACCTTGCACACACACACTCAGGGAGAGAGATTGAGTGAGTTAGAGTTTCTATTAAAAATTTTGTTCTGATCGTCCTAGACGATCTCCACATCGTCCTGGACGATCCAGTTAAAACAGAAACCCTAATTAGGGCGACTAAGTTAAGAGGGTCAGATTAAGCAGATCGTCCTGGACGATCTCCGGATCGTACGGGATGATATGCCCAAATCAGAAATTCTCAGCCGCCAGATCAAGTTAGGCAAGTTCTTATTTTTAGATACTTGGTCTGATCGTCCCGGACGATACGTGTATCGTCCCGGACGATCCAGTACAATCATGCCTAATTTAATCTGGTAATTAAGGAAAGCAATTTATTTTTGGTTGATACGATCATATCGTCCTGGACGATCGCAGGATCGTCCCGGACGATCTTGATCGTCTAGTACATTTAAGCTGTACGTCCAGAACTATGTACAGGACGATTTGGGGCCTTTTTGAACTAATCGTACCGGACGATGACCCTATCGTCCGGGAAGATCAAGTCATTTTTTGGTCGTCCAGCACAGATTTCTCTGGGCGACCCGAACTGTCTTCTGGACGATTTCCCTCAATTTGAACTAATCGTCCCGGACGATCGCAGGATCGTACGGGATGATATGAACAACTTTTTCTACTGATCGTCCAGAAGAGCCTAATCGTCCAGGCTGAAACAGCTGAATTTGAACTGATCGTACAGGAAGATCTACCGATCGTCCTGGACGATCTTGGCCGACCAGTTGAGATTTAGGGCAAATTTTAAGCCCTCCTTTAAAAGAACTTTTTCCAATTTTTGGAAAAATCTTTTGCTGCCTTCCTTCCCTGAGAAACCCTAGAGAGAGAGAGAGAGTTGGGAGAGAGAGAGAAGATCTTGTGAGGGGGAGTTAGTGAGGGATTCACTAAGGTTACTCCGAGCACGGATCAGAGTCATCTTCTCCGCTTGTCGTCTTTCATCTAGTCGGTGTTCGTCATGGGAGGATCGTTCGCAAGAAGATCCGGGGTTCTCTGCCCGCTTCAGGTGGAAACAAAAGGAGTTCGTAGGTTCTCTGCCTGCTTCAGGAGGAAGCGAAAGGAGTTCGAAGGTTCTCTGCCTGCTTCAGGAGGAAGCGAAAGGAGGTCGGGTTCTCTGCCTCACCGTGTGGTGAAAAGGAGATTTTTGTACAGGCTTCTCCGCCTTGCTGTGGGAGCAAAAGGAGAGACACTTCTGTTTAGTACAATACCCGGAGGGGAGGCTCCGCGGAGTGGACGTAGGTCAAGTTGACCGAACCACTATAAAATCTGGTTTGCTTTTCTGATTCAATTCTACACTTTAATTTTTTCTGATATTAACTGCTTGGGTGAATATCTGTGGTTGATCTTTTTATCATTGTTTTAATTTGTTTTCGTTGCATGTTATAAAAAGATTTTTATAGTTATCGTGAAATTTTTAAATAACCAATTCACCCCTCCTCTTGGTTAGCCTCAGGACTAGTTCACTAGGGCTTAACATCCCTATCGAACTTTCAAATAATTGACACCGGTAGCTAAAATTTAAAAATTGAATAGAAGAAAATAGTGATGAGGAAAGGGACCATGTTGCTAAGAATGAAAAGACAAAAAATGTCAAAACTAAAAAGATTAATGAAGTATGCAGTGAATGTGGCTCTAACCCTATTATCTCAAAATATTATAGCGGGGTTGGCAGTTAAAATCTCACCCACTTTGAATCAAGAGTCTAAAATCAATGCCTTTATACCTTCTACAAAAAAAAGTGTAAACATCGATATAAGCCATGATGATCCAATTATTGATAAAATAATAGAGCTACCTTTTGACTGGCATTCAAATTATATCAAATGATTTGCTAAACAAAGTTTCACACCATGAACTTTTACTAGAGGTGACGCCCAATAGTTTAAAAACTAATGGAATTCTAAATTTTACAAATGTAAATCTATAGTAAGTGTTAACTTTAATACTCCTTGACCTTTTGATGATGATGAATATTATTTAATTATAACAAAAAATCTACAATTTGAACATCTCTTTTTAACTGATGTTAAACCATTTCTTAATGGATTTTATTTAGAGACTTTAAATGATTTGTATGACTCTCAAATTAATGATGTATATCCTAAGTTTGAAAAGAAAAATAAATCAATAATGTAATATCTTAACCAAATAAATTTGGGCAGTAAAGAAGACCCTCATTCGATTTTTATTAGCTTATTATTTGATGAGGATGAGGAAAATAAAATAATTAGATTAATCTTGAAATTTAAAGATTACTTTGCTTGGAGTTATCAAGAAATGCCCAGTTTACTTCCAGACATTATAGTTCATAAATTAGAGATACAACCCAATGTGATTCCCATAAAATAAGTACCCTAGCATAGATTGAGAAATAAATCATCATTAAAGTGAAGAAACTTATAGAGGCCAATTTTATCAAGGAAGGAAAATATCTATCTTAGTTAGATAGTATTATTCCAATAAAGAATAAAAGTGTTCAAATTTATGTCTACATCAATTTCGGAGATCTGAATAAAGCATGTCCTAAAGATTAGTTTTTTCTCCTTATATCGAAACCCATGATCGATATTTCTTCATTATATGCAATATTCTTCTTTATGGATAGTTCATCTGGGTATAATCAAATGAAGATGGCTCCTAAAGCTGAGAAGTATACAGCTTTCAAAACACTAATAGGAGTTTATTATTATAAAGTAATGCCTTTCAAACTAAAGAATGCTGGTGTAACATATCAGCGGGCAATGAAAAGAATCATTGACGAACTCATTAACCAATAAGTGAAATGTTATGTCGATGATTTAGTTATTTGAATTATTGAAAGAGAAAATTATTTAAGTGGTCAAAGAATTATTTTTTTAAAATATTATGCTAGTATAATCTAAAAAATGAACCCTTTGAAGTGTGCATTGCATGTTACTTTAGGGAAGTTTTTGGGTTTCTTGATTTAACACTGTGGAATAGAAATAGATCCTTCTAAAATTAAAAAAAATCTTGGAGATGCTACCACCTCAAAGTCTCACACAATTGTGTTCTCATCAAGGTTGGTTAGCATATCTGAGATCGATTATATCAAACTTACTAGGAATATGTAAACCATTTCTACCCTTATGTAAGAAAGGCATTTTTTTAAATGGGATGAAGGTTGTGATAAGTGTAAATAATATGTTATTTTATGTGTTATATTTTCACAAAAAATATAATATTTTAGTTATATTATGCTGGAAAAATATAGAAAAGACATAAAATTATAAGTTTCATATAGCACCACAGCATCAAAATAAACAACATCACAGTGCCATCAAAGACAGCACCGCAGCGGTACACTCTAGAATACCTCAGTGCCAAAATTGCTCTTTTGATGCCATAGCATTCAAACGTTAGTAGCACCATGGCATAGTAGTTATAACTTTCCAAGGATATGATCTGTCAGTGAAATGACGTGACTGTTTAGTAAGTTATGGATCCACATCAACAAACATCGCGATGAAACCAAAAAGGCAGTGTTGCGATGTTAGTTCATTTGTTGGGGGTAGCGGTGCCTATCTTTATAGCACCGCAGCACTAGATGCCTACTTTGTGTTTTTTGATAAATAGTCATTATGTTATATTTGTAAGGTAGTTCAATTACTTAGATAATTTAAGTACAATTTAGAGTGCTTCTCTAAATTTCCCTCAGGATGACAACTAGGGGCATTTAAAGAAGTATTGGATACCATCATTTGAGTGTTTAGCTTATGTTTTTGAAAGAAAATCTATAAGTAAAGAAAAGGACTGTAAAAGAGATCCATTAAACTATTTTTTTGATATTTATCTCTTGCATCTTCTTTCTATCATGCTATTAATGAAAATGAGTTTGCTTTAATTCTATTCAATATCTGACAAAATTCTCTTATTTTGGATTGATGATGTAAATATTATATGTAGTACTAATGAGTTCTATTATTCCTTAAATGATTAAAAAGATATTTTCAATTTTATAAGATCTTAATTTAATGCATATAGTGGTCATATGTGTAGTTAAAATTAGGTTTAGTGTGGGGCCTTGACAGAGGGAAGCAGGCAAAACTAGAAATATTGAATTAGTATGCATTATACCTAGGTGTAGGGTATGAAATGAAGTAAATTCTTAAGAAGATAATATAATCATAGGATGTTGGTGAACATCCTTTGTTCCAACAAGTTTGACAAAGATCTAGGAATACATATGCTCTGAATAGCATCACAATTAAATGAGATTCATTAACAAAAATATGTTATTTATACTCATCAATCCAAAATATTATATTCATATAGTGTATTCATTATCTTTGTCTAAGTTTATTTAAGTGATTAAATCTCCACAACATCAATTTTTATCGAGTAGGATAACTATTGTAATTTCAGTAGACGGTACTAGTGTTTGCAAGTAAGTATATCTTCCTCGTGGGATCGATACTCTACTCTATCACTATATTATATGATTCAATATTTATACTTATGTATATTAAGTGTGTGTTTATAATTTTATATTACAGAAAATTTAAACATTGTTAGAGATTGATAAAGCCCTAAATCATCTCACAATTCTATAGGTTACTCTATATCCCCCATCAAGTTGTTAGAAAGATTTTGATAGTATTAAAGAATATTTGATGAAACCTCCAGTATTGGATGCTCTTATCTCAGGAAATTTATTAGTCTTATATACAACAACCTTAAGTGAATCTCTTGGCACTGTCTTAGCTCAAGTTAATGAGGAATGCAAAGAGAATGCTATTCATTACTTAAGTAGAAGGTTGCTACCAACTGAAATGAACTATCCTGTTATTGAGAAGCATTCTCTAGCATTGATTTTTTCTAGTCAAAAGTTGAGGCACTACATACTTGCTCATAAAGTAAAACTAATTTCTAGAGTAAATCCATTATAGTATTTGATAACTCGATTGGTATTACTAGGAAGATTAGCTCGATGGTTAATTCTTTTATTGTTATTTGATATAACATTCAATCCTCTACATACTATAAAAGGATAGTAATTTGCAAATCTCCTAGCAATGCATCCAGTTCAAGACACTCTTCTAGCAGATCATGAGCTACAAGATGAGCATATTCTAAATTAAAAAATAAATAAATAATGCAATTGAGAATTTTATTTTGAAGGTGCTACATCTAGTAAAATGGATAAAGGACCATAAGATATATCCCTAAGGAAAGTTGAAATTTGTATTATATTAATCATCACAGATAAAGGTTTGATGTACTACTCCTATCATTTGCTAGCTCCCTGTATAAATAATTAAGCAGAGTATGAAACATTGATAATCAGCTTAGAGTTTCCATACTTAAATGACATCAAAGAAATAAAAGTATATTGGGATTCATAGCTTGTTGTTTACCAGGTTGCAGGTGTATGTAAGGTGTTAAAACAAAACCCAATTCCTTATCACCAACATACAATGAAATTCTTAGTGTGACTTCGTATATATACCACATGGAATAAATGTCATTGAAAAGTCAATTTATGGTTGTTAAACCACTTGAACTACAAAAGCATAATAAGAGGGGGGTGAATTGGTGTTTTAAAAATTTTCTTTCAAAAGTCTCTTTTAAAAATTAAAATAAAATTCATAACAAAAATTTTAAAAATAGATTCTCTCAAGAGGAAGCAAAAAATAAGAAAAGAAAATACTGATTTTTTATTCATGATGTTATAGAAGAAAAATTAGTATTTTTTTTAGATTTTTAATATTTTTTCTTTTTTGTGACAAAGGTTAAATCCAGAGAAATCTTAGAATTTTTATATTACAAGAATACCAAGGCTCAACTCATATTTGCAGGAAACTAAAAATGTAAGAAAGTAAAATGTAGAAAAAATAAGAACTAAGAAATAAGAACAAAGACCCCAGAGATTTATAATGGTTTGGTCAAACTTGACCTACGTCTAGTCCATGGAGTCCTCTATGGTATTGGACTAAACGCTTTAGTATCTATCCTTTTGCTCTCACAGTAAGGTAGAGATATCATTACATGATTCTCTTTTGCAAACCCAGTGTGGTGGAGTAGCCGAATCCCTTTTACTAACAATGCGGTTGAGTAGCCGAATCCCTTTCACCAATAATGCGGATGAGTTACCAGTGGCCCTTTGACTCTAAGCGGTTCTTCCCGAATCTTCCCACATGTAAAGCCTTGACTTATGGAGGAAGAAAATGGATGTAGGCTGGAATAACCATGTGTAGCCTCTCTCTCTCTCTCTCTCTCTCTCTCTCTCTCTCTCTCTCTCTCTCTCTCTCTCATACACACACACACATTCTCACTCCCTTAATCCCCAAGACTATTCTCCCTTTATCTCAACAACTCCCTTCTCCCCCTTCCCCAAGGAGCACTTTTCAAACTCTCTCTCTTTGAGGACTCGAGCTCCTTAACTGCCAAAAGACTTCCTTAAAAGAAATAAGAGTTGTTTAAATAGTAGGTTCAAAGAAAACCCTAATTTTTAATTATATCATAACTTTTTGTATAGCACGATCTATTAATCATACTGCATGATTAGTTCAATTATTCTTTTATAGTATTGTATGATGAATAGTCTACAGGACAATCCATTAAAGTCTATTAACTGATTATTTTATATGAATGAATTATAATGTAGTACAATTAGAACAACTTAATATCAAATTATACATAATGAACAAAAATCATCCAAAGAGCCCTCGGCTGATATACACAATACAATTTTTAGATCTGCTGGATGAACCAAACTTCATCTAGAGACTCCTCGGGTAACTACAGTATGATATGTAACATATAGTATGATCTGTAATAATCAAATCTTATTTGATAATTAAGTCCCATAATTAGGTAATTATTTAAAAGATCATACATTATGAGATGATTTATATAATATGAATAGTTCAATTTTCAAAATTTAAATGTGCCTATTTTAGGTAAGTTAGATTCAAGGTAGGTTTTTGGTTATAGCTTGTAATAGCCCATATTTTGACTAAGACAAATAAATATTTTTAGGAGTCATTATAAGTATAATTCTCAAATCATCTTCGTCGTAACATAAATATTATAGTAATTTAATTACACTAATTTTTTTATAATTTTTGAGCATTGGTGCAAATCCTTAAGAAATTGACACCTATCATTACAAGTGGGGTTTTTAGGAATGTCTGGTGTTCGTTTTACAAATAAATTTCACCAAAATTTTGTACATAAAATGTGCTATTTTATGGATATTTTTCTATAATTTTTAAAGCCTCAAAGTATATATATATAAATTTATATTAAAAAATATTTAAATTATATTATTATTTTATTATAAGTATCTTAAAGCACTATAAAAGTTTTCTTAATCCCTTTTTCCTTTTCTATTTGGCTAATAAAGAATGAATTAGGGAATTAAAAAGAAAATGTGAGGAGACAGAAAAGAAAGCCTAGATTTAGAGGCCTTAGAGAAAATTTTTATTAGTGGGTCTTATTAGGATATTTACTCATCTTAATGTTAGGAATCATTATTCTATTTTAATTTTGATAATTTTGTATTTTAGGCATATTTTTAATTAAATTTATGTTTTTGTTACCAAAAATGAGAATAATTCTTAATTAGTAAAACTTTCACCACATAACGTTTTATATATTATAGAGATCAATTGAGAATATAAACATTTTGAATATTTATTAGAGATTTTTTATCAAATAATTTTGAAAAAGTAGTGATTTTTATCAAAACAATAGTTCTTTGGTTTAATTAAAGCTTTAGATTATCATTATATTCGATCACTGATAATTTGGTTACTTTCTAAAATATGAATTTTTTCTCAATATGGTTTTATATTGCCTACTATTAGGATATTTTGATACTTTTTGAATTCAGCCCAATTTGATAATAAATGTGGATATTTCGCTATTATTATTATAGTATTGTGATAATAAGGTGTATGTGTAAAAGACAAGTATAGACTAGTTGACCCATTGGTTGAGGATTGATTGACCTCTACAGGATCGTGGGCCAATGGGCTTTTCTTTAAATATGTTGTTTGTTATTATCCTTGACTAATTCATGTGAAACACTAATTTGAAGTTATAAGGAAATGGTTACTTTGCCAACAAGCAAAGAGTGATGACTCTATTTATTGAGCTAATGGATTACTAATATTAATAAAATATTGAAAAAACACTACTTAACTAGGACTTTATACTTATTTAGTTTAACTACTGAAATGCATTTTATTGAGGTATTATTCTTATTACTATATAAATTTTGAATTGCTACATGGAGTTACTATTACTATTTTATTTTATTGCTCCTTTAACTAGATTGTTATTGTTACTGATATAGATATCAATATTATTTGATATTATTGATTCACTATACTAATCCTACGCATGTGACATACTAAGCATGAAATATACTGATTTAATACTGATATAAAGTACCTAAATAGTATGTGTACACTCCAATATAATTTTATTGCATTGATATGATTTTGACAGTCTTTGCTTATGCTTTGGTTTTATCACTTTATATGATTACTTTATTGATTGATAGTACTAATACGATGAATGCTTTATTGATTCGACACTCATACTAGTTTATTGATTTCTCTATTATAATGCTTTACTAGCTTATATAACAAACTATTTTATTGTATATATTCTACTACAACCCATGTGAGTTTACTTTTTTTTCTTGATTCTTGATCATATGATAGTTATTATTATGATTTGACTACTAACATGCATATTGCTCCATCATCTTACGTTGAGTTCAGTTATAAGATTTGGTTACTTACTAAGCTCTTGAGCTCATTATATATGGTTAAATGATTTTTGGTCGGGGTAAAGAAATAGGAGTGTGAGATTAATCAAGATCTTTTAGTTTAGGTTCTTGTTATTTTAGTTATTCTTTTATTCTCATGATAAAGTAGCTATCTTAGGATTGTATAGATCCTGAGAAGTGTATATATTTTTCTTAAAAATGAATATAGATGTATAAATTAATATTTTTTTCTTCTACTATTTATATTGATAAAAGAAAATTAGGTAGCTCTGATTGTTGCTTATTAAAAGGTAAAAGAATATTTCTTTTAAATTAGATTATGGGGCATCACAATTGGTATTAGAGCAAGGTTGTTGGAAGCATTCATTGTTGCCAGAGCTGTAGGAATTGATTATGAGTCAAGTAGAATAGGTAAATTAAGGTGCATTATTTTGCATATATAATTGATTGTATAAGTAAATAACATGTGATATAAAAAACTTCATGACTATATGAATTTTGATGAGTTTTCATTTGAGCTTGATTTGAGTTTTGATTGTACAAAATTGGTAAATAACAATTTTGTGCTCGAATCCTTATGGAAATTATTGAGGATAATATTTTTTTAAGGTGAGTAGATAGTAATAGCCCGTAATTTCACCAAGGAAAATATTTCTTTTAGTATTCATTATAAGACTAAATCACAAATTGTCTTCATTTTAATATAATATTATAGTAATTTAATTACACTGATTTTAACATAATTTTTTGGAACTAGTGTAAATCCTTAAGAAATTGACACCTCGGTACAAGCGGCTTTTTAAGACCGTTAGGTGTCCATTTTGCAAACTAAATTAATTAGAATTTTCTAAAGAAAATATATTATTTTGTAAATATTTTTTTATAATTTTTAAAGGCCCTAAAGGATTTATATAAATTTTTATAGAAAATTATTTAAATTATATAATTATATTTATATTATTTTATTTTTATTATAAATATCTTAAAGCATTATAAAACTTTTCTTAATCACTTTTTTCCTTTCCTATTCAGCAAACACAGAATGGATTACAGAATTAAAAGGAAAATATGAGGAGAGAGAAAAAACCCTAGCTTTGGAGGCCTCAGAATGATTTCCATAAGTTGGTCCTATTAAGAGATTTGCCCGTCTTACTGTAAGGAACTATTATTCAATTTTTTTTATTTTACTAATTTTATATTTTTTACATTTTTTGGATCAAATTTATATTTTCATTAGCAAAAAATGAGGATAATTTTTTATTGATAAGACTTTCACCACATAATGTTTTATATGTTATAGAGATTAAGAATATGAACGTTTTGAGTATTTATTTCAGTTTTTTTATTCGATGATTTTGAGAAAGTAGAAATTTTTATCAAATTAAAATTTTATATTGACCTCAAAAAATAGTGCTTTAGTTTAATTAAAGCTTGAAAATGTTATTATATTATTTGGTTAATTTTAAAAATATAAATTTCTGCTCATTAGAGTTTTTTATTGCCTACCATTATGATATTTTGGTACTTTCTAAATTAAGCCCAGTTGTAATTTATTTACTACAATGCATTGATAATGAATATGGATATGTCATTATAACTATTATGGTATTATAATAATACGGTGTATGTATAAACGATAAGTAAAGACTTGTTGACCCATTAGTTGGAGATTGATTGATATGTATATGATGGTGGGCTGACGAGCTTTCGTTTAAATAGGTAGTTTGGTGTTATCCTAGAATGATTAATGTTATACACTAATTGGGGTTATAAGGAGATGATTACTTTGCCGATGGATAAAGAGTGAAAACTCTATTTACTAAGCAAACGGGTTACTGATACTGATATGATACTGGAAAAATACCACTTAAACTAGGACTTATTTAGTGTGACAACTCAAATGCATATTATTGAGGTATTATTCTTTAACTGTATGAATTTATTATTAATGCATGGATTTACTATTACTGCATTATTTTTTCTCCTACCACTGGACTATTTTTTAACCGATATAGACACTGATATTATTTGATACTACTAGTGTTTAGGGTATACTCCTATAAAATTTTACTACATTGATATGATTTTGATAGTTTTTACTGATTATTTCATTTTACCACTTTATATGATTATTTTACTAATTGATACAACCAATACAATGACTTCTTTATAAATTTGACACTCATACCAGTTTAATAATTTCTCTATTATACTATTTTACTCGCTTTTGTACCATATTATTTTACTGTTTATATATTATATTGCTACTACATATGAGTTTTACTATTTTACTCTGATTCTTGATCATATGACTATTACTGTTATGATGGCTGCTAACATGTATATTACTCCTTTGCCTTACATTGAGTTTAGTTGTAGGATTTAGTTTGCTTGGCTCTTGAGCTCATTATATGTTATTAAATGAATTTAGGTCATCTTGAGCTCATTATATGTTATTAAATGATTTTAGGTCAAGAATAGGGAATAAGAGTGTGAGATTGATCAGGATTATTTAGGACCAAGTTATAATTATTTTAGTTACTCTTTTATACTCAGAATAGAGTAATTGTGATAGAATTATGTAGATCCTGAGTAGTGTATATAATTTTTTGAGAAATGAATATAAATGCATATATTGATGTTTTAATCAATAGTTTTATTTCTATTGTTATTTATATTGATAAAAGAAAATTAGGTTGCTCAAGTTATTACTTATTAAAAGGTAAAAGAATATTTCTTCCAAATTAGATTCTTGGGCATCACATAGCTGATTGTCAAGTATGATATGGTGTTCATTTTGTACGATTACTTGTATAAAAAATAAATAAATTATTTTTTATTTAAAATAAAAATATTAACTAAAGTCTATTTAAAAATATTATACAGTACGATCAAGATTGTATAGTACAATTTATAAAAAAATTAAAACATTTCTTTTATACTCCCCTTGTGTGTCTGTGTACGGTTGCTAGGCAAGCATACATCTTTTATAATAGATTAACTCAGGAAAGAGAAAAATACGGACTCTAATAAAAATCAATCCTATACAACCCAAACTTGAGCCCTAATTATTTGGCAGTGCTTGGTGTATGTTGTATCTAAATTATTAGTATATATATAAAAGATGTGCAATAATAATAAATAGTAGAAACTAAGTAAATAATAATAATATTTTTAATCATCAAAACACAAGCTAGGGATCCTAAATTGTAATAATCTCTCCCTTTTTTTATGATGGTAAATATTATTGGTTGAATTACAAGTTAATTATATTTTCCTCTAAAGTTTTCCCCCTTACTAAGTGATATCTTTAAAAAATAAGGAGAAGCCCATTTTTTAAATTATTTTTTAAATTTTTAATAACATGGAAAAACATAATCAACACATAAAAATTGGAAATAAAACAAACTAAACTAATGATGAAAAGTATTATAAACCAACAACTTCTTACTCCAACTTTTGACATCACCAAAAAGGAGAACTACGACTAAATACCAAAATAACCAGACACTAAAAACTAAAAAAGAATAAAAATGATAAACAAACTATAAGGAACAAACAAACTATAAAGCATAAAATACTGCTACCCTTACGATGGTCCCTAATTAGGTTGTGGCGGTGGTGGATGAATGTAATTGTGGATCATAGAAAACTACTAATCGTTGAACCACTTACAGTCCTCCTAGTGCTTCTATTAGAATTGTTCCCAATGATGAGTTGACTGCTCTATAGGAGAATTAAATTTTGGATTGATTTGACTAAATTGCTCCATCAAGGCATGCTGTGGGTACTTGTATTCGAGGGCATGCTGTGGTGGGGCTCCCCTTACTTCTTCTTCTTTGTATGACTCAAAAATTTCTGTGGGGCCTCTACGATGCTAACAATAGATGATGTGGGAGGAGTGATCAATGAAGAATGTAGGAATATGGTCAGCTTATGCAAGATAGGTCAAGTTATATTTGGTTTTCAGGATGAGTCTAATAATGTGTCCTAAAGCTAAGTTTTGCTTTCATCGGGGGTATAGAATCCAAATATATGTGAGGTTTTAAATATATTTAAAGACCATATCACGTGCATTGAACTATGTGCTTGACATGTAATAGTAGGTGACTCGGGATAGAAGAGGAGTTATCTAACTCAATCATTAGCTTTAAGAACAATGTTGTTCCAAAGAACATGCTGAATGACATGAGAATTAAAGTCCTCTGGAATAGATTAAAGTAAATATTTATTCATCTTTATTAAGTTCTAATAAAGTAGGTATTGGAGGGGTGTTCAGAGATCATAAAGGAATGTTTTTTTTATCATTTGGTTTCCGTTGCTTACATTGGGATATATCTCAATTGGAATTATTTTTTGTTCAATCATTGGAGAAGATTATACAAGAATGGATGTTTCAATATAAAGGTATTATTATTGAAGGTGACAACTTTAATATCATTTAAATTCTCCAAGACTCTTTTAGAAAATTTGATTGGGCTAATGATGACCACTAGATGAATGAGCTTTCTTTTCTTAAAGGATTCAATCAAGTCTTGTTTAGTTTTTCTTCTAGGAATTATAATAAGTTAGCTGATTTATGTGCTAACTATATTATTTTTAGTAATTTTTTAGGGGATGATGTTAGTTGTAATAATATTCCTCCTTCTTTTCTTATTTTGTTAATGGATGACTGTGATAGAATTTCTATCACTTAGTACTTTTGTATTTGGTTTCTTTATTAATATAATTTACAATTTAAAAAAAAAAATACACGGCCATTGAGAACAAAGGAACTCACTAAGGGTTAGTGGTGAGGTATAGGGGAGTTCCTAATAAGAATGTTGACTAGGGTCTAGTTGTAATCTAAGAATCCAGAAACAAAATATGGAGTAGGACCTACATTCTAAAGGTATAGAAGCTCATGCAAGTCATCTAAGTTGATAGAAACCCATCATTGAAAAAGTTGGGGTTGAAGACTAATGAGATCAGAGCTGACCCAAAGATTTAAAAAAACTCTAATAACAACAAGATGTGGAATAGAAAAGCAAGGTAAATGATGAACTGGAGTGTGGAGGTAGAAAATAGGTCAAGTATATGGTACGAGAGAATTTCCTGATTGAGAATTTTTGAATGGGTAATGGAGGCTCCCCTATATTGGACATAGGCATCTTCATCCTCCTCACATTAAAACCTAGGGTCAACCCATCGGCGGAGTTCTACACAACCTTGTACAGTATGATCACTATAAAATTTATCATCTCAAGGAGTCAGTAGTATGACTGCTGACTAAAAGGTATCATAGAATACGATGAGTAATTAATATAATATGATAAACAATAATGAATCATCCAGAATAGTCAATATGAAAATAATTGGGCCCAACAATCAAATCTTATGTGGATCATACAATACGATGAGTGTATCGTACAGTATGACGTGAACAAAATTTTTAGGGTTTTGTGTGTGATGATCAGGGAAAATTCGACAAGCTCAGAGTACACTTAAATAATCATCATTCATAAGAGAAATAAATATATTTAACAAAAACAAAACATAAAACATAAATACAAACACAAATAATTTGCAAAAATAAAGCAAGTAAACAAGCTATCTACTTACCTCCACCCTAATTTTTATGCATGAATATCAATGAAACATAGTCTAGTTTTAAGTATGTTGAATGTGTTATAATTGAGGGGCATGGAAAAAAATGTCAGCTAATTGAATTTTACTAGCCACATGATGCAATTATATGTCTCCCTTTACTATATGATTCCTAATGAAATGATGTCTAATGCCAATGTACTTTATGCAGGAATATTGAGTTAAATTTATCAAAATACATATTATACTTATGTTATCACACATGATAAGCATAATGCCTAAAGAAAGTTCAAGGTCAAGGATTTGTTGCTTTAGCCATAAGACTTGAGCAACACAACTTCATGTATTCTTCTTCAGTGATTGATAATGCTACAGAATTCTATTTTTTACTAGACAAGGAAACTAATGATTGACTTATGAATTTATAAGTTCTAAAATGATTTTCCTATTTACTCTACACTATCAAAGTCTAAATTTGAATATACTATAATTTTAAAGGTGATGCTATATTTAGGATACTAGATTTCTATGTTTTGGGTGCCTATAAGATATATAATAAATCTCTTCATTATAGTTTTATGGAATTTTTTTAGATCAGCTTAAAATCTAGGACATAAATAAACACTAAATGTAATATCAAGTCTGCTAGCACTCAAATATAGTAGTGATCCTGTGATTCCTCCATACTTCTTTAGATTAACTAATTTTCCATCTACATCCATATCTAGCTAGATGGTCAAGTTCAATGGTGTATTTTTACTTTTAGAACCATTCATGTCAAATTTTTTCAAGATCACCTTAATATATTTTGTTTGACCAAGGAAAGTACCATCCTCTCTCTATTTTACACTAAATCCAAGAAAGTACCTCAGCTCACCCATCATACTCATTTTAAATTCCTTACTCATAGTAGCTAAAAAGTCATTACAAATATTTTCATTGGTAGATCCAAAAAGTATATCATCAATATAGTTTCGAAATATCATTATATCATCTACTTCTTTCTTAAGGAATAAGTTGGTGTCTATACTACCCTTAACAAAAAAATTTTATAAGAGAAAGGTACTACATCTCTCATAATATGTCCTAGTTGTTTATTTCAATCCATATAGAGGTTTCTTCAATTTACAGACATCATTAGGAAAAGATGAATTTAAAAGCATGGGGGTTATTCTACATAAACATCTTCTATATTAACCCTATTTAGAAATACACTCCTAACATATGGTATAATTTGAGGCCTCTAAAATACATAAATGCTGAAGGACTTTAATGGCTTCTAATCTAGCTATAAAGGCAAAGTTCTCCTCAAACTTAATACCTTCTATTTGATTGTACTTCGTAGTTACTAATCTAGCCTTATTTCTAATTATTGATCTAGAGTCTTTCAATTTATTTTAAATACCCATTTAGTGCTAACTACACTCTGATTA
The DNA here is from genome assembly GCA_019925795.1 of Dendrobium chrysotoxum. Taxonomy (NCBI): domain Eukaryota; kingdom Viridiplantae; phylum Streptophyta; class Magnoliopsida; order Asparagales; family Orchidaceae; genus Dendrobium; species Dendrobium chrysotoxum. The sequence goes on from CM034297.1 coordinate 37,300,395, forward strand.
GATGGTCTACTAACTAATTCTCATGCATTATTTCTAACAAATTAATTTAACTCCTCTTGTATGACTAAGATCCAAAATTCATCACTAAGGGCTTGATCTATACTAGCTCATTCTATCTTGGAAATGAACATAGTATGGTTAACTTCTTTCCTAGTCATAACCTCTACTAATGGATCTCTTAGGATAAGCTCTCTAGGATGATAAGAGGAATATCTCCACTCTCTAGGCAAAGGGTCATAAGGTTCTCGATCTACTAAGTCAATAGCCTCTACTCCATAGGTAATCTCTAACTCATCATCATCCTCTAACCTAGTCTCAACAGGTTTATTTAACTCATTGAATACAACTTGGGTGAATTCCTCTACAACTAAGGTTCTTTGGTTAAAAACCCTATAGGCTTTACCTACTCAGGAATTACCTAAGAAGACCCCTTCATCTGACTTAGAGTCAAACTTTCCTAGATGAGAATTACCATTAAAAAGTACAAAACACTTACAACTGAAGACATACAAATGTGAAAGGTTAGGTGTCTTACCCTTAAGCAACTCATAAGGCATCCTATTTAACGTAGATCTAATATTCACCCTATTAAGCACATAAGAAGTAGTATTCATTACTTTTGTCAAAAAATATCTAGGTAGAGTATACTCAGCTAACATTATCCTAGTTAGCTCCACTAATGTCTTATTCTTCCTTTCAGCTATACCATTTTGTTATGGTGTCCTAGAGGTAAAAAATTGTGATAAATTCTTGACTCTTTACAAAATAATTCAAGTTTTTCATTCTCAAATTCTCTATCATAACAATTATGAATGATAGAAATCAAATAACCTAACTTCCTCTAAATTCAAGTGGAGAATATTTTAAACTCATCAAATGACTCACTCTTATAATCTAAGAATCTAACCTAAGTAAATCTAGAGTAGTCATCTACTATCATAAATCTAAGGCTCTTACTACCTAAACTGGTTGTACTATGAGTCCAAACAAATCCATGTGAAGAATCTCTAGTGGTCTAGTGGTAGTGATATCCTTAATAAAAAGGAATAATGACCTAATTTTCTTTTCTAAATGATAGGCATGACAGAGATGACCCTTAGTAAAATCTAACTTGGGAATGCCTCTAACTAGATCCGACTAGGTAATGTTCGTATGGGTTTTAATACTAACATGAACTAATCCCCTATGCCATAACCATGATTCATCAAAAATAGTTTTCAAATAGTAAATATCATTAGAAGTATCAATATAATACAAATCAAGCATATATATATTATTATTTCTTTTACCTTCCAAAATAGTTTTACCATTTAAAGTAATAAGGTAATGTTCAGAAATAAATTTAATATCAAATCCTTTATCACATAATTGACAGATACTAATCCTACTCACTATTTCAATTTGGTCAAGTGACTATCAAAATTTTCCTTCTTCACCCCCCAAAATCTTTGTGGTTTATTGTTTTGATTTGGTCAGGTAGATATTAAATCTTTCAAAATCTCTTTATTCTCTGTTTTGATATGTTCAGGTGAAAATTGAGTTATCCTTCATTGTTATTTTGGTATGGTCAAGTAAATTAATTATACCCTTTATAAATCTTGTTGAATTTGACTTATTTTGGGTAGAACTCCTTATGTTTGCTTCCAATTTAAATCTATTTGATAGAGATAATATCTCTCTTAGATATCCATGTTGATTAAATCTAACTATTTTAGATCATGTCAAATCAAGTATTTATTGATTAAATTCCCTTAGATTTTGTTCATTGCTTTGATGAATGCCAACACGTGCAATTTACTTTTCAGGTTCATCACACCTGTTACGGTCCATTAGTTGACCTCATTTTTATTTAAGGTCAGAACCCTACATTAAGGCTTTACTCTTAATTTTTAATTCCCTAAACTCCACCTTAAAGCTTAAATCCAACTCTCCACTATGCTCTAGCGGTCACTCAATCATTGAACCCAAATTTAGTCATCTGATAATCATCCTTTATAGTCACCTTATCAACCACTCAATCACTATATATAATCCAAAGATTATTAATGATCTAGGAATTTTAAAATATTAAACCCTTTAATTAATGATAAATATGAATCCTAAATAAAATTTAAATCTAAATCTTTCCTAAAACTCCAAACCTTAAAATCTAGTGTTCAAACCTAAAACTAAATCCTCTGGACCTTTTCCTTTTTAAGGAGAATTTTAAAATGATTTAGAACTCTAGGTGAAGGCTCTAGAATGGTGTTTGATCATTTGTATATTTATTAGGCATGTCTATATAATGTACCTAACCCTTTTGCAGCCTCCATGTCCTTCTAAACCTTAAAACACAAAGCATATTCCAAGCATATAAAACCATCAAATATTTATAGTCCATGCCACTGGTCATGACATCTTGTTACAAACTACCTTGTGAAGCTTTAAAAGCTCATAAAATATGTTCATAATCATTTTCATATTGATTTAAACTCCCTTAGACCCTTGGTGGACAATTGTTGATCATGGTTGACCAAGAAACCCTTAAATCTTAAAAACCATAAAATAGACCTTTTGAATAAACCCTTCTTAGCTCACTCATGCCATGACCCAAGACCACTTCCAACAAACTCTAAAACACATTTGGAGTGGATTGAACCTAAACATACCACTTGGTCATGCCTAGTTGACCAAAGGGACCATTTAACCATAGAAATTACATGTCATGCATTAAGACCTCACCATAGAACCTCCTCCAACAAGTTCTAAATGTCATTTGGAATGAGTTGGACCTAACCCAACCCTTGGTTAAGCCTAGTTAACTATGCCAACCATGGTTGACCAAACTAGCCTTAAGTCCTCTATAAATTAAATTCCTGCATTTTGACCAAACCAAGGTGCCCATACCCATGGGGACTGTTCATTAGGTCCCCAAGGGTCAGCCAAAAACATTTAACCCATAAACATGTCAAGTTATAAATGCATACAGCTGCAAACTGTTAGTAGTACGAGGAAGGATTTTAAAGAGATTTTGAATTTTTTATTTTTTTAATTTAAATTTGAATTTTTTTATATATTAATTTAAATTTGTACTGAGACATTGATTTTGGTCCATGTCCAACCATACTCATTAGGCTACAAATGAATATAACTGCAATATGTTGGTCGAGATAATGAGGAAAAATTATTTTCAATTTTAGGATTTTTTCCACCTATTCTTAGTGATACATCTAGATACAATATGGGTTTGCTAAGATTGGGAAAATTTTGATTATAAATTTTAGATTTTGGATCCTATCCAACCTTATATACCAACCTATAAATGAATATAACTACAAATGTGTTGGTCAAGATGGGGACAGAAATTGATATAAAATTTTTTTATTTATTTAGAATTTTTTATTTCAATTTTGAAAGTTTGAATTTGAAAAGCTATCCTAATGAATATATTAAGCCAAGTGAATGTGTAACTACCATAGATTCATTGCAATAATTAGAGAGTATGGATTTTGATTTTGAGTTTGGGACCCAATCCTACTAAAACTTCAATCTACATAACACATAAAATTGTGAAGATGTTATTAGGACTAGGAGAAAGTTTGATTTTAGATTTTGGAAGAGTATAATTGATTTTGAAAATTGTGGATAGATTTAGATTTGTGACATTTTCAATAATTGATTTGAATTGGGAATTTAAATTTTGATTGAAATTTATTTTGGGATGCCCAAAATTCCATAACCTAATCAATAAGATTTTCATCCAATAAGAGGTTCTTGAAATCTAAAAGGCTCACCAAAAAATCAAAAAATGGGTTTTAATAGCAACCATACCATAACATCCAGTGGTGTGGATTTCTAAGATGTCACTTCATTATCACATATATTATTAAATGTTAGCCACAATGACCCAATGAAGAAATGGGCAAGGTAACCAATAGAGCAAAGGTAGTTTCAACTTAAAAAGAATGTAAGTGTACTACCAATGTGTAAAAATATATGCAGGGAGAGAGGAACCTTCCGCAGTGTAATGGACAGAAAAATCTGTGGGAAAATAAAATCATGGTGATTTTGATGCTCCTATTTTTGAGATCAAGTGCTGCATAGACAATAATATACCATCTGAAAATATAAACATAGTAATCTATAACTTATTCAAAAATAAAAATATAAAGGATTTCAGAATTGCCATTTTTATAATCAAATATAATAAGGACAATAACATACTATCTCAAAAGACAACATGATATTATGTAACATTATTTGAAAATAAAAAATAGAGTTTTGACAATTCATAACTTTTGTAATCAAATACAACAAAGAGAATAGCATATCATTTCAAAAGATGAATAATGTATCTTTAAGATATTTTTTAATGTAGATGTTTATGTTCCCCATAAAGTGAGGCCACTACATTTAATTGTATTTTAAATTACATCCTAAATGAGCTGGTTCTCTTAAGTATACTCTTGATTAAAATAGTGTTATTTTTTTATTTCAAAGTTTTGAGTCAAGGATAAGAAGTTTTGAATTTTCAAAGGAAGGTTAACTCAAAATTAAATAGTTCTTTTATAGAGTTAATTTTGAATTCAAAGAAAGAAGTTTAGGGAGCATTGGATACTAAGAAGCTCAAGAGTGCTCCAGTCTAACATATATTGGGATATAATATTTTAGAATGAGATTTATTATTTGAGTAAGAAATTTATTAGAAAGTTGAGACTTATATTTTCAAACACGGGATCATGAAAATGCTCAAGAGGGTTGGAGCTTAATAAATAAAATCATACTTAGAACGTAGTACTAAGGTTACCACTATGGATTAGTGACTCAAACCTACACTAGCGAGGTGAAGGAACTTATCAAATGGGATTTATATTCTTAATCCTTATAGGGCGATACAAGAGAATACCTGACACTTTTGGACTTACATCTTTCCTAGTGTGGAATGTAAGCTAAACTCCACATAATCACTTTAAAACGCATTATTTTTAGTCATATGAAATGCATGATGGGGTAAGTTAATATTTAAATTTCAAATTAGAACAGACATCTAAAAAAATTCTAATTAGTTCCAGACTTATGAATGGTGCTAATGCTTCTAATACTTAATGAAATTACATTTTTCATTTTTTGTTAGTTATAAATGCACTGCATGTTTCTAAATGTAATAATCCGTATGATTGTGAAGATTTAAAAAGGCTTTAAAATATTTTTTTTTTCATTAAAAGAGAATACCTCTAACGAGATAGATTAAGTACCCTAACAAGTCATATGAAATATCCAAACCTATAGGTGATGTGGTGCCTAAATAAGGAATTAAAGTAAAATAAATAATGGATGTTAGTTAAACCTCAGTTTACTTTCTAAACTCAGTACAAAAAAATCAACTATTACTATCAACATTTTTAAGCAGAAATTGATCATGTTCCGGCAGATTTGGAATTTATCGATGGTTTTCTAGCAAAAATTTTTCTGCCAGTAAAACCCGTGTAGGAAAAATGTTTCCGGTAGCTTTTTCTAGTGGGAAATAATTTTGATGGCTATCCGGCAGAGTTAAGCCACCAAAAAATTAAAAATAAAATAAAAATGAAAGAAGACCATTTTCGTGCTACCTGCTGGCCGCCCGAGCTGCCCTCTGCCCACCCACCTGAGCTGCCTGGCTGCCCTCCTGCCTAAGCTGCCTGCCTCGCTAACCCGCCTTGCCTGCCCTACAGGGCCGCAAACTTGCTCGCGCCCATGTAGTGTCTGGTAGCATCCAAAGAGATTCGAACTCTGGAGGTTGAGAAATTCTTCAAATACCCAACCACATTGCTGCATAGGAAAATATATTTTAATTATCACTTTTTTATATCTAAACTATATAATTATGCTAAATTAATAATAAAGTTAAAAACTAAAATTAAAATTACTAATTAATTTAAATATGAAAAATAAAATTAATAAATAATTTAAAAATAAAATTTAATAATTACTAATTAATTTAAAAATTAAAATTAATTAAAATAAAGTATTACAATTAAAAATTAATTAAAATAGATTATTAAATTAATAATTAATTAAAATATTATTAAAATAACTAATTATTAAAGATAAAATTTTAAAATAAATAAATATTTAAATTTAAATTTTAAATTTTAATCTTTTTACTTAAATTAAAGAAATAGTTAACTTAAAATAGTTAATATTATTTTTAATCATTTCTGTTAAATCATTTAAATAGTTAAATTTTTAATCATTTTAGTTAAATTTCCTAAAATCTATCAAAAAGCTAGGAAAGCTGCAAAAAATTTGGCCGAAAAAGTATGCCAAAAAGAATCTGCCAAAAAATTCTACCAGAAAAGCTGTCGCATTATATTCCGTCGGAAAGCCGCTGGAAAGCCACCGCAAAATTGGCAGTTAGAAATCCGCCGAAAAATTCCATCATTAATTGGTGATTTTTTTATAGCTACTGAATATCTTTCTATGTAATATAGACTTAAATCTTAATTGTTTTTTATTATAAAAAAATTTGTTTTTTTAAGATCCTAACAAAAATCCAAGCAAAAGCACATGTAAGCATAAAACCTAAAAAAAGCAAAAGTTTTTAAAGCATGATCAATGTAAACAAATAATTCACCCAACCACCATAGTACATAAACATGGAAATTTAATAATTTCCAAACGTCAATAAAGATCCCAAATGTGGCAAATAAAACTTAATTATAACCATTTACAAAAGGAGTAACTAGGTAATATCTTTGAATTACTACTTGGATAGTTTACTCTTAAATTAGATGCAAGTCGTATAAAAATGAGATTTTTCATATATCATTAATTTTCTTTTCGATCATCCACTAATAAAGATCTTCTAGGAGAAGAAAACCTTCAATAAAAAGAAAATTCTTTTCTTTTGGCTCCTTTCTTCTTAAGTTGAAAAATCTCATTTTTTTTACTTTCTCATTTTTCTTTACATTTATATTTGAAAATAGAAAATGACTTTATACAATCTGAAGGGTTATTACCAAGCCATTTCATTTAAGCAACTTATAATCTAGTAATGCTATTAAAATTAGGTGGCAAAGCAGTATAAGTTCTTATTAAAATTTTATTAGTTTAAAATTTAATGATTATTAGCCCCCCATTATATGATAGCCCTACAAAAGCTTGAACTCCTACAAAAAAAAAAAAATTATTAGTAATAAAACATCCAGAGTTTTTCTAATCACAGGACATCTAAATGTTTATCGCAAATCCCATTATCATCATCACATCATTATCAATACAGAATGAATTAATCATCATAACAATTGCACACATCTAAAAACTCATTCAACCATTTACATTGAAAATATAAACACAAGAAAAAATAATATATTCATAATTTAGAACAAAGCTCCTAACATAAGGTTAGAACTGGTTGCCCCAATAAGCAAACTAAAGTGTGTGCTTAAGTTAAGCAGTTGGCCAATCCTATTAAGCTTTTGGGATTCATTTTATAATAATTAGTTTATTTAAGGGTCTAAGGGATATTATTTAAATTTAATTATTAGTGTATTAAAGATTTTATTAAGTATTTTTTAGGACATGATATTTATATTCTTATTTAAAATTTCAAGAACATATTGAATAATGAACTCAAAATTAAATGAGTTCAATAATCAATATGCCCTAATAATATAGATAAATTCAATTATCCTATCAAGAAGGACAAAATAAAAGCATAATTCCATTTGAAATATTAAGGAATCAAGGTTTTTATTTCAAATTTGTTTGTGCTTAATGATTTTTGAGATAAGAACAAAAGTTAAAGACAACCTCAAAATAATTCCACAAATTTTAAGGATTTTTGAATTATTTATTTTAATTAAATGAATTACTAATTTACGTTTGACTAAGGGTCTTTGAATCTTATTTTAGGTTTAATTTTCACCTAACTTATGTTTCATTTTTTTATTTTATTCCTTATTACTTTTATTTTTGTTCAAATGACACATTCAATGCAATTTATTTTTTATTTTAATAATTATTAATCATTTATTTATTAAATTTTAAATTAAAGGGTCTATGTGTACTATTTTAAACTAGGGTTAACATTTAAATAACCAAATAAATTCTAAACTCATGAACTTTAAAGCAAGAGTTTTTGTTAAAACTCTTGGTCTAAAGTAAAATAAATTTTATCTCATCTGGGATTAAAATAAATTTTAAATTATTCATTAAAAATTAGTTTGAATTTTATTTGAATTAGAATTTTTATTAAAAAAGCTTATAAAAATAATTTTTCTTTGCAACTGAATTCAATTATGGGTTCAATGCTATTTTTCTTGTATTTTTTGTATTTATCTATAATTAATTATAATTTTTCAAAAGTTATGAGTAATATTATCATTTCATCATACAAAACAAAATAAGGTTGGTGATTTGGACAACAAAATGAAATTTAAACCTCTAGTTGTTACTAATTGAAGATGAAACCATGAAACTTTAAACTCATTTGGTAGTGTTTTAGATTTTTAATAATTTTGTAATCTCAAGATTCTGTTTTGGTTTGACTTATATTTCCTTGAACTTCTTTATTTACAAATGACATGATGTTAATTATTTTTTCACTGAATGAATGAATATGACTTCAATGCAAATTATTTCATATTTTTATAATTTTTCTAGATTTTATTATGAATTTTAAATGCTGCTTATATAATTAAGGTTTTCTTTAAAGATTAAATTGGGGTTTCTAATTTGAAAATAAATGACCTCAAAATCTCATTAAATTTCAAGCCAATGCCATCACTAACCTAAGGTACAAACCCAAGAAATTTCAAAGAATTTGGGGTTCTATTTTATTTTCAATGATTTATTAAATTAAGAAAGGGGTTCTCACTTAAGCAATTATTAAGTAGATTTTAAGACATAACTAGATGTTCTAGTTATTTTTCATAGGTACTTTGTGATATTTGGAGTTCATTAAACTTAATTTTACATTTTTAAAATTTTCTACATTTATTTATGCATTTTTAAATTTTAAGTGAACTTAAGTTAGCCTAGGTAACTTAGATTTTGGATTTAAGAATTTTGTGAACAAATGTATTCAAACCTTCTTGAAATTAAATCCAAAGTTCTCTATGGGCCTAGGAGCATTCTCTAAAAGTTTCAAACAATTTAGATTATTAGCAAATTTTATATTATTTTCCTAAGCCTACTAAACCTAGGATTTGCATGCTTTATTAGAGGAAAATAATATACTAGCTTAGGTTCAAATTAGAGGCTATCTAACTGAAATAATAACATGCATATTTTGTGAAAATTTCTAGGAAAAGTACCTTATGGATTCATAGATATCAAAATCCTAGGTCAAATTATGACCTATTTCTCTAAAAATGTATTAAGGGAAAAGAGTTACTCAACCCGTCTTAGGAAAAATAAAAATGTTCATCACATCCCTAAGACCTTACATGATGAATTTTAGACCCATTAAAAGTGAATCGGCTTATTTATTAACTAATTAACCTAATATGATAGAAAATTAATTCCTTACAATGGGTTAGTTAATGGCCCTTAATGTTCTGTTAATAAAAACCACAAAGAAATTCTAATCAATGAAGGTATGGAATGCCTAATTTGGATTAATAATAAGTGAAATATGAACTTTTGAAGATCCTTTCCTTTTTCTAATTTAAATAAAAAAATGATTCAATTTATTCAATGACTAATTAGCTCACACTTTCCACCTGGTGGCTTCCTGTTAGACACTTAAGATGGCCAAGATCCCAAAAGTAGCACATATTAGTAGCACTTGTACAATTGAAGATCTGATGGCTCCTAATAATAGAGCTCAAAAACATAGGATTTGATTTGATTTTCAACCAAAATAAGGGAATTTTATCAAAATAATAAAAAATAAACATCCTTGATTTTTCCTTTGACCTCTAGCTTCAAACATAAGTCGTTCATGGAAATTAGCTTGTTCCCAAGAATCTACTTGACCATTCTCCACCAACTGATCCCTGAAGATCACGAGAGTGTGGGAATGTAATCCACTAGCTAGATTACCTTAGATTGTACATCCGCATAATTATGTCATATATTCCTCTAACTATATACCTGATTTTGATACTTATCATAATATAGTAAGGGGGACAGGTTTAATTTGATTATTGTGAGTTCACTATGACTTGAGGAACATAAATTACTAAGGTATTGGCACCTAAAATCTAGTGGATTAGATCTCAAATTCTCAACTAATACGCATCATCATAGTTCACTTAGTTAATTACTAATAGGGCTCTCAAAGGCTGGGGGAGCTCAAGGAACAAACTCTTTCTATTAGAAGAAATTAGGAAATTTGATTAGTAGACATATCTTTAGTTAAATTAGTCACTAATTATAGAGTTTTCATCTTGCATCAAGATGGTTTTTTATCCACAACCAACCAAACCAAACTGTTAAACTAGTTGTGAAGTGGCCTATAGGCTGCTAACAATGTTTGAAGATGATTGAGGAGCTAGGGTGAGGTAGCTGAGTCTACTAGGGAAGTTAGGTTTTGCATATTTTGAGTTAATGTGAAATTAAAATGACCTTCCATGTTAAACATTGTTAAGAATCCTTTAGAGGTGTTTAAGAGTAGATTTAGTTAGGTTGTCCTGGGCTTAACTAAATTTTGATTTACACACTTTGGTGTATACTTAGGGTTTGCTGAGGTGAGTGATTTGGGTGCGAGCCAAAAGAGTAGAGTGTTATATCAACTTACCTAAGATACTAGGATCCTACGTCAAAAGGCTAAAGTTTTGGGGATAAGAGCATCAAGCTCGTTCCACGAGAGGAGTAAAGATCTATTTATGTCATTTGGGCTTTTAGGTTAACCATGTTTATCCAAGGTTAACCATGGATCTAATTGGGTTTAGTTTTCTTCTATAAAAGGTTTGGAAGGCCTGGGGCACACCTATAGGGTATAGGCTGAGCATTAACCAAGAAAACCCTATTTGTGTATTTTAGGGTATTTAAGTTCCATTTAGTTTTGACCATGGTCAAAAGAGTTAAGCATGGGTTGGGTTAAGTATAGTAGAATCCTATGGTAGGTTTAAAAAGGTTAGGATCCATTGGTGAATGTTTAGGTAAGCTAGGTTAGCTAAGAATCTAGGTTTAGATATTTAGAGTATTTTAGAAATTATGGTCAACCATGGTAGATCAAAGGATAGGTTATGTTTAGATGAGTTTAAAGTTTGATTTAGAAAGCCTTAGAATCAATCATAAGTTCTAGGGTTGAGTGTATTCCAAGGAATCTAAGTTAGATAGGTTAAGTCCATTAAAGGGTTATTTTGGAAGATTTAGGACTTTAGGTCAATCCATGGTCAACTGAGTTATCCAAGGGTCAAGGGTGAGCAAAACAAACCCAATATTGGTCTTGGAAATTCTTCTACATCTTTCCTCAGGGTTTGCCAGAAGAAGCCCTACCTTAAAAGTCTATAGGCAAGTGTCCTTCCTCTAAGGGGACTACTACAATTACATGAATAGACTTTCTTGAGTATATTATAATTCTCACCATCTCTAACACACCTTAAATTGATTGAAATTACCAATCTTTTAAAAAACCCACCTCCTGTTATCAATAATTGGCCACAATAATCTTCCAGAATTGTTAATCACTAACTTTTATATTTATCACACTAATTTTTTCAAGTAATCCATAATTGGATCTATCTAGATTGCTGAGCAATTGGCTTACATTTTCAGGAATTCTTCTCCACTTGTGGGCCTCATGATCTTAACTTATTATTGCTCATTAGGGTACCCATATGTAGAGATGAGGTTCGTAAGTTGGTTCTACTCTCAATGAATTTGAGTTAATTTGAAGTATTACAACTTGTTGATTTTCATCTTTATCTTAAAAAGGTACTTCATGAGTAGCTTATCCCTTACATTAAAAACATTTATATATTTCACCATTAATTATGAGTCTAAGTACACAACAAGTTACATTTCCCTCAATTCTATTATGAGTCTTAAGCTAATGATTAGTGTTTTATATTTAGCCTCAGTATTTATAAATCTGAATTCTAAGCTAGTTGCACATGTGATGATGATTCCTATAAAACTCCTTAGAGCAATATCTATGTCAAATCCCTACTCTTATGAGGCTCTATCTACATATAAGAACTACAAACACACCAGAGTCACTACCTTTAACTCATCACTTTAACTATTGAAGTTCGCAAGTGCTTATACCACCATTTAAGGGATTTAGAATTCACTCACCACCACTCACCATTTAAATAATCTTCCTAAGTGGTTAGGCTTGGTGAGTATTGCGTTCAATAGGTGGTCAATATCCACTTAAATGGATTGTGCTTGGACATATAATCCCAATCACCTCATCAAGATCATAAGCATGCACGTGAACTTCTCCATGATTTAACACCTTTATTTTACACCTCTAAATATCTTATGCATACAACACAGTAGCAATTTCTTCCCATCTTATCTAACGAGTATGCTACTAATCACATTCTCATCCATTCCTAAGCACAATAATAAATCTTCACCTAGCCTTGGGTTTTTGAGAAAGGATGGAAAGGAGGGGAGCTTGAACTAGTGAAAGGTGACTTTAAAGACATTGACCCAGAAAAATTTCCTTGCATTTATCATGAGCTTAAAGAATGGTGAGCATCTCTCACCAAACTAAGAGATGAAATAATTTAGTCAAAAAACTTTCCCAGTGAGTCATTGCACCTCCTATATTATCCATAGTGACTACAATGTTATTATTTTCATTCACCATATAAAAAAGCCTATCTCTATTATTTTAATAACTACATGAGTAATTACAAACCCACCCTCAATGTTAACTTGAATGGGAACTGACTTGATAGACTAATCAGCAGTTGTCACCATTTCACATGTGGTGCAGTGAATGTAAATTGTATATTATCACATCTAGTTCTAAATCTGATCTGAGAAACCTTAGCAGATAAGGCGAGGGTGATGTTGAAGTTGAGGATCAATTTTCCAGTCATTTTCAAAAATTTAACCTAAATTTTGTTATCAATTACAGAACTTACTAAACATAAATTGGATGTTGAATCAAAAGATCACACTTAACTTAATTTATCCACTCTCGAAGGAAAATTATAGATTATTGATGATGAAAGGGAGATGAACTTAACTAAGGACCTAAAATGAAGGAAAAATATGGCTGTGAAGTATAGATTTGGAATGGGAATTGATTAAAAGTTCAAGTTGAATTTGAATTTGATAATTGAAAGAAAAATTCAAATTAGATTTGGATATAATGGTTAAAAATAGGCAACACAGTTACATAAATATTTATGTTATGAATTTTGAGTCTAATCTCCACTAAAGATGGAAAGTAAACCCTTTCCCTATTTTAGTTGCTAGAAAAATCTATGAATAAAATTAAATAATAATGACCACTAATTTGTGATTTAGTATTTCTTTAATCAAATTTGTATAATTAGTGTTAATTACCCCAAAAGATTAACTAACACTTGTATTATCAACTTGTGAAAAGAAACTATTTATTTTAAGATTCAATTTCGGCATAAGGGATATGAAATTCATCCTGAAGGATAATATTCACATACACCTATCATTTCAAATAAGAAACTAATCCATAATTAGTATTAGTCATCATCCAGAAGATTTTTCCCCTATCTTAGTGAGCTAAGACATGATTTTGAAAGTTCGTTAGGGATGTTAAGCCCTTGTGAACTAGTCCCGAGGCTAACGAATAGGGGGGGTGAATTGCTTATTTTAAAAATTTGTGAGCAAAAAATGATTTAGAAAAATTTCACGATGATGTGCAGATGTTCAACAATAACTGAATAATAATCACAATCACATGATCATCATCAGAAAAATAAATGTGGAAGATAATCAGAAAGAACACACCAGATTTTATAGTGGTTCGGTCAACTTGACCTACGTCCACTCCCCGGAGCCTCCCTCCAGGTATTGCATTAACACTAACTGACTCTCCTTCTGCTCCCATAGCAAAGTGGAGAAGCCTATACCAAACTCCTTTCCACCAACCCGATGAGGCAGAGAACATGGATTCCTTTTGCTTTGTCCTGAAGTAGGCAGAGAACCTGGACTCCTTCCTGAAGCAGGCAGAGAACCTAAACTCCTTTCACTTCCTCCTGAAGCAGGTAGAGAACATGATCTTCTTACAGATGATCCTTCCACAGAGACACCAATAAGATAAGAGAAGACGACTAGAGAAGATAACTCAGATCTTTGCTTAGAGCAACCTTTGTAGACACCTCACAAACTCCCCCTCACAAGGTCCTCTCTCTCTCTCTCTCTCTCTCTCTCTCAAGGTTCTCTCTGGCAAGGAAGGTGGCAAAAGATCTCAACGATTGAAGAAAAGAGATCTTAAATAGGAGGGCTAAAAAATTGCCCTAAAATTCAATTTGGTGATTCTGTTTATATAGTACGATCAGTTTAAAAATAGTTTCGTCCAGTATAAATGCAAACGAACAATTCACAAATTTTGCGAACATCGTACAGTATGATCTATAGATCGTACTGGACAATCGTCTTATTTCCAACTGTTCGTACGGGACGTCCCATGGGACGAACAAAATTGTCTCTATTCATCATCCTACACTATACTCTTTGTACAGTATGATTAGTTCATTTTTAGAACATCATCCTATACGATATAAATATTAGCCGGGACGATCAGTACAAAAAATTGTGGTTTCATCAAGTATGATACATGGGATGAAGAAAATCATCTCTGTTCATCGTATAATATAATTTACATCGTACAGTACGATCAAGTGTAATTAGGAAACCATAATTTAATTGTCTGATTACGGGGGATAATTTTGGCAATATTTAAAATATTTGTACAGTATGATCATAATCATACAATATGATTAGTTCAAAAAATCAAAATTCAAAACTTACCAAAATTGTCCTGGCGGCTAGGGTTTTTCATGTTAAAACAAATCGTACAGTACGATTTGGATCGTATAGTACGATTAGTTTATAAACCTAATCATCCTGAATTAGTCGTTAACCCTGGGTTTAAATGGAAAATCGTACAGTATGATTGAAAATTATACAGTATAATTTTGTAAAAAAAATTTTAATTTCAGTAAAAAAAATTTTAGCTCTCCCCCTGTGTGTGTGCAATGTTACTTAGCTTGGAGATCCATTACATTACACTTGACTCAAGAAAAATGAAAAAGTACATTGAACCTGAAACACAAATAGATTGACTCGATCTTGAGCTGGCTTGAATTACAATTGATCCTGTGAACCTGAAAGGTTAGACACTCAACTAGAAATAAAAAGGTTTACTATCATCAAAATTATAGTACTTGAATCCAGATTCGTAACAATCTCGCCCTTTTTGATGATGGCAAATAATTATTAATAATTCCAAATTTAGTAAATAAATATGGTGAACATTTATGATTCAAAACACTGAAATGACTCACAACATAAACTACTCCCCCTTTTGACATCTAAAAAAGGGAAAAATACAACCTAACATAGAAGAAGAATAACAGTACAAAAACAACACAAAATATCAGCAAAAGCAAACAGACTAGTAAAAAGGGGAATCGCCTAAGACGATCTAACCAACAATGAAAAAGGAAGAAGGAAAAATAGTGAAGAATGGAGAGGAATGATCAGGGATCCCAAAACACAAAAGAAAGGAAAAAATTAAAATCAAATCAAATAAAAAGAAAAACTTGAAACGAAAAAAAAAAAAATTTGAATCGATCGGCTCCAATACATCAGAATTTTCCTTAATTTTCAATTCAAAAGCCTATAAGAAGAAAATCGACAGTGTTCAAAACTTGAAAAAGTAGGAAAATCAACTTTCGAAACTCCTACCTCGGACACCTTACGGGTTCAAATTCCTTTCAAACAAAAGTCTAATTTAGAAGAGAACAAATTAGATTTGATAAGAGATCCTTTCAAGCCTCATTCCAAAAAAATATCTGATAAAATAGTATTATGAAGTACAGAATCAGAAATCATGATTTTCAATCTCAAGCTTTTGAAAATATTAAGTGGTGTATGGATTTTTCTACGAAATTTAATGATCTGAAAGAGAAGAAAGCATAATTCTTTGTGGGCTCATTTTATGCCTCTTTTTCAATTTATTTGGCGCACTTTGCGCATCTTTTGATTTTTGATACACTTTGTGTATCTTTCTAATTTTTGGCATCATTGTGCATCTTTTCATTTTTGGCCCATTTTGGGCCTCCCTTTTTTCTTTTCTTTTTGCAAGCTTGCTTCCTTTCATAATCATTAAAGAATCTCAGTTGCGAACTTACCCTCCAGACATAAGAAAGACAAAACTCACTCTCTACAGTAAGGAGTAATCCACAGAACAAAACCATACTACATATGATAAGCGCAATCACTTGATTAAGAAAACCATAACAATGATTCAAAGCTTTAAAAATACTATTTATTTGA
Organism: Dendrobium chrysotoxum; assembly: GCA_019925795.1. Taxonomy (NCBI): domain Eukaryota; kingdom Viridiplantae; phylum Streptophyta; class Magnoliopsida; order Asparagales; family Orchidaceae; genus Dendrobium; species Dendrobium chrysotoxum. The sequence continues at coordinate 37,316,808 of CM034297.1, forward strand.
GGTAGATTGTTGTAAGAAGATAAAATAGATCTCTATTTTAAAAACCAACTTTTTATTTTAAAGAAATTTTTTATCTAAAAGAAATAATATACTATTAAAGGAGTTAGAGGAAGAGAAACAATCATCAATATTTCTTCCCTTAAACAGATTCAGTTGAGCCAATCACTGCTTACAAGCTTTCGAACAAAAATAAGGCAAAAGCTCTTGGTTAGAAATCCAGTTTATCAGCAGTAGTGAGCAGTGATCTGATTCTGAAAGGAATAAATAGTAAATAAATAAAAAGAAGAAAAGCATACAAATGAAAATTCGCAAATAAAAATCTGCAGGAAATAACCAAATCTGATAAGCAAATCAAACAACCAAAAATCAGTAGGAAAAGAATGCTAAAATGAAACTAACAGTCAAATCAAAGAAAAAACTAAGAGAAAGAAATAAAAAAATAGAACCATCAAAAATCAACAATCATCAGATTCATGCATTTATGTCAATCACACCTAGTCTGGTCCTTAAAATACTAAATGAGTCAAAGGTCAGTGGTTTAGTAAAGATGTCAGCCAGTTTATTTTTTAGTTGCTACATGGTTTAGCTCAATGTCCCCTTTTATAACATGGTCCCTAATGAAGTGATGCCTTATGTCAATGTATTTGGTTCTTGAATGTTGGATAGGATTCTTAGAGATACAGATGGCATTAGTGTTATCACATAGAACTGAAATTGTGCCAACAAGTAATCCTAAATCCAGAACTTATTACTTCAACCACAGGACTTGGGCCACACAACTTCCTAAGGCAATATACTCAACTTCAGCAGTGAAAAGTGCTACAAAATTTTGTTTTCTGCTAGACTAGGAGACTAAAGACTGTCCTATGAATTGGCATGTTTCTGAAGTGCTCGTTTTATCCACCCTATACCCTGTAAAATCAAAATAAGAATATCTAATAATCTCAAAAGAAGTGTTATACCTAGGATACCAGATTCCTAAGGTTGGGGTCCCTATGAGATATCTAAGGATTCTCTTAACTGCAGTCAGGTGGGATTCCTTACGATCAGCTTGAAACGTAGCACAAAGATAAACACTAAACATAATATCTGGTCGACTAGCAGTCAGGTAAAGCAATGATCTAATTATTCCTCTAAACTTCTGATCAATAGATTTCCATTTGAATCCTTGTCTAACTGGACACTAGAACTCATGGGAGAGTTTATAAGCTTAGCTTTATCCATTTCATATTTCTTCAAGAAGTCCTTAATATACTTTGATTAATTGATAAAAGTTCCATCATCATTTGCCTTATGCTAAATCCTAAAAAATTGGATAATTCTCCCATCATACTCATCTCAAACTCCTTACTCATTATTTTAGAAAAATTATCACATAAGTTTTTATCAGAAGATCTAAAAAGTATATCATCAATATAGATCTGGACAATGAGTAAATCATCTCCTATTTTTCTCAAAAAAAGGGTAGTGTCTACGCTCTCCTTAATAAACTCTCTTTCTAATAGGAATGTGCTAAGCCTCTCATACCAAGCTTTGGGTGCATATTTCAATCCATATAAGGCATTTTTTAATTTGTAAACATTATTAGGATATTGGGAACTCTCAAAACCTGGGGGTTTCTCTACAAAGACATCTTTCTTTATTACCCCATTTAAAAAGGCACTTTTGATATCCATTTGAAAAAGCTTAAATCTCTTATAATAGGCAAAGGCTAGTAGCACTCTAATGGCTTCCAATCTTGCTACAGGGGCAAAGGTCTCCTCAAAATTAATTTCATCTATTTGGTTATACCCCTTAGCCACCAATCTTATCTTATTCCTAACCACCACACCAGAATCATTCATCTTATTCTTAAAGACCCATTTGGTTCCCACTACACTTTAATTATTAGGTCTTTCTACTAACTCCTAAACATCATTCCTTATAAATTGGTTCAATTCCTCTTGCATAGCTAAGATAAAAAATTCATCAGAAAGGGGTTGATTGATGTTGGTGGGTTCAGTCATTGAGATAAAGGCAGAATGGTTTACTTCCTTCCTAAGTCCATGACTAGTTCTAACATCTTCAGAAGGGTCTCCTAAGATCAGTTCTTTAGGATGACTCAAAGAATATCTCTAATCTCTAGGCAAAGTATTTTTAGGTTCTACCCTTTCTTCCAAATTTGCATTTTCAACTCCTTGGATAATCTCTCCTACTTCCTCTTCTTCCTCAGCTCTAAACTCCTAAGGATCAGATTCATCAAATACAACATGAGTAGTTTCCTCCACCACCAAAGTCCTCATGTTAAACACCCTAAAAGATTTCCCCATACTAGAATTCTCTAAGAACATTCCTTCATCAGATTTTGGGTCAAATTTCCCTAAGGATGATTTTCCATTATTCAGAATGAAGACCTTACAGCCAAAGACATGGAGGTGGGATAGGTTTGGAGTTCTATCATTAATAATCTCATAGGGAGTCTTATTCAGTATAGATTTAACATTCACCCTATTCAGCACATAACAGGCTATGTTCACTGCTTCTGCCCAAAAGTATTTTGGAAGTGAATACTTAGAAAGCATGGCTCTAGCAGCTTCCACTAAGATCCTATTCTTCCGTTTAGTTACCCCATTCTACTGAGGGGTCCTAGGAGCTGAAAAATTATGGTTAATCCCTTGCTCCATACAGAAGGTTCCAAATCTCAAGTTTTTAAACTCCCCACCATGATCACTATGGATGGTCAAGATCTCACAATCTAACTTCTTTTGAATCTAAGTGGAGAAATATTTAAATTCATCAAATGATTCAAACTTATGTGATAGAATTCTAATCCAAGTGAACCTCGAGTAATCATCAACAATCACAAATTCATAGACTTTCCCCGTAAGCTGGCAGTGCTAATGGGTCCAAAGAGATCCATGTGAAGGACTTCTAAAGGTCTAAAGGTGTTGATGTCCTTAATGGAGTGGAAAGAGGATTGGACTTGCTTCCCTAGCTAACAAGCATCACATAGGTGGTCCTTAGTGAGCTTAAGCTTGGGGACACCTCTAACTAAGTCCTTTTGGGTGACACTTCTAAAGGTTTCCATACTGGCATGATATAATCTCCTATGCCATAACTAAGACTCATCAGCAGCAGTTTTTAAGCAAAATAAAGTAGCACATTTAATATTATTTAAATTAAGCATATAGATGGTGTTCATCCTCTTACCTTGCAAAATAATATTATTATTTAAGCTTATAATACTGGTGCTTGCCAGGAATTTGATGCTGAACCCTTTGCAACAAAGTTGACTGATGCTGAACAAGTTATGTTTTAGTCCATCTATAAACAAAATATTTTCAATCAAAAGGTTCTTGGAGTTTTTGATTATACCTGCACCTACCACTTTCCTGGTGGTATTGTCTCCAAGAGTGACCTTGCCTCCAACCCTAGCCTCCAGTTAAATGAATTGATTTGCATCTCCAGTCATATGTCTTGAGCGTCCACTCTCTAGGTACCACATGCGCTCATGAGATCTTATGTGAGAGCACACCTACAAAATTATCAAACATCAGATTTGGGAACACAAATAAGTTTGGGTTCCTTCTTATGAAAAGAATAATGCAATACATATGTGCTGTGCTGTGAAACATGCAATTGGGGCCTCCACACCCAATGTGTACTATGGTGAATAGTGCAGGTGTGAGAGATATGTCCTAGCATGCCAAAATAAAAACATTTAATGCCAGAAAAAGGGTTAACTAATCTACGTGGGTGATAGTGACTCTTCCTAGGTTTGAATGAAACATGCTTTAATAATTTTAAATGAGATTCTTCAAATGATGGAGGTGCATAAAACTATGCAAAAGTAGGAGGTGCTTCATTTTCTCAAAACTACTAATTTTTACACTTAGAAATTCATTTTTTTTTTAAGACTTGCAATTTCAAATTTCAAATAATGCTCATCACTATCTAAATCAGATGTATAAGATTCTAATTTCTTAAATGCAGCTTCTAATTCAATATGCGATGCTTTTAATTAATCATGCTTAATAGTCAATTTAGAATGCTTTTTATTTAACTCATCAAATTCATCAAATAGTGACATGTGATTGCTATCAAGCGTAAAATGATCCTTAATCAAAACTTTATGCTCCTTTTCTAAGTTTAAGAATTCCAATTTTAGACTAGCATGTGTTTTCTTAAGTTTCCTATATGATGAATGGATTTTTTTAGAAACTTTAAGTAACTAATTTTAGGTTAACTCACATACCTCTTCTTGATCAGACTAACTAGGATGATCATCCATGATCAAACATAAGTTTGTAGTCTCCTCTTCTGCTTCAGTCTTAGAGGAGTCAGATGTTGAATCTGCCCAGAAAGCCTTTTGAATCTTCTTCTTATCCTTTCTGAACTTAGGTTTCTCCTCACCCTTCTCCTTGCTTGGGTGAGTCTTAAGTGTAGGATAAATAGCCTTTATATGTCCAGGCTTCCTTCATTCAAAATAAACTGTGTCAGAAGAACCTTTAAAATTTCTACTACTCTTACCTTTATTCCACTTCTAAAATTTCTTATGTTTCTTCCTTAGAAAGCTTTTGAATTGCCTAGTGATTAAGGCAATATCATTGCTATCAGACTTGGAAGAATTAGTGTCAGTATTATTGGCCTTCAGCGCCACATTTTTCTCCTTTTTCTTCTCACCTACATCAATTTGTCGTTGGTTCAGTCCTTGTTCGTAAGCAATAAGTGACCTAAGTAAGTTATCAATAGAATAAGTATTTAAATCTTTGGATTTAGTAATTTTAGTTATCTTGGCATCATAAGAAGAAGGAAAACATCTCAGAATTTTGTTCACTTTTTCATAGCTAATGAGTTCTCTTCCTAAAGCATATAGAGAGGTTACAATTTAAGTAAACCTAGTGTACATTTCAGATATGGACTCACTAGATTTCATGCAAAAGAGTTCGTAGTCATGAAGTAGTATATTTAACCTAGACTATTTAACTTCAGATGTACCGTCATAGGTGATGCATAATCTATCCCAAATTTCTTTACCAATTGTACAAGTAGAGACACACAGGTAATCCTTAGATTTTGAAGCACAGAAAAAATAATTCAAGCATTTTGCCTTCAGTTATGCTAAATCACGATCATCAAATGTCCATTCAGTAAAAGAAAGTTCAATTTTAATGCCATTAATAAGTCTAAATGGTGCTTCATAACCATCATTAACAACCATCCACATATGATAATTAATAGATTATAAAATGTTGGACATGTGAGTTTTCTAGAAATCAAAAGGTATGTTATCAAACAAAGGTGGATGAGTGATGGAATAACCTTCAGCAGTATTTCTATTACCAAAGTTAGCCATGGATCAAATTAAAAAGTTTTTCAAAACTAGATTTTATGAATCCTGCTCTAATATCACTTGAAATTTCTTTAGGGATGTTAATCCCTTATGAACTAGTCCTAAGGCTAACTCAGAGGGGGGGGGGTGAATTGGTTATTTTAAAAATTCATGAGCAAAAATGATTTAGAAAATTCTTCTTAAATGCTTTAAAATAATTATAGTTTCGCTATGATGTGCAGATGTTCAATAATAACTAAATAATAATCATAATCACATGATCATCAACAGAAAAATAAATACAGAAGATAATCAGAAAGAACAAACCAGATTTTAGAGTGGTTCAATTAACTTGACCTACGTCCACTCCTCAGAGCATCCCCTTCGGGTATAACACTAACACTAAGTGACTCTCATTCTGCTCCCACAGCAAGGCAAAGAAGCCTATACAAAACTCCTTTCCACTAACCTGGTGAGGCAGAGAACCTGGACTCCTTTCGCTTCCTCCTAAAGCAGGCAGAGAACCTGGACTCCTTTTGCTTCCTCATAAAGCAGGCAGAGAACTAAAATCCTTTTGCTTCCTCCTGAAGTTCGTAGAGAACCTGGATCTTCTTGCAGATGATCCTTCCATGGAGACACCAACAAGATAAGAGACGATGACTAGAGAAGATGACTTAGATCCTTACTTGGAGTAACCTTTGTGAACACCTCCCAAACTCCCTCTCACAAGATCCTCTCTTTCTCTCCCAAGCTCTCTCTCTCTCTCTCTCTCTCTCTCTCAAGGTTCTCACTAGTAAAGAAGGTGGTAAAAGATCTCAATAATTGAACAAAAGAAATCTTAAATAGGAGGGCTCAAAAATTGCCCTAAAATTCAATTTTATGATTCTGTTCGTACAGTACAATCCCTTATCATTCAATATGATCAGTTTAAAAATAGTTTTGTCCAGTACGAATGCAAACAAATAGTTCATAAATTTTGCAAATATCATACAGTACGATTCATAGATCATGTTGGATGATCCTTTTATTTCCAACTGTTCGTACGGGATGACCCATGGGATAAACAAAATTGTCTTTGTTCATCATCATGTACTGTACTCTTCATACAGTACGATTAGTTCTTTTTTAGAACATCATCATGTAGGATATAAATGTCAGCCGGGATGATCAGTATAAAAAATTGTGGCTTCGTCTAGTACAATACATGGGATAAATAAAATCATCTCTATTCATCATACAGTATGATTTACATCGTACAATATGATTAAGTGTAATTAGGAAACCATAATTTAATTGCCTAATTAAGGGGGATAATTTTGGCAAGATTTAGAATGTTCATACAGTACGATTAGTTCAAAAAATTAAAATTTAAAACTTACCAAAATAGTCCTGGTGGCTAGGGTTTTTCATGTTGAAATATATCATACAGTACGAAATGGATCGTACTGTACGATTAGTTTATAAACCTAATTATCCTAAATTAGCCATTAACCCTTGTTTTAAATGGCAAATCGTACAGTATGATTTTGTAAAAAAAATTTTCAGCTCTCCCCCTATGTGTGTGTGTAAGGTTACTTAGCTTGGTGATCCGTTACATTACACTTGACTCAAGAAAAATGAAAAAGTACATTACACCTGAAACACAAACAGATTGACTTGATCTTGAGCTGGCTTGAATTGCAATTAATCATGTGAACATGAAAGGTTAGACACTCAACCAGAAATAAAAAAAGTTTATTACCATCAAAATCATAGTCCTTGAATCCAGATTCACAATAGATTTATTTTATACTAGAATCTTGGCTTCTTATAGAGGCAAACCCCTATAATCAATTACATCTTCAAAGGGAAAACTTTCAATTAAAGTGGAGATTAGACTTATTTTGGATTTAAAATACTTCAGAGTTGCCTTATATACTTAAAAAGTATCAGTTACTCCCTCAAAAATATCATTAAATTATATTGAAAATACCTAAGAATACATGATATTCTTTTTATAATAGAGTTGGAGGTGCGTACATACCTCTGGCCTTATGGTTGCTTAGAATGCGCTGCCAGCTAACAACCTAATACACCAGCAATCATCTTAGATGTACTGTATAATACGATCAGCTTTATCTTAAGAGATCAAAGGAGTAGATCAAACTCTCAATCAGTAACTCAATATGAGTAATTTTAACTTTATATTCAAATGACACTAACAATATGACTCACTAAAAACTCTACATGTTATCATCTTTATATATCCTAACTATATTTTCTAACTCCTTAAATTTTTAAGAAATTTTGACACTATAATGACCATATACCAAAGGAAAATTGATAGCATCCTCCAAGCGCATGAGGACCGTACCACCTTACCAATGTTAGGCATAAGTGTTTGGCTTAACATACATTACAGTAATAAAAATATATGTATATATGCATGAATAAGTAAAGGGGTTGGTGTATATGATACCTAGTATATATCATCCTAGAACTAGTATATATATTCCTACAAAATATGAAATATATACACTAAGGAAAGCCTAAGAAAATTATACCCACTAATGCAAACTACCACCCATGTTATTCAATGCTTGATGCAATGTAATAAAAGAGACTGGGTCTATAAGAAATTGTATTTATTGATTGATTTGGAAACTTGCTGTAGACTCAATCTTTGTATAAAAGAAAGGTGGTCAGGATCCACCATAATAAACATGGGTTTCTAAGCCAATCATATGTATAGAATCAAATATATCTGTTTAAGATCTTCGAGCTCCAAGTCTTTTGGAGACCCATTTATATATGTAAATAGGTTTATTTAACTCTTTTATAATGCAAGATGCCAATTCAATTTATATATAATTTACAAGTTACAAGGACTCAGACATATATATCATTCCAACGTACATTCTACTTTGACTATTGTAGAAAGTAAAAATATGTATAAGAAGTATATAAAGTGTATAAGCAGTTATGTTATCACCTTATACTTCTAATGCAGTCCTTAAAGAGCCTATATGCACCAACAAAAATTAAAATGTATGACATGCAGAGTAGTAAAAATAAATAAACATACTTAGGGTACTCTCCAAACAAAGAACACGACAAGAAATTCACACCATCGGCTCCTAGCAAACCATCTATGTGTGTGAAAGAGGCTATGTGATTTTGAAATATCTTATATGAATTTAATGTTTAAGTTCCATGCATTTAGGGTTTTTGTTCATTAAGGTCAAAAAGGGTTATTTAGTTAAAGTTTATCTTCCATGAATTTGGATTTTATTATTTGTGTTTTAAAAGGTTGAAGTTAATTATTTAATTATAAAGAATTTTTAAGTTAATAACCCCAAGTATAGGAGCTACTAACATATAAATCTTAAGGCTTATAATCATAATGCAATCATTCCCCATATATGATAGATGATTACATAAAACCTTTAGAGATTTATTCATGATTTATTAAGGGATAGAAAAGGGACCTTTCAAATCAATACACATTCCATCCAAGTGAAATCAAGCATGATATACAAGGTCAATGGTTTATTCATGATTGATTAAGGGTCATGAATTTTATACAACTATGTCGTCCACTATTTATAAGGTGGCTGCAAGAGTGCTTTTTAACAGGTTGATTAAAGTAATCCCAAAGTTAGTTTCTATGGAGCAGGCGGCATTCATTAAGGGAAGATCTCTCTCGGATCATGCTCTGATTGCCCAGGAAATCTTCCACAAATTCAGGTACTCCAAAAACACCAAAGGTCTTGTTTCCTTTAAAGTTGACATGGAATAAGCATATGACTCAATGAGTTGGCAAACTCTTAGAAAAATTGTTGAGTACTTTGGATTTCCTCCTCATTTCTCTAAACTGGTTTGGAAGATCCTCATTTTACTTTTATGTATTAATGGCCATTTATCTGCTTGGATCAATGCTAAAAGTGGATTACGACAAGGTTGTCCACTTTCTCCTCTTCTATTCATTCTTTGTTCCCAACTCCTAACCAATGCTCTCAACCAAACTGATATTGGTGTGAAGATCAGTTCGGGTAGCCCTTTGGTTTCCCACCTTCTTTATGTGGATGATGTGATGATCTTCTCGGTTGCTACTAGGAAGGCTGCAAGGAAGATAAAGGGAGTACTTGCTAATTTTGCAGGTGGACTGCCAGCTCATCAACATCAACAAATTTGCCATAAATCGTAAGGCATAAAACTTATAAAGAATTTTTAAGTTAATAACCCCAAGTATAGGAGCTACTAACCTATAAATCTTAAGGCTTATAATCATAATGCAATCATTCCCCATATATGATAGATGATTACATAAAACCTTTAGAGATTAATTCATGATTTATTAAGGGATAGAAAAGGGACCTTTCAAATCAATATACATTCCATCCAAGTGAAATCAAGCATGATATATATGGTCAATGGTTTATTCATGATTGATTAGGGTCATGAATTTTATACAACTATGTCGTCCACTGTATATAAGGTGGCTGGAAGAGTGCTTTTTAATAGGTTGATTAAAGTAATCCCAAAGTTAGTTTCTATGGAGCAGATGGCATTCATTAAGGGAATATCTCTCTCGGATCATGCTCTGATTGCCCAGGAAATCTTCCACAAATTCAAGTATTCCAAAAACTCTAAAGGTCTTGTTTCCTTTAAAGTTGACATGGAATAAGCATATGACTCAATGAGTTGGCAAACTCTTAGAAAAATTGTTGAGTACTTTGGTTTTCCTCCTCATTTCTCTAAATTGGTTTTGGAATGTGTGGAAGATCCTCATTTTACTTTATGTATTAATGGCCATTTATCTGCTTGGATCAATGCTAAAAGTGGATTACGACAAGGTTGTCCACTTTCTCCTCTTCTATTCATTCTTTGTTCCCAACTCCTAACCAATGCTCTCAACCAAACAGATATTGGTGTGAAGATCAGTTCGGCCGGGTAGCCCTTTGGTTTTCCACCTTCTTTATGCGGATGATGTGATGATCTTCTCGGTTACTACTAGGAAGGCTGCAAGGAAGATAAAGGGAGTACTTGCTAATTTTGCAGGTGGACTAGCCAGCTCATCAACATCAACAAATCTTCCATGTTGTTTGGTAAATTTGTAAATAGAAGGTGCAAGAATTTGATTGCTAGCATTATGGGCTTCAAAGTTGTGAAAGAGTTTGAATATCTTGGTATTAAGATTGCTCTTAGAAGGTTGGTTGCTGCTGATTTCCAGATCATTGTGGAAAAATCTTTAAGAAGGCTTAATGTTTGGGGTTCCAAGCTTATTTCGTTGGCTCGGAAGTTAACCCTTGTGAAATTTGTTTTGCAATCTTTTCCCTTATTTCAAACGACTCTTTATTTGATTCCCACTAGTGTCTTAACAGAAGTTGACAAGCTTTGTAGGGGCTTTCTTTGGAATAAATCTAACGGTAGATTGGGCATCCATTATGTCAAATGGAGCGAATTATGCAAGCCTGTCAAGAATGGTGTTTGAGCTCTATGCTCTTCCTCAAATAGAACCGGTGCTCTCAGGGCGACATTAGCTTGGCGCTACATACAGGATGAAGAGAGCTTGGTTCATAAGGCTCTGGTTCCAAAATATGGGAGGAGGATTGATGTCAAAAGGAAGAAGACTTCTTGCTCAGTAGCTTGCAAACTTATATGTGACGGAGGAAAACACTTAAATTCTACGGTAAGGTGGTGTGTTGCAAATGGTTCGTCCATTGATGTTTATAGATACATTTGGATATTGGACAAGTGCATTAACAAGTGGCCTACCTTTGTGGTCCCCCAAGGAGAGGAAGTTATTTTATTGAACAATTTTATCTCAAATGGTGGCTGGAATGTGGATGAACTTCTCAGGTTTTTTGGAAATGAATTGGTGCAGATCATTATGAAAATCAGCATTAATCAAGCAGCTAATGAAGATTCGGTTGAGTTGTTATACCAGAATTCAGGCAGGTCCATTGCTTCTTTAGTTGTTGAGGGATTGCAAAATAATCTGCCTGATCCGAGATTTTGTAATTGGTTAAAAGAGGCCAACCTAATGCCATGAGTTGAGCTATTTTGGTGGAGACTTCTCAGGAATGAGATTCCATCGCTCTAATTCCTTGCTGATAGAAGGCTGCAATGTAGTAGCCTTTGTCCTAGAGGATGTGCTGAGGTTGAAAACTTAGAGCACATTGCCTTGAAGTGTGATAAAATTAGAGAAGTTTTCCTCCTTCTAAATAAGTGGGGATTTGGTATATCATTGTTTGATAATATTACAGATTGTTGTGCTTGGATGGAACATCTAGTTAGGCATAACCGATTTATTCTTAATCTATTTTGCAATGTGGTATTTCTTTCTTGGAAGGCAAGGAATAAGTTTATTCTTGACAAAGTAGAAGAAAGAGCATCTTCTATTGCTGCTAATGCTGTGAGCTACTCCTCCTCTTCTAAGTTGTTCGACTGTTGCAAATCGGCCCGTAGGGATGCTAATCAATTCTCAAGACTATCTAATTCCTGGTATCCCCCTCCACCCAATTGGTTGAAAATTAATGTTGATGTCTCACTTGTGTCCTCTTATAGAGTCGGAATAGGAGGTGTATTCCGAGACTCTTATGGAAGATTTTTGTTGGCGTTTGAAAATCCTGCATTCATTGGGACATTTCTCAACTAGAAATACTAGCCATACGAGCTCTAAAGGAGGTGATGAAGGACTGGATGTTTAAATTCAAAGGTGTCATTGTGGAGAGCGACAATTACAATGTCATTTTGGCTATTCAACTTGAGTTATCAAAAGGATTCAAGGGAATGGAGGACTTGGCCTTCTTCAACAACTTTAATTTTGTTCTTTTCAAATGTCTAGATCGAAGTTGTAATAAGTTAGCCGACATGTGTGCTAACTTTCCTATTAGTTCTAATTTTCTTTGGGATGATCTTTGCTCCAATAAGATTCCTCCTTCCTTTGTTAATTTGTTAAAGGAGGAATCATCCTTGTAGTCGCTGATTTTCTTTGATTAATTGAAGCCTTGCTTTTCCATCAAAAAAAAAAAAAACTATGCCATCCACACGTGGAGGTTGGAATAGTGCATGAAAACCTATAGTTTGTCATTAAAATTTATGAAAATCTCTTAATCAGATATGTGTGTGTTCTCCTAAAAGGAATCAAGTGCCCCATAAAGGGATTATTGGGTGATTTGATTTATGTTAAAGGCTTTGAATTTAATGTTAAAATGGCCTTCAAATGGAATTAAACATCAAGCATGAAAGCCTTTATTTTTTATTTAATATTAATTATAAAATTTATTTAATTAAAATAAATTTTAAGCAAAAAATTATCAAATTAAATTGTTTTTTATTTTTAAAAATTTTATTGAATTATTTGAAAATTTTAATTAATTTTAATGAATTAATAATTAATTATTAATGTATTATATTCAAAATTATCATTTAAAATAAAATTATTAATCTCTGATTTTAAATTTATTTTAGTTTAGTTAATAAAGTATATTTAAGTTATATTTATTATCTTTATTTAATTATATCTAAAATGGGTTATTTAATGAATTATTAAATAGTCTATTATTAACTTAGCTTACGTTATTTAATTTTGTAAACAAATTAATCGAAATGATCATGAAATTTATATCATTGATTAATATTAACCAATAGATCAATCCCTAAAAATTTGCAGTTAAGTTAATTTATATTTAATTTTAAATGAATTTATTTAATTAAGAGTTAATTAAGAGTTAATTAATTATTAATTAAATTTAATCATGTTTAGATCTAGATTTTATTTTTAAATGATTGTAGGATTTATTTAGTGTTGATTTAAGGTGATTTTGTATTTTTATGAATTTTATGTGATTTATTATATTTTTTGGAAGATTTATCCCTTGGTTAAGGGCTAATTTTTTTAAATTTTGTTTTAAGATCAATTAGTGTCAAATGAGGGTGGAATTAATTCCTAAGGTGTATGATGTCACTAAGTTTAAGTGCTTAAAATTTCTCTCTTATTGATGTGTGTATGAATTCTTAAAAATTTCCAAAGTTCACTAAACCTTATCCTTAATTATTGCCCTTAGGTGTCATTAAGATTCAAATAGGTTTGTAAATTTTTGAATCTAACCCTTAGATATATACAAGAAAAACACTAGAATTTGGTGTCCTAATGCTCTATGGATTCATTATAGTGAATTAATTATACGTCACATACTGACCTACAGGTTTGAAAATTCAACTAAATAAAGGATATATATCAAACTAAGGTAGGAAGTTCAGAGAATGTGGCGGACAACCTCAAACCCTCATAATTTGAACTTAATATCATACATATTTTAGGCGTAACATACAAGAATCATTAGGCATTATGGGGTTTTTTCCCCTAAACCATGTATCATCATATCCTAAATTTATTTTAAAATAAATGAGATTATCATGCTGACTCCAGAGTCCTAACATGCTGGAATTGGAAAAGAAATCAAATAATAATGAGTTTTCAAAAACTAGCTGAATATATGACCCAGGCTTTTGGAAATTCAAATGTGGGTTATGATAGCATCAAATGACATTAGGAAAATTATTGAATGTCAAGAATATCTCCAAATCCATCCCATTCAAATTTGATCATGATTGGATGAATATTTAGGGAGTTAAAAAGAATGTTTATAAATTAATTAAAGCTATATTTCTCTTTTAATATTTATCATTTTGATCCAAATTTATTTTTAAAATAGAGTGCTTACAAATACAATTCCATAGAGGTATTGCATGTTAAATTTTGTTAATTACACAATTTACTAGATTTTTTTCAAGTTTTACTATAAAAAATAGGTTTTATTTTCAATTTAGGATTAGGTGGGCTAACTCTGGGCTGACTAGGCTGACCTTTCCACAAAGTGGCAATCAAATGGGCAGCGTGAAAAGCATCGAACACCTGACTGGATCCACTTATCTAGTGTGGTGACATATGTTGATCAATCGATCAGGCACAAGATGGATCAAAGAGCTACTATTTAATCCCACGATCAGGCTAATGGAATGGTCAGATGGGATCTGAAGATGGTGAGATCTTGACCATTTGAATTAAATGGAATGAATGAACAGTGGAGATTTCATATGCCTCACCAAATGGCCAAAAACCTTAAGCTTATAATTTGCTTCATATTATCAATATGAAGGGCCAAACGTAATAAAATTTTAGACAACAATAGTGTAGTATGAAAGGAAGAATGGGGAAATGCTCCTAAGGTTATTGATGCATCCCTCTCAATCTTATTTAGAAGCCTTGATAAAAACCAAGGGTTTTAATATTACCTCTACATAGATGATATTAAGAGATGGTTAATAGCTTGTTTTCTTTGTTTAGAGCTCGTCTACATCTTAGGTGAAGACTACAAGGCTGAAGGAAGGGTGGATAAAATGTTGGAGGAGTTTCGACAGACGATGTCATCACCAAATAGCTCCAAACATTAGGGAAATACCAGGGAAAGGTGCAAGGACTTGTGGTAGGGCAAAATGAAGAATAAAATGTGGTTGGAGAAGGTCTATTCAGTGTGTTTTGATCCACTAAGAGTTTTGGGAGGTTTAGGTAAATTTAGGCATTGGCACTCTTTGGGATGGTTGGGATGATTTAGACGAGAAGCCTAGATACTAAACACCTAGCTTAGCTAGTTAGATAGAAGGGACGTGAGCTGCTCAGGCTTAAAATGAACCTAGGTTATTCCATATGGGATGGGGCCATTTAGGTTGTATAAGCTTGAACAAAAGCTTATGTTGGGTTACGCTAAGGTCTAGGAAGTTTTTTGAAGAGATATGAATGGTTGGGATTTCTTCGAATGAAGAGAATGCTTTGATTTGAATGGTTTGACCATTGTGAATTAATTTGAGCATTTGTTGATTGTTTGACTAGTTAAATAGTCAACCATTATTGAGGTAGACTCTTAGAGAATGTGGATGGTAGTTTAAATGAAATGCAATTGCTTTCAAATAATGATGAGAGTGTTTGATTAAAAGTTTATCATCCATATGAATTTAACTATCTTTGAGAGTTTGACCAAGTTAAATCTATCAAAGTTGAGTCATTGAAAAGTTTGATTACATTTGAATGATGTGTTTGAAGGCTTTTGAAGACTTAATATGAATGATTTGAGTATATATAATGAATGAATCCAATTGGGTCCAATTTGACCACATCCAAGCTTAGTTGGTTAAGTCAACTATTGACTGAATTAAAGTGACTAGTCAAGTCCAATCCACTAGAAGTTATTATCATAGGATTTTTGTGAAGATAAGGGATGATTTGATGGTTCCATTGGAAGTGATTGGTGTGGATGATCAATTAAGCTAGCTTGGGTTAGCTCAATTGGGACGGGTAGGGTCAATCACTGGCCCAGTTGCCAGTGATGATTGATTTGATATATAGACCTCCTAGTGAAGTGATTTGGACCATGATTGAGGCCAAGAAGTCAGTGCACTATGCAAGGTAGTGTACTGGGCTACCTAATTATAGTGCAGGGCTATTGATTATCTGGATGATTGACAGTAGTGATTATTGATTATAGAAGGGGATTGATTGATTATAGATTGAATTATTGAAGTTTAATTGGATGTTGGTTCATGGCTAATTGATGATTGTTTGATTGAAGATGATTGATGTAACTTATAGGCAATGAATAATGATTGATTGAGGTATTGATGAAGGTTAACTATAGAGACAATTGAAGTTGATTGAAATGTTGATTGTAGAGATGATTGAAGATGATTGAAATTTTGTTTGAGTGAAAACCAAGGGCTACAGATCAAATGATTGAAGGCTACATGATTGATAACTAGATGTTTGTCAATCATAGGATTAAAATTAGGATTCGTAGATCAAGATGACCTCATACAAAAAAATGAGGTCCATAATGTATAATTATACTACAAAGTATTAAATAGGCCTAGATTTTTATTCAATTCTACTTTTGGCCCATCTATCTTATGCAAATGTGGGAGGATATTTTTATTTCTAGCCCCATCTATTTAGTGCAGATGAAGTAGGTTATTCTCCTGGCCCCATCTGTTAGGTATATATATAGAAGATTAAGGGAGGATATATGCATTTTATATAGCATATACTACATAAGTAAGTAAACAAGTAATAATGTTAACTCATCTGCTTAAAATCTTTATTTTGATACTAACCAACAAGTTCAAGTATCACCAAATTCTACATAAATTCATATTTTTTACATTGATGTCAGTTTTGAACTGATAAATTTTACTTTCAATACAGTTATATATAGAGTGTCAATGTCCTATCATGTTAAAGTTATTATTTGTTGAAATAAATTCTTATTTAATTAATGTATAACCTATCATATTTTAATAATTATAACTATGGATTTGAATTTTCTAATAGGAATTGAAATAGCTTACTGAGCAAATGAATGCTCACTCCATTATTTTTATGAAATTTCAGAAAAGGGGAAGGGTCTAGCAAAGTAATGGTTAATAATGATAGGATTATGAGGAGCATTTATTTCAAGGTATTTTGTTGTCCAATTTTATGTTTTGAAGGGTAGAATGAATCTATACTATATTATTTAAAATTGATATATTTTGGAATAAAAAATTGGGATAGTTATTTAAATTATTTACATATATTCATTTATTTAATTGGCTCTAGAATGTTATGCATCATGGTTTATATAATTAGGCTAAGTTTTTAATTCTTTAATTATGTTTTGGGGAATTGAAAAGTGGTATCAGAGTGAAGGTTTGGAAAAATTATTTCATAATCAGAGCTATAAGTAATGATTTATATATATAAGAAGGGAATCAGGGTAGTTAAGTTTTATTTTTATCTATGTGTGTGTTACATTTATAAATGCTCTAATCCTGTATATATGTGTGTCGACCTTATTTTTTTATGAGGTCATTAGGATTAATCGAGACCCTTTGATTTACCCAGATCCTAGATCTGCCTAGATTCTAGGATAAATTAAGATTCTAGATTTAAAAAAAAGTCTAAATCAATCCAACTTCATATCAAACTCCATCCTTATATAATCATATACAATCATTTAAATGATTTTCATTGATTTATATAATCCAAAATCAAGAAATCAAATCTAAAATCAAACTTAAATCCAATAATTCAAACCAAAATTCCAAGGCTAATGGCTTAGGTCGTGAGAGCCTTTTCTTGTAATTTTTCAAACACTTCAAACCCTAGTCAAATAACCCATGATTCATGATCTATCAATTTCATATTGATAGGATATGTATCTAGAGGCAACTCTCCAAATTTGAACTTATTCTAAGGTCTCTAACCTCACAAATTGAATTGAATCCCAAAGGCTGTAAAACCTTCAAATATTTAAAATATATGCTAGTAGACCTGCTACCTAGTAGATTTTGACCTTGTAGGTTTCTATAAACCCTTTAATCACATCCAAACCCTTGAATATCATATATTGAACATTAAGCTACATTTTGGTGGACTCATTTTTATCCTCAGTTGACCAGGGGTCAAAATGACCAAAATGCCCCTGAAGGGTAATTTTGAAGTTTTCTCTAAACATTAATATAACCTTTTCAAATTAAACCCTGGAAACTTTTCCAATGTCTCCTAATCATCATTAGGAGTGCATGGGACTCAAACCCAGACCTTGGTCAAGCCGGGTTGACCAGGTTAACTCAAATGACCAAAATACCCCTTACGTGTGTAGATAATCATTTCAAACCAAATGACCCTATCATTGGATGAAACCACTTACATTCAACTCCAATTGTTAAAACAAACTTATTGGACCCAATCCTCATACCTAGGTCTACCTGGTTGCCCAAGTCAACTAGTGTTGACCCAAATGCCCTTTAGAGGGTCAAATAGGTCATTTTAACCTAAATGACCTTCCTAGACCTTGGGACCTTCCAACAGACTCAAAACATAATTTTAAATCTATTAAGCCCATTCCAATTTTTTGGGTCAATCTGATTCACTAAGCCAACCTAAGTTGACCCAATAACCCCTTCAGGGTTAAATAGGTCAAATCAACTCATATGACCAAATCAAACCAACCAAATTCTCAAATTCATTTCAAAGGATGTCCCAATCATGGTTCAAACATTTTTAAATTTATTTTAGATTAAACCCTAGCTATTTTGACCAAGTCACCAAGTCAACTCAACTAGCTTGACTAACTTGCATGCTTAGGTGGCTATGCATGCCACCTTTGTAAGCCAAATTTTTCTAATACATCCACATCCCCATGCATTTGGGTTGCTAAAAGAACACAAAATAGCACCCTAGGCTCCTCTCTATCTTGATTAGGATAGTAATCATGAACAATGGATAATCTCATGCCTTACTCAAAGTTTTGGCATTACCTCAAATCATCCAAACTTTGTAATTCTAATAGCCCCCAACCCCTTCCAGGGATAATTCAGCTTCTCCATCTATAATTAAAGCCCTCCCAAACATTCAATTGGCTATTGCAAAGTTAAGAAAAAAAATTTAGAAGAGAGAGAGAGAGAGAAAGAGAGAGAAAGGATAGTTGCTATTTCAGAATCTAATCCAGCCATCAAAAGCTCTTAGACCCTTGAAGGAAGTTGTAGAGAATTCAACTACCTTTCCAACAAGTCCAAGAACATCAAAATCCATCCACATGATTGTAAGATATCTTAACTTTTCTCTTAAATTTTAATTTGAAACTACAGAAAATCTACAAACATGAAGTCTTCAAACTTCACGTGTTGGAAGATTAGACTACCATGAGTCTTTGTTTCAAATTTCATTGAGTTTGGTTGAGTATTCTAAAAGTTACATGTATTTGAATATTTTAGTTCATTTTAAGCTACAATAGCCAGGATCGATCTCAGCCATTCGATCCTCTTCTTATCCTGATTGAACGGCCCATGATCCATTAAATGTGTGATTCAATTCAGTCAAGTTTGAACCTACGCCATTTCAAAATCATGCACAGCTATGTGGCACAACGGTGACCTTCCATGTGTCATGAATTCGATCTGACGGCCAAATCAGGTGCTGACATGGATAAGTCATAATCGCGTACGCTGTTTTAGGTCGCCACAAGCGCTGACACATATTAGCTTTAGAAAAAATGGCCCCGCCTTTTTAAAAAAATGAATAAAATAATTCAATGTAATGCTTGAAACTTCTAGAACTCATAGCAAATTTATTTTTTTGCCAAATTTAATATTTTTGGCCTCATTAGAATGGTCTTGAGCCCTACTATTTATTAAAATTAAAATCGAAGTGTTTTGATGACTAGATTATGAGTTATTAGGGTTTGATCAAAATCTAAAATTTTTAATTTTCTCATATTCCAGTGATCAAATTGAACCCAAATTTTAGTGAAATATTTTGAACATCTTAGGCATCTCCTGCATTTTTCCTAGGTTCATATGCTCAAAGGAATGCTGAGGGATGAATTTACAATGTAATGGGTCCATTTTGAAACCAAAATTTGAAAATTCATAACTCTCCAAATTGGTAAAATTAGGTTATATGATTGTTATGATGTGCTTGCATATGTCCCAAGGTTAAGTGACTTAAACTTTAGACCCAATTAAACATTAATGACACCTAGGAAAAAAAATTAAGAACAAGGTCCAGCTAACTTAGAAAAATTTTAAGAAATTATACACGCACCTAATAGGTGTGAAACTTCAAAACATTAAACTTAGTGACATTCTACACCTTAGGTCCAAATTTCATTGGATTTGGAGGTCATTATGTCAAAAAATTAAAGAAGTCAAAATTCAGCCCTTTTAATAACTCAAAAACTTTAAAAAATTGTAATAAATCAAATTAAAATAAAATATTATAAATAATATATCAAACTGACCAGATATTGATCCTCTATTTAGGAAAAATAAAAGTACCATCATTGGACTTTTAATTGACTTTTAATTTAAGTTTTAGTGAAAATTAATAATTTATTAAATAAAAAAATTAAAAATGATTAAAAATTCCAAATAAACTCTAAACATACGAAAGCACTTTTTGACCTTTAAGAGTGATTTCATGCAGTTTCGGATGAGTTCAGATTAAAACAATCAAAATCTTCTTAATTAAATAATTTAAAAAAATCAATCAATTACCAAACTTTGAAAAATCATAACTAATTCTAAAAAAATCTAAATTAACCAAACATAGTGTCATTCAACTCTATTTGAGGTCTAGTACTTTCTAAAAATAACAACCCAACATAAATAGGTCAAAATTAAAAAGTTAGCTTTTTGGTCAACCATAGTTCAAAATTAGGTCAAAACTTCAAAATTTTGTAACTTAATATAGAAAACTCTAAATTGAGTAAACTCAAAGACATTATACTCCATGTAAGGTCTAATATTTATTAAAAATTTTAAATTATCAAAAACCACTTAAAATCAAGAAGTTAACTTTTTGGTCAACTTTAGTTCAAATTTCAACTTGAACTTAAAAAATTTATAATTAAATATAGAAAAATTTAATTCTAGCAAACTGAAAGCCTACTTACTCATGCTGAGGTCTAGTATTTGAAAAAAATATCAAAATTCCAGAATTCAACTTTAATCAAAAAGTCAAATTTAAGTCAACTTTAGGTTAAAATTTTAACAAAACTTCAAAAATTCATAACTAATTGTTGAAAAATCCAAATCTAGCAAACGTACAGTCTAATTGTTCATCCTATGGTCTAATATTTAATAAAAATACTAACTTTTCAAAAATCAACCTTAATCTAAAAGTCAAAATTTTAACCCCTTAATTTAATGATTAAAATAACCCAAAATATTCCAAAAAATCAATAATCAATCAAAATTCCAAAAATTATTAATTTGATTCATAAAAATAATTAACAAACTCTTTAATACATAACAACCACTCCAAAGATAAAGTTTTTAGGATGGACTACTCCTAGCTGCGGGGCTAAATATCCTAAGGAGGCTTGGTTCCTTGAGCCTAGTGGCACAATGCCACAAATGAATTCAATAGAGTGTAAAACCTTAAAATTGATTAATTATTAATAATTTAACCAAATTAAAATTCTTAATTTAATAAGAATAATCAAGTTTTTAGTATGGACTACTCTGAGTTACAGGGCTAAGTGTCTTAAGGAGGCTTGGCTCCTCGAGCCTGGTGGCACAACATCATGAACCGATTGATGGATAATTTAAATTAATCTAATCCTTAAAATTAGTAATTAATCTTGTTAATTAAATTCTAATGGTCCTTTAATTTCTAACTAATTAAATCTATTTAATTAATCAACCTTAAAAATATATTTTAAAAATAAACTTTAACAAATTAATATTTAAACTCTAACCAAAGTTACCCTTCAAACTTCAATAAACCTAAACATTAGATAATTTTAACTAATTATCTTATATAGGACATATCCAAACCATACAACCTGCCTCACACACTTTAGATGGTTTGCTAAGGCATCACTTCTAGATCTAGGCTAGGTCGGTATTTACTTTTCTGTTATGTGCTGAGACTTTCAAGTTTTCACTACATGCTTGCTATTAATGTGATTATTTATTTTTTTTTTACACTTTCTGATGTGATTGATAAGCATTAGATTTACCCCTAGGTTAGGGATGATTTATGCTAATTCAATCTTATGCATGTGGCCATGCTCATATAGGATATTTAAAATAAAATGGGGAAAAATCATAAATATTAAATTGTTATATGTATTAGTGGTACGTTAAGTCTCCCTTTTAAAATTAAAGAGCATGAACAAGTATGGATGGTTTAAAAATTTTAAATTTTATTATATTAACTGCTTGGGATGATTTAAATATAATTACTTAGGATAACCCTACAGGTGATCCAAGTCTAGATTTTAATTTTTATTTAATATAATTTAATGTATTTGAGTTATAATTGAGTCAACTAGCATTTGAGATGGGACATAAATCCAATCTAAAATTCAAAGAGAAGAGTGACATCCCTTAGGGGATAGTCCCTCTTCATTTAAAGATTTAGATTAGGATACTTTGAGTATCCAAGGAGGAAAGCAAACATCCCTTCGGGGAGGAGTTTCTTTTCACTTGGATATCCAGACCGGACAATCCAAGGAGCTCCAGAGAATGACAAAGAATTGAAGATATAGAAGAATCCCATTCTCAAATTCACTCAAGTCTAAGGAGTAGAATTCGGGTTGTTGTCAGTGGTACCCCACCACTTTACTTTTTACAGACATAGGGTTATAATATTAAATGGCACTTGCCACATCAACTTTCAATTTGAATAGTAATTTAATTGACTTGATTAATGATTGATATATTTATTGTGACATAGGATTACATACTTTTGGTAGTTTTTTGGCGATTTTACATGTCATCTTTGATTTTTCTTAGGACCTGATTGGAAACTCATGAGGGATCATTAAAAATTTTTCTACTTTAATTAAATTAAAATTTTTAAGATAACATAAAAACTCTAACGCTTTTAAGAAGTAAGCCTAGGACCACAGGGAGTTCACATTGCATTTTGTTACACCTTCTTTCCTTTGTTAGGTACCTCCCCGCCTGTTGGTTTTGGCAAACCACCTAACCTATGAGGGTGCAGATCTGTCATGGAGAATCTGTGCAATCTTTAGAAAAAAACCTACTTTTAAGCCTTTTTAAAAATGCCTCTTATTTTATTTAAACATTCATTGAGTCAACTAGCATGCACTGTATTAGAAATAAATTAAAATGAGTCAAAATTTTAATTGCATTTACTTTATGTTTCATTCTATCTAACATAAGTCAAAGGGCTAATTAAGGACTGCTCTAGATGTAGACCTTATTCTAAAAAGCTTATCATAAGTAATGTCCCTACCACTCTCATATAAAAGAATAAATTTGTGGTTTTGAAGCATTTAGGTGGTTAGCTGGCTCCCCAATCCAGTCTGAGATAAATTCGGATCCTACATTACATTAGCTAGGTTTAGGTTATTGGTTTTCAGTACCCAAATTAAATTTAAGTTATGAGGCAGGCTCAGGCTATAAGACCTTAACCTTCAGGAATTGAATCATAATTTTCTAATAAAATCAATCATTTAAACTTAAATCTTTTTCAATCAAATTTAAGCCCAACACTTATGATTGGTTGAGGTGTTTCTGAAGTATTTTATAATCCCAAAGATCTCCTACCATTTCTCCTTTGATTCTAGAAATAAGTGATCACTTTGGATCCAATCCAGTTTGAATTTCTAACCTCACCTCCTTTGATATCAAGCTTTAAGTTCTAAAATAAAATTTGTTTACCACTAGTTTAATCGAGAGTATTCATAAGAAACCTCAGTTTCTTTCGATGTAATGAACTACGAGGGCTTGCACTCGTAGGAGATTTAGAAATCTGGATTAAATTTTTAAAAATCAACAATTCAAAATCTCAAAAAATTATCTTTAAAAAAATTTAAGTCAAAATCAAAGATCATTATCTTCATTTTCGAATGATCAATGATGATTGATATTTTCTTCCCTCATGAAAATATATCAATTATTGTTGTAGCTTTGATTATGAAATTAATGATAGTTTATCCAAATTATCGTATTAAATACCCAAGTGAATAATTATTTTGATCCTCCGGGGTTTTATGTAGTTCTTGCTCAATTTGACTACGATAATCAAAATAAAATTTTAATCCTGTAAATTGAACCCATTTGAGAATGGTATACTTGCCTCCTAAGATGATGTATCATTCATAATGATGCATTCAATTTCAAAATTAAAATCTAAGAAATTAAATCATCCAAAGATAATTAACCTTTTCAAAATAATAACTTTTTTAATCCCACAAAGAAAAAAATGGCGACTCCACTGGGGATTATCTCTCTCTCCATCATTAATAGTAGTAAAAATTTTATTACATCGATAGTTTCTACTACCTTTCCTTCTGTTGGTCCCCCTACCCATTTCTTTTTTGGGTGAGTGTGTCCAACATCAATTAAGACATATCAAAAGAGAGGTGAGGGAGGAAACCTCCTTCCAAGTTGGGCTTTGACATTTTACCTCTAATTTGATTGGTAGAGCAAAAGATTCAAGCCAAATATTTTAAGATCTTCCTATAAATGTTAAAAACTTGCATGCTCAAATATATCACAAGCATGCTATAGTTTCATAACTTATAGAAGGTCCTTCAATTTCAAAATCAAAGTTTTAATCCTCTAACAAAATTAGATCTTTTTAAAATCCTAATTGATTTCTATATTTTATCATTACATATAAGACTATAAGTCTTATAGTTCAGTATATGTGATAGAATATAGATATCCTTTTCAAAATTTGATTCAAAATATTAGCTCCTTATGGCAAAGTTAGTCTTTGATTTTTCACTCCCAAACTATTCATTAGGATGAAAGAGTCGAGTCAATTTTTTAGAATCTGCTCATGAAAAGTTGTAAACCTTTATGTTGAATACATGTTGAACATATTGAGTTTCAAAAATAATGGTAACTGCTACAGGATTTTCATATTTTTAAATCTCCTTCCAATATTATTCAATTTTAATCATCATTATCATATGTTTTCCTACAACACTTTCTTGTAGTTTAAAATAGACAATGCAAATTCAATCTTTTCCAAAATTAACTTCCAATTTAAAATTTTCTCATATCGAGACTCTGACTTTTTTACCCCCGAGTCAATCTGCAAGGTAAAAGAGTCGAGCTTAAACCCCTTGATTTCCCCTAAATTTGTAAACCTTTATGTTGAGTCCACATTCAATATGTTGAATTTTGAAATTCAGGGGAGATCCAATTCTAAATCTTCAAACATTCAAAGCTCCATCAAATTCTTTTCAAATTAATTTCAATTATCATTGTCATTGGTTTCCTACAATATTCTCTTATAGCTTAATACATACAATTCAATTTTAAATTTAAACCCCAAGCTTCGACATTTAACCCTGAATTAATCTGTGGGGAAAGAGAGTCTAGTCAAAATTTCCTGATTTTCCTTTTCAACTTGTAAACCATCATGTTGAATGCAAATTCAATGTGCTATGTTTCAAATCAAAGTAAAATGTTTCAACTTTCAAAATTCAAACTTCTTTTCAAAAATATTCAAATCAAAACCAGATTGTTGTTGCTATATAATTTTTATAATATTCTCTTATAGTCAAACTTATACAACAAAAATTTAAAGTTTCTTCAAATCAAAGATAATTTCTATATCTTATCATTGCATATCGGATTATAGTTCCAATAATTTGATATTCTTGAGAAAATATAAACTTCTTTTCAAATTTTAAATCTAAGATTCTAATTCAAATCTTCTCTTTTCAAATCTTAGATAAATCAACCCTCTGAAATAGCCAGAAAGTTACTTTTCTCTGTTGACCAAAACCTTTATATTGAAGAGCTAATTCACACTACTACAATCCAGTTTGGAATGGGATTTAAATCCCTAAGGTTGTGTGTCATTGGAAACATAATTATTTGTTGCAAATTAGTTTTCCAAACTATCTTTTTATATCATGTGAGTTTTATGATACCAAAATATTATTATGTTGATTACTATTTCTCCTAACATATATTGGATATATTTTATTTGTGTTATTTGTGTATACTAGCTTCTCAGGGAAATTATAGTCAAGACTGTTGAAGTCTTCAAGACAGATTAGATTAGGGTTTCTTGTAATGAAGTCTGTAATTTTTCTATTTTTCTTAAGTCTGAGAGTATGTGATTGTAATTGGGCAACTACACACACACACACTGGCGGAGTGAGTCAAAACTTAGATTTTAAAACTAAATGTACTGTATAATTTTAAATTATACTGGATGGTTTGTCATGGTAGTTCCTCCCAAAATGAAGTTAATAAAATCATGTTTAAAAAATTCTTTTTACTGTTCGTACTATACTAATTATTTTTGTACAGTATGATATGGTTTCATATGGATGATTCGTAGAGTATGAAATGAGGTCATCCACTTTCATGCCAAGAGGAACATGATTTGTTATAACTATTCATACTATACAATGATAGTTCATACAGACGACTGATAGAGTATGAAATCAGGTTCATACATGGTCATACTGGACAAATATGTTCATTTTTGAACTATTCATATAGTATGATATCAATTCATATGGACAATTTATAGAGTATGAAATTAGGTTCGTACGTGATTGGATAGACAAATGTGTTCCATTATTTAGTGTTCATACTATATGATGTGAGTTCATACAGACGATCAATAGAGTTTGAAATCAGGTTCATACAGTATCGTACATCAATTTTTAAACTGTTCATATGTACAAAGTATAATCATACTGCATAATCAATATCCATTTAACTTGAAATTTTTAGTTTTCTGGACAATTTTTTTTATCCTTTCTATATAACAGCCCTAAAAATTAGACACTCAAAGATCTGACTGTGAAAATTCCTTTGAGAGTATTTTGGAATTGGAGAGTGAGAGATCTTGTGAGAGGATTTCTGAGGGGTTCACAAGGTTACCCAACAGTGAGGATCTCTTTCTTATTCATCAAAGTTCTTTCTTACTTTCTTGAATCTTCTTGAAAGGAGATTTTCAAAGGAGATCGGGTTCTCTGCCTTCACCAGGAGGGTGAAAAAGAATGAGTTGGTACTCTGCCACCACCAGGTGGGTGAGAAAGTATGTTGGGTTCTCTACCCTTCACTAGGAGTGTGAAAAAGGATGAGTTGGTATGCTTCCATCACTTCGATGGTGTAAAAGGTGTCGGTTCTCTACTGCACCAGATTGGTGGAATAGAGTTTGTAAAGGCTTCTCTACCTTGCTGTGGGGGAAAAAGGAGAGACACTACTGATTAGTGCAATACTAGGAGAAGGAGTCTCTAGGGAGTGGACGTAGGTCTAGTTGGACCAAACCACTATAAAATTTGGTGTCTTCTGTTCATTTTTTTTTTTTGCATTTTTTATTTCTGTGGTTGAAAAATATTTTTATGAAAATCCCTCAATGTGTTGAATATCTTTATTTAGTTTTCTAAAATCCAAGAAAATTTTTAAAATTACCAATTCACCCCCCCTCTTGGTTAGTATTGGGAGAATATCTTTCAAGTGGTATCAGAGCCTATTTAAAAAATTAAACATTAAATTACTTTTTGAAAAATGATTATGGCTAATTTTAGAAATTGTAGCACTCCTGAAAGATATTCGATCACTAGACCACCACTATTTGATAACATTTCATTCAACTTTTGGAAAACTCGCATGTCTACTTTTCTGCAATCACTTGACTATCACATGTGGATGTTATTACAGTATGCCTATAATACTCCGATTAGACTTATTAAAGGCATTAAGATTGAAACACCATTTGCTGATTGGACATTAGAGGAAAAAGTCTTAGCTCAGTTAAACACAAAATATTTAAATAGCTTTTTCTGTGCTCTTAAATCTGAAGACTACATGCATGTTTCAACCAGTAAAATTGGAAAAAGAAATTTGGGATAGACTTAGCATTACATATGAAGGAACTAATGAGGTAAAATAATCTAGATTGAATATTTTATTACACAACTATGAACTTTTTCGCATGAAACCAATAAATTAATTAGTGATATGTATACTCATTTTACATAGATAGTCACCTCATTGTATGCTTTAGGTAGGGAACTAATGAATTCAAAAAAAGTAAATAAAATCTTATGTTGTTTACCTACTACATAGTTAAAAGGCTTAAATGTATATTCTATTGACAATCTGCTTGGATCACTGAATGCTTATGAGCAAGGAGTGACCTAAAGACAAATTGATGCAGGTGACAAGTAGAAGGAGAAGAATATCACATTGAAAGCAGATGACTCATAAAGTGATTAATCACTACCTAAGGATGAAGAATACATTACATTCATGATGAGGCAATTCAAAAGTTTCCTAAGAAGAAAGCAACGGAGACATCAGTAGTGGAACAAGGATAAGTTTCATAAGAATACTAAAATTTCAAATGGCATTATCTATTATGAATGCAGGAAGCCTGAACAAATTATGACCAACTGCTCAAATCTCTAACCCCTAGCAAGGAAAAAATAAAGGAGAAAATCAATGTTAGGAAGGGAAAGAAAAGATAATAGAGAGCTTTCTAGGCTGACTCAGCTTCAGACACCTCAGAAATAGAAGCTGAAGAGGAAGTCACAAACTTGTGTTTAATGGAAGAAAAAATTGATCTTTCGAACCAAGAAGAGAAATTCTATCATACAAGACCTCGTGAGAGCATTTGGTACCTGAACAATGGATGTTTGAAGCATATGACTAGAGAAGCAAATAAATTTATAATACTGGAAGCCAGGAATGGAGGCAAGGTAACACTTAGAGATAATACGACTAGGAGAGTGGTAGGTATATGTATGATTAAAAATAAGAAAATTTTCTTTATTGAGAATGTTTTATTAGTTTATGACTTGAAACACAACTTGTCAAGTATCAATCAACTATGTGATAAGGGCTTTAACATTAAATTTTTACCTACAAGATGCGTTATAAGCCTAAATGGAATTGATATGTTGCATGGAAATAGAGTAAACAATGTGTACATGCTTAATTTAAATTTTGTAAAATCTTCTAATGCTTTTTGTCTCAAAATAATCACTGATGAATCATGGTTATGGCATAGAAGACTTTGTCACACAAGCATAAAAAATCTTAGGAAGATTACGTAAAAAGAGTTGGTTTGAGGAATACCGAAACAAGACTTTACTAAGGATCACTTGTGAGATGCATGTCAATTAGAAAAATAGGTGAAGTCCTCCTTTCATTCAATTAAAGATCTTAGACCTAGGAAACCTCTAGAAATAATTCATATGGATCATGTGGATCTTTTTGGACCGATTGGCACTCTAAGTCTAGGAGGTAAAGTTTTTTAGTTTGTAATCATTGATGAATTTTCAAGATTTACTTAGATCAAATTCTTATCTCATAAGAGTGAATTATTTAATGAATTTAGAAATTTTTATACTTGGATTCAGAGAAAGCTTGGGTAGGAAATTTTATCAATTCAAAGTGATCATAGAGGAGAGTTTAAAAATGAAACATTTGAAGATTTTTGTAAAGAATAAGGAATTGATCATAACTTTTCAGCACCTATGACCCCTTTGTAGAATGGGGTATTGAAAGAAAGAACAGAACTTTAATAAAAACTGCTAGAGCCATGTTGACTGAATATTCACTTCTAAAGTATTTTTGGGCTGAAACGATTAGTACAACTTATTATATTCTGAATAGGGTGAACATTAAATCTAAATTGAATAAGACATCCTATGAACTTCTTAAGGGGAGAACACCTAATCTTTCACATTTGCATATTTTTAGATATAAGATGTTTATTCATAATAATGGTAAAACTCCTTTAGAAAAATTTGATCCTAAATCTGATAAAGTAATTTTTTTGGGATATTCTAGTGTTGGAAAATTCTAAAGGGTTTTTAATAAGAGAACTTTGGTAGTTGAGGAGACCATACATACAATTTTTGATTAATATGGCATTTCGAGAGAGCCAAGGTTAGAAGAAGATCATATTGAAGTTATCTCCCAAGAATTGAAAAGACAAATTTGGAAGAAAGTGTTGGAACGGAAAACTCTTTTCCTAGAGAATGGAAATTTTCTAAGAGTCACCCTAAAGAATTGATTTTAGGTGAACCAAGTGAGGGTGTTAGAACTAGGCATGGACTTAGCAAATAAGTGAACCATTCTGTCTTTATATCAATGATTGAACCCACTAATATAAATTAAGCACTATCGGATGAATTTTGGATTTTGGCCATGCAAGAAGAATTGAATCAATTTATTAGAGATAATGTTTAGGAATTGATTCAAAGGCCTAAGGATCAAAGTGTTGTTGGAACTTAGTGGGTGTTCAAAAATTAAATGAATAATTTAGGTGTTGTGATTAAAAATAAGGCAAGATTGGTGGCCAAGGGGTATAATCAAATAGAAGTAATTGATTTTGAAGAAACTTTTGCCCCTGTAGCCAAACTTGAAGTGATAAGGGTATTACTAGCATTTAACTATTTTAAAGGTTTTAAATTATTTCAAATGGATGTTAAGAGTATCTTTCTTAATGGGGTGATACAAGAATATATTTATGTTGAGTAACCTCTAGGTTTTGAAAATTCAAAATTCCCTAATCATGTGTTTAAATTGAAAAAGGCATTATATGGACTAAAACAGGCACCTAGGGCTTAGTGTGAGAGGTTAAGCACTTTCTATTTGAAAGATCATTTGGTAAAGGAAGTGTGGAAATAACTCTCTTCCTGAAAAGGATACAAGATAACATACTCATTATTCAAATATATATTAATGATATCTTATTTGGATCCACTAATAAAAATCTCTGTGATATATTTTCAAAGATAATGAGTAGTGAATTTGAAATAAGTTTAATGGGATACTTGAGTTACTTTCTTGGTTTTAGCATAAAACAAAATGAGAAAGGAACATCTCTTAGCCAGTCGAAGTATATTAAGGACATCCTCAAGAAATATGAAATGGATAATGCTAAACTAGTGAGTACACCAATGAGTTCTTTAGTACAGTTAGATAAGGACCCTAAGAGAAAATATATTGATCAAAAGAAATTTAGAGGAATAATTGGATCATTGCTTTACTTGACTGATAGCAGATCAGATATCATATTTAGTGTTTATTGTATGTTAGATTTCAAGCTGATCCAAAGGAATCACATCTAATTACTATTAAGATAATTCTAAGATATTTTTTGGGAACTCAAAACTTAGGGATTTAGTATCCTAAGAAAAGCTCTTTATTTGAAATCATTGGATATTCTGATTAGAACTTTGCAGGATGTAGGGTTAAATGGAAAAGTACTTTTGAAACTTGTCAATTCATAGGAAACTCTATAGTTTCTTGGTCTAACAGAAAATAGAATTCAATAGACCTTTCTACTACTAAAGCAAAATACATTACTTTAGGTAGTTATGTGGTACAGGTTCTTTGGTTGAAATAACAACTAATTTGTTTAGAATTTTCTATTGACACTATTATAATTTTCTGTGATAATACAAGTGTTATATGCATTTCAAAGAGTCCTATTCAACATTATAGAACCAAGCATATAGATAGAAGAAATCACTTCATTTGAGATTATGTGGCTAATGGAGATATTGAATTACACCATATTGCTACTAAGAATTAGCTTACAAACATTTTCACAAAACCACCGGCTTTTGAAACATTTAGTACATTAAGAACCAGATTAGGTGTGATTGATATTAATGCTTAAAATGGAAATTTTACAAATTGGATTTGTAATGTATTTCATATATATTGATGTTTGTTGTTTGTATTTTATTTTTTAGTTTGTTTGTATTTTGTTAATGCTTTTAAATTTTTTCCCATTCTCTGTACTGTGTTCGTTTTCTCTTTGTATTACTTTTGTTTTTATTTTCAGCTTTACATTTCATTGATCTTGTGTGGGTTAGTTTTTAACAAGAGTCTGGTTTATCATGTCTTAAGTTCAATTCCACTAGTATTGTACGAACAAATTTTGTATTGTACGAATTCATTAGATGGTACATAATATTTTTCTAGAACTAAACAAACAAAATGATATTATTTTAAGCAAATCGTACTATATGATGACACAATCTTACTGTAAAATTAATTAACATTTCATCTGTACAAATGGGGTGCATTTTAAAAATCATAGTTTGTTTCGAAGATCATACATATGAAATCCCATTATGTCTGTATGATCTTGTTATCAGTTTTTCATATGGACGAACCTAACCGCCCTAGAAAGATCCTTAATACTCTGATCATCTTGGATGAATACATGTTCATCCTGGATGAATATGTGTTCGTCCGTACGATAGAGTGGTTAAAAAACATGTACGAAATGACTCCTCGGGAGTGGCAGTTTATGAAAAATCATTTCATTTTTGGCCATTTCCATTCATTTCTACGACATATTTTTCATCCCGTATGATTTCGAAATCATATGCATGATCTGAATTTCATACTATACGATAGGTCTTTTTTTCTTTAAATTGAAAGGTGGTGGATGTTTTTCTTTACATTCTCATTCGATCCCAAACCATCTTGTGTTATTCTATAGATATGGCCAGGAGTAGCAAACATCCTAGTACTTCCAAGGGCTCATCCTCTCGCTCTGGTAGAGATGATGATTTTCTTTCTAAGGTGAATGAGGAAACATTCGATCATTTTGTTGGAGCCAATATTACCCCCTGTTGACTCTTTATTCAAAGTGACATAAATTTCTCTCTTATGATCATTTTTGCTTCAACCCAATTTTCTATTATCCTTACCTTGATCTATGCTTATCATAAAGAAACATTCCAAATCTTTCTTGCAAACATGAAAGTGAACCAAGATCACTCTTGGATTACCTCTTATATTTTAAAAAGCAAGTTGAAATTACTAAGGAAGACTTACTTAACTTCCTTCACCTTAAGACTCAATGGGTTAGAGCACACACCATGACCTCTAGAGTGGATTTTGTTTGGTCGAAAATAAACCAAACTCTTAGAGGTATTGCACAAGTAAACCATCTTTCTCATGTGTATTCCCTTAACCAGAAAGCCAGGATCATCCAGCATGTCTTGAGAACTTTGATTATTTCCAAAGTTGGTGATCCTATCAATCTGACTCCTCTTTTGTCTACTGTCACATATTTGATCATGACCAATAATCCTATTAATGAAGCCCAAATAATCATGGACTACATCGATAAACTTTCTAATATTGGACTCCCTCACAATAGGAGGAAAAAAAATGTGGCCTTAGGACACTTAGTTGCCTACATTTTACATATGAAGTATAACCTGATCCATCCTAATCATCCCACTGAACTTCCCGTTTACTTTACTGATGCATCTTTTCATGCACTTTTAGGTCGGGATCAAGGATCTGAGGGAGAAGATTAAGAGCGAGAAGAAGGAGCCCCGATACCTACATCTAGACCTGATCAGAATTTCTATCAAGAAATGGTCCAGCGTTTTGACATATTAGAAACTCATTTTGATCAAAATTTTAATCAAATTGAGAATCACCTAAATCAGCAAGATGCAATATACAATGATGACATAAGGTGGATCTGAGGATAATTCAACTCAGTCAACACAAATGTAGCTATGATAAATAGTTACTTTACGATGTTCAACCCTCAACCACCTCCAAACTAAGGCCCCTCTGGATTTTAGTTGTTACTTCTCTATTATACTTGTTGATGAGATTGTGTACTTGTTGTTGACATGTTTCTTTTGATTTGAAGTGTTGGCTTTTCTATGTTGTGGTTCTTCCTTTTCTTGCAAGAAGTATGGGTGTAAGTGTTACAAGTGTTAAATGAAATGATATTTAGTCTTGTATTGAAATTGCTCTTCTTGAAATGTTTATGATTTGGGAGAAAAATCCTTTGTAATTGTTCTGTAGAATGGAATTTTGAATTACTTTGCTCTACAAATTAATTTCCTTGCAAAATTTAATCTCTCAAATTTTTAAATTACATTATGGTTGGATGTAAATTAGAAGATCAATTTCATGTTCTTTGAGACAAGTATTACTTAGCTAATTATTACAAAATAAATGATTTATTTTTATTTTATTTCTTTTTCAATGTGTTTATTTTTGTTAGTTATTGAAATTTGTATTAAAGATTTATTGATATTGGAAAGACCGAAAATATAATAAGATGCAAAAAATATGCCATTAGTTTAAAAAGATGTGAAATATTTGCCAAAGTCAAAAGAGGTACAAAACTAGCCCAAACTAAAAAAGATGCACAAAGTGTGCCACAAAAAATTGAAAAGATGCGCAATATTGCCAATTGAAAAATTCATATTGTTATTTCCTTTATCATTCTGTCTCTTATACAAATCCATATAATCGGTAATAATCTTCACTATTGAATTAGAAACTAATTAATCTTTATTTCATAATTTTTGCAATAATTATTTTTAGTTGATTTGTCTCGAACAAACAGTGAACCTGGTTGACTTTTCCTATCTTAGTTGTTCTTTGATTTAAAATTTGAGTTTTTCTTTTTAGCATTAGGATGTTAATATTGTATTTGCAATTACTTTAAAATCTTCTTCTACATAAACTATTTTGATTTATCCATATAAACTTATCTTTTCAAGAGGTACTTCCCTTTTTGTTGTTGTCAAAAGGGGGAGTCATTAGTTATTGTTTGATGTTTTATTTGTTTTTGTTTGATGTATTTAATGTATTGGTTAGTTGATGTGTTGCTTGATGTATATGTGCTTGATTATTTATTGGGTGATTTTTATTGTGTGAATTTTTTTATGTGTGTGATTTTATTTAACTCTTTTGTTTCTATTTAGTTTATGGTCCTAATTTTCATTAGAATCCCTTATTTTAAATTGATCACTCATTGAAGGGGAGGTTAGGAGTAAAATTGGCTTAAATTTAAGCTTAAACAATAATTATTTTGCCATCATCGAAAAGGGGGAGATTGTTGCAACTTAGTTTTCAAAACTATATTTTTATATCATGTGAGTTTTCGATGATACCAAAATATTATTGTGTTGATTACTATTTCTCCTAACATATGTTGGATATTTTTTTTTTTTTTTGTGTGTACTAATGTCTCAGGAAAATCATACTCCAAACTGCCGAAGAATTTAAGACAGATTAGGTTAGGGTTTCTTATAATAAAGTCTGTAATTTTTCTATTTTTCTTGAGTCTGAGAGAGTGTGCTTGTAATTGGGTAACTGCACACACACATTGGGGGAGTGAGTCAAAACTAAGATTTTAAAAATAATCGTACTATAAGATTTTGAATTATACTGGACAGATTGTCATGGTAGTTCCTCCCAAAATGAACTTAATCAAATCATTTTTTTTTAAAAAAAATTTCTGTTCATTTTATACAAATTATTTTCGTATAGTATGATATGGTTTAATATGGATGATTCTCAGAGTATGAAATGAGGTCATCCACTTTCATGCCAAGAGAAACATGATTTGTTATAACTATTTTTATTATATGATGACAGTTCGTATGGACGAGTAACAGAGTACGTGTTCCGAATGAATTCATTCATTTTTGAACTATTCGTACAGTATAATGTCAGTTCATATGAACGATTCAGATGGTACAAAATTAGGTTTGTACATGATCATACAAGCAAATGTGTTCAATTTTGTATTGTTCATACTGTATAATATGAGTTCATATAGATGATGAATAAAGTACAAAATCAGGTTCATACAGTATCGTACATCAATTTTTGAACTGTTCGTACGTACAAAGTTTGATCATACTATACGATCCAAGTCCGTTCAACTTGAAATTTTTAGTTTTCTGAACGATTTTTCTAATAAACCAAACTCTTAGAGGTGTTGCACAAGTAAACCATCTTTCTCATGTGTATTCCCTTAACCAAAATGCCAGGATCATCCAGCATGTCTTGAGAACTTTGATTATTTCCAAAGTTGGTGATCCTATCAATCTGACTCCTCTTTGTCTACTGTCACATATTTGATCATGACCAATACTCCTATTAATGAAGCCCAACTAATCATGGACTACATTGATAAACTTTCTAATATTGGACTCCCTCACAATAGGAGGAAGAAAAATGTGGCCTTAGGACACTTAGTTGCCTACATTTTACATAAGAAGTATAACCTGATCCATCCTAATCATCCCACCGAACTTCCCGTTTACTTTACTGATGCATCTTTTCATGCACTTTTTGGTCAGGATCAAGGATCTGAGGGAGAAGATTCAGAGTGAGAAGAAGGAGCCTCGGTACCTACATCTAGACCTGATCAGAATTTCTATCAAGAAATGGTCCAGCATTTTGACATATTAGAAACTCATTTTGATCAAAATTTTAATCAAATTGAGAATAACCTAAATCAGCAAGATGCAATATACAATGAAGACCTGGGGTGGATCTGAGGATAATTCAACTCAGTCAACACAAATGTAGCTATGATCAATAGTTACTTTACGATGTGCAACCCTCAACCACCTCCATACCAAGGCCCATCTAGATTTTAGTTGTTGCTTCTCTATTGTTCTTGTTGATGAGATTATGTACTTGTTGTTGACATGTTTCTTTTGATTTCAAGTGTTGGCTTCTCTATGTTGTGGTTCTTCCTTTTCTTGCAAGATGTATGGGTGTAAGTGCTACAAGTGTTAAATGAAATGATGTTTTACCTTGTACTGAAATATCTCTTCCTGAAATGTTTATGTTTTGGGAGAAAAATCATTTGTAGTTGTCCTCTAGAATGGAATTTTTAATTACTTTGCTCTACAAATTAATTTCCTTGCAAAATTTAATCTCTCAAATTTTTAAATTACATTATGACTAGATGAAAATTAGAAGATCAATTTCATGCTGTTAGAGACAAGTATTACTTAGCTAATTATTGCAAAATAGATGATTTATTTTTATTTTATTTCTTTTTCAATGTGTTTATTTTTGTTAATTATTGAAATTTGTATTAAAGATTTATTGATATTGGAAAGAACGAAAATATAAAAAGATGCTCAAAATATGCCATTAGTTTAAAAAGATGTGAAATATTCACCAAAGTCAAAAGAGGTACAAAATTAGCCCAAACTGAAAAAAGATGCACAAAGTGTGCCACAAAAAATTGAAAAGATGTGCAATATCGCCAATTGAAAAATTCATACTGTTATTTCCTTTATCATTCTATCTTTTATATAAATCCATATAATCGATAATAATCTTCACTATAGAATTAAAAACTAATTAATCTTTATTTCATCATTTTTGCAATAATTATTTTTAGTTGATTTGCCTCGAACAAATAGTGAACATGGTTGACTTCTCTTATCTTAGTTGTTCTTTGATTTAAACTTTGAGTTTTTCTTTTTAGCATTAGGATGTTAATGTTGTATTTGCAATTACTTTAAAATCTTCTCCTTCATCAATTATTTTGATTTATCCATATAAACTTATCTTTTGAAGAGGTACTTCCCTTTTTATTGTTGTCAAAAGGAGGAGTCATTAGTTATTGTTTGATGTTTTGTTTGTTCTTGTTTGATATATTTAATGTATTGGTTAGTTGATGTGTTATTTGATGTATATGTGCATGATTATTTATTGTGTGATTTTTATTGTGTGATTTTTTATGTGTGTGATTGTGTTTAACTTTTTTGTTTCTATTTAGTTTATGGTTTTGATTTTTATTGCAATCCCTTATTTTAAATTGATCACTCATTGAAGGGGAGGTTAGGAGAAAAATTGGCTTAAGTGTTAACTCAAATTATAATTATTTTGCCATCATCAAAAAGGGGGAGATTGTTGCAACTTAGTTTTCAAAACTATATTTTTATATCATGTGAGTGTTTGATGATACCAAAATATTATTGGGTTTATTAATGTTTCTCCTAACATATATTGGATATATTTTTTTGT
This sequence comes from Dendrobium chrysotoxum, assembly GCA_019925795.1. Taxonomy (NCBI): domain Eukaryota; kingdom Viridiplantae; phylum Streptophyta; class Magnoliopsida; order Asparagales; family Orchidaceae; genus Dendrobium; species Dendrobium chrysotoxum. The sequence continues at coordinate 37,354,447 of CM034297.1, forward strand.
GTTGTTTGTGTGTACTAATGTCTCATGGAAATCATACTCTAGACTACCGAAGACTTGAAGATAGATTAGATTAGGGTTTCTTAAAATGAAGTCTATAATTTTTCTATTTTTCTTGAGTCTGAGAGAGCGTGCTTGTAATTGGGTAACTACACACACACTAGGGGAGTGAGTCAAAACTTAAATTTTAAAACTAATTGTACTATACGATTTTGAATCATATTGGATGGTTTGTCATGGTAGTTCCTCCTAAAATGAAGTTAATCAAATCTTGTTTAAAAAAAAAATTACTATTCATTCTACACCAATTATTTTCATACTGTATAATATGGTTTCATATGGATGATTCACAGAGTAAAAAATGAGGTCATCCACTTTCATGCCAAGAGAAACATTATTTGTTATAATTATTTGTACTATGCGATGATAAATCATATAGACGGGTAGCATAGTATGAAATCAAGTTCGTACATGATCGTACCGGACGAGTAAGTTCATTTTTGAACTATTCGTACAGTACGATGTCAGTTCGTATGGATGATTCACAGAGTACAAAATTAGGTTCGTACATGATCGTACAAATGATTGTATTCAATTTTGTACTGTTCGTACTATACAATATGAGTTAGTATAGATGATCAATAAAGTACAAAATCAGGTTCATATAATATCGTACATCAATTTTTGAATAGTTTGTACGTACAAAGTCCAATCATACTGTATGATCCAAGTCCGTTCAACTTGAAATTTTTAGTTTTCTGGACAGTTTTTCTTGTCCTTTCTATATAATGATCCTAAAAACTGACACTCATAGATCTAACTGCAAAAATTCCTTTAAGAGTGGACTTGGAGAGTGTTAGGGAGAGTGTTTTGGAATTGGAGAGTGAGAGATCTTATGAGAGGGATTTGTGATAGGATTTATAAGGTTTCCTAATAGTGAGGATCTCTTGCTTATTTTTCAAAGTTCTTCCTTACTTTCTTGAAGCCTCTTGAAAGGAGACTTTTAAAGGAGATCAGGTTCTCTGCCTTCACTAGGAGGGTGAAAAAGGATGAGTTGGTACTCTGCCATCACCAAGAGGGTGAGAAAGGATGTTGGGTTCTCTGCCTTCACTAGGAGGGTAAAAAAGGATGAGTTTGTATGCTGCCATCACTTAAAGGATGTAAAAGGCGTCGATTCTCTGCCATACTGGGTTGGTGGAATAGAGTTTTTTAAAGGATTCTCTCCCTTGCTGGGGGGACATAAGGAGAGACACTATTGAGTAGTGCAATACTTGGAGCAGTCTCCAGGGAGTGGACGTAAGTCTAGTTGGACAGAAGCACTATAAAATTTGGTGTCTTCTGTTCATTTATTTTTTTTCGCATTTTTTATTTCTATGGTTGAAAAATATTTTTGTGAAAATTCATCATTATATTGATTATCTTTAATTGGTTTTCTAAAATCCAAGTGAATTTTTAAAATTACCAATTCACCCCCCTCTTGGTTAGCCTTGGGACAATTATATTAGGTCTAACAACCTAATCATACTTTCAATATTGACCTCACTACTGAAAGTGATAAGGATGCTCCTGAGGTTAAGCTAGTAGTAGGGGCGGGATTGAGGTTCCCCCCATTCTTGAAACGGAGGCAGCTGTCGCCCCTGTACCTATTATACCCTCTACTTAGGAGGATGAGGAATAAAAACTTATTATAGATACTAAAGTTAGTTATATGTTTGAAAAGGTATCTTCTAGTACTGGAGCACTCTTCAATAGTAAGAGTGCCAGAAAGAACTATTTGAGAAGGGTGAGGAAGAAGATCACCAAAACAAGGAAAATGGCTGAGCAGAAGACCTTAACTAAAGTTGAACCTGAGGATGCCGAGGAGCTGCCAATCCTTGCCTCTTCTCCACTCCTAAAAGGGAGTTGTTTCTAACCCCCTTATAGCTACTACAAGAGAGGAGAGAGTTACTAGGATTGCTAGCACTCCACCATGCCCGGTGGATTACAGTGTCAAGAGGACTCTTAAGGAGAAGCATACTATAAAAGCTAGGATGTTGAGAAAAATCATCTATACTTGTACTGCCCAAGTTGGCCAAACTAAAGAAAAATACATGAGACACCTGAAGGGAGTGATCTCGTATAAACTTGAGAAGGAATTTTTAAAGGAAGAAAAGTCTAAAGTAAGGAACTTAACTCCTTAGCCAGTGAGGAGGAACAAAAAATTTGTTAAATAATCTGTCACATTTGTCTTGATGGATGGATATGATTGGGTGCCTCACCTCCCATCTGCAAAGATAGAAGAGATAGTTTTAATCAGATCTAGTAAGGGTTTCCCTTTCAGTGGTAGATCGTCGGTCCCCCCTTTAAGATTTTCAAAGCTGGCCCTTGCGATAGTCAAATTAAAAAAGATTATTGAGGATTTGAGATCAGTGGATGTTAAGGGTAAGAGGATGATATTGTCAGAAGAACCCTCTGTACCCAAGAAGTTGAGCATATCTGTAGGAATTCAAATTAGAGATACTCCAGTCCAGTTGCAAGTTGATGTCCCCTGACTCCCCATTCAGGGATGTGAGGATTCTACTTCCATTAAGGTTGGAGTTCCCACTCAAGCTCCTTCATCACCAATCAAGGCAGATGTCCCTTAACCTATGGAGGATGTCATCCTCATGACTACCGACTCTGGGATAGTCAGAGGGGAGGGGATAGTTTTAGATGTTGATAAAGAGATGCTAGACCAACTGGTATCAGAAATAGTCATAGAGGAGGATATTAAAAATGAACAGATCCTCTCTAAGTGGAAGGAGAGGGTCCTAGATTTAGTGAGAGAGAGTCCCATATTTTAGTAAGAGAATCTATCACTTTTTTCAAAAATTTTCTTTCCTGATATCCCAGTTTGTTCAGTTATGGTGGCGGAAGGTCACCGGTCATCTTGTTCAGATGACCGAAATACCTCCATTCCCCTTTCTGCTAGGAATCCTAACCTTCGTTGGGGTTCCAAAGGCAGAAGTAATGATAATCCGAATGATTTCGGCACCGTAAGGGTTAAATAATGTCCTTTGGTTTTCTGTGAAGGATGCTTTCCACACATTCATGATCCTATTCCTGTGGAAGGAAAGGGAAAAGAAATTTTGGCTGCTCAGACCCCAATTGATAAGGAGATCAAATTATCTCCGATTCTTTCATCACCATCTACAGGTATTGTATCTGGAATTGACTCTCAACCAAATGATTTTGAAGCTTCATCATCTGAAGGATTCAATTTAAAAGTTAATCAATTTTTGAATCCTTCTATTACTCTTGTAAATTAAGAGAATTTGAATTCAGATATTGATAAGATGGATAAGTGTTTGGATCCTAATGGTAAAACTGTTTCTGATAAGAGTATGGATACTTTACCGATTTCTGATAAATTTGATATCTATAAGAATGCTTCAGTTAATGCATGGGTTAAGACTCAGCATATTAGAGTAAGTTATTTGGAATCAGATTCTATAGATTCAGAAGATACTAATGTTATTAAAGTTAACATCGATAAGGAATGCAAAAATTTTCAATTATTGTAGAAGTCATTGGTGGTAAAGGTTTTTGGTAAATATGTTCCTTTTTCTCTTTGTAGTATTGAATTGAGGCGTTAATGGAGTATATTTGGGACCTTTCATCTTACTTCATTGGGCCTTGATTGGATATTTTTTTCTTTCCATTCATCTCAAGCTATGGAAGAAGTGATAAGTGGAGGATTGTGGTATGTGGGAGGACATATAATAGGGATGGATAAATGGATGCCTCAATTTTCCCGAACTTCATTAAAAGGGTTATCCTCACCTATTTGGATTTGATTGCCACATTTACCCTTACATTGTTGAAATGAGATTAATCTTACTAAGATTGTTTCGAAGATAGGTGTTCCTATGTTTTTAGATGGGAACATGTTTAAATGGGGAAGATGATAATTTGCTAGAGCCTGTGTTCGTATTAATCTGGACTCTAAATTATCTCATCGAGTTTGGATTGATGGTTTATATGGAAAATTCTTTCAGAAAGTAGAGTATGAAAAAATTTCTTCACTTTGTTTCAAATGTGGTAAGATAGGCCATATAGTTGGATTGTGTCCGACTGCAAATAATGAAGGTCTAGCTAATGGCCTAAAGGAAGTAAAGACTAATGGCTGTCAGGAGAATGCTTCGGTTCCTCCTATAATAATGACTGAGAAGGTATTAGAGGGGAAAGTTTGTAATATAGACTCAGAAACTATGTATGGTCCTTGGATGCATGTGAAGTTTAAGAAAACTAGTAGAAAATATTGGAAAAAATTCCAGAATTTGGAGTCTTTGATTCAAAAGTCCTCTGTAAAGTCTCATGATCAGAAGCCTGATGCGAATCTACCCACATCCAATAAGTTTAAATTATTATCTCATGATAATGCTACAGATGTTGCAGATATGATATCGGAAGGGAGTTTACATGATGCTGTTATGTTAAAAGAACCACATATAGTTGAGGTAGTTCCTTTTGTTGGCATTATATCTAGGAATTCTGTTGAAGAGCAATTGTGTATAGCGGAATTGGAAGTAATAGGTGGTGGAGCTCGAAGTACTATGGAAGAAGCCTTGAGCATGGGTTCTAGGGAGGTTGATCCTGAAGCTGCAGGGAATAATGGTTCGTTGATTCAAGTTATTTCTGAAACTGAAGTGAAGAAATTTGATAAGCTGAGACTTGAAAGTATTCATGGAGAGGGATCTCCTCAGAAGATGGAAGAATTGTGGCCTAATTCATCTCCCAATCCTGATAATCCTAAGATAAGTTCATTTTCTTCTTGTCTTGATAATAGCAATAAGGATATAAGTTTGTTTAGTGTAAAAAAAAAGCACTAAACAACTTAAATTCTTAGGACCTATTGAGGAATTTCATAGGAAAAGGAAAATTGATTATAATTCGAAGAGTGTTAAAGGCGATTCATTCAATATTGCTTCTTGATGATGATCTTTACTTTTTGGTTCAGGAAAAGAGCTTTTAAGGTGGAAGCGTTAGGTTATTTCAGAGCAATAGTCATGAGTAAGGTAGTTTGCAGTTTTCGTGTAGTTGAATCTGAAGCTCAGAATTCAAATTTGGGTATTCTGTTCTTCTTGATTCAAGAAGATCATGAACTTACTTTTGAAGATTTGGTTCTTCATCCTTGTTGCAGTACCCAGTTTAATATGAGGGATTGGTTTTTGTATATCTATTCGGCTGAATCCGATGTGAAGGTTCAAGCTGATGATGTCTTAGATTTGAAGTTAGATGGAAGTTCTACTGTGGCAACGAATGTTGATGAAGCTTCTTTAGGAGTTACTACAGTTGATGTTTGTGATCCTTTAGTTTTTATGTTAGATGTGTGTTGTTTTTTAATGTTTGGTGTAGTTTTTTTTTTTTTTTTTGGCATTATGGGATTCTAATAATGATATTTGGGAGTCTCGCTAGTTGTCATTTTTTACCTTTTTGGGAACCTAGGATACTAACCAACCTTTTGGGTTGTTTAAATATTTGGTGTCCCTATCACCCCAATTGGTTTAAAATGGGAAGTAGTGGATCTCATTTCCATTATGATAGTTTCATAGTGTCAAATAACTCTTTGTTTTCTAGTTTGTAATAGTTGTTCTTTCTTGCTTTTAATGCAATTTGCATTCCTTCAAAAAAAAAAAAAAGTGGAAGGAGAGGAACTTAACCAAGTACTTGAATTCAAAGGATACTTACTGATCGACTTAGAAGCAATTAATGGTAGATCAGTCAATGAGGTAGTCTAGGAGATCCGAGAAATTCTTAAGAAGAAGGCGATTGAGGCCTTCGATCTAGATACAGATGATTTGTTCATAGAAGAAGAGTCAGTCAGAAATATTTACATGGTTGAGACTCAAGCATTAGCCAAGAATGTTAAGCCTTCAAAACCTTAACCTGGTAAAGAAGAAATTTTAACAGCTCTTGGGTTAGATGAATCGGTAAATGTCAAAGACGATAATCAACATATCAAAAAATATAAAAGAACGGATTACTGAGATGTCACTACAGCTTAAGGAAAAGTTGGATAAGTTACTTAAGACTTAACAATCCTAGTCTGACCACCACAACTTGTAGTTTAATTAGTGGCCAATCAGAGTAGACAGCCAAACTTCAGTTTAAAGGTTCCTGAGATAGTACCAATTCCCTTAGTTCAACCAGTAATTCACCATGTTCAACCTATAGTTCTCCCAATTCCTCTAGCTCAACCTCAGATTGATATCAAACAAATGGTTTATACATAGGTAAGGGAGGCCTTAGCCCATTCTCAAGGAACTATGACTATTCCAAAGGGTAGGCCCTACCCCGAAGAATATGACCTAGTTCCTTATCCAAAGGGCTTTGTTCCACCTTCTTTTAAGGTTTTTAGTGGCTTAGAAAACCTGAGATAACATTTGGCCCACTTCCAAGCAAGCTGCTGTAATGCAGGGGGGTCAGATGCAATACTGTTTCGCCAACTTGTCAGTAGTCTTTCTTGTATTGCCTTGGAGTGGTACATGGATCTACCAAAAAATTAGTGAAAACATTCATAGAGCTCAAGGGTCTATTCTTAAATAGATTCTCAGGAGCTCAACAGAGAGTAACTGTTGGTGATCTCATAGTCAATAATCAAAAACAGGGCTGTTGTCAATGGTATCCCACCACTTTACTTTTTACAAACCATGGGTTGTAATATTAAGTTGCACTTGCCACATCGACTTTCAATTTGAATATTTATTTAATTTATTTGATTAATGATTGATATATTGATTGCAATATAGGATTGTATACTTTTGGTAGTTTTTTGGCTATTTTACATGTCATCTTTCATTTTGCCTAGAACCCAATTGGAGACTCATGAAGGATCATTAAAACTTTTTCTACTTTATTTAAATTAAAATTTTTAAGATAACATAAAAATCTAATGCTTTTAAGAAGTAAGCCTAGGACCATCGGGAGTTCACATTATATTTTGTTGCACCTTCTTTCCTTTGTTAGGTACCTCCCCACCTGCTGGTTTTGGCAGTCCACTTGGCTTATAAGGGTGCAGATTTGTCATGGAGAATCTGTGCAATCTTTAAGAAAAAACCTATTTTTAAGCATTTTTAAAGTTGCTTCTTATTTAATTTAAACATTCATTGAGCCAACTAGCATGTACTGCATTAGAAATAAATTAAAATGAGTCAAAACTTTAATTGCATTTACTTCATGTTTCATTCTACCCAACATAAGTCAAAGGGCCAATTAAGGACTGCTCTAGATATAGGCCCTATTCTCAAAAACTTAACTTAAGTATTATCCCTACAACTCTAATATAAAAGAACGAATTTACAATTTTAAAGCATTTAGGTGGTTAGTGTGCTCCCCAATCCAGTCTGAGATAAATCCAGATCCTACATTGCATTAGCTAGGTTTGGGTTACTGGTTTTCAGTACCAAAATTTAAATTTAGGTTCTGAGGCAGGCTCAGGCTATAAAACCTTAACCTTCAGGAATTGAATCCTAATTTTCTAATAGAATCAACCATTTAAACTTAAATCTTTTTCAATCAAATTTAAGCCCAACACTTAAGATAGGTTGAGGTGTTTCTGAAGTATTTTAGAATCCCAAACATCTACCATTTCTCCTTTTATTCTAGAAATAAGTGATTACTTTTGATCCAATCCCGTTTGAATTTCCAGGGCTCACCTCCTTTGATATCAAGCTTTAAATTCTTAAATAAATTTGTTTACCACTATTTTACTCGAGAGTATTCATAGGAAATCTCAATTTCTTACGATGTAATTAACTATAAGGGCTTGCGCTCGTAGGAGATTTAGAAATCAAAATTAAATTTACAAAAAATTAACTATTCAAAATCTCAAATAATTATTTTTAGAAAACTTTAAGTCAAAATCAAAGATCATTATCATCATTTTCAAATGATCAATGATGATTGATATTTTCTTCCCTCATGAAGATGTATCAATTATTGTTGTAACATTGATTATGAAATTAATGATAGTTTTTCCAAATTATCGTAGTTAAATACCCAAGTGAATAATCATTTTGATCCTCTGGGTCATATATAGTTCTTGCTCGAATTTGACTACGATAATCAAAATAAAATTTTAATCATGTAAATTGAACCCATTCGAGAATGGTATACTTGCCTCCTAAGATGATGTATTATTCATAATGATGCGTTCAATTTCAAAATTAAAATCTAAGAAATTAAATCACCCAAAGTTAATTAACCTTTCAAAAATAATAACTTTTTAATCCCACAAACAAAAAAAATGGCGACTCCACTAGGGATTATCTCTTTGTCCATCTTTAATAGCTGTACAAATGTTATTACATCGATAGTTTCTACTACCTTTCCTTCTGTTGGTCCCCCTACCCATTTCTTTTTTGGTTAAATGTGTCCAACAACAATTAAGACATGTCAAAAGAGAGGTGAGTGAGAAAACCTCCTTCCAAGTGGGGCTTTGACATTTTACCTCCAATTTGATTGGTAGAGCGAAATAGTCAAGCCAAATCTTTTAAGATCTTCCTATAAATATTAAAAACTTGCATGCTCAAATATATCACAAGAATGCTAAAGTTTCATAACTTACAGAAGGTCCTTCAATTTCAAAATCAAAGTTTTAATCCTCTAGAAAAATTAGATCTTTTTTAAATCCTAATTGATTTCTATATTTTATCATTACATATCAGATTATAAGTTTTATAGTTAAGTATATGTGATAGAATATAGATATCCTTTCCAAAATTTGATTCAAAAAATTCGCTCCTTATGGCAAAGTCAGTCTTTGATATTTCACTCCCAAACGATTCATTAGGATGAAAGAGTCTAGTCGATTTTTTCGAATCTTCTCATCAAAAGTTGTAAACCTTTATGTTAAATACATACTAAACTTATTGAGTTTCAAAAATAAGGGGAAATGCTATAGGATTTTCATTTTTTAAAATCTCCTTCCAAAATTATTTAATTTTAATCATCATTATCATATGTTTTCCTACAACACTTTCTTGAAGTTTAACATAGAAAATGCAAATTCAATCTTTTCCAAAATTAACTTCAAATTTCAAATTTTCTCATATCAAGACTCGGACTTTTTTACCCCTGGGTCAATCTGCAAGGTAAAAGAGTCGAGCTTAAACCCCTTGATTTCCCCTAAATTTGTAAACCTTCATGTTGAGACCACATTCAATATGTTGAGTTTTGAAATTCCAATTCTAAATCTTCAAAGATTTAAAGTTCCATCATAATCTTTTCAAATTAATTTCAATTATCATTGTTATGTGTTTCCTACAATATTCTCTTGTAGTTTAAAATATATAATTCGATTTTAAATTTAGACCCCAGGCTTTGACATTTACCCCTGAATTAATCAGTGGGGAAATAGAGTCGAGTCAAAATTTCCTGATTTTCCATTTCAACTTGTAAACCATCATGTTGAATGCAAATTCAACATGCTGTGTTTCAAATCAAAGTAAAATATTTCAACTTTCAAAATTCAAACTTCTTTTCAAAAATATTCAAATCAAAACCAGATTGTTGTTGCTATATATTTTTTATAATATTCTCTTGTAGTCAAACATATACAACAAAAATTTAAAGTTTCTTCAAATCAAAGTTAATTTCTATATCTTATCATTGCACATAGGATTATAGTTCCAATAATTCAATATACATGATAAAATATAAACTTCTTTTCAAATTTTAAATCTAAGATTCTAATTCAAATCTTCTCTTACCAAATCTCAGATAAATCAACCCTCTGAAATAGCTAGAAAATTACTTTTCTCTAATGACCAAAACCTTTACATTGAAGAGCTGATTCACACTAGTACAATCCAGTTTGGAATGGGATTGAAATCCCTAAGTTTGTGTGTCATTGGAAACATAATTATTTGTTGCAACTTAGTTTTCAAAACTATCTTTTTATATCATGTGAGTTTTTGATGATACCAAAATATTATTGTGTTTATTACTATTTCTCCTAACATATATTGGATATATTTTATTTGTGTTATTTGTGTGTACTAACATCTCAGGGAAGTCATACTCTAGACTGTTGAAGACTTCAAGACAGATTAGATTAGGGTTTCTTGTAATAAAGTCTGTAATTTATCTATTTTTCTTGAGTCTAAGAGTATGTGATTGTAATTGAATAACTACACACACACACACTGGGGGAGTGAGTCAAAACTTAGATTTTAAAACTAATCTTACTGTACAATTTAAATTATACTGGACGGTTTGTCATGGTAGTTCCTCCCAAAATGAAGTTAATCAAATCATGTTTAAAATTTTTTTAACTATTTGTACTGTACTAATTTTTTTTGTACAGTATGATATGATTTCATATGGACGATCCATAGAGTACGAAATGAGGTCATCCACTTTCATACCAAGAGAAACAAGATTTGTTATAACTATTCATACTATATGATGACAGTTCGTATAGACGACTAATAGAGTATGAAATCAGGTTCATACATGATCGTACCAGACAAATACATTCATTTTTGGACTATTCATACAGTATGATGTCAGTTTGTATGGACGATTCACAAAGTATGAAATCAGGTTCGTACATGATTGGACAGACAAATGTGTTCAGTTTTGTACTATTCATTCTATACAATGTGAGTTCATATAGATGATCAACAGACTGTAAAATTAGGTTCATACAGCATCATACATCAATTTTTGAATTGTTCATATGTACAAAGTATAATCATACTATAAGATCCATGTCCATTCAACTTGAAATTTTTAGTTTTTTGGATGATTTTTCTTGTCCTTTTGATATAACGGTCCAAAAAATTGACACTCAAAGAACTAACTGCGAAAATTCCTTTGAGAGTGGACTTAGAGAGTGTTTCTAAATTGGAGAGTGTGAGATCTTGTGAGAGGATTTTAGAGGGGACTCACAAGGTTGCCCAACGGTGAGGATCTCTTGCTTGTTCTTCAAACTTCTTCCTTACTTTCTTGAAGCCTCTAGAAAGTAGATCGGGTTCTCTGCCTTCACCAGGAGGGTGAAAAAGATGAGTTGGTACTCTGCCATCACTAGGAGGGTGAGAAAGTATGTTGGGTTCTCTACCCTTCACCTGGAGTGTGAAAAGGATGAGTTAGCACGCTGCCATCACTTGAATGGTGTAAAAGGTGTCAGTTCTCTACCGCATTGGGTTGGTGGAATAGAGTTTATAAAGGCTTCTCCGCCTTGCTGTGGGGGAAAAAGGAGAGACACTATTGAGTTGTGCAATACCTGGAGAAGGAGTCTCCAATAAGTGGACGTAGGTCTAGTTGGACCAAACCACTATAAAATTTGGTGTCTTATGTTCATTTTTTTCTGCATTTTATTTTTTTCTGCATTTTTAATTTCTATGGTTGAAAAATATTTTTATAAAAATCCAGCAATGTTTTGAATATCCTTATTTAGTTTACTAAAATCCAAGAGAATTTTTAAAATTACCAATTCACACCCCTTCCCTCTTAGTTAGCATTGGGAGAATATCTTTCAAGTTGTATTAGAGCCTATTTCAAAAATTAAATTTTAAATTACCTTTTGAAAAATGATTATGGATAATTTTAGAAACTTTAGCACTCCTGAAAGATATTTGATCACTAGACCACTACTATTTGATAACATTTCATTCGACTTTTGGAAAACACGCATGTCTACTTTTCTGCAATCACTTGACTATTGCATGTGGATGTAAGTATAGGATGCCTATACTGCTCCCATTAGACCTGTTGATGGCATTAGGATTGAAACACCATATGCTGATTGGATATTAGAGGAAAAAGATTTAGCTCAGTTAAACATAAATTTTTTAAATAGCTTTTTCTGTGCTCTTAAATCTAAAGACTACATGTATGTTTCAACCAGCAAAACTGGAAGGAAATTTGGGATAGACTTTGCATTACATATGAAGGAACTAATGAGGTGATTACACAACTTTGAACTTTTTTATATGAAACCAAATGAATCAATCAGTGATATGTATACTCATTTTACATAAATAGTCACCTCATTGCATGTTTTAGGTAGCGAACTAATGAATTCAGAAAAAGTAAATAAAATCTTATGTTGTTTACCTACTGCTTATGATGCAAAGATAACCGCCATTACGTAGTCAAAAGACTTAAAAGTATATTCTATTGACAATTTTCTTGGATCACTGAATGCTTACGAGCAAGGAGTGACCCAAAGACAAATTCATGTAGGTGACAAGTGAAACGAGAAGAATATCACATTGAAAGTAGATGACTCATAAAGTGATCAATCACTGCCTGAGGATGAACAGGGCATTGCATTCATGACGAGGCAATTCAAAAGTTTCCTAGGAAGAAAGCAATGGAGACATCAGTAGTGGAACAAGGGTAAGTTCCACAAGAATACTAAAATTTCAAATGACATTATCTGTTATGAATGCAGGAAACCTAGACATATTAAGACCAACTGCCCAAATCTCTAAGCTAACCCTAACAAGGAAAAAAAAGGAGAAAACCAATATTAGGAAGGGTAAGAAAAGATAATAGAGAGCATTCTGGGCTTACTCAGCTTCAGACACCTCAGAAATTGAAGCTAAAAAGGAAGTCACAAGCTTGTGTTTAATGGAGGAAAAAATTGATGTTTAGGAGCAAGAAGAGAAACACTCTCATATATGATCTCATGAGAGCATTTAGTACCTGGACAGTGGATGTTTGCAGCATATGACTGGAGATGCAAATAAATTTATAATATTGGAAGCCAGGAATGGAGGCAAGGTAACACTTAAAGATAATACCACTAGGAGAGTGGTAGGTATAGGTATGATTAGAAATAAGAAAGTTTTCTTTATTGAGAATGTTTTATTTGTTGATGGTTTGAAACACAACTTGTTAAGTATCAATCAGCTGTGTGATAAGGGCTTTGACATTATATTTTTACCTACAAGCTGCATTATAAGCCTAAATGGAATTGATATGTTGTATGGAAATAGGGTAAACAATGTGTACATGCTTGATTTAAATTTTGTAAAATCTTCTAATGCTTTTTATCTCAAAATAATCACTGATGAATCATGGTTATGGCATAGAAGACTTTGTCACGCAAGCATGAAAAATCTTAGGAAGATTACCTAGAGAGAGTTGGTTAGAGGAATACCCAAACAAGGCTTTACTAAGAATCACCTATGTGATGCATGTCAATTAGGAGAATAGGTGAAGTCCTCCTTTCATTCAATTAAAGATCTTAGAACTAGCAAACCTCTAGAAATCATTCATATGGATCATATGGATCTTTTTAGAACAGTTGCCACGCTAAGCCTAGGAGGTAAAGTTTTTGGGTTTGTAATCATTTATGATTTTTCAATATTCACTTGGATCGAATTCTTATCTCATAAGAGTGAAATATTTGATGAATTTAGAATTTTTTATACTTAGATTCAGAGAAAGCTAGGGCATGAAATTTTTTCAATTCAAAGTGATCATGGAGGAGAGTTTGAAAATGAAATATTTGAAGATTTTTGTAAAGAATAAGGAATTGATCATAACTTTTCATTACCTATGACCCCTTAGTAGAATGGCATTGTTGAAAGAAAAAATAGAACTTTAATAAAAGCTTCTAGAGCCATATTGGATGAATATTCACTTCTAAAATATTTTTGTGTTGAAGTGGTTAGTACGGCTTGTTATATTCTGAATAGGGTGAACATTAAATCTAAATTGAATAAGACACCCTATGAACTTCTTAAAGGGAAAACACCTAATCTTTCACATTTGCATGTTTTTAGATGTAAGGTGTTTATTCATAATAATGGTAAAACACCTTTAGAAAAATTTTATCCTAAATTTGATGAAGTTTTTTTTTGGGATATTCTAGTGTTGGCAAATTCTATAGGGTTTTTAACAAGAGAACTTTGGTAGTTGAGGAGACCATACATATAGTATTTGATGAATATCAAATTTTGGAAGAGCCAAGGTTAGAAGAAGATCATATTGAAGATATCTCCCAAGAATTGAAAGACAAATTTGGAATAAAGTGTTGGAACGAAAAACTCCTTGCCTAGAGAATGGAAATTTTCTAAGAGTCACCCTAAAGAATTGATTTTAGGTGAACCAAGTGAGGGTGTTAGAACTAGGCATGGACTTAGCAAAGAAGTGTACCATTCTATCTTTATATCAATGATTGAACCCACTAATATAAATTAAGCACTATCAGATGAATTTTAGATTTTAGCCATATAAGAAGAATTGAATCAATTTGTCAGAAATGATGTTTGGGAATTGATTCAAAGACCTAATAATCAAAGTGTTGTTGGAACATAGTGGGTGTTCAAAAATAAAATGAATGATTTAGGTGTTGTGATTGGAAATAAGGCAAGATTGGTGGCCAAGGGGTATAATCAAATAGAAAAAATTTATTTTAAAGACACTTTTACCCCTGAAGCCAGACTTGAAGCGATAAGGGTATTACTAGCATTTACTTATTTTAAAGGTTTTAAATTACTTCAAATGGCTGTTAAGACTGTCTTTCTTAATGGGGTGATACAAAAATATATTTATGTTGATCAACCTCGAGGTTTTGAAAATTCAAAATTCCCTAATCATGTGTTTAAATTGAAAAAGGCATTATATGGACTAAAATATGCACCTAGGGCTTGGTGTGAGAGGTTAAGCACTTTCCTATTAGAAATATCATTTATTAAAGGAAGTGTGGATACCACTCTCTTCTTGAAAAGGAAAGGAGATAACATACTCATTATTCAAATATATGTTGATGATATCTTATTTGGATCCACTGATAAAAATTTCTGTGATAAATTTTTAAAGATAATGAGTAGTGAATTTAAAATGAGTTTAATGGGAGACTTGAGTTTCTTTCTTCGTTTTAACATAAAAAAAATGAGGAAGGAATATTTCTTAGCCAGTCAAAGTATATTAAGGACATCCTCAAGAAATATGAAATAGATAATGCTAAACTAGTGAGTACACCAATGAGTTCTTCAGTATAGTTTGATAAGGACCCTAAGAGAAAATATATTGATCAAAAGAAATTTAGAGGAATAATTGGATTATTACTTTACTTGACTGCTAGCAGACCAGATATCATGTTTAGTATTTATTAGTATGCTAGATTTCAAGCTGATCCAAAGGAATCACATCTAACTGCTATTAAGAGTATTTTAAGATATCTTTTGAGAACTCAAAACTTAGAGATTTAGTATCCTAAGCACAGCTCGTTATTTGAAATCATTGGATATTCTGATTCAGACTTTGCGGGATGTAAGGTTGAATGGAAAAGTACTTCTGGAACTTGTCAATTCATAGGAAACTCTTTAATTTCTTGGTCTAACAAAAAATAAAATTCAATAGCCCTTTCTACTACTAAAGCAAAATACATTACCTTAGGTAGTTGTGTGGTACAAGTTTTTTGGTTAAAACAATAACTAATTTATTTAGGATTTTCTATTGGCACTATTCCAATTTTTAAAGAATCCTATTCAACATTTCTAGAACCAAGCATATAGATATAAGGCATCACTTCATTAAATATTATGTGGCTAAAGAAGAAATTGAATTAGACCATGTTGCCACTAAGAATCAGCTTACAAACATTTTCACAAAATCACTGGCTTTTGAAACATTTAGCACATTAAGAACTAGATTAGGTGTGATTGATATTAATGCTTAAAATTGAAATTTTACAAATTGGATTTGTAATGTATTTCGTATATGTTGATGTTTGCTATTTGTATTTTATTTTTTGTTTGTTTGTATTTTGTTAATGCTTTTAAATTTTTTCCCATTATATATATTGTGTTCATTTTCTATTTGTATTACTTTTATTTTTGATTTCAGCTTTACATTTCATGGATCTTGCGTGGGTTATTTTTTAACAAGAGTCTGGTTTATCATATCTTAAGTTCAATTCCACTAGTATTGTACGAACCAATTTCGTATTGTACGAATTCATTAGATGGTACATAATATTTTTTTCTAAAACTAAACAAACAAAATGATATTTTTTTAAATAGATCATACTATATGATGACACTATCATACTGTATGATTTATTAACATTTCATCTATACAAATGGGGTGCATTTTTAAAATGATAGTTATTTTTGAAGATCGTACGTGTGAAATCCCATTTTATTTGTACGATCGTATTTTTAGTTTTTCATATGGATGAACCTAACCGCCCTAGAATGATATTTAATATTTTGATCGTCCTGGACAAATACATTTTCATCTTGGACAAAGATGTGTTCGTCCATACGATCGTGTGGTTAAAAATATGTACGAAATGACTCCTCGAGAGTTGCAGTTTATGAAAAATCATTTCATTTTTGGCCATTTCCATTCATTTGTACGAAATATTTTTCGTTCCATATGATTTTGAAATCATATGTATGATCTGAATTTTGTACTATACGAATTTTGTACTATACGATAGGTCTTTTTCTCTTTAAATTGAAAGGTGGCGGATGTTTTTCTTCACATTCTCATTCGATCCCAAACCATCTTGTGTTATTCTGTAGAAATGACCAGTAGTAGCAAACATCCTCGTACTTCTAAGGGCTCATCCTCTTGCTCTGGTAGATATTATAATTTTCTTTCTATGGTGAATGAGGAAGCATTTGATCGTTTTGTTGGAGCCACGATTACCCCCTCTTGACTCCTTATTCAAAGTAACATAAATTTCTCTCTTATGACCCTTTTTGCCTCAACCCAGTTTTCTATTATCCTTACCTTGATCTATGCTTATCATAAAGAAACATTCCAAATCTTTCTTGCAAACATGAAACTTAACCAAGATCACTCTAGGATTACCTCTTATATTTTTCAAAAGTTAAAATTACTAAGGAAGACTTACACAACTTCCTTCACCTTATGACTCAAGGGGTTAGAGCACACACCATGACCTCTAGAGCAAATTTTGATTGGTCAAAAATAAACCAAACTCTTAGAGGTGTTGCACAAGTAAACCATCTTTCTCGTGTGTATTCCCTTAAACAGAATGTCAGGATCATCAAGCATGTCTTGAGAACTTTGATTATTTCCAAAGTTGGTTATTGTATCAATCTATCTCCTCTTTTATCTACTTTCACATACTTCATCAAGACCAATACTCGTATTAATGAAGCCCAACTAATCATGGACTACATCGATAAACTTTCTGATATTGGACTTCCTCATAATAGGAGGAAGAAAAATGTGGCCTTAGGACACTAAGTTGCCTACATTTTACATAAGAAGTATAACCTAATCCATCCTAATCCTCCCAATAAACTTCCCATTTACTTACTGATGCATCTATTCATGCACTTTTTGGTTGAGATCAAGGATCTGAGGGAGAAGATTCAGACAGAGAAAAAGGAGCCCCTGTACCTACATCTAGACATGATCAGAATTTCTATTTAGAAATGGTCCAGCATTTTGATAGATAAGAAACTCATTTTGAACAACATTTTAATCAAATTGAGAATCACCTAAATTAGCAAGAAGCAATATACAATAAAGACATGGGGTGGATCTGAGGAAAATTTGACTCGGTCAACACAATAGTAGCTATGATCAATAGTTACTTTACGATGTTCAACCCTCAACCACCTCCAAACCAAGGCCCCTATGGATTTTAGTTGTTACTTCTCTATTATACTTGTTGATGAGATTGTGTACTTGTTGTTGACATGTTTCTTTTGATTTGAAGTGTTGGCTTCTCTATGTTGTGGTTCTTCCTTTTCTTGCAAGAAGTATGGGTGTAAGTGTTACAAGTGTTAAATGAAATGATATTTAGTCTTGTATTGAAATTGCTCTTCTTGAATGTTTATGTTTTGGGAGAAAAATCCTTTGTAGTTGTTCTGTATAATGGAATTTTAAATTACTTTGCTCTACAAATTAATTTCCTTGCAAAATTTAATCTCTCAAATTTTTAAATTACATTATGGCGGGATGTAAATTAGAAGATCAATTTCATGTTCTTAGAGACAAGTATTACTTAGTTAATTATTACAAAATAGATGATTTATTTTTATTTTATTTCTTTTTCAATGTGTTTATTTTTGTTAGTTATTGAAATTTGTATTAATGATTTATTGATATTGCAAAGACCGAAAACATAAGAAGATGCAAAAATATGACATTAGTTTAAAAAGATGTGAAATATTTGCCAAAGTCAAAAGAGGTATAAAACTAGCCCAAACTGAAAAAGATGCACAAAGTGTGCCACAAAAAATTGAAAAGATGCGCAATATCGCCAATTGAAAAATTCATACTGTTATTTTCTTTATCATTCTATCTCTTATACAAATCCATCTAATCGGTAATAATCTTCACTATTGAATTAGAAACTAATTAATCTTTATTTCATCATTTTTGCAATAATTATTTTTAGCTGATTTGTCTCGAACAAACAGTGAACCTGGTTGACTTTTCTTATCTTAGTTGTTCTTTGATTTAAAATTTGAGTTTTTCTTTTTAGCATTAGGATGTTAATATTGTATTTGCAATTACTTTAAAATCTTCTTCTTCATAAACTATTTTAATTTATCCATATAAACTTATCTTTTAAAGAGGTACTTCCCTTTTTATTGTTGTCAAAAGGGGGAGTCATTAGTTATTGTTTGATGTTTTATTTATTTTTGTTTGATGTATTTAATGTATTGGTTAGTTGATGTGTTGTTTGATGTATATGTTCTTGATTATTTATTGGGTGATTTTTATTGTGTGAATTTTTTTATGTGTGTGATTTTATTTAACTTTTTTGTTTCTATTTAGTTTATGATCTTAATTTTCATTAGAATCCCTTATTTTATATTGATCACTCATTGAAGGGGAGGTTACGAGTAAAATTGGCTTAAGTTTAAGCTTAAATAATAATTATTTTGCCATCATCGAAAAGGGGGAGATTGTTGCAACTTAGTTTTCAAAACTATATTTTTATATCATGTGAGTTTTTGATGATACCAAAATATTATTGTGTTGATTACTGTTTCTCCTAACATATATTGGATTTTTTTTTTGTGTGTACTAATGTCTCAGGAAAATCATACTCCATACTGGCGAAGAATTTAAGACAGATTAGGTTAGGGTTTCTTATAATGAAGTCTGTAATTTTTCTATTTTTCTTGAGTCTGAGAGAGTGTGCTTGTAATTGGTTAACTGCACACAAACATTGGGGGAGTGAGTCAAAACTAAGATTTTAAAAATAATCGTACTATATGATTTTGAATCTTACTGGACAGTTTGTCATGGTAGTTCCTCCCAAAATGAACTTAATCAAATCATTTTTAAAAAAAAAAAATTCTGTTCATTTTGTACAAATTATTTTCATACGGTATGATATGGTTTCATATGGATGATTCTCAGAGTATGAAATGAGGTCGTCCACTTTCATGCCAAGAGAAACATGATTTGTTATAATTATTTGTACTATATAATGACAGTTCGTATCGACGAGTAACAGAGTATGCGTACTGAACGGATACGTTCATTTTTGAACTATTCGTACAGTATAATGTCAGTTCATATGGACGATTCACATAGTACAAAATTACGTTTGTACATGATCATACAAGCAAATGTGTTCAGTTTTGTATTGTTCAGACTATATAATATGAGTTCATATAGATGATCAACAAAGTATAAAATCAGGTTCATACAGTATCGTACATCAATTTTTGAACTGTTCGTACGTACAAAGTCCAATCGTACTGTACGATCCAAGTCCGTTCAACTTGAAATTTTTAGTTTTCTGAACGGTTTTTCTAATATGCCATAATTATATCTAAATAATATTTATCTGTAAGAACATGAAGATGATCTTCTAATTAACACCCAACCATAATTTAATTTAAAATTTTGAGAAATTAAATTTTGCAAGGAAATTAATTTGTATATTGAAGTATTTTAAAATTTCATTCTAGAGATCAACTACATTGATTAGTCTAGAAAAACTTAAAATAATTCAAGAAGAATAATTCAACATAAGACAAAACATCATTCCATTAAGCACATGTAATAGATACAACTAATACATCATACCAAAAAGGAAATACATAATATAGCAAAGCCATCACATGAGATTAAAAGAAATAACATATCAATAAGTACAATAGAAAAATCACAACTAAAAACTTGAGGGACCCTGGTCTAGAGGTGGTTGAGGGGTGAACATCATAAAGTAGCTATTAATCATAGCTACTTGAGTGTTGACAGAATTGAACTGTCCTCTCACCCCCCCCCCCCATATCTTCATTGTACCTCACAACCTACTGGTTTAGGTGAGTCTCAATTTGATCAAAACATTGATCAAAATGAGATTCTAGTCTATCAAAATGCTGGACCATTTCTTGATAGACATGCTAATCGGGTCCAAGAGCAGGTGCAAGTGCTGGTAGTCTAATCCACTTTCATCAGGTCCCTTCTTCTTTAGATTCTTCTCCCTCAGTTCCTTTATCTCAGTTAAAAAGTGCATGGAAAGAAGCATTGATAAAATTGATAGGAAGTTGAGTAGGTGGATCAGGATGAATAAGGTTGTACTTCTTTTCTAGAATGTAGGCTACCAAATGTCCTAAAGCCACATTTTTTTCTCCTATTGTGAGGAAATCCAATATCAAAAAGCTTATAGATATACTCCATAATCAGTTGGGCTTCATATGTAGGAGTGTTGGTCATGATAAGGTATGTGACTGCAGACAATAAAGGAGTTAGGTTGATACAATCACCAGCTTTAGGTATAATAGAAATTCTCAATACGTGCTAGATGATCCTAGCATTTTGGTTCAGGGTGTACACATGAGATAGGTGATTGACTTGAGAAATACCTCTAAAAGTTTGGTTAATTTAAGACTAGTCAAAATCAGATTTGGAGGTCATTATGTGCACCCTAACCCCTTTAGTCTTAAGATGTTGGAAGGTGCCTAAATCTTCCTTGGTTATTTTACTCACTGCTTCAAGACTTATGAAGTTATCCTAGTGTGATCTTTGTTCACTCTCATGTTTGCAAGGAAAAAAATGGAATGTGTCATGATGATAGGCATAAATCAGAGTGAGGATAAAAGAGAATTGAGTTGAAGCAAAAAGAGGTGTAACTGGAAAGTTAACGTCTCTTTGGATTAGGAGACGAGATGGGGTAATCTTAGCTTCAAAGAAGCAACCATAGTCTTCCTCATTGTCTTTCTAGACAAATTTCATGTCGAGTCTACCAGAAAAAGAGGAAGAGGCCTTGGAAGTTTATGGGCGCTTGCTGCTGCTAGCCATTTATAGAGCTAGGACAAGAGATGGGTTGAGATTGAAAAAGATTGTGAAGAAAAAAACCATCGAATACCTTTCAATTTAGGGGTTGTTTAGTTGCCTGAAAAAGAAATTCAGTGTAAAAGGAATGTATTGTAAAAGACATGCAATGTAAAAGGAGTACTTTATTTTCTTTGGATGAATCTAAAGGATTTATGGTGACATAGCTTTTTTCAATTTGGTTTGAAGAAATCTTCTTTCTTTTTTTTTCATTTTTCAAAGGCCCACTAGAGTTTGTTTCTGCCACTCAAACCCACAATACTGCTGATTGCCAATTTATAATCCAAAACAAAATCACAAAACAACTTTAACTATCTAGGAGATCAACAAGCTAGAAAAATCAAAAATTTTAAAATATGAACATATGATCATTGTCAAGAAAGAAGAAACACTAAAATCAAACAAGTAACATCAATGCGGTTCCATACGTTCCAAAAAGAACGTCATAAAAAAGTAACAAATTTTACAGCAACCATGAACCCCCTTTCACTACTTCTCAACCAAGTGGAAGTCCATTTTACAGTAACACACAAATTCTAGTAAGGGGAAGATCTCCACAAAAGAAAACAGCACAGGAACGTCATATTATTTATTAAACAATGCACAAACAGGCGTGTAAATATGATGACTTTATCAATTAGGAAGGGCGTTAACCTTGACAGCTTTCTTCATATCAAGGGTGAGGATATTGTCCCTCATTGCCTTCACAAGCTCAGCCGGGCTCAATCGCCCTCGCGAGGGCTTGAAGAAAGAGTAGGACATGCCTTCTTTCTCTTTCTCGCTACCGTTCCCTTCTCTACCTTTTCCTTTCCTTCAATACAACGCGGCGTTTGAGGGATCGTGTGTGGCTTGCTTTTGACCCCGGGAACAAGAAACTTGCCAATCCATGTTGGTTAGATTGGAGTGGTTGGGTGGTGGCAGAGGTGGTGGCTGTCGGTGGCAGAGGTGGTGGCTAGCGGTGGCGGGCGGATGTTGGTAGCCAGTGGTGGTGGTCGGTGGTGGCCGACTGGCCGTGGAAGCAGTGGCGGCCAGTAGGTAGAGGTGGCTGGCAAGGTGTGGCAATGCCCCTGAATTTAAAGTGTATTTGAAAATCGCTCAAATTGGAGGAATTTCAAATATACAAGAAATGAACAATAATGGAATACACTGCATTTGTTTTTCTTTACTTTAAATTTACTTTTCATCTAACCAAACATCAAAATTCTCAAAACTCTTATATTTAGATTACTTTACACTCTAAATGCAGTAAATCAAACAGCCCCTTAAAGAAAAATGACCTATCATATAGTATGAACATTCGGTCGTACGTACGATTAAAAAATCATACAGGATGAACATGATTTTGTACAAACAAATGAAAACTACCAAAAATGAAATGAATTTTCACAAACTGTCATTTTCAAGGAGTCATTTTGTACACCTATTTGACCATACGATCATACAGATGAGCACATGTTCGTCCAGGACGATCAGAATAATAATGATCATTTCTGGTGGTTTAGTTCATCCATATGAAAAACTAACAATAGGATCATACAGATGAAATGGGATTTCGTACGTACTGTATGTGAAAAATAACTAACATTTGGAAAATCATCCCCAATTATATAGATGAAAAATAATATATCATACAGTACGAAGCGGCATCTTATAGTACAATATTCTTAAACAAATGTCATTTTTGTCTATTAAACAAAAACTCTATTAAAAAATGAATAACTCTGTTAAGATTGTTGCAAATTAGTTTTTCAAGACTTTATCTTTATAATTATGTGAGTTTTTGATGATAATAAAATCTTATTATTTTAATTATTATTTCTCCTAACATATGTTTTAAATAAAATAAAATAAAAATTTGTTATTGTGTGTACTAACATATCTTTTCAGGAAAATCACATTCCAGATAATGGAAGACTTCAATTTAATTGGTTAGAGTTTATTAGTTTTAGAGTCTATACTTTTTATTTTTTTCTTGAGTCTGAGAGAGTGTCATTATAAATTGAGTAACCGTGCAAACACACACAGGGGACTGAGACAAAACTTAATTTTTAAAAACTAATCATACTGTAAGATATATAATCGTATGGGATGATATGTGCAGTTTCTCCTCTAAAATGAACCTACCTATTTTATGAGTCAAAATTTTTTTAAGTATTGTTCATACGGTACGAAATGTTTTTGTATTTCATTTTCCAGAGTACAAAATTGGGTTTACATGGTTCATACAGGATATCATACAGGATGAACCATTCATTTTTGAACTGTTTGTACAGTACGATCAAGCTTTGTATTTCATTTTCTAGAGTATGAAAAAGGGCTTACATAGTTCATACAGGATATCGTACGGGATGAACCGTTCATTTTTGAACTATTTGTACAATACGAACTTGCTTCTTATTTCATTTTCTAGAGTATAAAACTGGGCTTACATGGTTCGTACAGGATATCGTAAGGGATGAATCGTTCATTTTTGAACTGTTCGTACAGTACGATCTAGTTTCATATTTTATTCTCCAGAGTACAAAATAGGGCTTACATGGTTCATATAAGATATTGTACATGATGAACCGTTCATATTTTGAACTATTCGTACGGGATGATATGCGATCGTACGGTACGATCTTACTTCGTAAAACTTGAAATTTTTACTTTTTGGATGATTTTTCTTGTCCTTTGTATATAAGATTTTAAAAAACTGACTGTCCAACTAATCTTCTATGAATTTTTTCTTGAGAGTGGAAGGAAGAGTGATTAGGGAGAGTTTTTGGGAGTGAGTGTGGTGAGATCTTTAAAGAGGAAATTGTGAGGGAATTTACAAGGTTGTCCAAAGGTGAGGATCTCATTATTTATACTTCAAGTCTCTTCCCTATCTCTTTAAAGACTCTTGAGAGATGATCTTTGAAGGAGGTCCGGTTCACAGCCGTCACCAAGAGGGTGAAAAGGGACGCTTGGCACTCTGCCATCACAAGGAGGGTGAGAAAGGATGGTGGGTTCTCTACCTTCACCAGGAGGGTAAAAAAGGACAGTGATTCACTACCTTCACCAGGAGGGTAAAAAAGGATGATGGTTCTCTACCATACTGGGGTTTACTGAAAGAGATTTGTAAGGGATTCTCCTCTTTGTTGTGGGGGTAAAAGGAGAGTCACTTTCATTTAGTGCAATACCTAGAGAAGGATTCTCTAGAGAGTGGATGTAGTTCATTTTTGACTGAACCACTATAAAATCTGGTGTTCTCTATTCTTGGGTTTACTTACTACATCTTTAATTTTTGCATTGCAATTAATTTTTTCTGTGGTTGAAAGTAAAATTTTAAAATTGTTCATACTATATGAACTGAATTGTACTGTATGATATATATAAAGTTTTTTTATTAAAAAATGTTTTTCAAAACATCTAAGAGATTCTATAAGTACCAATTCACTCCCCCCCCCCCCTCTTAGTTAGCCTAGGGATATAATTAATAGGTCTAACAACATATTCACTCTTTCAAGTGGTATCAGAGCCTATTTCAAAAATTACTGTTTAAACTACTTTTTTAAATTTGATCATGGCTAATTTTGGAAACCGAAATACACCTGAGGGTTATTCGATCACTAGACCTCCACTGTTTGATAACATCCCATTGGAAGGTTACACAAAACCTACTAGACTTATAGATAGAATTAGAATTCAAACACCCTTTGCTGATTGGACCATAGAAGAATGTGAATTAGCTCAATTTAATGCTAAGTGTTTGAATAATTTCTTTTGTGAATTAAAATCGAAAGACTACCAACGTGTTTCTACTTGTAAATCTAGAAAGGAGATTTGGGATAGGCTTTGCATTACATATGAAGGAACCAATGAAGTGAAATAATCTAGATTGAACATTCTACTGCATGACTATGAACTTTTTTGCATGAAACCGAATGAGTCAATCTCTGACATGTATACTCATTTTACACAGATAGTATCTTCATTGCATACTTTAGGCAGGGAACTAACCAGTTTTGAAAAAGTAAATAAGATATTATGTTATTTGCCATACTACTTATGATGCAAAGATTATAGCTATAATAGAGTCGCAAGACTTAAATGTTTACTCTATTGATAATCTGCTTGGATCACTGATTGCTTATGAGTAAGGAGTGACTCAAAGATAGATTGATGCAGGTGATAGATAAAAAGAAAAGAACATTACACTGAAAGTGGATAACTCAAAGAGTGATCAATCCCAGCCTAAGGATGAAGAGGATATTACCTTAATAATAAGGCAGTTCAAAAGTTTCCTAAGGAGGAAGATGAGAAGATGCCAGCTGTGGAACAAAGGTCAGTTCCATAAAAAAGTTAAGGCTTTTAATGATGTTATATGTTATGAGTGCAGGAAGCCAGGACACATAAAGACTGAGTGCCCTAATCTCAAAGCCAATCCTAGTAAGGAGAAAGCCAAGGAGAAACCAAAGGACATAAGGGGCAAGAAGAGACTACAACGAGCATTTTGGGCAGATTCAGCTTCAGATTCCTTAGAAATAACACCTGAAGAGAAAGTCATAAATTTATAGTTGATGGCTGACAACCTTGATCATTCGGATCAAGAGGAGGTCTGTGACTTAAGTTATGTTGAATTATTTGAAGTTTTTGAGCGCATTCATTCTACATATAGGAGACTAAAGAAATCGCATGCTAAGTTAAATTTGGATTACTTAGAACTGCAAATAGATTTTGAAATCCTTACGAAAGACCATGCATTAATTGATAGCAACCACATGACTTTGTTGGATGAATATGATGATTTGAACAAACTATATGGATTTTTAAAATCATCACATACTTAACTTGAAAATGATTTCAAAACTTTTATGGATGAATCAGATAGTAGAGAGCATAACTTGAAGACTGAAAATTCGATTCTAGAGAGTGCTAACTCATATCTTGAAGTTAGGTTGAAAGCACTTAAGGAAAATAGGATTCCACCCAAATATGAAGATTTTCATAAGTCTTACCACAAGTCCACTAGTTCAAAACTTAGGAGAAGATCTTATAGTGCACATAGATTGGTAAATCGATTTCCAAGAGTAAAATATTTTTCTTGTAGTATGATTGGGCATATTTCCCATACTTGTACAATTCATCATAGAACACATTTAGTGTGGAGATCTATGGTGCATAAATCATAGCATATCACACAAACATCTAGTTTAAAATTACCAAGAGGTGAACCCAATCTTATTTGGGTTCCCAGGACTAACTCTTGATTTTCTTATAGAAATGCTCTCACACAAGACCTCATGAGAGTATTTGGTACCTGAACAGCCGATGTTCAAAGCATATGACTGAAGATGTGAATCAATTCATATCGCTGGAAGCTAGGAATGGAGGTAAGGTTACACTTGGAGATAATACCACCAAGAGAGTGGTAGGTACTGGTATGATTGGAAACTCAAAGAACTTTTTGATAGAAAATATTCTGTTAGTAGAAGGCTTAAAACAGAATCTATGAGCATAAGTCAACTGTGTGATAAATGTTATCATATAAAATTTTTGCCTACTAGCTGTGTTATTAGTCAAAATAGAATTGTTGTGTCTAATGGTGATAGAGTAAATAAAATATACATGCTAGATTTGAATTCTTTAAAATCTTTTACTATTTTTATTTGAAAATTCTATTTGATGAATCATGGTTATGGCATAGAAGACTTTGTCACACTAGCATGAGAAATCTTAGGAAAATTACCCAAAAAGAGTTAGTTAGAGGAATACCCAAATTAGACTTTACAAAAGATCACTTACGTGATGCATGTCAACTAGGAAAATAAGTCAAATCCTCTTTCAATTTAATCAAGGAAGCTAGAACTAGCAAGCCCTTAGAAATTCTTCGCATGGATCTCTTTGGACACGTTAGTACCATATGTCTAGGAGGAAAAAGGTTTGGGTATGTAATTGTGGATGATTACTCAAGACTCACATGGATTAGATTTTTAAATCATAAGAGTGAATCATTTGAGGAGTTTAGAGATTTTTCCATTTGGATTCAGAGAAAACTGGGATTTAAAATTATTTCTATCCAAAGTGATCATGGGAAAGAATTTAAAAATGAATTATTTGATGATTTTTGTAAATCCCATGGAATAGACCATAACTTCTCAGCTTCTAGGACACCTTAGCATAATGGAGTTCTTGAGAGAAAGAATAGAACATTGATTGAACTTGTTAGAGCCGTGTTGGTAGAATATTCACTTCCAAGATATTTTTGGGCTGAAGTAGTTAGTACTGCATGCTATGTATTGTATAGGATGAACATTAGATCAAAATTAAATAAGACACCCTATGAACTTCTTAATGGTAGAATTCCCAACCTCTCACACCTACATGTTTTTGGATATAAAGTGTTCATACATAATAATGGGAAAACTCTCTTAGGAAAATTTGATCATGAATATGATGAAGGAATTTTTCTAGGATGCTCAAGTGTTGAAAAATCCTATAGAGTTTTTAATAAAAGGATATTGGTAGTTGAGGAGACCACTCATGTTATTTTTGATGAACTTGATAATACTGGAGGGTCTAGGTTGGATGAAGATTGAGTCAAGGAAATAACCCGAGGACTTGAAAATGTAAAAGTGGAAGAAAGGGTTAAAAATGAAGAAGAAAACCCATTACCTAGAGAATGGAATTTTCCCCAGAGTCATCCTAAGGAGTTGATTTTAGGAGACCCAAGTGAAGGAGTTAGGACTAGGCATTGATTGAGGAAAGAAGTGAATCACTCCGCTTTTATTTCAATGATTGAACCCACTAGTATAAATCAAGCACTTTTGGATGAGTTTTGGATTCTAGCTATACATGATGAGTTGAATCAATTTACTAGAAATGATGTTTGGTAATTGGTAGAAAGACCGAAAGATCATAGTATTGTTGGAACAAAGTGGATATTTAAAAATAAGATGAATGATTCTGGAGTGATTGTAAGGAATAAAGTAAGGCTAGTGGCTAAGGAGTATAATCAAATTGAGGAAATTGATTTTGAGGAGACTTTTGCCCCAGTAGTCAAACTTGAGGCAGTTAGAGTGCTTTTAGCCTATGCCTGTTTTAAAGGTTTTAAGTTATATCAAATGGTTGTAAAGAGTGCCTTTCTAAATGGGATGATAAAAGAGGATATTTATGTTGAGTAACCTCCAGGTTTTAAAAATACACTATTTTTTAATCATGTTTTCAAATTGAAAAAGGCATTATATGGACTTAAATAGGCACTTAGAGCTTGGTATGAAAGACTAAGCACATTCCTACTTGAACGGTCATTTATAAAAGGGAGTGTGGATACCACTCTCTCTATAAAAAGAGTAGGAGATAAAATACTCACTATTCAAATTTATGTGGAAGATATCTTATTTGCATCTACCGATAGAAATCTTTGTGATGAATTTTCAAAAATAAGGAGTAAGGAATTTGAGATGAGCTTAATTGGAGATTTGAGTTATTTTTTGGGGTGTAGCATTAAGCAGGATGAGGATGGAACCTTTCTAAGCCAGTCAAAATATGTTAAAGATATCCTTAAGAAGTATGAAATGGATAAGGCTAAACAAGTAAATACACCCGTGAGTTCCTTAGTGCAGTTAGATAAGAATCCTAAAGGAAAATCAGTTGATCGAAAGAAGTTTAGAGGGATGATTGGATCTTTGCTTTACGTGACAGCTAGTAGATTGAATATCATGTTTAGTATTTTTTTGTGTGCTAGATTTCAAGCTGATCCAAAAGAATCACATTTGACTGCAATTAAGAGAATTATGAGATATCTTTTGGGGACTCAAAACCTAGGAATTTGGTATCCCAAGAATAGCACTGCATTTAAACTTGTTGGATACTCTGATTCAGATTTTTCCAGTTGTAGGGTTGATCGAAAAAGCACTTCTTGAACTTGTCAATTTATAAGAAACTCCTTAGTTTCTTGGTCTTGTAGAAAATAGAACTCAGTAGCCCTTTCAACTGTAGAAGCTAAATATATTACCTTAGGAAGTTGTGTTGCACAAGTGCTTTGGTTAAAACAACAGTTAATTGACTTAGATTTTTCCTATGGCATAATTCCAATCTTTTGTGATAATACTAGTGACATATGCATTTCAAAGAATCCTATTCAATATTCTAAAACTAAGCATATTCATATAACGCATCATTTTATTAGAGATCATGTAGCAAAAGGAGAAATAAAATTACATCATGTTGCTACTAAGGATCAACTTGCAGATATTTTTACAAAACCACTAGCTTTTGGCATATTTAGCATTTTAAGGATAAGGCTAGGTGTGATTGATCTCAATGCATAATTGAAAATCTTGCAAATTTGTTTTGTGTGTGATTGTGTGTTTGTTTATGACAATTGTGTGTGTAGTATAGGTTGTATGTTTTATTTTTATTTTAATTATATTTCAATGATTTGTCTTTTTATTTTAAAAAAATTTAAAAATAATTAAAATTAAAATGAAAACAAAAAATGATTTACTTTGAAAGTTTTTTTATTTCATATAATATGAATTTTTGTAGCGTATGCATGAAAATTTTTTGAAGTTGAGAAGACAAAACTATTTTTTTATGAGTGTTCATACTGTACGATGATGTCATCGCACTAGACGATTAGAGCAATTTTATCTGTATGAATGTAGTCAATTTTTTGGGTGTTGTTAGTTACTATTATTGATCGTACGTACGAACTGGTAGTTCGTCTGTACGATCCTTGCTGTCAATTTTAGATATAGATGAACCCAACCATCATAGGATGATATTTAATTTTTTTTAATCATCCCAAATGAACAAATCATCGTCTGTACGATTTGTTAGTCAAAAAGCCTGTACAAAAGGATGCCTCAGGAAGGGCAGTTTACAAAAAGCCATTACATTTTTGGCAGTTTCTATTCATCTGTATGAAATGTATTTCATCCCATATGATTTTCCTTTCATACGTACGATATAAATTTTATAATGTATGATTTGCATTTTGTTTTAAATAGAAAGGCATTTGATAGTTTTCAATTACAGCACTTTCCTAATCAAATCTTCCCGAGTTTAGACTATGAAATGGCCAGTGGAAGTAGCAAACGTGGACGGTTCTCTAGGGGTTCTTCATCTAGAACAATGAGGGGCAATAATTTCTTGAGTAGGGAAAATGAAGAAGCGTTTGAGAGGTTTAGTGTTGCCAAGATAACTGAATCTAGAGTTCTTATTCAACATTATTTAATTTTTTATGTCATGCCTCTTTTTGATTGTACCCAACCGTCTTTCATTCTTACCCTGATTCATGCCTATAACTATGAAACTTTCTATCTCTTCTTAGCCAACATGAAAATAAATCAGAACCACACCATAATTTTCTCCTATGTCCTTAAACAATGTATAGAGGTTACTAAAGAGGATCTAGGGAATTATCTGTATCTTAGGACTCTTGGTGTTAGAGCCTACACAATGACTTCAAGGGCTGACTATGATTAGACAGATATGAACTAGACCCTTAGAGGTATATAACAAGTGAGTCACCTTCCTAGAGTTTATACTTTAAATCAAAATGCTAGGATCAATCAATATATTTTGACAACCTCCATAATTCCTAAGGCAGGTGATCCAGCAAATATGACTCCTCTTTTGTCCACTATCACGTAACTTATCATGACTGAGACTCCTATCGATGAAGCCCAACTAATAATGGATTATCTCTATATGCTTTCTGACATTGGAAGTACTCATAGCAAGAGAAAAAAAAATGTGGCATTAGGATATTTGGTGACTTATCTTTTGGAGAAGAAGTACAACCTAGTCCATTCTGATCCTCCCACTAAATTTCCTATTTACTTTACCAATGCCTCCATTAGAGCACTTTTTAGTTAGGATCAAGGATCAAGGGGAGATGATACTGAGGGAGAAGGAGCTCTTGCTCCACCACTAGCACCTGCATCTGGACATGATCAGATTTTTTATCAAGAAATGGTCTTGTTATTTGATAAAATGGAATCTCATTTTGATCAACAATTTAATAAAATTGAGACCAGGATGAATCGTCAGGATGCACGATACACTAAAGATATGGGGTGGATTCATGAATAATTTGATGTCGTGAATGCAAATGTAGCTACCATAAATAGCTACTTCACAATGTTCAGTCCTCCACTACCTCCAGATCAGGGCCCCTCAGGATTTTAGATGATTGTACTTCTATTTTGATTTTGTGATGCTTATTTTAGGCTTGGGTGTACTGGTTATTATTGTTGTTGTACTGGGTTGTTCTTATTGTAGTTATTATTAATATTTGTTGTTCTTAGTGTATTTTGTGTTGGTCTATTGGATGATGTTCTTGGATGTATTTGTATAGATGCTTAATGAAATGAAAAAGTCATGTTTGTATGCATATAAAATGACAAGTGAATATGATTGTGATATGAATTATTTCAAATTTAACAATCATATGTCATTGATTGCAAATATAGAATGTTAGTTGAATTTGCTTTACTATATTAATTTCTGTGCAAAATTTAATCTCTCAAAATGTTTAGATTACTTTGTGACTTGGTGTAAATTAAAAGATCTAATTTATATTCTTTATATAGAAATGTATTACTTATACTTTTGTTATTGTTTCTATCTTATAGTGTTCATTATTATTTTTGTGTCAAGAGATAGTGATTTTGGAAAGAAATTTTTTAAGGAGGCACAAAATAAGCCTAAAATTAAAAAAATGCTCAAAGTGTGCCATGAATACAAAAAGATGTGCAACGTTCACCAAATTGTAAAGGAGTATAAAATTAGCCCAAAATTGACAAGATGCATAAAGTGTGCCATGCAAATTTGAAAAAGATGCGAAATATCGCCAATTACTCTTTCCTTTATCAGTTTCTCAATTACACTAAACAATGATCGTCACCATTGAATTAGAAAATTTTTAATTTTATTTCATCATTTCTGCAACAGTTGTGGTTGCATAATCTGTCTATTACATTACTCATATAGATTAACTTTTTATATCCTTGTTATTATGTGGTTTAAACTTTTGAGTCTTTACCTTTTGCATCCGATTTTAATATTATAATTATACTTCATTTAACATTGTCTTAATAATCAACTTTTTTTATTGGTATTGCTCCTTTTTTGTTGTTGTCAAAAGGGGGAGTTATCATTTGTTTGATATACATATGTTGTTTTATGTTTTGTATTATTTATTTTTTGATGAGTGTGCATTTGTGCATTTTTTTATCTTTATTGGAACCCCTTGTTGTTAATTGATCATGCATTTAGGAGGGGCTTACATTTAGGTATTTAGGGGGAGCTAAGGAGAAAATTTGAGCTTATTTGTTAACTCAAATAATAATTATTTTGCCATCATCAACAAGAGGGAGATTGTTAAGATTGTTGCAAATTAGCTTTTCAAGACTTTATCTTTATAATTATAAGAGTTTTTTATGATAACAAAATCTGATTATTTTGTATATTATTTCTCCTAACATATGTTTTTAATAAAAAAAGAAATTTTGTTGTTATGCGTACTAACATGTTTTTTTCAGAAAAATCACATTCCAGACAATGGAAGACTTCAATTTAATTGGTTAGAGTTTATTAGTTTTGAAGTCTGTACTTTTTATTCTTTTCTTGAGTCTGAGAGAGTGTGATTGTAAATTGAGTAATCGTGCACACACACAGGGGAGTGAGTCAAAACTTAATTTTTAAAAACTAATCATACTGTACGATATATAATCGTACGAGACAATATGTGCGGTTTCTCCTCTAAAATGAACCTACCTATTTTATGAGTCAAAAATTTTTTAAGTACTGTTCATACAGTACAAAATGTTTTCATATTTCATTTTCTAGAATACAAAACTGGGTTTGCGTGGTTCATACAGGATATCATACGGGACGAATCGTTCATTTTTGAACTGTTCGTACAGTATGATCTGGCTTCACAGTTCATTTTCTAGAGTACGAAAAAGGGCTTACATGGTTCGTACAGGATATCAAACAGGATAAACCATTCATTTTTGAACTATTCGTACAGTATGATCTGGCTACATATTTAATTTTTTAGAGTACAAAACTGGGCTTACATGGTTCATACAGGATATAGTACAGGACAAACTGTTCATATTTTGAACTGTTCGTATGATATGATATATGATCATACGGTATGACCTTACTTCGTAAAACTTGAAATTTTCAATTTTTTGATGATTTTTCTTGTCCTTTGTATATAAGGTTCTAAAAAACTAACTGTCCAACTAATCTTCTATGAATTTCTTCTTGAGAGTAGAAGGAAGAGTTATTAGGGAGAGTGTTTGAGAGTGAGCGGGGTGAGATCTTTGAAGAGAAAATTGTGAGGGGATTCACAAGGTTACCCAAAGGTGAGAATCTCATTTTTTGTACTTCAAGTCTCTTCCCTATCTCTTTGAAGACTCTTGAGAGAAGATCTTTGAAGGAAGTCTGGTTCTCTTCCATCACCAGGAGGGAGAAAAAGGATGCTTGGTACTCTACCTTCACCAAGAGGGTGAGAAAGGATGGTGGGTTCTCTTCCTTCACTAGGAGGGTGAAAAAGGATGAAGGTTCACTTCCACCACTAGGAGGGTGAAAAGGATGACGGTTCTCTGCCACACTGGGGTTTAGTAGAGGAGAGTTTTGTAAGGGCTTCTCCTCCTTACTGTGGGGGAAAAAGAAGAGTCACTTTGATTTAGTATAATACCTAGAGAAGAAGTCTCTAGGGAGTGGTTGTAGGTCGTGTTTGACTGAACCACTGTAAAATCTGGTGTTCTCTGTTCTTGTGTTTACTTACTACATCTTTCATTTCTACTATGCACTCTATTTTTTTTATGGTTGAAAAGTAAAATTTTAAAACTTTTCATACTGTACAAACTGAATCGTACTATATGATATATATAAAGTTTTTTATTAAAAAAAAGTTTTTAAAACATCCAAGAGATTTTAAAAGTACCAATTCACCCCCCCCCCCTCTTAGTAGCCTAGGGACATAATTAATAGGTCTAACAACCTATTCACTCTTTCACACTCAAGATTCATAACATGCAATAATGAAAATAAAAATAAACATAATACTAACGAAAAAAAAGTAAACACAAACTAGACAAATAAACAACCACTAATAAACAAACAAAGAAACAAACCAAACACATCAACATACATAAAACACATTACAAATCTAATTTGCCAAATTATAATTTTAAACATTAATATCAATCACACCTAATCTTGTTCTTATGGTGCTAAATGTTTCAAAGGCTAGTAATTTTGTGAAAACATCTCCAAGTTGATTCTCAATAGCAACATTGTGTAATTTAATTTCTCCTTCAATCACATGATCTCTAATGATGTGATGCCTTATATCTATATGCTTTGTTCTAGAATGTTGAAAAGGATTCTTTGAAATATATATTGTACTTATATTATCATAGAAAATTTGAATTGTTCCAATAGAAAATTCTAAATAAATTAGTTGTTATTTCAACCAAAGAACCTGTACCACATAATTACCTAAGGCAATGTATTCTACTTCAGTAGTAGAATGGGCTACTGAATTCTATTTTTTGCTAGACCAAGAAACTAAAGAGTTTCCTACAAATTGACAAGTTTTAAAAGTACTTTTCTAATCAACCCTACATCCAGAAAAATTTAAATCAAAATATCCAATGATTTCAAATGAAGAGCTATACTTAGGATATCAAATCCCTAAGTTTTGAGTTTCCAAAAGATATCTCTGAATTCTTTTAATAGCAGTCAAATGTGATTCCTTCTGATCAGCTTGAAATCTAGCATACAAACAAACACTAAATATAATATCTGGTCTGCTGGCAGTTAAGTAAAGTAATGATCCAATTATTCCTCTAAATTTTTTTTATCAACAAATTTTCCCATAAAGGCCTTTTTTAACTGCACTGAGGAACTCATTGGTGTACTCACTAGTCTAGCATTATCAATTTCATATTTGTTGAGGATGTCCTTAATATACTTTAACTGGCTAAGAAATGTTCCATTCTCATTCTGCTTTATGCTAAAACCAAGAAATTGCATAAGTCTCCCATCAAACTCATTTTAAATTCACTACTCATTATTTTTGAAAAATCAGCACAAAGATTTTTATTTGTGGATCCAAACAAGATATCATCAACATATATTTAAAAAATGAGTATATCTTCTCCTACCTTTTTTAAAAAGAGAGTGTTGGATAACTATGGCACCCCAAGAGGGGGGGGTGAATTGGGGTTCTTAAAATTTTTAATAAAAGAAGGCAATTAAAAGAAGTTGAAAGCTATTTTGAAATGAATAAATAAACACATAAATTTTTATGAAAATGTTAAATAAATATTGATGCAAGAAATAAAAATAAGAGGCACAAGATTTTTACGTGGTTCGGCCCGGATTCCAATCCGACCTACGTCCACGCTAGCCAACTCTTGGGCTAGAATCCACTAATCCAGGTTTGCCTTGCAAACCTCACTTCTTTAAATCAAAGAAGTTCTTTACAACCTAAGTACTCTCCTACACGGGCGAGTACAACCCAATCTAATTACAAGTTAAGCTTTACTAAGTCAAATGGCTTAGATCAAGAAAAAGAAAAATATACAACTTGATGTAAATAAAATAAGCTCAAAATATCTTGCAACAAAATGACCAAAATATTTGAGGAGATCTTACAAGTTAATTTTAATCACCTCACTACTTGCAAATGGAATATAAAGTTTGCTCACTTTAAGATAGATTTATATTTTGATAAAAATATGAATAATATATTAAATAAAGATATTTTTCTTACTGATTTTAAATTATAACTCTTTAAATATAATACTTTTAAGAAAATTAGATTTGAAATGCAAATCTATGCCACATAAAAGAAAATTAAAATACTTACTTTGTTGTCTTTTATGAATTTAAAAGATTTCACATATAAAACTTAAAATAATATTTCTAATTAGTATTTCATCAACTGATAGATAATTTTAAGAGAGTATATATGATGAACATTAATAGATCAGCAAGAGAATATTTAGAATAAGAAAACAAACTCAAGAACTTCAAGAGACGTTATTGGATTTAGTGCGTTGAAACTTTCCAATCAAGAATTTGATCGCGCAAATGAAAAGAGCTCTTAGAATGAAGATCAAAGTTTCTCCTCTCAAGATTTAGCATGTAAGCAAGAAGAAAGGAATGAAGAAAAGTGTTTGAGATTTTCTCTTGAATTACCCTCATATGAAGATGATGAGAGGTATTTAAAGAGAAAAGGAAAGTAAAGCCAAGTTTCAATAAAACTATTAATCTAATATTAATTTATCATCTAAAAAATATTATATTTAATAAAGAATTCATTTATATTAAAGAAATATCAGTTCCAAACGGCTATAAAATGGCTAGTCACATGGATAAGTCAAAAAGTCTTCATATACATCCAAAACAAGGCAAAAACGGCTACCCAGCAAATAGTATTAAAATCGGCTAATGTTTAGAAAATCATAATAAATTAAATATAGCTCTAAATAGGTCGTATAACCTATCCATTTATATCTACAGAATCCAATCAATCTAACGGTATAATAATCAGACCACATGTCGATTGAAATAATACTATATTCAGCAAACTAAAAACTCATGCATATTGTTATAATTCTAATGATATATTAAATATTCATATAATAATATGATAGAATTTAGATTAAATTAATCATATATCAGTAAATTGATATGAAACAAGTTAATTTAAAAGGAATATGTAAAGCTTATTATATTTATTTACCTTATTAAGTATTTTTGCATTCTTAATAAAATCGATGTAATCAATGAAGCATATAAAATTTAATTAAGGAATCTTATTAGATCATTAATAATTTAGAAATAATTTTAATAGATGTTTAAATATGAGCAAATTAAACCATGCAAGTAAATACTAATGAACCACTAACACACTCCTATAAAAAAAATCTTCAAGCTTTTCATCTTGGTCCAATTGAAATTATCATGCGTATCCATTAAATCATTTCACCTGAAATACTTAACACACAAATTAGAACATCCAAGCATATATTTTTTATCATCAAAATCTCTAGAATGGGTCATGATATTGATAATATCAATAATCTCCCCCTTTTTGATGATGACAAACTTATGTTGGGTATAGTTATAATAAAGGTACAAATTAACCTTTTATCATAACTTTTAAGCATTAAAAAAATATATATATTAATTCAGAAATATTTTTGAATGCTAATAAAAAAAATTCTCCCCCTAAATATATGCATGTAAAAGAATTCTGACCAACTTATATAATTTTTTCTCCCCCATTGACAACGTCAAAAAGAATTAAAAAAATAAGAAATTTAAATGTTAGGGTCTAACATTCCAAGCATGCGTCTTAACATGCAAAACCTCTCTTCAGCTAAAGGTTTTGTAAAAATATCAGCTATTTGAGAATCTGTATTTACAAAATCTATATCCACATCACCTTTACTAACATGATCTCTAATAAAATGATGTCTAATCTCTATGTGTTTAGTTCGTGAATGTTATATAGGATTTTTTGTTAAACTAATTGCACTTGTGTTATCACATTTAATAGGAATATTTTTAAGCTTAATTCCAAAATCTTCTAATTGTTGCTTTAACCATAAAACTTGAGCAACACAACTACCTGCAGCTATGTACTCTGCTTCAGCAGTGGATAAAGCGACAGAATTTTGTTTTCTAGAAGACCAAGAAATGAGTGATGATCCTAAGAATTGACATGTTCCAGATATACTTTTTCTATCAACCTTACAACCAGTATAATCTGCATCAGAATATGCAACTAAATTACATGATAATAGGTTTTTGGGGTACCATAAGCCTAACTTAGGAGTTTCTATCAAATAGCGAAATATTCGCTTAACTGCTATTAAGTGTGATTCTTTAGGATTAGCTTGAAATCTTGCACACAAACATACATCAAACATAATATCAGGCCTACTAGCAGTAAGATATAAAAGTGAATATATCATACTCCTATATAGCTTTTGATCTATTGGTTTTCCTGATTCATCTAAATCAAGTCTAGTTGATGGGCTTATAGGAGTTTTACTCAATTTGAATCTCTTCATATCAAATTTTTCTAATAATTCATTTATGTACTTAGTTTGACATATGAATGTGTCGGACTCTAGTTGCTTTACTTGAAGTCCTAAGAAAAAGGTGAGTTCTCCCATCATACTCATTTCAAATTCCTTTGACATTAAAGAGGAAAACTCATGGCATAAACTCTCATTTGTACTTCCAAATAATATATCATCAACATAAATTTGTATAAAAATTAAATCATCTCCAATAGATTTGATAAAAAGAGTTGTATCTACCTTACCTTTTCTAAAATTATATTCAATTAAAAAATTACTTAACCTATCATACCAAGCACGTGGAGCCTGTTTTAAACCATATAAAGCTTTCTTTAATTTATACACATGATTAGGAGAATTAATACTTTCAAAACCTGGTGGTTGTTCTACAAAAATATCTTGATCAATATACCCATTCAAAAATGCACTTTTAACATCCATTTGAAAAAGTTTAAAGTCTTTAAAACAAACAAATGCAAGGAGTAATCTAATGGCCTCTAGTCTTGCTATGGGTGCAAAAGATTCTTCAAAGTCTATTCCTTCTATTTGTGTGTACCCTTGTGCAACTAATCTAGCTTTATTTCTAATAATACTTCCTGAGTCATCTTGCTTATTTTTATATACCCATTTAGTTCCAATTATATTTTGATCATGAGGTCTTGGGACTAACTCCCA
The DNA here is from genome assembly GCA_019925795.1 of Dendrobium chrysotoxum. Lineage (NCBI taxonomy): Eukaryota > Viridiplantae > Streptophyta > Magnoliopsida > Asparagales > Orchidaceae > Dendrobium > Dendrobium chrysotoxum. The sequence continues at coordinate 37,393,479 of CM034297.1, forward strand.
AATATCATTTTTTACAAATTGGTTAAGTTCCTCTTCCATAGCAATTATCCAAAAATTATCTTATAAAGCTTCATCTATATTTTTAGGTTCAATTTCTGATAGAAATGTAGAATGCTCTACCTCATCTCTAAGGTTTCTCCTAGTCTTAACACCCTGATAAGGATCACCAATTATTAATTCTTTTGGGTGATTTCTATTATATCTCCATTCTATAGGTAATGAATCATCCTCCTTTTCCTCCAAATTTATTTTCTTTATATTTTCAATATCATCATCATTCAAATCATTTCTTATTAAATCTATAGGATTTTCATCAAAAATTACATGAACGGATTCTTCAACAATTAATTTTTTCTTATTAAAAACTCTAAAAGATTTTCCAAAAATTGAATATCCTAAGAATATACCATCATCAGATTTACTATCAAATTTACCTAAAGGATCCTTGTCATTATTTCAAATAAAACACTTACAACCAAAAACATGTAAATGACTAATCTTAGGTTTCTTTCCAAAAAATATTTCATAACGGGTCTTCTTAAGAAAAGGTCTTAAATAAACTCTATTAGTAACATAACATGCTGTGTTTATTGCTTCTGCCCAAAAATACTTTGGAAGTTTATATTCATCTAACATTGATCTTGCTAATTCAACCAAAGTACGATTCTTTCTTTCAACTACACCGTTTTGTTGAGGAGTTCTAGGAGCTGAAAAATTATGTCTAATTCCATTTTTATCAAAATAATTTTCAAATGATTTATTTTCAAATTCTCCACCATGATCTGTTTGAATTCTATGAATCAAATAACCTTATTCTCTTTGAATATATTTAGCAAATTTTCTAAAATCATCAAATGCATTATTTTTATTAGCTAAGAATAATACCCAAGTATATCTTGAATAGTCATCTACTATAACAAATCCATAATTTTTACCACCTAAACTAGTTGTATTAATTAGTCCAAATAAGTCCATATGTAATAATTCCAAAGGTCTACTAGTAGAAACTGTATTTTTACTCTTGAATGAACTTTTCATATGTTTACCATGAATACATGCATCACATATAGAATCAAAATGAAAATTAATTTTTGGTAAACCAACTACTAAATCAAGTTTAGAAATTTTATTTAAAGTGTGAATATTAGCATGACATAGCCTTCTATGACATAACCAAGCATCATCATTTATAGATTTCATGCAAAATAAATTTAAATTAATATCATTTTTATTCTCTAAATCAATTAAATAAATATTTTTATGTCTATTTCTAATAAGTAAAATAGTTTGATTATTTTTAATAATGCAATGTGAAGCATAAAAAGAAACATTTAAACCTTTATCACATAATTGACTAATTGATATTAAGTTATGTTTTAAACCAAAAATAAATAAGACTTTTTCTAAAGTAATAGAGTTCTTACATATGGATCCAATACCAATGATCTATCCCTTTGTATTATCTCCATATGTGACATATCCTCCATCACTTAGTTCTAATGTAGAAAATTTTGCTTTATCGCCCGTCATATGTCTTGAACATCCACTGTCCAAGTACCACATACCTTCATTGATTTTACTTTGAAGGCATTCCAACAAAAGAAAATCAAATGTTAACTTTTGAAACCCAAATATTTTTGGGTCCACATTCTAAATGAGTAGTATGATATCTATTATGTATGGTATAAGAAGTACTTGTATTTTTTGGAACACATACAAAAGATGATTGTTTATTATTTTGTGATCTACGAGCATAGCAATCAAATGAGATGTGTCCTTTTCTACCACAATAATTACACCAAATATTAGTGTTTGCATATGGCTTAGCATGATGTCTATGTGACATATAAAAAGAATTTTTATTTGGTGGTACATTTGATGGAACTTTATAATGAACTTGTGATTTCATGCATAAATCTAATCTTGTTTTTAAAAGAATATTTTCTCTTTCAAGTTTACACACAAGTAAAGAATGATCTAGTAAAGAACTATTTTTATTTTTCAAATCATTACATTCATTTTTTAAATCATTAAAAAATATATCTAAATTTTTGTGCTCCTTTTCTAAAATATTATATTTTCTTTTTAATTTTTTATATTCAATAACTAATTCGTTAAATGCATCATCTAACTCTTCATAAGATATATCATTACATACCTCTTGAGAATCACAATCAGATTCTTCTCCTGCCATAAGACAAATGTTCACCTCTTCATCTGATGAACTTGATTCATCTGAATCTGGGTTGGCCCATAGAGCCTTCTTCTTCTTCTTGAAATGCTTCTTTTCTTTCTTGTCACTCTTTCTCTCTACATCCATCTCTTTCTTCTTTGAGTCAATAAGATCTGGACAATCTCCTCTTATATAGCCAGGCTTCTTACAATGGTAGCAAATAATTCCTTCTCCTGCAGGAAATTTTTTAGTTTGAAATTTATAATTTTTGGATTTCTTGTACCTTTGGTTTTTCTTTCTTAGTAAGTTTCCAAGTCTTCTTGAAAGCATGGCCACCTCATCGCTATCTTCATTAGAGCTTGATGAACTAGGTTCATCATTATCATCAACCTGTAAGGCAATAATTTTACCTTTCTCCTTCTCTTTCTTAGAAGAGCTATCCAATTTATCCCTTTGAGCTATAATTTTTTCATGTGCTATCAAAGAACCCAAAAGCTGATCAAGTGGATATGTAGATAAATCTTTAGCCTCACTAATTGCAGTTACTTTAGCATCCCATTCTTTGGGAAGGCATCTAAGAATCTTATAGACTAAGTCTTGATTCTTATATATTCTTCCAAGAGAATGTAATGTATTAATTATTTTCATAAATCTTGTATACATATCAGAAATAGATTCGGAAGGAGACATGCGAAATAATTCATATTTATGAACGAGTCTATTTATGTGTGCATCTCTAACCTCACTTGTACCTTCATAAGTTATAATTAATTTATCCCAAATTTTTTTTGCGGAATTTAACATGGAAATTTTCATATAATCATCTGGAAGAAGTGCACAATGCAAAGTATTACAAGCCCTAGCATTTAACTCATCTAATTCCCTCTCTAATGCAGTCCATTCATCAAAAGGTTTTTCAATTTTAATTCCATTAATTTCTTTAGTGGGTGTGTGATATTGGTGTGTCAGCATGTGCCACATACGAGAGTCTTGTCCTCTTAAGAATGTACTAATTCTATTTTTCCCATAATCAAAAGGAACATTATCTAGTAAAGGTGGTCGATGAGTAGATTGTCCTTCGGGAAGTGAACCCTTAGGAAAACCTTGTGCCATAGTTTATAAGTGGATCTATTCTAGGATGTTAAGCCAAAATAAAAAGAGCCAAGGCTCTGATACCAATTGTTGGATAACTATGGCACCCCAAGAGGGGGGGTGAATTGGGGTTCTTAAAATTTTTAATAAAAGAAGGCAATTAAAAGAAGTTGAAAGCTATTTTGAAATGAATAAATAAACACATAAATTTTTATGAAAATGTTAAATAAATATTGATGCAAGAAATAAAAATAAGAGGCACAAGATTTTTACGTGGTTCGGCCCGGTTTCCAATCTGACATACGTCCACGCTAGCCAACTCTTGGGCTAGAATCCACTAATCCAGGTTTGCCTTGTAAACCTCACTTCTTTAAATCAAAGAAGTTCTTTACAACCTAAGTACTCTCCTACACGGGTGAGTACAACCCAATCTAATTACAAGTTAAGCTTTACTAAGCTAAATGGCTTAGATCAAGAAAAAGAAAAAAATACAACTTGATGTAAATAAAATAAGCTCAAAATATCTTACAACAAAATGAACAAAATATTTGAGGAGATCTTACAAGTTAATTTTAATCACCTCACTACTTGCAAATGGAATATAAAGTTTGCTCACTTTAAGATAGATTTATATTTTGATAAAAATATGAATAATATATTAAATAAAGATATTTTTCTTACTGATTTTAAATTATAACTCTTTAAATATAATACTTTTAAGAAAATTAGATTTGAAATGCAAATCTATGCCACATAAAAGAAAATTACAATACTTGCTTTGTTGTCTTTTAAGAATTTAAAAGATTTCACATATAAAACTTAAAATAATATTTCTAATTAGTATTTCATCAAATGATAGATAATTTCAAGAGAGTATATATGATGAAAACTAATATATTAGCAAGTGAATATTTAGAATAAGAAAACAAACTCAAGAACTTCAAGAGACGTTACTGGATTTAGTGCGTTGAAACTTTCCAACCAAGAATTTGATCGCGCAAATGAAAAGAGCTCTTAAAATGAAGATCAAAGTTTCTCCTCTCAAGATTTAGCATGTAAGCAAGAAGAAAGGAATGAAGAAAAGTGTTTGAGATTTTCTCTTGAATTACCCTCATATGAAGATGATGAGAGGTATTTAAAGAGAAAAGGAAAGTAAAGCCAAGTTTCAATAAAACTATTAATCTAATATTAATTTATCATCTAAAAAATATTATATTTAATAAAGAATTCATTTATATTAAAGCAATATCAGTTCCAAATGGCTATAAAATGGCTAGTCACATGGATAAGTCAAAAAGTCTTCATATACATCCAAAACAAGGCAAAAATGGCTACCCAGCAAATAGTATTAAAATCGACTAATGTTTAGAAAATCATAATAAATTAAATATAGCTCCAAATAGGTTGTATAACCTATCAATTTTTATTTACAGAATCCAATCAATCTAACGGTATAATAATCAGACCACATGTCGATTGAAATAATATTATATTCAGCAAACTAAAAACACATGCATATTTTTATAATTCCAAAGATATATTAAATATTAATATAATAATATGATAGAATTTAGATTAAATTAATCATATATCAGTAAATTAATATGAAACAAGTTAATTTAAAAGGAATATGTAAAGCTTATTATATTTATTTACCTTATTAAGTATTTTTGCATTCTTAATAAAATCGATGTAATCAATGAAGCATATAAAATTTAATTAATGAATCTTATTAGATCATTAATAATTTAGAAATAATTTTAATAGATGTTTAAATGTGAGCAAATTAAACCATGCAAGTAAATACTAATGAACCACTAACACACTCCTATAAAAAAAATCTTTAAGCTTTCCATCTTGGTCCAATTGAAATTATCATGTGTATCCATTAAATCATTACACCTGAAATACTTAACACACAAATTAGAACATCCAAGCATATGTTTGTTATCATCAAAATCTCTAGAATGGGTCATGATATTGATAATATCAACAGAGAGTGGTGTCCACACTTCTTTTAACAAATAATCTTTCTAGTAAGAAAGTGCTTAGCTTCTTATACTAAGCCCTAAGTGCATGTTTTAGTCCATACAACGCCTTTTTTAATTTAAACACATGATTAGGGAATTTTGAATTTTCAAAACCTGGAGGTTGCTCAATATAAACATCCTCTTGTATCACCCCATTAAGAAAGGTGCTCTTAATGTCCATTTAAAACAATTTAATACCTTTAAAATAGGTAAAGGCTAGTAGCACTCTTATCGCTTCAAGTCTGGCTACGGGGGCAAAAGTTTCCTCAACATCAATTCTTACTATTTAATTATACCCCTTTTTCCACCAATCTTGTCTTATTTCTAACTACTACACCTGAATCATTCATTTTTTTTTAAGCACCTACTTAGTTCCAACTAAACTTTGATTTTTAGGCCTTTTAATCAACTCTCAAACATTATTTCTAATAAATTGATTAAATTCTTCTTGGATGGCCAAAATCTAAAATTCATCCGAAAGTGCTTGATTTATATTAGTGGGTTCAATCATTGAGATAAAAGCTGAGTGGTTCACTTCTTTGCTAAGTTCATGCCTAGTTCTAACACCTTTACTTGGTTCACCTAAAATCAATTCTTTAGGATGACTTTTAGAATATTTTCATTCTTTAGGTAATTCATTTTCTATTCCAAGATTTTCTTCAATAATTATTTTTTTAATTCCTTAGAAGATGTCTTTAATAGGTTCTTCTTCCAACCTTGACTCTTTAGAAATATTAGATTCATCAAAAACTACATCTGTGGTCCCCTCAACTCCTAAAGTTCTTCTGTTAAAAACTCTATAGGATTTGCCAAAGCTAGAATATCCTAAAAAAAATTCCTTCATCAGATTTGTGATCAAATTTTTCTAAAAGAGTTTTACCATTATTGTGAATGAACACCCTACATCCAAAGACATATAAATGTGACAGGTTAGGTGTTCTCCCCTTAAGAAGTTGATAGGGTGTCTTGTTCAACTTAGATCTAATGTTCACTCTATTTAGAACATAACATGCTGTACTGACCGCTTCAATCTAAAGATATTTTAAAAGTGGATATTCAGTCAACATAGCTCTAGCAGCTTCTATTAAAGTTTTGTTCTTTCTTTCAACAACCACATTCTGTTGATGGGTCCTAGGAGCTAAAATGTTGTGATATATTCCTTGTTTCTTATAAAAATTCTAAAATTTTTTATTTTCAAATTCTCCTTCATGATCACTTTGAATTGTAAGGATTTCACAACCTAACTTCCTCTGTATCCAAGCAAAAAAAATTCTAAATTCATCAAATGATTCACTTTTATGTGATAAGAATTTAATCCAAGTGAACCTTGAATAATCATCGACAATTACATACCCATACATTTTCGCTCCTAGACTAATAGTGCTAACTGGTCCAAAAAGATCCATGTGTAAGACTTCTAATGGTTTACTAGTTCTAAGATACTTAATTGAATGAAAGGAGAACTTAACCTATTTTTCTAATTGGCATGCATCACGCAGGTGATCCTTAGTGAAGTTTAATTTAGGTATGCCTCTAACCAATTCTTTCTGGGTAATTTTCCTAAGATTTTTCATGCTTACATGACAGAGTCTTCTATGCCATAACCAAAATTTATCATTGACAATTTTGAGACAAAAAGTATGAGAAGACTTAACATAATTTAAATCAAGCATGTAAATATTATTTAACCTGTTTCCATACAACACATCAATTACATTTTGGCTTATAATGCAGCTAGTAGGTAAAAATTTAATGTGAAACCACCTATCACAAAGATGACTAATACTTAACAAGTTGTGTTTCAAGCCATCAACCAATAAAACATTCTAAATAAAGAAATGATTCTCATTACCAATCATACATATACATACCACTCTTCTAGTGGTATTGTCTCCAAGTGTTACCTTGCCTCCATTCCTGACTTCCAACGATATGAATTGAGTTATATATCCAGTCATATATTTTGAACTTCTACTATCCAGGTACCAAATGCTCTCACGAGGTCTTATATGAGAGCATTTCTACAAAAATATCAAACGTTAGACTTATGAACTTAAATAAATTTGGGTTCACCTCTTGGCAATGATAAACCAGATGTATACTTGATATGCTGTGCTTGATGTATCTTAGGTCTCCACACTAAATGTGTTCTACTATGAATAGTACAAGTGTGGGATATGTATCTTAACATTCCACATGAAAAACATTTCACACCAAGAAAAGGATTTTTTAATCTATATGAGTTATAATGTCTCTTCCTAAGTTTTAGGTTTAGCCGAGCTAACTCAGTTTTTTGAACTTGTATTCTTTTGATTAGACTCATAAAATTATTCAAGTGTGGATGTCATCTATTTTCCATAATAGCCTTCATTTTTATTTCTAGATATGACTTTCTATTTTTCAAAATTGAATTTTCAATTTTCATGTCATTTTCCCTATGTTCAGTTTCACCCATAAAAATTTTGAAATCATTTTCAAGTTCACTGTGTGATGATTTCAATAGTTCATGCTTTTTATTCAAATCATCAAATTTTTCCAACAAGGCCATGTGGTTGCTATCTATATTAGTGTGGTCATTCCTAAGGATTTCATATTTTTTTTTTGCAAATTTAAATACTCTATATTAAGTTTAGCATGCAATTTTTTGAGTTTACTCTATGCATTATGTATTTTCTTAAAAACCTCAAATAGTTCTTCATAAGATAGGTCACATACCTCATCTTGATTTGAATGAACAAGATTGTCTTCCATTAAGCATAAATTTTTGACTTCCTCTTCTTCTTCTATTTCTGAAGAGTCTGAAGCTGAGTCAGCCAAGAAAGCTTTTTGCAGTCTTTTCTTACCCTTCCTAACATTGGTTTTCTCCTCAACTTTTTACTTGCTAGGATTAGCTTTGAGATTTGGGTAATCAATCTTAATATGTCCAGGCTTCCTGCATTCATAACAAATGACATCATTTGAAACTTTTTCATTCTTATTGAATTTACCTTTATTCCAACGCTGACGTCTTCGTTACTCCCTTCCAAGGAAATTTTTGAATTGCCTCATCATAAGTGCAATATCTTCTTCATCCTCAGGCATTGATTGATGACATTCTGAATCATCTGCTTTTAATGTAATGTTCTTTTCTTTTCACATATCACCTGCATCAATCTGTCTTTAAGTCACTCCTTACTCCTAAGCAATAAGTGATCCAATCAGATTGTCAATAGAATCTATGTTCAAATCTTTAGACTCGATTATGGCAGTTATCTCTGTATCATAAGTAGTAGGTAGATAATGTAGGATTTTGTTAACTTTTTTTGAATTCATTAGTTCCCTATCTAAAGCATACAATGAGGTAACTATCTATATAAAATTTATATACATGTCAGAAATTGACACATTCGATTTCATGAGAAAAAGTTTGTAGTCATGTAGTAAAATGTTAAATCTATATTATTTCACCTCATTAGTCCCTTCATACGTAATGCAAAGTCTATCCCAAATTACTTTCCCAGTTTTATAGGTTAAAACACACATGTAATCTTAAGATTTAAGGGCACAAAAAGCTATTTATACATTTTGCATTTAATTAAGCTAAGTCTTTTTCTTCTAGTGTCCATTCAGTAAATAATGTTTTAATCCTAATACCATCAACAATTCAAGTAGGAGCAGTATAACCATCCTGTACTAACATCCACATGTGATAGTCAAGCGATTGTAAAAAAATAGACATGCAAGTTTTCCAAAAATCAAATGGAATATTATCAAATAAAGGAGGTCTAGTGATCGAATATCCTTCAGGAGTATTATAATTTCCAAAATTAGCCATAATTATTTTTCAAAAAGTAATCTAAACTTTAATTTTTAAAATAAGCTCTGATACCACTTGAAAGTTCATGTAGGTTGTTAAAACTAATAGAATCGTCCCAATACTGACCAAAAGGGGGGTGAATTGGTAATTTTAAAAAAACTCTTGGATTATCATAAACTATTTTTAAAAAATTTAATCAATGATTCTCACAATATGTTGTACATTAGATTTTTCATAAAATATTTTTCATTCACAAAATTTAAAAGGGAGAAAAATAACATGTAGTGAAAAGTAAAGAAATAGATGACACTAAATTTTATAGTGGTTCAGCCCAACTAGACCTACGTCCACTCCCTGGAGACTCCTTCTACAGGTATTGCACTAAACACTAGTGACTCATTGAGTCCCCACAATAAGGAAGAGAAGCCCTTACTAAAACCTCTCTTCCACCAAGCTGGTGCGGTAGAGAATCGTCATCCTTTTTCACCCTCCTGGTGAAGGTAAAGAACCTGATCATCCTTTTTCACCCTCATGGTGAAGGCAGATAACCTAAACATCTTTTTCACCCTCCTGGTGAAGGTAAAGTACCAACATCCTTTCTCACCCTCCTAGTGATGGCAGAGTATTAACATTCTTTCTCACCCTCTTGGTCATGGCAGAGTAACAACTGAAAGTTCGATAGGGATGTTAAGCCCTAGTGAACTAGTCCCGAGGCTAACCAAGAGGGGGGGGTGAATTGGTTATTTAAAAATTTCACGATAATAATGAAAATCTTTTCGATACGTAGCAGCGGAAACACATAAACAAGAACGAAAAGATCAACCACAGATATTCACCCAAGCAGTTAATATCAGAAAAGTAAAGTGCACAACTGAATCAGAAAAGCAAACCAGATTTTATAGTGGTTCGGTCAACTTGACCTACGTCCACTCCCCGGAGCCTCCCCTCCGGGTATTGCACTAAACAAAAAGTGTCTCTCCTTTTGTTCCCACAGCAAGGCGGAGAAGCCTGTACAAACACCTCCTTTTCACCACACGATGAGGCAGAGAACCCGACCTCCTTTCGCTTCCTCCTGAAGAAGGCAGAGAACCTTCGAACTCCTTTTGCTTCCACCTGAAGCAGGCAGAGAACCCCGGATCTTCTTGCGAATGATCCTCCCACGACGAACACCGACTAGATGAAAGACAACGAGCGGAGAAGACGACTCTGATCCGTGCTTGGAGCAACCTTAGTGAATCCCTCACTAACTCCCCCTCACAAGATCTTCTCTCTCTCTCGTGTTTCTCAGGGAAGGAAGGCAGCAAAAGATTTTTCTTATTTTTAGAAAAAGTTCTTTTATAGGAGGGCTAAAAATTTGCCCTAAATCTCAACTGGTCGGCCAAGATCATCCAGGACGATCGGTAGATCATCCTGTACGATCAGTTCAAATTTAGCTATTTCAGCCTGGACGATCTGGCTCTTTTGGACGATTAGTAGAAAAAATTGTTCATATCGACCCGTACGATCCTGCGATCGTCCGGGACGATTAGTGCAAATCGAGGAAAATCGTCCAGAAGACAGTTCGGGTCGTCCAGAGAAATCTGTGCTGGACGACCAAAAAATGACTTGATCGTCAAGGACGATAGGGACATCATCCTGTACGATTAGTTCAAAAAGTGCCCAAATCATCCTGAACACAGTTCGGGACGTACAGCTGAAATGCACTAGACGATCATGATCGTCCGAGACGATCCTGCGATCGTCTAGGACGATATGATCGTATCAACCAAAAATAAATTACTTTTCTTAATTACCAGATTAAATTAGGCATGATTGTACTGAATCAACCGGGATGATACACGTATCGTCCGGGACGATCAGACCAAGTATCTAAAAATAAGAACTTGCCTAACTTGATCTGGCGGCTGAGAATTTCTGATTTGGGCATATCATCCCGTACGATCCGTAGATCGTCCGGGATGATCTGCTTAATCAGACCCTCTTAACTTAGTCACCCTAATTAGGGTTTCTATTTTTTCGTGATCGTCTAGGATGATGTGGAAATCGTTCAGGACGATCTGAACAAAAAATGAACAGAAACTCTAATTCACTCAAGCTCTCCCCTTGAGTGTGTGTGTGCAAGGTTACTTAGCTAGGGAATCAGTTACATTATAATTGACTCAATAAAAAGAAAAATCATACATTTGACACACTTGGACCCGATCTTGAGTTGGCTTGAGTGGCTCGTGGTCTTTTGTGCCTGAAACAGATTAGCCAAGCAAAATACACTGGGAACATATTTGTCATCATCAAAACCAGATTTGCAATAATCTCCCCCTTTTTGATGATGGCAAACATTTATAAAGTTGTTTGAAAATAAAAGTAAACTAGGAGATCAAAACACAAACATTTTTTCAAATTTTCATTTAACAATTAAAACAATACAGGAAACATGACTCATAAAATAGAAACAGACATGACTACAACTGACTCCCCCTTTTGACATCACAAAAAGGAGGAGGGAAAAATAGAACACAGAAATAAAACATAAAAGAGAACAACTACAAAATAGGAAACTAAAACTGAGGCGGATCCTGATCGGAAGGAGGAGGTGGCGGTGGAGGGTTGAAGTAATGGTGAATGGCCTGAAAGTGGGCTCCAATCCAGGCAATGTCCTGGTCTGCTGCTGTTGCTGCTCCGCAGCATATTCAGTGAAGCACTGGATGTCCTCGGCGTGCCGCTGCTCCTGGGCAACCACTTAGGAGTCAAATTTGGCCTCCCACTGATCGAAGCGCTGCACCAAGTGGTCAAAAGGAGAGGCAATGCGAAGGGGTGCAGGTGCCTCTGGTGCAGCAGGAACTGGAACGGCCTCTTCCTCTTCTTCCTCAACATCCGGGGCGGGCTCCGGATGTAGTCGGGTGCTATGTAAGACGTGAAATAAGTTGTTTGTGAAGAAGGAAGGAGGGACATCAGGAGGGACAGGATACTGAAGGTCATATTTTGTCTCTAAGGCATAATGAATAAGATGACCTAAATCTAGATTTGGGCGACGCCTGTGGCCCAGATCTCTAATGGTGGTTAGGTGTTCTATGTATCGGATAATTAGATCAGAGGCATTAAATTCTCAGCGGGCCATGATGTAGTAGGTGGTCAAGGACAGGAGCGGGGTAATGTGAATTCGATCCCCCGCCTTTGGAATGACGGAGGAACGAAGGACGTGCTGAATGGTCCGGGCATCCTTGAGAAGGGAAGTGCAAGCGTTGTCATGATAGGGTGTGTTGGTATTGCGAAGGAAGTGATTGGCGACACTCCAATCATAGTCAGGATCGGTGATAAGCGTGTGAATTTTGTCGCCAGTAACAGACAGGTTGAGAATATTGTGAAAATTATGGGTCGTGAGTTCCACGGGACGTTGATTTACGTAGGATCGAAGAGTGGAATAGTCCGCAGAAATGCGTAAGTTGGCAAAGAAGATTTGAAGGAGTTCAAGATTGAAGGGAAAGGCTAAGGTCAGAATGAAGGTGAGGGAGGTGTGTGCGAACAGATCTAAAATGGGATAAGTGAGAGTGCGGGGATTTACAATCTTAGAGTGCGTGATCCCCATATTATGATAGCATTCGAAAGCCGCCTGATCGGTGGCATTCGGGAAGCAAGGATCGACATGTCCCCGGGACGAACTGGCCCCCTTTTGACGAGACCTTTTGCCACCAGCCATTAGGAACCCAAAGAGGAAGAAAGTAGAAGGAGAGTGGAAGAAAAATGGTGTAAAATATGAAGAAAACTGCTGTTTATATAGAAAACGGACTTATCATCCCGTACGATCGCGAGATCGTCCGGGACAATTTGGTCATTTATGACGTCCTGGACAATTGGTCAAAAAGGCGGTCCGATCGTCCAGGATGATCAGAGATCGTCCAGGACGATTAGACACAGGCGATCGTCCCGAGGAGTCAGGCTAGACGACCGTTGATGAAAAGTATCATCCAGGACGATTAGGTGGATCATCCGGGATGATATGCAATAAATATGTCAGACGGGCCGAATTCCAATCGTCCAGCGGCTGACATGTGGATAGTCCAGGATGATGAGGTGGATCATCCAGGACGATGGGCAATAATTGGTGCAATATCAGTCGTTTGATCAGATCAGGAAGATATGGATCATATCGTCCAGGACGATGTAAGGATCGTCCACGACGATCACCAATAATTAGAATTTTTTAGCAGCAGGAGCAGTGGGGACGATGTTGAACGAATCATCCAGGATGATGTTTGGATCGTCCAGGATGAAGTGGATCGTCCAGGACGATAGTGGTATCGTCCAGGACGATGTGAAGAAACCAGAAAAAAATGAAGGATGAAGATGATCGATCAGGATCCCAAAAACACAACCATGAAATCAAAATAACACAAAAACGAATAAAACTTACCGCACAAACATATAAAAGCATTTTTTTTTGTTTTTTTTTACCAAGCTGCTCGAGAAAATCAGAATTTTTTCCTTGATTTTAGATTCAAAAACTAATGACAGGACGATTGACAGCACTGAAATCCAGAAAAGGTTGGAAATAATCAACTTTCGTAACTCCGACCCCGGGCACCTTATCGATGCAAACCTCTTTCAAAACAAAAATCTGATTCAGAAGAAAAGACATTAGATTTGAAAAGAGATCCTTTCAAGCCTCGTTCCAGAAAAATATCTGATATAAAGTAAAAAATCAGAAATCAGGATTTTTAAAACTCAAGCTTTGAAAATATTAAGTGGCACACAGATTTCTCTAAGACATTTAATAATCTGAAAGGGAAGAAAGCTTGGTTTGGGCTCATTTTGAGCCTCTTTTTCAAATTGGTTGGCGCTTTGCACATCTTTTGATTTTTGATACACTTTGTGTATCCAATTTGGCAATTTCGCATCTTTTAAGTTTTGGGCTCATTTTATGCCTCTTTTTCAAATTATCTGGCGCACTGTGCATCTTTTATAAGCTTTCTCCTTTTCATAATCATTAAAGAGTCTCAGCTGTGAGATTATCTTCCAGACATAGGAGATGACTCTCCACAGTAAGGAAGAACAATTCACAAAATAAAAGCCATACAACATATGATAAATGCAATCACTTGGTTTAGAAAATCAAACTAATGACTCAAGACTTTGAAAACCACTATTGATATGAGGCAGATTACTGTAGGAAGATAAAATAATCTCTATTTTAAAAACTAATATTTTAATTTTGAAGATGATTTTTATTCAAAAGAAACTATACACCAGTAAAGGAGTTAGAGGAAGAGAAACAATTATCAATGTTTCTTCCTTTTAACAGATTTAGCGAAATCAATCACTGCTTACCGGCTTCCAAACCAAAATAAGGTAAAAACTTCCAGTCAAAAATTCAGATCATCAGAAGTAGTGAGCTGTGATCAGATCTTGAAAAGCATAAAATAGTAAGTGCAAGATATGAACCAGTGAATAAAAAATAGGTAGAAAATCACAGCAAAGTAAATACTCAAATCAAAACTTAAAGTAAGGCTATCACAGAAATCAGCAGAAGAAATAAAATCAACTGAAAGCAAATAATTAAACCAAAACTAACTAACAGAAATCAGAAACCAGAATACAAAACCTAACTAACAGAAATCAGAAATTAGAATATCAAAACTAACTAACAGAAATCAGAAATCAGAATACCAAAACTAACTAACAGAAATCAGAATACCAATCAGAACAATCATAAATCAGCAGTCATCAGAATCAAGCATTTATATCAATCACTCCTAATCTGGTTCTCAAAATGCTGAATGAGTCAAAGGCCAGTGGTTTAGTGAATATGTCAGCCAGCTGATTTTCAGTTGCTATATGATGTAACTCAATGTCCCCTTTTGTAACATGGTCCCTAATGAAGTGATGCCTAATATTAATGTGTTTGGTCCTAGAATGTTGGATTGGATTCTTAGAAATACAGATGGCACTAGTATTATCACACATAACAGAAATTGTGCCAACAGGTACCCCTAAATCCAAGACTTGTTGCTTCAACCAAAGAACTTGGGCCACACAACTCCCTAAGGCAATGTACTCAGCTTCAGTAGTGGAAAGTGCAACTGAGTTCTATTTTCTACTGGACCAGGACACTAACGACTGTCCTATAAATTGACAAGTCCCAGAAGTACTCTTCCTATCCACCCTACACCCTGCAAAGTCAGAATCAGAATATCCAATGATCTCAAAAGAGGTTCTGTGCCTAGGGTACCAAATTCCTAGGTTTGGGGTCCCTAAAAGATATCTAAGAATTCTCTTAACAGCAGTCAGGTGGGACTCTTTAGGATCAGCCTGAAACCTAGCACAAAGACAGACACTAAACATGATATCATGTCGGCTAGCAGTCAGGTAAAGCAGTGAACCTATTATCCCTCTATACTTCTTCTGATCAATAGATTTTCCATTTGAATCCTTATCTAACTGAACTGAGGAGGGCATGGGAGTATTGATTGGCTTGGCTTTGTCCATTTCATATTTCTTCAAAATGTCCTTAGTGTATTTTGATTGATTGAGAAAGGTTCCATCATCCGTTTGCCTTATGCTAAACCCCAAAAAGTAGGAAAATTCTCCCATCATACTCATCTCAAACTCCTTACTAATTGATTTAGAAAACTCTTCACATAAATATTTATCAGAAGATCCAAAAATTATATCATCAATATAGATCTGGATAATGAGTAAGTCATCCCCTAATCTCCTCAGAAAAATGGTGGTGTCTACGCTCCCCTTAACAAACTGTCTTTCTAACAGGAATGTGCTAAGCTCATACCAAGCTCTGGGTACCTGTTTCAATCCATATAAGGCCTTTTTTAATTTATAGACATGACTTGGATATTGGGAACTCTCAAAACCTGGGGGTTGTTCTACAAAAACATCTTCTTTAATTACCCCATTTAAAAAGGCACTCTTAACATCAATTTGAAACAGCTTAAATCCCTTATAACAGGCAAAGGCTAGTAGCACTCTAATGGCTTCCAATCTAGCTACAGGGGCAAAAGTCTCCTCAAAATCAATCCCTTCTATCTGATTATACCCCTTAGCCACCTATCTTGCCTTATTTCTCACCACCACACCAGATTCATTCATCTTATTCTTAAAGACCCACTTGGTTCCCACAATACTTTGATTTTTAGGTCTTTATACTAACTCCCAAACATCATTCCTTACAAATTAATTTAATTCTTCCTGCATAGCTAAAATCCAAAATTCATCCGACAAGGCTTGATTGATGTTGGTGGGTTCAGTCATTGAGATAAAGGCAGAATGGTTTACTTCCTTCCTAAGTTCATGCCTAGTCCTAACACCTTCAGAAGGGTCTCCTAAGATCAGTTCTTTAGGATGACTTGAAGAATATCTCCAATCTCTATGCAACTCAGTTTGAGGTTCTACCCTTTCCTCCAAATTTGTATTTCCAACTCCTTGGGTAACCTCAACAATCTCTTCATCTTCTACTTCAGATCTAGACTCCTTAGGATCAGATTCATCAAACACTACATGGGTTGTTTCTTCCACCACCAAAGTCCTCCTATTGAACACCCTAAAGGATTTCCCCACACTTGAATATCCTAAGAACACTCCTTCATCAGATTTGGGGTCAAATTTTCCTAAGGGTGACTTCCCGTTCTTCAGAATGAAAACCTTACAGCCAAAGACATGGAGGTGGGACAGATTTAGAGTTCTACCTTTAATGATCTCATAAGGTGTCTTGTTCAGTTTGACTCTCACATTCACTCTATTCAGCACATAACAGGCAGTGTTCACCGCTTCAGCCCAAAAGTATTTTGGAAGTGAATACTCGGCAAGCATGGCTCTAGCGGCTTCCACTAAGGTCCTGTTCTTCCTTTCAGTTATCCCGTTCTGCTGAGGGGTCCTAGGAGCTAAAAAATTATGACTAATCCCATAATTCTCACAAGAACTTCCAAATCTTTCATTTTCAAACTCTCCTCCGTGATCACTATGGATGGTAATGATCTCACATCCTAACTTCTTCTGAATCCAAGTAGAGAAGGATCTAAACTCATCAAATGACTCAGATTTATGTGACAAAAACTTAACCCAAGTGAACCTCGAATAATCATCGACAATCACAAAACCATAGACTCTCCCCCCTAAGCTGGCAGTGCTAATGGGTCCAAAGAGGTCCATGTGAAGCACTTCTAACGGTCTAGAGGTGCTAATGTCCTTAACAGAGTGAAAAGAGGACTGGACTTGCTTCCGCAACTAACAGGCATCACACAGGTGATCCTTAGTGAACTTAAGCTTGGGCACACCTCTAACTAAGTCCTTTTGGGTGACTCTCGTAAGGGTTTTCATACTGGCATGACACAATCTCCTATGCCATAACCAAGACTCATCAGCAGTAATTTCTAAGCAAATTGAATTATCAGATTTAATGCAACTTACATCCAGCTTGTAGATGTTATTGATCCTTTGCCCCTGCAAAACAACTTCATATTTAAGCTTAAAATGCAGCCAGTGGGAGGGAATTTGATGCTGTATCCCTTGTCATATAGTTGACTGATGCTTAGCAAGTTGTGTTTCAGTCCATCTACAAGCAAAATATTATCAATCATAAAATTCTTTGAATCACCAATTATACTTGAGCCTACCACCTTCCTGGTGGTGTTATCTCCAACTGTAACCTTGCCTCCAGCTCTGGCCTCCAGCAAAATGAACTGATTTGCATCTCCAGTCATATGTCTAGAACATCCGCTGTCCAAGTACCACATGCTCTCACGAGGTCTTGTTAGAGCACACCTACAAAAGTATCAAACGTCAGTCTTAAGAACCCAAACAGGTTTGGGTTCCTTCTTATGAAAAGAAGAATGCAATGCATGTGTGTTGTGCTGTGAAACAGGCAGTTTAGGTTTCCACACCCAATGTGTACTACGGTGAATAGTGCAGGTGTGGGAAATATGTCCTAACATGCCACATGAAAAACATCTAACACCAGGAAAAGGGTTAACTAATCTACGTAGGTGATAATGCCTCTTCCTAGATGTATATGAAACATGCTTTGAAGAACTTGCAATAGATTTTTCAAAAGGTGGCGGTGCATAAGGCGGTGTTTTGTTCTTTTCATATGCACTGATTTTTACTTTCAAAAACTCATTTTCTTTCTTTAAACTTGCAATTTCAAATTTTAAGGTTCCATTTCTACTTTCTACTTCACATGCCATTGAATCTAACTCTTTAAAAGCTCTTTCTAAGTCCACATGCATGGTTTTCAATGAATCATGCTCAGAAACTAAATCAGAATATTTTTTATTCAACTCATCGAATTCATAAAGCAAGGACATGTGATTGGAATCAAGTGTGGAATGATCTTTAACTACAGAATCATGCTCTTTTTGCAAAGTCAAGTAATCTAATTTCAAACTAGCATGAGTTTTCTTAAGTTTCTTATACGATGTATGAATTCTTTCAGAAACTTCAAATAATTAATCGTAAGTCAGCTCATATACCTCTTCCTGGTCCGACTGACCAGGGTGATCATCAGCCATCAGACATAAGTTTGTTTCCTCCTCTTCAGCTTCAGTCTCAGAAGAGTCGGATGCAGAGTCTGCCCAGAACGCCTTCTGAATCCGCTTCTTATCCTTTCTGAACTTTGGTTTCTCCTCACCCTTCTCCTTGCTTGGGTGAGCTTTAAGTCTAGGATAATCAGCCTTAAAGTGTCCAGGCTTCCTGCATTCAAAACAAACAGATTCAGATGAACCCTTAAAATTTTTATTGGACTTACCCTTATTCCACTTCTGATAGTTTTTATGTTTCTTCCTTAGAAAGCTTTTGAATTGCCTTGTGATTAAGGCAACATCATCGCTATCAGACCTAGAAATGCTAGCATCTGAATCTTTGGCCTTTAGTGCTACTGTCTTCTCTTTCTTGCGTTCACCTGCATCAAGTTGCCTTTGGTTCACCCCTTGCTCATAAACAATGTGTGATCCAAGTAAGCTATCAATAGAGTAAGTATTTAAATCTTTAGATTCAGTAATAGCAGTAATCTTAGCATCATAAGAAGCAGGCAAACATCTAAGAATTTTATTCACTCTTTCGTAGTTAGTAAGTTCTCTACCTAGAGCATGCAAAGAGGTAACAATCTGAGTGAACCTTGTGTACATTTCTGAAATAGTCTCACTAGGTTTCATGCAGAAAAGTTCGTAATCATGCAACAAGATGTTTAACCTAGACTGTTTGACTTCAGTTGTACCTTCGTATGTTATGCATAATCTATTCCAAATTTCCTTTCCTGTTGTACAAGTAGAAACACGCATATAGTCTTCAGATTTTAAAGTACAAAAGAAACAGTTCAAGCATTTTGCATTTAACTGTGCTAAATCACGATCATCATTTAACTGTGCTAAATCACGATCATCAAATGTCCAATCAGGAAAAGGCAGTTCAGTTTTCACATTGTTAATCAATCTAAAAGGTGGTTCGTATCCATCCTTAACTAACATCGACATGCGATAATCAATAGATTGCAGAAAAGTAGACATGCGTGTTTTCCAAAAATCAAAAGGAATATTGTCAAACAACGGTGGTCTTGTAATGGAATATCCTTCAGCAGTATTATGATTATTACAGTTAGTCATGGATCAATCTCAAAAGTTTTTAAACCTAAATTTTGAATCCCGCTCTGATACAACTCGAAAGTTCGATAGGGATGTTAAGCCCTAGCGAACTAGTCCCAAGGCTAACCAAGAGGGGGGGTGAATTGGTTATTTAAAAATTTCATGATAACAATGAAAATCTTTTCGATATGTAGCAGCGAAAACACATAAACAAGAATGAAAAAATCAACCACAGATATTCTCCCAAGTAGTTAATATCAGAAAAGTAAAGTGCACAACTGAATCAGAAAAGTAAACCAGATTTTGTAGTGGTTCGGTAAACTTGACCTACGTCCACTCCCCGGAGCCTCCCCTCCGGGTATTGCACTAAAAAAAAAGTGTCTCTCCTTTTGCTCCCATAGCAAGGCACAGAAGCCTGTACAAACACCTCCTTTTCACCACACGGTGAGGCAGAGAACCCGACCTCCTTTCGCTTCCTCCTGAAGCAGGCAGAGAACCTTCGAACTCCTTTTGCTTCCACCTGAAGCGGGCAGAGAACCCCGGATCTTCTTGCGAACGATCCTCCCACGACGAACACCGACTAGACGAAAGACGACGAGCGGAGAAGATGACTCTGATCCGTGCTTGGAGCAACCTTAGTGAATCCCTCACTAACTCCCCCTCACAAGATCTTCTCTCTCTCTCTAGGGTTTCTCAGGGAAGGAAGGCAGCAAAAGATTTTTCTTATTTTTAGAAAAAGTTCTTTTATAGGAGGGCTAAAAATTTGCCCTAAATCTCAACTGGTCGGCCAAGATCGTCCAGGACGATCGGTAGATCGTCCTGTACGATCAGTTCAAATTCAGCTGTTTCAGCCTGGACAATTTGGCTCTTCTGGACGATCAGTAGAAAAAATTGTTCATATCGTCCCGTACGATCCTGCGATCGTCCGGGACAATTAGTGCAAATCGAGGAAAATCGTCCAGAAGACAGTTCGGGTCGTCCAGAGAAATCTGTGCTCGACGACCAAAAAATGACTTGATCATACAGGACGATAGGGACATCGTCCTGTACGATTAGTTCAAAAAGTGCCCAAATCATCCTGAACACAGTTCAGGACGTACAGCTGAAATGCACTAGACGATCATAATCGTCCGGGACGATCCTGCGATCGTCCAGGATGATATGATCGTATCAACCAAAAATAAATTGCTTTCCTTAATTACCAGATTAAATTAGGCATGATTATACTAAATCATCCGGGATGATACACGTATCGTCCGGGACGATCAGACCAAGTATCTAAAAATAAGAACTTGCCTAACTTGATATGGCGGCTGAGAATTTCTGATTTGGGCATATCGTCCCGTACGATCCGTAGATCATCTAGGACGATCTGCTTAATCAGCCCCTCTTAACTTAGTCACCCTAATTAGGGTTTCTATTTTGGCTGGATCGTCCAGGACGATGTGGAAATCGTCCAGGACGATGTGGAAATCGTCCAGGATGATCTGAACAAAAAATGAACAAAAACTCTAATTCACTCAAGCTCTCCCCCTGAGTGTGTGTGTGCAAGGTTATTTAGCTAGGGAATCAGTTACATTATAATTGACTCAATAAAAAGAAAAATCATATATTTGACACACTTGGACCCGATCTTGAGTTGGCTTGAGTGGCTCTTGGTCTTTTGTGCCTGAAACAGATTAGCCAAGCAAAACACACTGGGAACATGTTTGTCATCATCAAAACTAGATTTGCAACAATAACATCCTTTCTCACCCTCCTAGTGATGGCAGAGTATCATGATCTTCTTTAAAATTCTTCTCTTAAGAGCCTTCAAGTAAGTACGAAGAATCTTGAAGAATAAATAAGAAATCCTTACCTTTAGGCAACCTTGTGAATCCCCTCAAAATTTTCTCTCAAAAGATCTCTCACTCTTCACTCATAAAACTCTCTCCCAAACACTCTCCTTATCCACTCTCAAGAGAAATTCATAGCAAGATTTAGGAGTGTCAGTTTTTAGGACACTTATGTATGAAAGATAAGAAAAATTGTCTAGAAAACTAAAAATTTCAAATTGAACGTACTCAGATCGTGCAGTACAATTGCACCTGGTCTGTACGAATAGTTCAAAATCCATGTATGATCATGTACGAACCTGATTTTGTACTCTATTAGTTATCTGTATGAATTGATATTGTACTATACGAACTATTCAAAGCTAAACAAGTTCGTCCGACACGATTAAGTACGAACCCATTTCATACACTATGAATCATCTGTATGAACCATACATCGTTTAGTATGAACAATTCAAACAAATCATATTTTGTTTGGTATGAATGTGGATAACCCCATTTTATAATCTATGAGTCGTCTGTACGAACCCAGCATCATACAATACAAACAGTTCAAAAAAAATTTCTAGACATGATTTGATTAACTTAGTTTTAGAGGAACTACCATGAAAAATCGACCAGTATGATTTAAAAATCGTATAGTATGATTAGTTTTAAAATCTAAAGTTTTGACTCACTCCCCCAGTGTGTGTATGCACGGTTACCCAATTATAATTACACTCTCTTAGACTTAAGAAAAATTATAGACTTCATTATAAGAAACCCTAATCTAATCTGTCTTGAAGTCTTCGGCTGTCTTGAGTATCATTTCCCTGAAATGTTAGCACACAAAAATAACACAAAAGAATATATCCACATGTTAGGAGAAATAGTAACCATAATAATAATATTTTGGTATCATCAAAAAAGCAAATGATATAAAAGTTAATCTTGAAATCTAAGTTGCAACAAAAAATATATATTTCTTTAAATCTAAAGCCCAATTCTCTTACATGACTTCGAAAATTTTCCTTCATGTGAGAGCTTTCTTCATTAACCATCACTTCCTTGTAATTGGAATATGATTTAATGAATAAAATAAACTAATTCACAACTAAACTGCCACAAAAATCGCTGCAAAACCCCTATCCATTCCAGCTGTAAAATCATTGTGAAAACCTTTTGCAACGAATACCAATTACAGTGATCATGCATCAGTTTTGGAACCATTGCAACATTTTTTTTGGAGGTTAAAACTAGAGGAAAGCCCTTAAAAAGTGCTATAAAAGGTTTTTTTTTCTTGCAGATCATGATTGTGGGACCACTAGACGTAAAATGACAAGTTTAAAAATTTCCTTATTTTTACTTGAAAATTGCAAACACTATATTTATGACAAAATTTGTTCTTACAAAAATTCATGGTGATGTTTCCTAGACATAATAATATCTAAATAGTTTTTTTATTTTTAAAATTATTTAAATGGCACTAAAAAATAAAACATAGTGAAAGAAATTTGGTGGAACTAAGTGGAAATTTAGTGTGTGCCTCTTTCACCTTTTCCCTATGGCTTTTTTTTATAACAAAAATAATTAACCATCAATTCCCTTTGGTTGTTTTATCTCTTATCATATTTAACCCCACCTGTATACTAGAGTTAGTATTTTCATTAAACTTTCATTATAATTTGGAATATTTCTTGGATAAAAGTGATTGGCCAAAAGTACTTTAGCCTTAATTATCCATTGTTTACAATGGCTTTAACCATGGTTAAAAATGGGTTAATAATTTTAACCATGCTAAAATTAAATAAGATATTTATTAACATTATTTAACTTTTAAATATAATATTTAATTAAATTAGTTTGTTTTTTTGGATAAGCTTAAGTTAGGTCAAACCCATTTCTATCTTATTTGAGTAGGTTCACCCATTTGTTCACATTGAGCCATTTAAATGGGTAAAATTTGTTGGATGATATTAGATTTGTATTTTTAACATTCCTAGCTAAGATTTTTTAGATTTATTTGATTTGATTTGACCAATTAATTAACCTAATTCACTTTAAAAAGTGAATGTCCTTATTTGGATTCTAAAGAGATATGTTGGACTATTTTAATAATTGAACACCTACGAGCAGTCAAACATGATTGAGTCTAATTTGACTTATGATGAGGAAGATTCATGGTGTTTTAGGTATGGTCAAATAAGGGTTAACTTTGGTCAAAATGTATGACTGAGGATCAATCTTAACGTTAATTGTTCCAAGAATGAGCTTGAAATAATCAGTTTCAAAATAGGGTTCCTGGTTTGGTTTGCATCCTTAGATTTGATTTTTGAACCGTTTATGGGTTTTGGTCAAAGTTAGGTTTACCATGGTCAAAGGGATTTCTAATTTTATCAAGAAAATTAAACCATATGAAGACTTAATTGTATTGAAAGTTGATGTCTTAAGTGCAAAACGAACATTGAATGCCAAGGTAGGCTATGCATTTCTAGACTTATGAGTCTATTATATTTGAATGTGGTGTTCTAGATATAAAATAAGCTTCCACAATGGAAGATGATTTTTAGACTTATGTGTTAATTATATTCAAAGTGATGTTCAAGATGTAGAAAAAGCCTCAAAATGGAGGTTGACCCTGCATTTCAAGATGTATTGGCAGGTTATATTCAAAGATGATGTTTTTGATGTAGAGTAAAATTAAAAAATGGAAGATGACTCTACAATTTAGACTCATGATTTGATTATATTCGATGGTGATTTTCTATATGTATAACAAGCTTAAAAAATGGAAGACAACTTTGCATTTTCAAACTTTGTGTCATTAAAGTTTATGTTTCTATAATTACATATGGGGTCAATAAATCGATAATTTCTCAAACATGAGTGTGAATGTACTCATATGAGAAAAAGAAATATGAATTGGGTAGGAACTCAGGTTGGACGATGGAATTAGAAAGAAATATAAATTTCATTTTTGATTGATTTTCTAAAAAAAATGAGGACATTATTTTGGTCCTTGGTATATCCAATGTGTATGATACATAGAGAAGGATTTAATTCAATATTTTTAGAATTCTATATTTAAAAGCATATATATAACCAAGATATTGTAATAGCATTTTTTAAATTGAGAGCAATTAGTTGGATAATAATCTTGGTTGGACATGAAGATTAGAAAGCAATATAATTTCTATGTATATCATTTGCTCTTATGCTAGAAAGCATGCAAATGAGCTAGTGTGAAAATCTTACTATTAAATACAAAATATAATAGGGAAGGTTAGGTAATTGTGAACCATGAATGAAGTGGCACAGTCTGAAACCCTATGGGGTGGTAGACTAACAGGTAGGTCCTTGAGATATAAATCCTAAAAACTAGATAAGAGGGGAGTTGCCACAACATGTATTTAATATTAAGAGGATTTTTATATAATTTCTTGCACTTAAAGTAGAAAACAAGATGCATGTTCAGAAAATCCCTTCATCTTAGTGTTGAATCACATCTTCACTACTCTAATATCCACGGGTATAGGTGTAGAACTAGGACTCAACAATTCTAAGTCAGAAATGTTCTTTCTATTTATTTTGGATGAAAATACTATAAGTTGAAATTTGACATTCCTTTTCTAACTAGGCTTGGGTTGTAATTAAGAAATAGGCTTATGGGAAAATTATGTATGGATGATTTTCTTTCCTTTTTATGTTGAATCATTTGAATGAGTAGGAAATGTCTGATGGGGAGATGTAATTGGTCACTTTTCAAAGGTCTTTACTAAAAATAACTTTATGGTCCTATGATTAAATTTAACACATAAGTGTTCTCTCTACCATAATGAATGACATTTATGTCATAAATCTAAGGCCTTTCTAATAATATATGTGTGATTTCCATAGGGATGATATCATACCATACATGATCAACATAGCTTCTTATTCTGAGAGGCATTAATCACCATGTGATGATAGGTAGAGATGTATGGCTTACCCAACTCACTTGAAAAGACTTTGGGTGGGGATCAATATTAAGTCTTACGCTAGTAAGGGCATGGGTTTATATGATGTTCATTACACCACCCACATCATTGACAATTTTGTATCTCTTCTCCTTATACATGACATACATGGTGTAAATATTCTCCTTCTCCAATTTTTTTCATCTCTAAATGGGGATAACCATCTTATCACGACTAAAGGGTATCCCACATGCTCAACGTCCTCATCACATAGAGGAATATCATCATGAATTTCTTCCACCACATCATCTACTCTTACATCTTCTATTTCTTCTTCAATCTTATCTAAGAACATGATCTTGGCCTTGCGTTGATGTTGTATATGGCCTTTTTTATGTTCTAGACCTTGCACTTCACCTAAAAATTTTTCTTCTATGCGGTATATGTCAAGCTCCAAAACATAATGGAAGAATTAAAATCTGAACCTAATTATGTGAACCACAATGCATAAAATTTTAAAGCCAACTAAATAATCTAATAATACATAAATAATAAAAATAATTATCTAAATTTTTCATTAAAAAAATGTATCAATTATAAATATTCTAATACATATTCATTCTATACATGTAAACATAAACTATACTATAAAAATACCTCGAATGAAAAGTTCCTGATAGTTATATCATTATGAACCTCTGCTTAGTTGGACCCTTCCCCTTTCCTAAAATTTCATAACACAATATAGTTAGCATTCATATGCTCAGTAAGTTATTCCAATTATAATAATTCAATCCATAGCTATAACTATTAAAATATGAAAGGTTGCATATTAGTTAAATAACAGTTTATTTTAATAGAAATGAACTTCAACATGCTAAAACATTAACACTTATATATAACCAAATCAAAAAGTAACATTTATTAGTTTAGAACTTACATCATTGTCAAAAACATTTTTATATACATAATTTAGTATTATGTTAACTTGTTTGTCAATATCAAGATAGAGATTTTAAGTACATAAACTGACATGTGTTACTTATTTACTTGTATATGCAATTTGAAAAGTATGTATCCTAATACTTGCTTATAACTCCACTTTCACTTATGTATCTATTAACCTCCAACAATAGTACCTAGCATATAGCACTAAAATTAGGGAAAAAACTCCAATATTTGTATTTGATATATGAGTCCAAAAATATAATCTATGTCCCACATATGAATACAATATATGGTGCAAGAAGAAAAACAAAATAAAAATTCGGGCCTATATAACAAAACCTGTAGTGCACTTATACCTCTCTTAAAGTTCGATAGGGATGTTAAGCCCTAGTGAACTAGTCCCAAGGCTAACCAAGAGGGGGGCATAAATTGGTTATTTAAAAATTTCACGAGGAACAGAAAAATCTTTTCGATACTTTGCAGCGGAAACAAGTAAACAAGAACGAAAAGATCAATCACAGATATTCACCCACATAGTTAATATCATAAAAGTAAAGTGCAGAACAGAATCAGAAAAGCAAACCAGATTTTATAGTGGTTCGGTCAACTTGACCTACGTCCACTCCCCGGAGCCTCCCCTCCAGGTATTGCACTAAACAAAAAGTGTCTCTCCTTTTGCTCCCACAGCAAGGCGGAGAAGCCTGTACAAAACCTCATTTTCACTACACAGTGAGGCAGAGAACCTGACCTCCTTTTGCTTCCACCTGAAGCTGCCAGAGAACCCCGGATCTTCTTGTGAACGATCCTTCCACAACAAACACCAACTAGATGAAAGACGACGAGCGGAGAAGATGACTCTAATCTGTGCTTGGAGAAACCTTAGTGAATCCCTCACTAACTCCCCCTCACAAGATCCTCTCTCTCTCTCCCAAACTCTCTCTCTCTCTAGGGTTTCTCTGTGAAGAAAAGTGGCAAAAGATTTTTCTTGTTGGAAGAAAAATACCTTTTATAGGAGGGCTTAAATTTTGCCCTAAATCTCAACTGGTCGGCCATGATCATCCAGGACGATCGATAGATCATCTTGTACGATCAGTTCAAAATTAGTTGTTTAAGCCTGGACGATCTGGCTCTTCTGGATGATCAGTAGTAAAAATTCATCATATCGTCCCGTAGGATCCTGCGATCATCCGGGACGATTAGTGCAAATCGAGGAATATCATCCAGAAGACAGTTCGGGTTGTCTAGAGAAACTTGTGCTGGACGACCAAAAAATGACTTGATCGTCCAGGACGATAGGGGTATCGTCCTGTACGATTAGTTCAAAAAGTGATAAAATCGTCCTGAGCATAGTTCGGGTCGTACAGCTGAAATGCACTAGACGATCATGATCGTCCGGGACGATCCTGCGATCGTCCACGATGATATGATCGTATCAATCAAAAATAAATTGCTTTCCTTAATTACCAGATTAAATTAAGCATGATTGTACTGAATCGTCCTGGACGATCAGACCAAATAACTTAAAATAAAAACTTGCCTAACTTGATCTGGCGGCTGAGAATTTCTGATTTGAGCATATCATCCCGTATGATCCAAAGATCATCCAGGACGATCTACTTAATCAGACACTCTTAACTTAGTCGCGCTAATTAGGGTTTCTATTTTTACCTGATCGTCCAGGATGATGTGAATATCGTTCAGGACGATCTGAACAAAAAATGAACAGAAACTCTAATTCACTCAAGCTCTCCCCCTGAGTGTGTGTGTGCAAGGTTACTTAGCTGGGGGATCAGTTACATTACAATTGACTCAAGAAAAAGAAAATTAGTACATTGGAAACACTTGGACCCGATCTTGAGTTGGCTTGAGTGGCTCGTGATCTTTTGTGCCTGAAACAGGTTAGCCAAGCAAAACACACTGGAAACATGTTTGTCATCATCAAAACCAGATTTGCAATAATCTCCCCCTTTTTGATGATGGCAAACATTTGTACAGTTGTTTAAAAATAATAAAAAATAACTAGGAGATTGAAAAAATAAATATTTTTTCAAATTTTCATTTAATAATTAAATCAATACAGGAAACATAACACATAACAAAAATAGAAACGACTACAACTGACTCCCCCTTTTGACATCACAAAAAGGAGGAGAGTAAATAGAAATACTAAAACATCAGTACAGAATAGAAAAGAAAATAACTACAAAACAGAAAACTAGAACGGAGGTGGATCCTGATCGGAAGAAGGAGGTGGCGGTGGTGGGTTGAAGTAGTGGTGAATGGCTTAAAATGGGCTCCAATCCAGGCAATGTCCTGGTCATGCTGCTGTTGCTGCTGCGCAGCAAAGTCAGTGAAGCGCTGGATGTCCTCGACGTGTCGCTACTCCTGGGCAACCACATAGGAGTCAAATCTGGCCTCCCACTGATCGAAGTGCTGCACCAGGTGGTCAAAGGGAGAGGCAATGTGAAGGGGAGCAAGTGCCTCGGGTGCAGCAGGAACTGGAATAGCCTCTTCCTCTTCCTCCTCAACATCCAGGGCGGGCTCCGGATGTAGTCGGGTACTATGTAGGATGTGGAATGAGTTGTTTATGAAGAAGGAAGGAGTGACATCAGGAGGGACAGGTTACTGAAGGTCATATTTTGTTTCTAAGGCATAATGAATGAGATGACCTAAAGCTAGATTTGGGCGACGCCTGTAACCCGGATCTCTAATGGTGGTTAGGTGTTCTATGTATCGGATAATAAGATCAGAGGCATTAAACTCTCGATGGGCCATGATGTAGTATGTGGTAAAGGACAGTAATGGGGTGATGTGAATTCGATACCCCGCCTTTGGAATGACAGAGGAACGAAGG
This sequence comes from Dendrobium chrysotoxum, assembly GCA_019925795.1. Lineage (NCBI taxonomy): Eukaryota > Viridiplantae > Streptophyta > Magnoliopsida > Asparagales > Orchidaceae > Dendrobium > Dendrobium chrysotoxum. Next base: position 37,422,725 of record CM034297.1, read on the forward strand.
ACATGCTGAATTGTCCGTGCGTCCTTAAGAAGTGAAGTGCAAGCGTTGTCATGATAGGGTGCATTTGTATTACGAAGGAAGTGATTGGCGTCACTCCAATCATTGTCAGGATCGGTGATAAGTGCGTGGAGTTTGTCGCCAGTGACAGACAGGTTAAGAATATTATGAAAATCGTGGGTAGTTAGTTCTACGGGATGTTCATTGACATAAGAGCGAAGAGTGGAATAGTCCACGAAAATGCGCAAATTGGCAAAGAAAATTTGAAGTAGTTCAAGATTAAAAGGAAAGGTTAAGGTCAAGATGAAGGTGAGGGAGGTGTGTACGAACAGATCTAGAATAGGATAAGTGAGAGTACGGGGATTTATAATTTTAGAATGCATGATCCCCACGTCACGATAGCACTCGAAAGCAGCCTGATCGGCTGCATTTGGAAAGCGAGGATCAACATGTCCCCGGGAGGAACTCGCACCCTTTTGCCGTGAACATTTGCCACCAGCCATTAGGAATTAAAAGTGAAGGAGTGTAGAGGGAGAAAGAGTGTGAAAAATCCTCAAAAAAATGGCTGTTTAAATAGATCTTGGTCGGATCGTCCCATACGATCGTAAGATCGACCCGTACCATGGCGAGATCATCCAGGACGATCGGTAAAATTATTATGGCCTGGACGATTGGTCAAAAAGGCGGTCCGATCATCATGGACGATCAGAGATCATCCAGGACGATTAGACACAGACGATCATCTCGAGGAGTAAGGCTGGACGACTGTTGACAAAAAGTATCATGCAGGACGATTAGGTGGATCATCCCAGACGATGTGCAATAAGTGTGACGGACGGGATGAGTTCTAATCGTCCAACGGCTAACAAGTGGATCATCCAAGATGATGGATAATAATTGGTGCAATGTCAGCCGTTTGATCAGATCAGGAAGATATAGATCATATCGTCCAGGATGATGTAAGGATCGTCCAGGACGATCACCAATAATTGGAGTTTTTCAACAGCAGGAGCAGTGTGGGGGCGATTTTGAATGAATCATCCAAGACGATGTTTGGATCATCCAGGATGAAGAGGATCGTCCAGGATGATCGGGGTATCGTCCAGGACGATGTGAAGAAAACAGAAAAAGATGGAGGATGAAGATGACAGATCAGGATCCCAAAAACATAACTATGAAATCAAAATAAAATAAAAACAAATAAAACGTACAGCAAAAACACATAAAAGTTTTTTTTTTTTTTGATCAAGCTGCTCGAGTAAATCAGAATTTTTCCTTGATTTTAGATCCAAAAACCAATAAAAAGATGATTGACAGCGCTGAAATCCAGAAAAGGTTACAAAAATTAACTTTCGTAACTCCGACTCCGGGCACCTTATCGATGCAAATCTCTTTCAAAACAAAAATCTGATTCAGAAGAAAAGAAATTAGATTTAAAAAGAGATCCTTTCAAGCCTCGTTCCAGAAAAATATCTGATATAATAGTGTTACAAAGTAAAAAATCAGAAATCAGGATTTTCAAACACAAGCTTCTGAAAGTATTAAGCGGCACACGGATTTTTCTAAGACCATTAACGATCTGAAAGGAAAAAAAGCTTGGTTGGGCTCATTTTGTGCCTCTTTTTTAATTTATTGGCGCTTTGTGCATCTTTTTTTTTTTGATACACTTTGTGTATCTTTTAGTTGGCAATTTTTCACATCTTTTCAGCTTTGGGCTCATTTTATGCCTCTTTTTCAATTTATTTGGTGCACTGCGCATCTTTTGTAAGCTTTCTCCTTTTCATAATCATTAAAGAGTCTCATCTATGAAATTATCTTTCAGACATATGAGATGACTCTCTACAATAAGGAAGAATGATTCACAAAACAAAACCATACATCATATGATAAATGCAATCACTTGGTTTAGAAAATCAAACTAATGACTCAAGACTTTCAAAGCACTATTGATATGAGGTAGATTACTGTAGGAAGATAAAATAATCTCTATTTCAAAAACTAACATTTTAATATTGAAGAGGATTTTTATCCAAAAGAAACTATACACCAGTAAAGGAGTTAGAGGAAGAGAAACAATCATCAATGTTTCTTCCCTTTAATAGATTCAGTGGAATCAATCACTGCTTACCAGCTTCCTAATAAAAATAAGGTAAAACTCCCAGTCAAAAATTTAGATTATCAGAAGTAGTGAGCGGTGATCAGATTTTGAAAAGTATAAAACAGTAAGTGTAAGATATGAACCAGTGAATAAAAAGCAGGTAGAAAATCACATCAAAGTAAATGCTCAAATCAAACTAATAGCAAGGCTAAAATAGAAATCAGCAGAAGAAATAAAATCAACTGAAGCAAATAATCAAACCAAAAACTAACTAACAGAAAATAGAATAACAATTAGAACAATCAGAAATTAGCAGTCATCAGAATCAAGCATTTATATCAATCACTCCTAATCTGGTTCTCAAAATGCTGAATAAGTCAAAGGCCAGTGGTTTAGTGAATATGTCAGCCAGCTGATTTTCAGTTGCTCCATGATGTAGCTCAATGTCCCCTTTTGTAACATGGTCCCTAATGAAGTGATGCCTTATATCAATGTGTTTGGTCCTAGAATGTTGGATTGAATTCTTAGAGATACAGATGGCACTAGTATTATCACACATAACAGAAATTGTGCCAACAGGTAATCTTAAATCCAAGACTTATTGCTTCAACCAAAGAACTTGGGCCACACAACTTCCTGAGGCAATGTACTCAGCTTCAGCAGTGGAAAGTATAACTGAGTTCTATTTTCTACTGGACCAGGAGACTAGAGACTGTTCTATGAATTGACAAGTTCCAGAAGTGCTCTTTCTATCCACCCTACACCCCACAAAGTTAGAATCAGAATATCCAATGATCTCAAAAGAGGTGTTGTGCCTAGGGTACCAGATTCCTAGGTTTGGGGTCCCTAAAAGATATCTAAGAATTCTCTTAACAGCAATCAGGTGGGACTCTTTAGGATCAGTCTGAAACCTAGCACAAAGACAGACACTAAACATGATATCAGGTCGGCTAGCAGTCAGGTAATACAGTGATTCTATTATTCCCCTATACTTCTTCTGATCAACAGATTTTCCACTTGAATCCTTATCTAACTGAACTGAGGAGGTTATGGGAGTATTGATTGGCTTGGCTTTGTCCATTTCATATTTTTTCAAAATGTTCTTAGTGTATTTAGATTGATTGAGAAAGGTTCGATCATCCATTTGCCTTATGCTAAATCCTAAAAAGTAGAACAATTCTCCCATCACACTCATCTCAAACTCCTTACTCATTATTTTAGAAAACTCATCACATAAATATATATCAGAAGATCCAAAAATTATATCATCAACATAGATCTGCACAATGAGTAAGTCATCCCCTAATCTCCTCAGAAAAAGGGTGGTGTCTACGCTCCCCTTAACAAACTCTCTTTCTAACAGGAATGTGATAAGCCTCTCATACTAAGCTCTGGGTGCCTGTTTCAATCCATATAAGGTCTTTTTTAATTTATAAACATGATTTGGATATTACGAATTCTCAAAACTTGGGGGTTGTTCTACAAAAACATCCTCTTTTATTACCCCATTTAAAAAGGCACTCTTGACATCCATTTGAAACAGCTTAAATCCCTTATAACAGGCAAAGGCTAGTAGCACTCTAATGGCTTCCAATCTTGCTACAGGGGCAAAATTATCCTTAAAATAAATCCCTTCTATCTGATTATACCCCTTAGCCACAAATCTTGCCTTATTCCTAACCACCACACCAGAATCATTCATCTTATTCTTAAAGACCCACTTGGTTCCCACAATACTTTGACTTATAGGTCTTTCAACTAACTACCAAACATCATTTCTTACAAATTAATTCAATTTTTCCTGCATAGCTAAAATCGAAAACTCATCCGAGAGGGCTTGATTGATGTTGGTGGGTTCAGTCATTGAGATAAAGGCAGAATGGTTTACTTCTTTCCTAAGTCCATGCCTAGTCCTAACACCTTCAGAAGGGTCTCCTAAGATCAGTTCTTTAGGATGACATGAAGAATATCTCCAATCTCTAGGCAACGAGGTTTGAGGTTCTACCCTTTCCTCCATATTTGTATTTCCAACCCCTTGGGTAACCTCACCAATCTCTTCATCTTCTACTTCAGATCTAGACTCCTTAGGATCAGATTCATCAAACACTACATGGGTTGTTTCTTCCACCACCAAAGTCCTCTTATTGAACACCCTAAAGGATTTCCCCACACTTGAATATCCTAAGAACACTCCTTCATCAAATTTAGGGTCAAATTTTCCTAAGGGTGACTTCCCGTTGTTCAGAATGAAAACCTTACAGCCAAAGACATGGAGGTGGGACATATTTGGAGTTCTACCCTTAATGATCTCATAAGGTGTCTTGTTCAGTTTGACTCTCACATTCACCCTATTCAACACATAACAGGCAGTGTTCACCGCTTCAACCAAAAAGTATTTTGGAAGTGAATACTCGACAAGCATGGCTCTAGCGGCTTCCACTAAGGTCCTGTTCTTCCTTTCAGCTACCCCATTCTGCTGAGGGGTCCTAGGAGCTAAAAAAATTGTGAATAATCCCTTGCTCCTCATAAAAACTTCCAAATCTTTCATTTTCAAACTCCCCTCCGTGATCACTATAGATGGTAATAATCTCACATCCTAACTTCTTCTGAATCCAAGTAGAGAAAGATCTAAACTCATCAAATGACTCAGATTTATGTGACAAAAATTTCACCCAAGTGAATCTCGAATAATCATCTACAATCACAAACCCATAGACTCTCCGCCTAAGCTGGCAGTGCTAATGGGTCCAAAGAGGTCCATTGTAAAGAACTTCTAAAGGTCTAGAGGTGCTAATGTACTTAATAGAGTGAAACGAGGACTGAACTTTCTTCCCCAACTGACAGGCATCACAGAGGTGATCCTTAGTGAACTTAAGCTTGGGCACACCTCTAACTAAGTCCTTTTGGGTGACTCTCCTAAGGGTTTTCATACTGGCATGACACAATCTCCTATGCCATAACTAAGACTCATCAGCAGCAGTTTTTAAGTAAATTGAATTATCAGATTTAATGCAACTTACATCTAGCTTGTAGACGTTGTTGATCCTTTTCCCCTGCAAAACAACTTCATCATTTAAGCTTAAAATGCAGCCAGTGGGCAGGAATTTGATGCTGTATCCCTTGTCACAAAGTTGACTGATGCTCAGTAAGTTGTGTTTCAGTCCATCTACAAGCAAAACATTATCAATCATAAAATTCTTTGAATCACTAATTATACCTGAACCTACCACCTTCCTGGTGGTGTTATCTCCAAGTGTAACCTTGCCTCCAGCTCTGGCCTCCAGCGAAATGAACTGACTTGTATCTCCAGTCATGTGTCTAGAACATCCGCTGTCCAGGTACCACATGATCTCACGAGGTTTTGTGTGAGAGCACCCCTACAAAAATATCAAACGTCAGTTTTAGGAACCCAAACAGGTTTGGGTTCCATCTTATGAAAAGAAGAATGCAATGCATGTGTGCTGTGCTGTGAAACAGGCAGTTTGGGTCTCCACACCCAATGTGTACTGTGGTGAACAGTACAGCTGTGGGAAATGTGTCCTAACATGCCACATGAAAAATATCTAACACTAGGAAAAGGATTAACTAAACATCGTGAGTGATAGTGCCTCTTCCTAGAAGTGTATGAAACATGCTTTGATGAACTTGCAACAGATTTTTCAAAAGGTGGCGGTGCATAAAATTGTTCAAAAGTAGGTGGTTTTTTGTTCTTTTCAAAAGCAATAATTTTCACTCTTAAAAATTCGTTCTCCTTGTTAAGACTAGCAATCTCAAAAGTTCTTGCACTTTCATTACTTTCTAAATCACATGCCATATCTTTCAATTTCTTAAAGGCAGCTTCTAATTCAACATGTGTATTTTTAATGCATCATGCTCAACAGTTAAATCAGAATGCTTTCTATTCAGTTCATCAAACTCATCTAGTAAAGACATGTGATTGTTATCAATAGTGGAATGATCCTTAATCAACACATCATGCTCTTTTTGCAAAGTCAAATAATCCAGTTTCAAACTAGCATGGGTTTTCTTAAGCTTCCTATATGATGCATGAATTTTTTCAGATACTTCAAATAATTGATCGTAAATAAGCTCACATACCTCTTCCTGGTCCGACTGACCAGGGTGATCATCAGCCATCAGACACAAGTTTGTTTCCTCCTCTTCAGCTTCAGTCTCAGAGGAGTCGGATGTAGAGTCTGCCCAGAACGCCTTTTGTATCCGCTTCTTGTCCTTCCTGAACTTTGGTTTCTCCTCACCCTTCTCCTTGCTTGGGTGAGCCTTGAGTGTAGGACAATCTGCCTTTATGTGTCCAGGCCTCCTGCATTCAAAATAAATAGATTCAGATGAACCTTTAAAGTTTCTACTGGTCTTACCTTTGTTCCACTTTTAAAAATTCTTATTCTTCTTCCTTAAAAAGCTCTTGAATTGCCTTGTGATTAAGGCAACATCATCGCTATCAGACCCAGAAGTGCTAGCATCTGAATCTTTGGCCTTTAGCGCCACTGTCTTCTCCTTCTTTCGTTCACCTGCATCAAGTTGTCTTTGGTTCACCCCTTGCTCGTAAGCAATGAGTGATCCAAGTAAGCTGTCAATAGAGTAAGTATTTAAATCTTTAGATTCCATGATCGCAGTAATCTTAGCATCGTAAGAAGCAGGCAAACATCTAAGAATTTTATTCACTCTTTCGTAATTAGTTAGTTCTCTTCCTAGAGCATGCAAAGAGGTAACAATTTGAGTGAACCTTGTGTACATTTCTGAAATAGTCTCACTAGGTTTCATGCAAAAAGTTCATAATCATGTAACAAAAAGTTTAACCTAGACTATTTGACATCAGTTGTACCTTCATATGTTATACACAATCTATCCCAGATTTTTTTACCCGTTGTACAAGTAAAAATATGCATATAGTCTTCAGATTTTAAAGCACAAAAGAAATAGTTCAAATATTTTGCGTTTAACTGTGCTAAATCTCGATCATCAAAAGTCCAATCTGTAAATGGGAGTTCAGTTTTCACATTGTTAATCAATCTAAAAGGTAGTTCGTATCCATCCTTAACTAACATCCACACGCGATAGTCAATCGATTGAATAAAAGTAGACATGCATGTTTTCCAAAAATCAAAAGGAATATTATCAAACAACGGTGGTCTTGTAATAGAATAACCTTCAGCAGTATTACGATTGTTACAGTTAGCCATGGATCAAATTCAAAAGTTTTTAAACCTAAATTTTGAATCCTGCTCTGATACCCCTTGAAAGTTTGATAGGGATGTTAAGCCCTAGTGAACTAGTCCTGAGGCTAACCAAGAGGGGGGTGAATTGGTTATTTAAAAATTTCACGAGGAACAAAAAAATCTTTTTGATACTTTGCAGTGGAAATAAGTAAACAAGAACGAAAAGATCAATCACAGATATTCACCCATGCAGTTAATATCAGAAAAGTAAAGTACATAACAGAATCAGAAAAGCAAACCAAATTTTATAGTGGTTTGGTCAACTTGACCTACGTCCACTCCCCGGAGCCTCCCCTCTGGGTATTGTACTAAACAAAAAGTGTCTCTCCTTTTGCTCCCACAGAAGGCGGAGAAGCCTATACAAAACCTCCTTTTCACCACACAGTGTGGCAGAGAATCCGACCTCCTTTTGATTCCACCTGAAGCGGGCAGAGAACCTCGGATCTTCTTGCGAACGATCCTTCCACAACAAACACCAACTAGACAAAAGAAGATGAGCAGAGAAGATGACTCTGATCCGTACTTGGAGCAACCTTAGTGAATTCCTCACTAACTCCCCCTCACAAGATCCTCTCTCTCCCCCCCAAACTCTCTCTCTCTCTCTAGGTTTTCTCTGTGAAGGAAAGTGGCAAAAGATCTTTCTTGTTGGAAGAAAAATATCTTTTATAGGAGGGCTTAAATTTTGCCCTAAATCTCAACTGGTCGGCCATGATCGTCCAGGACGATCGATAGATCGTCCAGGACGATCGATAGATCGTCCAATACGATCAGTTCAAAATCAACTGTTTAAGCCTGGACGATCTAGCTCTTCTGGATGATCAGTAGCAAAAATTGATCATATCGTCCCGTACGATCCTGCAATCGTCCGGGACGATTAGTGCAAATCGAGGAATATCGTCCAGAAGACAGTTCGGGTCGTCCAGAGAAACTTGTTCTGGATGACCAAAAAATGACTTGATCGTCTAGGATGATAAGGGTATCGTCCTGTACGATTAGTTCAAAAAGTGACAAAATCATCCTAAGCATAGTTCGGGTCGTACAGCTGAAATGCACTAGACGATCATGATCATCCGGGACGATCCTGCGATCGTCCAGGATGATATGATCGTATCAATCAAAAATAAATTACTTTCCTTAATTACCAGATTAAATTAGGCATGATTGTACTGAATCGTCATGGACGATACATGTATCGTCCGGGACGATCAGACCAAATAACTTAAAATAAAAACTTGCCTAACTTAATCTGGCAGCAGAGAATTTCTGATTTGAGCATATCATCCTGTACGATCCAAAGATCATCCAGGATGATCTGCTTAATCAGACCCTCTTAACTTAGTCACCCTAATTAGGGTTTCTGTTTTTACCTGATCGTCCAGGACGATGTGAATATCGTCCAGGATGATCTGAACAAAAATTGAACAGAAACTCTAATTCACTCAAGCTCTCCCCCTGAGTGTGTGTGTGCAAGGTTACTTAGCTGGGGGATCAGTTACATTACAATTGACTCAAGCAAAAGAAAAATAGTACATTGGACACACTTGGACCCGATCTTGAGTTGGGTTGAGTGGCTCGTGATCTTTTGTGCCTGAAACGGGTTAGCCAAGCAAAACACACTGGAAACATGTTTGTCATCATCAAAACCAGATTTGTAACACTCTCCCACCTTAAAATTCCCTCCATATGAACATGATATGGATATGTAAAAAAAGACTAGAATTAACATGTACATTGAGCACTTCACTTGAGTATGGATATATATGTGCTGACACATGTATGACATTTTAGGGGTTGACACACATTTAATTTGTGTTTAGATTCTACATATACTTTTTAAGGAATTATTTACAGATAACTTTAAGAAAATCATTTTAAGGCATTATTTAAACTAAATTTAATACAAAAATATCATATTTGATTTAAATGTTAAATAATTTGAATAGAGAAAATTAGCTAACAAAATTTTGACTTATTAACATTTAAAATGACCAGAAAGAGGCATTCTACAGTGTACTAAAAATTTCATGGTGGAAAGTTTGTTGCACTTACTAACAACATATTTTGCTCTATAATGTTTTGTAGAAATACCAGAATTGAAATCATAATTTGGTTGTTGGGAGACTACCACAAGTAGAATAAATTTCATAATTTTCCTAATGAATGAATCTGATTCTATGGCTTCCAAAACCATTATCTTTCTTTTTCTCGCTTATTCTTCTCTTATCCTTCTCCTCTTCCTTCTTTCATAAGCTTTGGGGTGAGGGTAAATGAATATTTGTTTTTATATATAAAAACCTACTTTAGAGATAACTGGCACGATGCCCAAATGTTTAGTGATACAACACTCAACCAAAATATTTTTGATTCTCTTAGATATCCTTAAAATTTAGCTTAGTGCCGCCCCTCCCCCTCTAGCATCATAGCTCTTCCTCAAACACAACTCTAATGTAGAGAGGGAAAACCACATCATTATCTAGTGTTGCACGGTTATGCTCCCACGATTCTTCCTCTCAAATAAAGAGGGAAGCACCACTACACTCCAAGGCCCAACACCATAACACTCCTAGAAATATTTTTCTTTTTATCTATATTTTTAGGCTTTCTTATTTTTACTCATAGACTTCTTAATTAAAATTTAAAGACTTACATTGGTATGGAAAGGAATTTAATCAGGTTCTATAGTTGCAATTATTATATTCTCCCCTCTTTAGAGAAAATATCATCCTCGATATTTAAATGGATACTTAGAATGAATCTGGATATAATCATCTCTTTTTTTTCTTCCATCTCATAGGTGGCTTCTCTTTCATATATGCTCATCCATTGAACCTTAACCATAGAGATTTATTTGTTCCTTTACCACTTCACATCATATGCTTTATTTCATTCATGCTCTTTTCTATTGGTTAGATTTGGGTAAACTTCAATTTCTTTTCAAAAATTTGTTTTTTCCAAATCAGAGTCCCACTTCCTTAGTAGGGATACATGCATTAGTAGGGATACATGAAATACATTATTGATATCATACATATGATTAGACAAAATTATTCTATAAATAGATTTCCCAATTCTTTCAATAATTTTAAAAGGACTAATGAATCTTATACTAAACTTACACCTAAAATTCCACAGCTTTATGCTTCGTGTCATGATATTTTTTCTATTTGTGTTGAGCAACCTCCGATCTTTTTCTAATCAATCTTCATTTCTCTATAGAACTTTCCACCATCTTAGAAGACATTAACTTCCTTTCTCCCATTTCTTTCCAGGCTAATGGAGTCTTGTGTCTCCAACCATATAGTGCTTCATATGAAACCATTCTAATGCTTATTTGGAAACTATTATTATACACAAGTTAAATTAATGGTATATGATTTTCCTTGCTTCCTCCAAAATCTAGCACACATAATTTAATAAATCTTCCAATATTTGAATGATACTTCCAGACTATCCATTTATTTAGGGATATAAACCTATAATAAACTTTAACTTAGTCCACATATCTTTTTGAATGCCTTTGCACAATCTGAAAGTAAACCTACCATCTAAGTTAGAAGTAATAACCTTCAAAACTTAAAGAAATCTAATTATCCCCCTAATATATAAGGATCCATCTTATTAATTGAATCTATCAATTTTATGGGTAGAAAATGAGTTGCTTTTGTCGACCAATATACTATTACCCATAAAACATCATGACCTTGTCTAGATCTAGTAAAAAACCATAACAAAATATATAGTAATCTCCTTCCATTTCCCCTCAGGATTAGACAATGGCTATAATAAATAATTGGGCCTTCGATGTTTCACTTGAACTAACTGGCAAATCTCATGCTTGGAGATAAATTCTACTACATCTCTCTTCAATCAAATTCATGATAATATAAGTTTTATTTAATGATACAACTTATTGTTGTGTGGATGAATTGTATTCCCAGAGTAATGGGCTTCTTGCAAAATATCCTTCCTCAAGTCTCTGTTAGCATGGACCTATAATCTATTACCATAGAAAATAATTATAATCTATTACCATAGAAAATAATAGCTTAACCATCAGTTTATAATTTAGACCTTTTTTTATATTGAACGGTGTCTAATAGTTTTACATATTCTTAATCCTCCATTTGAGCCATCATAGTTCTCTCTTTTAATGAAGGTTGAATAATCAACTAAGAAACAACTCATGCAGGAAAGTTTGATGAATATGTTGCCTTTAAATATGATCTTTCCATCTCTCAGATTAAAGCCTCTTCAGAAGTAATCAGACTTGTTGTAATCCTTAAAAACTTTTTTCTCCGAGCATTTGCAACCACATTTTCCTTATCAGGCTGATTAATGATATATATATATATATATATATATATATATATATATATATCACTATCTTTAATAAACTTCAAATAGCTTCTGTACCTTAGATTGAACTATTTCTGAGTAAAGATATATTTCAAGTACTGGTGGTTGATATAGATCTTGCACCTTACACCATACAAATAACACCTTTCCTTTTTCAAGGAAAACACAATTGCCGCCAACTCCACATCATGAGTGGGATAATTCTTCTCATGTGGAATCAATTGTATAGAAGCATAAGTAACTACCATGTTGTAGTACACATTTTAATCCTTTTAAAGAAGCATCACTGTACACCTAAAATAATTTAATACTTAATGGAATCATTAATACAGGAGCTGATACCAAAACACTCCTTCAGCTTTTGAAAATTAGGCTCATAGTCTAGTGTCCAGTCAAATGGTACTATCTTTTGTTAGTTTTTTCAAAAGAATTTTAATCTACTAGAAGACTCTAATAAACTTTCTGTAATACTATAACATGCCTAGAAAACTACAAACTTCTAGCACTGATGTTGGCCCCAACAAATCAACCGTAACTTGCACCTTTTGGGGATCCACAAAGATTTCTTCCTTGCTTACAACATGCCCCAAAAATGCTAAAAAAGTTAACCAAAATTCACATTTAAAAAATTTAGCATATAATTATGATGCCTTAACATCCCTAAAGTTAATATTAGATTCTTTTCATGATCTTTTTTAGTCTTTAAATACACCAAAATTTTATTGATGAATATAATAATGAACTAATCCAGATAATTCCTAAACACCTTGTGCATCAGGTTCACGAATACTACTTGTGCATTTCTCATTCAAAATGGTATCACTAGAAACTCATATTGTTAACACATATTGATCCATATACACTCTTGAATATAGTATGTCATCCCCTCCAATGATCACTACCTCAAAATTTGGACTTCTTCCTACTAATTGCACTTTTAGTGGTCTCCCCTCCAAACCTACTCCTACTAGCATCCCCTCCTTTGCTAAGTGAACATTTTGAAAGTACGAGATGCGCCAAGAGGGGGGGTGAATTGGTATTTTAAAAATTTGACCCTACGCAAGAGTTCTAATTTTTTTGTATTTTCGAAATATAATTTAACAACCAATGTGCGGAAGCAATTACAACGATCACAACGATAAAATTGATAACACTACGAGATTTAAAAATTGATTTTTCACCAAGTAATTAAAACGCACAAATTTAAAAGCATGAAAAGTAAAGTGCGGTAAACAGGAAAAAACACACCAGAAATTTTTATAGTGGTTCGGTCACTTGACCTACGTCCACTCCCCGGAGTCCTCTACTCCGGGATTTGCACTAGTAAAAGTTGACTCTCCTTTTGCCCCCACAGCAAGGCGGAGAAGCCTTTACAATACTCACTTTCACCTCCCTCGGTGCGGCGGAATACCAAACGCTATGTCACCCTCCCGGTGACGGCAGCGGACCTTCTCCTTTTTCTCCCTCCTGGAGATGGCAGAGTACCTTGGCGATGTTGATCTTGAAGTGATTCTTCCTTCGAGAACTTTCTTGAAGCTTCTAAAGCCACAAGAGGAGCAAAGCATGCAGCTAGCTTGGAGCCACCGTGTGATCCCCTCACACTACTTCTCCCTCACGCTCAAGCTCACCTTCACCTTCCTCTCTCAAGCCCTAGATCTCTCCAAAAAAAACCTCTCTCTACGAATCTCCTTCTTCCTCTAAGCTTCTCACAGCAAAGGATTGATCAACTACTCCCCTAGAAAAATAATAAGTTGTTTTTTATATCAGGCTTCAGAAAACCCTAAAAAATTCAACTTTTGCGTTTCTGTTCGTACAGTACGATTTATAATCGTACAGTACGATCAGTTCATTTACAGCTCCGTCCAGTACGAGTGCAGACGAACAGGTATCAAATTTTATTCATATCGTACAGTACGATATGTATATCGTACAGTACGATACTATTGATTCGTACTGTTCGTACGGGACGAACTGTGGGACGAACCTCGGGACGAAAGAACTCGTCTCTGTCAGTCGTCCAGCACTCATTTAATCGTACAGTACGAATAGTGTTTTTCATGATATCGTCCTGTACGATAGGACTATCGTCCAGTACGATCAGTTCAAAATTTCTTGGGATCGTCTGGTACGATCGCTGGGACGAAGAAAATCGTCTCTGTCAATCGTCCAGCACTCCACCAGTCGTACAGTACGATCAGTTCATTTCTTGATATCGTCCTGTACGATACGAATATCATCCAGGACGAACAGAACATAAAACCTTGGTTTCGTCTGGTACGATCTCTGGGACGAATGAAATCGTCTCTGTCAGTCGTACAGTACGATATACGATCGTACAGTACGATCGACATATTAATTAGAAACCAACGTTTATTTCCTGATTAGGGAGATAATTTTGGCAAGTTTTAATTAATCGTACAGTACGAATAGTATCGTACAGTACGATCAGTTCAGAAAATCAAATTTGAAAACTTACCAAACTTATTCTGGCGGCTAGGGTTTCACAATTACATATTATCGTACAGTACGATATGGATCGTACAGTACGATAAGTTTGTAAACATAAACATTTGAAAATTAGCCGTTAGCCTGAGTATTTTAATTAACCGTACAGTACGATCAATGATCGTACAGTACGATGTGTTTTAAAAAATTAATCATTTTAAAAGAAAAAATCTCCCCCTGTGTGTGTGCATTGTTGCTCCTTTCACATGCATGCTTCTGTGGCAGACTCAAAAAGAAAAATTAAAGAAATAAAAATTACAGACTCTTCAACATCCTATTCTACCCAATTTGAGTCTCCAGCAATCTTTAGCAGTGTGCATCTGACCTGAAATGTTAGTCCTCATATACAAAGATTAAACATTTGTAATCAAACGGATGTCTATATGTACTCAGAAAGTATTAGTTGTCACCATCAAAATTAAGTGCTCGGGATCCTGGATTTCAACACATTTAAATATTCTCCACTAGACTAACTCTTTCTATGAGCTAAAAAAATAGATATTAAACAAAACTAAGAGTTACCTCAAACTATCGCTCAAACCCCTCAGAAAATGATAACATTTTTTTAAGAGTACTGACTAACTAGGGATCTTAATTGGAAAGAGAAGGAAACTTTGCCTTATATTGTATCATTTTTTTACTCTGTTATACTAGCCTTAGAAATTACTCATACATCTGCTGCCTATCTGATGGTGGCACAAATAGACTTTTAAACATCTCATTAAACACTTCCTAATACATCTTTGTATAAGATTTTCCCTAAAAATTCTCTCTCTGTTGGCCTATCCACTTACATGTTGCCTCTCCATCAAGCAAAAACATTACTAATGAAACCTTCCTACCCTTAGGGCACTACAAGCTATCAAAGGATTTTTTATCAGCCTCATTAACTAGTACTCAACTACCTGAGACTATGCTGCTCCTTCTAATTGAGGAGGCTTTAATCTTAAAAATAACTGAAGGTGTTTGCCTACCCCCTCTCTTTTAACTTTTGTCATCCTACTTTGGGCTTCCCCATCAACTAGGCTATAAAGCCAACAAACTACATCGAGTCGAAAGCTATTACCCATATAACACTCTAAATAATTATAGCATTATTGGAACTCTATCTATTCACTGCTTATTGGTCTTGGGGGTTCATGATGTAACAACACTTATCTAAAACACATTATTTATGGGATTAAAAGTTATTATTTTTGAAAAGTTTAATTATCTTTGGGTGATTTAATTTCTTAAATTTTAATTTTGAATTTGAACGCATCATTATAAATGATACATCATCTTAGGAGGTAAGTATACCATTCCCAAATGGGTTCAATTTACATGATTAAAATTTTATTCTAACTATCGCAGTCAAATTCGAGCAAGAATAACATATGACCCTGAAGGGTCAAAATGATTATTCAGTTAGGTATTTAACTATGATAATTTCGATAAACTATCATTAACTTCTTAATCAAAGTTACAACAATAATGATATATCTAAATGAGGGAAGAAAATATCAATCATCATTGATCATTTGAAAATGATGATAATGATCTTTCATTTTGACTTAAGATTTCTCAAAGATAATTATTGGAGGTTTTGAAAAGTTAATTTTTGGAAATTTAATCTAGGTTTTTAAATCTCCTATGAGTGTAAGCCCTCATAGATAATTACATTTCCTATGAATACTCTCGATTGAAAGAGCGGTAAACATTTTTATTTAAGAATTTGAAGCTTGATATCAAAGGAGGTAAGGTTGGAAATTCAAACGGGATTGGATCAAAAGTGATCTCATATTTCTAGAATCAAAAGAGGAATGGTAGGAGGTGTTTGGGATTCTAAAACACTTCAAAAACACCTTAACATATCCTAAGTATTGTGCTTAAATTTGAAGGAAAAAGATTTAAGTTTGAATGGTTGATTTTATTAGAAAATTGAGATTCAATTCTTGAAGGTTAAGGTCTTATAGCCTGAGCCTGCCTTACAACCTAAGTCTAACTTGGGTATTAAAAACCAGTAACCCAAACCTAGCTAATTTAATGCAGGTTTTGGATTTATCCTGGCTTGGATTGGGGAGCCAACTAAGCACCTAAACACTTCAAAATCATGAATCCTGTCTTTTATACTAGAGTGGTAGGGACATTACTTAAGTTTTTAAGAATAGGGCCTACATCTAGAGCAATCTGTAATTGGCCCTTTGACTTATGTTGGGTAGTATGAAACTTAAAGTAAACGAAATTAAAATTTTGACTCATTTTAATTTGTTTCTAATACAGTGCATGATAGTTGACTCAATGAATGTTTAAATCAAATATGAAGCAATTTTAAAAAGGCTTAAAAATAGGTTTTTTCCTAAAGATTACACAGATTCCTCTTGACAGATCTGCACCCTTATAGGCTAGGTAGTCTGCCAAAACTCATAGGTGGGGATGTGGCTAACAAATTAAAGAAGGTGCAATAAAATGCAATGCGAACTCCCGATAGTCCCGACATTACTTCTTAAAAGCATTAGAGTTTCTATATTATCTTAAAATTTTTAATTTAATTAAAGTAGAAAATTTTTAATGATACCTCACGAGTCTCTGATCAGATTCCAGGAAAAATCAAAGATTGACATGCAAAATTGCCAAAAATTTACCAAAAGCATACAATCCTATATCACAATCAACATATCAATTATTAATTAAATCAATTAATTTAATATTCAAATTGAAAGTCCATGTGGCAAGTACCACTTAATTCTAATCCTAAGACTCGAGTGAATTTGAGAATGGGATTATTCTTGATCTTCACTTCTTTGTCCTTCTGTAGGGCTCCTTGGATCGTATGGTCCGGATATCCAAGAGAAAATAAACTCCTCCCCGAAGGGATGTTTTTTTTCATCCTTGGATACTCAAAGTATCCCAACCTAAATCTTCAAATGAATAGGGACTCTCCCCTAAGGGATGTCACTTTTCTCTTTGAATTTTAGATTAGATTTATGTCTCATCTCAAATGCCACTTGACTCAATTACAACTCAAATACATTAAGTTATATTAAATGAAAATTAAAATCTAAACTTGGATCACTTGTAGGTTTATCCTAAGAAATTATATTTAAATCATTCCAAGTATTTAATATAATGAAATTTAAAATACTCAAACCAGCCACACTTAGCCATGCTCTTTTAATTTTAAAAGGGGGACTTAGCATAACAGTAGTATTTGTAGTAATTTAATATTTATGATTTTGCCCCCTTTTATTTTAAATGCCCTATATAAGCATGACCACCTACATAAGATTGAATTAGCATAAATCATCCCTAACCTATGGGTAAATCTAACGCCCATCAATCACATCGCAGAGTGTAAAAATTAAATAAACAATCATATTAATAGCCTAGAGTAGTCCATCCTTAAAACCTATTTTATGTAGTTAAATTAAGAATTTTAATTTGGTTAAATTATTAATAATCAATCAATTTTATGGTTTTACACTCCATTGAATCCATTCGTGGGGTTGTGCCACAAGGCTCGAGGAACCAGGCCTCCTTAGGACACTTAGCCCTACAACCCCGAGTAGTCCATCTTAAAAATGTCATCTTTGGAGTGGTTGTTATGTATTAAAGGGTTGTTTAAATAATTTTATGAATCAAATTAATAATTTTTGGAATTTTGATTGATTATAGAATTTTTGGAATATCTTGGGTTATTTTAATTGTTCATTAAGTGGATAATTTCTAGAAAGTTAGTATTTTTATTAAATAAAAAATTAAGGTTGACTTATAGATTAAGATTGATTTATAGAAAGTTAGTATTTTTATTAAATAATAGACCTTAGGATGAATAATTAGACTTTAAGTTTACTGTATTTTAATTTTTTTATAATTAGTAATGAATTTTTGAAATTTTTGTTAAAATTTTAACCTAAACTTGACTTAAAAGTTAACTTTTTAATTAAAGTTGAATTATGGAGTTTTGATATTTTTCTCAAATACAAGACCTAAATATGAGTAATTAGGCTATGAGTTTGCTGGAATTAGATGTTTTTATATTTAATTAAAAAGTTTTGAAGTTCAAGTTAAAATTTAAATTAAAGTTGACCAAAAAAATTACTTTTTGATTTTAAGTGATTTTTGATAATTTAAATTTTTTTAATAAATATTAGACTTTACATGGAGTACAATGCCTTTGAGTTTGCTCAATTTGGAGTTTTCTACACTAAGTTATAAAATTTTGAAGTTTTGACCTAATTTTGAACTACGGTTGACCAAAAAGTCAAATTTTTGACTTTGACCTATTTATGTTAGTTTGTTAATTTTAGAAAATACTAGACTTCAAATTGAGTTGAATGACACTAAGTTTGGTTAATTTGGATTTTTCAGGAATTAGTTATGATGTTTTAAAAGTTTGGTTAATTACTTAATTTTTTAAATTATTTAATTAAGAAGGTTTTGCTTATTTTAATCCAAACTCATTCTAAACTATATGAAATCACTCTCAATGGTCAGGGATCACCCATAGGAGTGTTTCAAATATTTAAAATTTATTTGGAATTTTTAATAATTTTATTTATTTAATTATTAATTTTTACTAAAACTTAAATTAAAGTTAAATTAAAAGACCAGTGATGGGGATTTTATTTTTCCAAAATAGAGGATCAATATGTGGTCAGTTTGATACTTTATTTGTAATTTTTGAATTTAATTTTTATTTTTTACAATTTTTTTAAGTTTTTGATTCCTTAAAAGGGTTGAATTTTGACTTGTTTAATTTTTTGACCTAATGACCTCCAAATTTAATGAAATTTGGACCTAAGATGTATAATGTCACAAAGTTTAATATTCTAAAATTTTATATCTACTGGGTGTGTATATAATTCTTTAAAATTTTTTAATTTGGCTAGATGTTATCCTTAATTATTTGTCCTAGGTGTCACAAATGTTCAATTGGGTCTGAAATATTGGTCACCTAACCCTTGGAAATTTGCAAGCATATCATAGCAATCAGATAACCTAACTCAACCAATTTGGAGAGTTATAAATTTTTAAAGTTTTGAACCACTACTTTGTAAACTCATCCCATAGTAATCCTTTAAGCATCTGGACCAAGGAAAAATGCAAGAGATGCCTAAGATGCTCAAAAATATTTCACCAAAATTTGGGTTCAATTTGACCATTGGATTATAAGAAAAATAAAAAGTTTGGATTTTGATCAAACCCCAATAACTCACAATCCAATCATCAAAACACTTTGATTTTAATTGTAATAAATAGTAGGGCTCAAGACCTTTCAAATGAGCCCAAAAACACTAAATTTGATGAAAAAATTGATTTACTATGAATTCTAGAAGTTTCAAGCAATAAATTAAATTATTTTATTCATTTTCTTTAAAATGGCGTCACCATTTTTCTTAAAGCTTACACGTATCAGTGCTTACGGTGACCCGAAACCATGCACACGGTTATGACTTATCCATGTTAGCAGTCGATTCGGCCTTTGGATCGGGTTCAGGACATGTACACAACCATTGTTGCGCCGCGTAGTCCTGTGCAATTTTGAAATGGTGCGGGTTCGAACCCGGTCGAATCTAACTATGCGTTTGATGAATCATGGGCTGTCTAATCAAGATAAGAAGGGGATCGAACGACTAAGATTGTTCCTGTTTATTGCAGTTTAAAATAAACTAAAATATTCAAATTCTTATAACTTTCAGAATACTTAACCAAACTCAACAAAATTTCAAACATAGACTCATCGTAGTCAAATCTTCCAAGACTTGAAGTTCAAAGACTTCATGTGTTATAGATTTTCTACAGTTTCAAATTAAAATTTAAGAGAAAAGTTAAGATATCTTACAATCCTATGGATAAATTTTGATGATCTTGGGCTTGTTAAAAAAGTATTTGAATTCTCTACAACTTTTTTCAAGGGTCGAAGAGCTGTTGATGGCTGGATAAGATTATACAATAGCAACTATTCTTTCTCTCCCTTTCTCTCTCTCTCTTTTAAAATTTTGGTTCTTATCTTTGCAACAATCATTTGAATGACTGAGAGAGCTTTATTTATAAATGGAGAAGTTAAATTATCCCTGGAAGGGGTTGGAGGCTGCTGGAATTACAATGTTTGGAAGATATAAGGTAACTCCAAAACTTTGAGTAAGACATTAGATTATCCATTCTTCTTCATAATTACTATCCTAATTAGGAGAGATAGGAGCCTAGGGTGCTGCCAAGTGTTCTTTCAGCCACCCAAATGCATGGGCGTGTGGATGTATTAGGAAAATTTGGCTTGCCAAGGTGGCATAGCCACCTAAGCATGCAAGGTTGTCAAGCTAGTTGAGTTGACTTGGTGACTTGGTCAAGTTAGCTATTGTTTAATCCAAAATAAATTTAGAAATATTAAAACCATGATTGGGATAACCTATGTAATAAATTTGAGAATTTGGTTGGTTTTATTTGGTCATATGGGTTGATTTGACCCATTTAACCCTTAAGGGGTTATTGGGTCAACCTAGGTCAACTAAGTCAACCAGGTTGACCCAAAAGTTAGGAATGGGCTTAACATATTTAAAATGATATTTTGAGTATGTTGGAAGTGATCCCAAGGTATGGGAAGGTCATTTGGGTCAAAATGACCTATTTGACCCTTTAAAGGGCATTTGGATCAACCCTAGTTGACATGGTCAACCAGTTATACCCGAGGATTGGGATTTGGTTCAATAGGTTTATTTTAATATTTGAAGTTGAATGGAAGTGGTTCAATCCAAAGATAGGGTCATTTGGTTTGAAATAATTATCTACACCCCTAAGGGGGTATTTTGGTCATTTGGGTTGACCTGATCAACTAGGCTTGACTAGGGTTAGGGTTGAGTACTATACACTCCTAATGATGATTAGGAGATATTGGAAAAGTTTTTAGGGTTTGATTTGAAAAGGCTATACTAAAGTTTAGAGAAAACTTCAAAATTACCCTTTAAGGACATTTTGGTCATTTTGACCCCTGGTCAACTGGGGGTCAAAATGAGTCCATCAAAATACAATTTACTATTCAACATATGATAATCAAGGGTTTGGAGAAGGCTCCAAGGTTAAAATCCACTGGTAGCAGGTCTAGTGGCATAGGATGTAAATATTTAAAGGTTTTATAGCCTTTGGGATTCAATTCAGTTTCTAGGGTTAGAGACCTCAGAATATGTTCAAATTTGGAGGGTTACCTCTAGATACATGTCCTATCAATATGCAATTGATAGATTATGAATCGAGGGTTATTTTACTAGGGTTTGAACTGTTTAAAAAATCACTAAAAAGGCCCTCAGGACTTAAGCCTTTAGCCTTGGAACTTTGGTTTGATTTTCTGGATTTAAGTTAGATTTTAGCTCTGATTGCTTAATTCTAGATTATCTAAATCAATGAAAATTATTTGAATGATTTTATACAATTAGATAAGGCTGGAGTTTGATATGAAGTTGGATTGATTCAAATCTTTTTTTTTTTAATCTAGAATCTAAATTAATTTTAGGATCTAGGTAAATCTAAGATTTGTGTAAATCCTAGGGTCTGGATTAATCCAAATGACCTCATATAAAAATGAGATCAAAAAATGGACCCGCAATATATGTAGTAGAATGAATTTCTACTGCACATATTAGCGTTGACCGAATTGAAAGGTTAAGACTAGAATTTTTATTCTGAAGGAAAGTAGAGAGCTATTCATAAAAAATCAAGTTTGAATTGATACTAGGGTAGTGTTACGGAGGGTATATTCTGTCACTAGTAAATGTAAACCTAAGAAAGGAAAGAACTTAACCTTAAAGAGAAGAAGAGTGATTGATTGTATAGGAAGGAAGAACTCCTAACTATAGAGGATAGAGTTTGTGTTGATACTAGGGTAGTGCCATGAGAGGCGTACTCTACCACTAGTGGATGATCTTATACAGAGAAAACTTGCTCTACATAAAAGATCTCTTCTGAATTTTTTGAAACTAGGATAGTGCCACAACGGGCGTACTCCATCACTAGTGGATGAACTTGTGGGGAGGAAACTTGCTCCACACAGAAGATCAAAATTTAGATTTTGAAAACTAGGATGGTGCCAAACTAGGCATACTCCATCACTAGTTGAAGATCTTGTAGAGAGGAAACTTGCTCTACATAAAATATTAAATCTAGATCTTGAAAATTAGGATGGTGCCAAACGGGTGTACTCCATCACTAGTGGATGATCATGTTGGGAGGAAACTTGCTCCACATAGAAAATCAAATCTAGATTTTGAAAACTAAGATGGTGCCACAACGAGCGTATTCCATCACTAGTGGATGATCATGAGGGGAAGAAACTTACTCCACACAGAGGATCAAAATTAAGTTTTAAAACTAGGATGGTACCACAATGGGTGTGCTCCATTACTAGTGGGTATAATTTTAAGGAAAGGAAACACAGGGACTCATACCTATTCATAAAGACTAGAAGGTGACTGAACCATGATGGGGCCTAGCGAGCTTAAATCCACTATTAGTTAGTCAAGACCCTGGGAGGTATGAAGCTTGGGAACTCATACCTACTCCTAAAAGGTCAAATTTCTTTTGGGTTTTCAATGAATAACCTAGCTAGAAAGCACGAGACTCACATCTAACAAGGGGAACTAGCCAAGGAAATAGTCTACTAAACCTCTAAGGATTTTGGCAAAAAACTATCTAACCCAATTTAATTCTAATCCTAAGGAAAGGAAGTATGAGGACTCACACCTAACCTTAAGAAAAAGAAAATAGGATTATGGAATTTGAAAATTTACTTGAAATTGAGTCAACTTGATTAAAAATTTTAAACATTTCATTGATTGAAGGATCAAGCTATATCAAGCATAATATTTCTTAAGGAAGTGCCTGTTGACAGGTAACATCAGGTGATTTCCCTTATAATCCACCAGCTGATATGAGCCTCCTTCGTAGACTATTTCTATAATGAAGGGTCCTTCCTAGGTTAGTTCAAACTTCCTACCTATCTTTCGATATGCTTAGATCGACCTCCAAAGAACCAAGACCAAGTCTCCTTCTTGGAAGGTTCTAGGTCGCACTAACTTATCATAAGCTTGAACCATTTAGGCTTTATGCATCTCTAAGTTTTGTTGAGCTTAGAAATGGTATTCTTCAAGGCCTTCAAGCTCTTCTAACTAGAGTTGAGCAATTTATTTTGTTGTTATCTGATTCTGGATTGCTATTCTGAGTGGAGGGATTTGAACTTTGAAAGGGTGTATGGCCTCGGACCCATACACTAGTGCAAATGGTGTGGATTGAGTCAGGGTCCTATAAGTGGTTTGGTAGGCCCATAAGGCTTCCACCAACCTCTCATCCCAGTGATGTTTGTTATTATCAAGGGTCCTTTTGATGATTTGCACTAGAGTTTTATTGAAGGCCTCAGCCAAACCATTAGCTCGAAAGTAATAGATTGTTGAGTATCTCTAATCAATATTATGGCACCTTACAAAATTGTTCATCTTTGTAGACTTGAAAGTAGACCCATTATCGAATATGATTCTATGGGGTACACCAAATCAGTATACGATATGATCATGAAAGAATTTTATAACATGGTGTGCTGTTACGTTTCATAAGGGAATTACTTCGGCCCACTTTGAAAAGTAATATGTCACTCCTAGAACAAAGTGATGACCATTTAAAGAGGGAGGGTCAATAGACCCGATAACATCCATGCCCTAACTTTCGAAGGGCCACAAAGCTATCATGAGATGTAACACATTAGGCGGATGATATAAAAACACACCATGTATCTGACATTGATGATAACATTTTGTAATTTTTTTTTGTAATCTTTAATCATTGTAGGCTAGTAGTAACCAAGTCTTTTGATTTTTAATTTTATTTTAGGACCTGATTAATGAGCACCGTATATTCCAACATGGACTTTTTTAATGATCTTCAGGGCCTCTCATTTATCTAAACAATACAACCACATCTGATCAAATGATTGACGGTACAACGTATTATTAACTAGTGTATATAATAAGGCACGTTTCTTGATTTGATTGGCAAGTGAACTATCATGGGGAAGCTTTCCTTCCTTCAAGTAATCAATCAATGGTTGCCTCCAATCACCTTCTTCATCGATTATTGAAGAGATCGAAAGGACTTGGGGAGATTGTTTATTGATGTACTCCAAATTTATAGGAGATAGAGTCTTTCAACCTTGACCTTCTATAGGAAATAGAGTATTTTTCTGGACATGAAAATTCCTTTGTAAGCATTGCTAGGGCATCCATCAAAGAATTACTTCCACGAAGAATCCTATACATAGTTACAATAGAAATTTATTCAAGTAAGTGTGTAGTGTATTGGTAGTATTTCAAGAGTTTAGGATTCAAAACCTTATGGTCCTTGTAATATGGTTGATCACTGGTTGAAAGTCACCAAAGAATTTAATCTGATTAATCTCCATTATGATTATAAGTTTTAGGCCAGTTATCAGAACTTCATACTCAGCCTCGTTGTTTATGTAAGGCTCTGATTAATGATAAGAAAAGTACATCATTCCCTTATCTGGTGTTATAAAAGTCAATCCAATTTTAGTTTTTTTGAGAATGGTATATTAATGTGCATTTCCCCATTGGGAGGAAGCTGTACCATCAAAATACATTTCCCAGACTTAATTATTAGATTCCTCAAAATTCATAATTTGCTTACTATGTAAATCATCATTTAGAGGAGACTCTGCATGCAATGGGTGTGCTACAAGGAAGTCAGCAATGGCTTGTCCTATCACAGAACATAGGGGAATATAAGTGATTTCGAATAGAAGCAATATCATAGAACAATGAGCTAAACATCCTGACAATATAGGATGGGTTATAAGGTATTACAGGGGATTGACATTGGAAATCAAATTGACGTGATGAGAAAGCATGTAATTCCTTAATTTTTATGCTGCAAAGACTAAGGCAAGACAATATTTCTCTATTATAGGGTATCAGATTTTCATTGGAAGAAGCCTCTGACTTAGGTAGTAGAGAGAATTTTCTTTCCCCTCATCATTGACTTGAGCTAGAAGGGCCCTGAGAAAATCATTAAAGGCTGCAATGTAAAGGATTAAGGGTTTCCCCGAAATAGGAGCTGCCAAAACTGACAGATTTGTCAGGTATTGTTGGATATTTTCAAATACAGATTGATATTTTTCATCCGAAATAAACTTGGCATCCTTCTTAGTAAGGATAGATAATGGTTGACATCTTCCAAATAGATTTGAAATGAACCATCTTATATATGCCAATTTTCCTTAGAGAGACCTTAATTGAGTAAGGCTCTTGGGAGGTGGCATATTTAATATGGCTTCAATTTTAGCTGGATCAATTTTGATTCCATGATGCCTTACTACAAAACCTAAGAATTTTCTTGGAGTAATGTCAAAAGTGCATTTCAAAGGATTTATCTTAAGGTCGTAGCGGTGCAATCGCTCGAAGATGATTCTTAAGTCATAAAGATGAGCCTCTTTCATTCTACTCTTGATAAATAAATCATCAATGTAGCACTCAACTTGATAATGGATTAAGTCATCAAAGATGTGAGTTATGGCATGCTGTTAGGTTGTACCAGCATTTTTAAGGCCAAAGGACTTCACTTTATAACAAAAGATTCCTATAGGACTTCTGAATGCAATGTTTCTCTCATCTTTTAGGGCCATCTTGATTTGGTTATATTCAGATGAGCCATCCATAAAGAAAAAAAATAACATGCGAGGAGGCAATGTCCACCATAAGTTCTGGTATTGGAAAATGAAATTCATCCTTAGGACATGCCTTATTTAGGTCTCTATAGTCAACACAAACTCAGATTTGACCATTTCTCTTTTGAACTGGTACAACACTAGCTACCCAAGAGGGATATTTTTCCTTTTGAATAAATCCAATCTCGACTAGTTTCTTGATGTCAGAAATGACTTATTGTTTAATTTCTAGACGCATATGTCTGGGAGCTTATTTGACAAGAATGGCATCATACCTAATTCCAAGTTTATGGACTACCACGTTAGCAGGCAAACCTAGAATTTCATTATATATCCAGGTGAAATAATCCTTAAACTCAGAGAGAAGTTGAATTAGATCCTCAGACCCATCCTTACTTAACAAAGAACTTATGAAGGTGGGGTGAGGGTAGTCTTTTATTTCAAAGTTGATTTCTTTAAGTTTATCAACTGTCAATTTAATTTTCTCCTCAAATTCAGAGGGTGCATCCTAAACTTGAAGCTCATCAGAATCATCCAAAGTCTTTAAATAAAGTTTGTCGAGTGAATCAACGACTTCAGTAGGGACATTTTTAGATTCAGAATGAATAGTTGTCATTAAATAATATTCATCATCGTCAAATGAACTAACGGTACCAAAGCCATTACCACTTGTCCAATTTTTATTAATTTTTTAATTTCAAATATTTTTGTGGTATCTGGTGTTGAGATTATTGCAAATTAGTTTTTCAAGTCTTTATCTTTATAATTATGTGAGTTTTTAATGATAATAAAATCTTATTGTTTTGATTATTGTTTCTCCTAACATATGTTTTAAAAGAATTTTATGTTGTGTGTACTAACATATTTTTTCAAGAAAATCACATTCCAGACAATAGAAGACTTTAATTTAATTGGTTAGAGTTTATTAATTTTGGAGTCTGTACTTTTTATTCTTTTCTTGAGTCTAAGAGAGTGTGATTGTAAATTGAGTAACGGTGCACACACACACTGGGTAGTAAGACAAAACTTAATTTTTAAAAACTAATCGTACTGTATGATATATAATCATACAGGATGATATGTGCAGTTTCTACTCTAAAATGAACCTATCTATTTTATGAGTCAAATTTTTTAAGTACTTTTTGTACAGTATGAAATATTTTCGTATTTCATTTTCCAGAGTATGAAACTGGGTTTACATGGTTCGTACAGAATATCGTACGGGATAAACTGTTCATTTTTTAACTATTCGTACAGCACGATCTGGTTTCATATTTCATTTTCTAGAGTATAAAAAAAGGCTTACATGGTTCATACAGGATATCATACGGGATGAACCATTCATTTTTGAACTGTTCATACAGTACGATCTGACTTCATATTTCATTTTCCAGAGAATGAAAAAGGGCTTATATGATTCGTACAGAATATCGTACAGGATGAACCATTCATTTTTGAACTTTTCATACAGTACGATCTAGTTTCATATTTCATTCTCTAGAGTATGAAATTGGGCTTATATGGTTCGTACAGGATATCATACGGGACGAACTATTTATATTTTAAATTATTCGTACGGGATGATAAGCAAAAGTACGATATGATCTTACTTCGTAAAACTTAAAATTTTTAGTTTTGGATGGTTTTTCTTGTCCTTTGTATTTAAGGTTCCAAAAAACTGACTGTCTAACTAATCTTCTATGAATTTCTTCTTGAGAGTGGAAGGAAGAGTGATTAGGGAGAGTGTTTGGAAGTGAGTGTGGTGAGATCTTTGAAGAGGAAATTGTGAGAATATTCACAAGGTTGGCCAAAGGTGAGGATCTCATCATTTATACTTCAAGTCTCTTCCCTATCTCTTTGAAGACTCTTAAGAGAAGAACTTTGAAGGAGGTCCGGTTCTCTACCGTCACCAGTAGGGTGAAAAATGATGCTTGCTACTCTACGATCACTAGGAGGGTGAGAAAGGATGGTGGGTTCTCCTCCTTCACCGGGAGGGTGATAAAGGTCGACGGTACCCTGCCTTCACCAGGAGAGTGAAAAAGGACGACGGTTCTCTGCCGCACCGGGGTTTGGTGGAAGAGAGTTTGTAAGGGCTTCTCTACCTTGCTGTGGGGGCAAAAGGAGAGTCACTTTGATTTAGTGTAATACCTAAAGAAGGAGTCTTTTAGGAGTGGATGTAGGTCTTGTTTGACCGAACCACTATAAAATCTTGTGTTATTTGTTCTTGTGTTTACTTACTACATCTTTTATTTTTGCATTGCACTTTATTTTTTCTGTGGTTAAAAAGTAAAATGTTTAAACTATTCATACTGTACGAACTAAATAGTACTGTCTAATATATATAAAGTTTTTTTTATTAAAAAGGTTTTCAAAACATCCAAGAGATTTTAAAAGTACCAATTCACCCCCCCCCCTCTTGATTAGCCAAGGGACATAATTAATAGGTCTAATAACCTATTCGCTCTTTCAAGTGGTATCAGATCCTATTTTGAAAATTACTATTTAAACTACTTTTTGAAATTCGATCATGGCTAATTTTGAAATCTGAAACACACCTGAGGGTTATTTGATCACTAGACCTCCACTATTTGATAACATCCCATTTGACTTTTGGAAAACTCGCATGTTTACTTTTCTACGATCATTGACTATCATATGTGGATTTTAGTACAAGGAAGGTTACACTGAACCTACTAGACTTGTAGATGGAATTAGAATTCAAACACTTTTTGCTGATTGGAATGTAGAAAAATGTGAATTAGCTCAATTAAATGCAAGTGTTTGAATAGTTTCTTTTGTGCATTGAAATTGGAAGACTACATGTAAATTTCTACTTGTAAATCTGGAAAGGAGATTTGGGATTGGCTTTGCATTACATATAAAGGAACCATTGAAGTGAAACAATCTAGATTGAACATTCTACTGCATGACTATAAATTTTTTGCATGAAATCGAATGAGTCAATCTCTGCCATATATACTCGTTTTATACAGATAGTAACTTCATTGTATGCTTTAGGTAGGGAACAAACCAATTCTCAAAAAGTAAATAAGATATTAAGTTGTTTGCCTACTACTTATGTTGCAAAGATTATAGCTATAACGGAGTCGAAAGACTTAAATGTTTACTCTATTGACAATCTACTTGCATCACTAATTACTTATGAGCAAGGAGCGACTCAAAGATAGATTGATACAGGTGACAAACAAAAAGAAAAGAACATTACACTGAAAGTGGATGACTTGGAGAGTGATCAGTCCCAGCCTGAGGATGAAGAAGATATTGCCTTAACGACAAGGTAGTTCAAAAGTTTCCTAAGGAGGAAGCAGAGGAGATGCCAGCAGTGAAACAAAGGTAAGTTTCATAAAAATGTTAAGGCTTCTAATGATGTTATTTTCTATAAGTGCAGGAAGCCAGGAAACATAAAGACTGAGTGCTCTAATCTCAAAGCCAATACAAGCAAGGAGAAAGCCGAGGAGAAACCAAAGGATAAAAGGGGCAAGAAGAGACTATAGTGAGCATTTTGGGCAGACTCAGCTTCAGATTCCTCAGAAATAGCACCTGAAAAGGAAGTTACAAATTTATGCTTGATGGCTGACAACCATGATCATTCGGATCAAGAGGAGATATGTGACTTAAGTTATGATGAATTGTTTAAAGTTTTTGAGCGCATTCTTTCTAGATATAGGAGACTAAAGAAACTACATGCTAAGTTGAATTTGGATTACTCAGAACTATAAAAAGAATTTGAAATCTTTAGGAAAGATCATGTATTAATTGATACCAACTACATGAATTTATTGGATGAATATGATGATTTGAACAAATAGCATGAATTTTCAAAATCATCACATACTAAACTTAAAATTGATTTCAAAACTTTTATGAAAGAATTGGATAGTAGAGAGCATAACTTGAAAATTAAAAATTCGATTCTAGAGAGTGCTAACTCATATCTTGAAGTTAAGTTGAAATCACATAAGGAAAATAGGATTCCACCCAAACTTGAAGATTTTTATAAGTCTTACCACAAGTCCAGTAGTTCAAAATCTAGGAGAAGATCATATAGTGCATATAGATTGGTAAATCCATTTCCTGGAGTAAAATATTTTTGTTGTGGTATGATTAGGCATATTTCCCACACTTATACTATTCATCATAGAACACATTTAGTGTGGAGACCTATGGTGCATAAATCATAGCATATTATATATGCATCTGGTTTAAAATTGCTAAGCGGTGAATCCAAACTTATTTGGGTTCCCAAAACTAACCCTTAATTTTCTTGTAGAAATGCTCTCACACAAGACCTTGTGAGAGTATTTGGTACCTGAAAAGTAGTTGTTCAAAGCATATGACTAGAGATACAAATCAATTCATATCGCTAGAAGCCAGGAATGGTGGAAAAGTTACACTTGGAGATAATACCACCAAGAGAGTGGTAGGTACAGGTATGATTGGAAACTCAAAGAATTTTTTAATAGAAAATGTTTTGTTAGTAGAAGGCTTAAAACACAGTCTATTGAGCATAAGTCAACTATGCGACAAATGTTATCATATAAAATTTTTGCCTACTAGTTATGTTATTAGTCAAAATGAAATTGTTGTGTTGAATGGTGATAGAGTAAATAATATATACATGCTAGATTTGAATTCTTTAAAATCTTCTACTATTTTTTTGTTTGAAAATTATATCTGATGAATCATGGTTATGACATAGAAGACTTTTAGATGCTAGCATGAGAAATCTTAGGAAAATATCCCAACAAGAGTTAGTTATAAGAATACCCAAATTAGATTTTATAAAAGATCACTTATGTCATGCATGTCAACTAGGAAAACAACTCAAATCCTCCTTCAATTTAATCAAGGAAGTTAGAACTAGCAATGCCTTAGAAATTCTTCACATGAATCTCTTTGGACCCATTAGTACCTTAAGTCTAGGAGGAAAAAGGTTTGGGTATGTAATTGTGGATGATTACTCAAGATTTACATGGATTATATTTTTAAATCATAAGAGTGAATCATTTCAAGAGTTTAGGGATTTTGCCAACTGGATTCAGAGAAAACTAGGATTTGAAATTGTTTCTATCCAAAGTAATCATATGGGAGAATTTAAAAATGAATTATTTGATGATTTTTATAAATACCATGGAATAGACCATAACTTCTCAGCTTTTAGGACACCTCAGCAGAATAGAGTAGTTGAGAGAAAGAACAGGACATTGATTGATGCTGCTAGAGCCATGTTGGCAGAATATTCACTTCCAAGATATTTTTGGGCTGAAGCAATTAGTACCACATGCTATGTATTGAATAGGGTAAACATTAGATCAAAATTAAAGAAGATGCCCTATGAACTTCTTAAAGGTAGAATTCCCAACCTCTCATATCTACATGTTTTTGGATGTAAAGTGTTCATATATAATAATGGGAAAACTCTCTTAGAAAATTTGATTATAAATCTGATGAAAGAATTTTTCTAGGATACTCAAGTGTTGGAAAATCCTAGAGTTTTTAATAAATGGATATTTGTAGTTAAGGAGACCACTCATGTTGTTTTTGATGAATCTGATAATACTGGAGGGTCTAGGTTGGATGAAGATGAAGTTGAGGAAATAACCCAAGGACTTGAAAATGTAAAAGTGGAAGAAAGGGTTAAAAATGAAGAAGAAAACCTATTTCCTAGAGAATAAAATTTTCCCAAGAGTCATTCTAAGGAGTTGATTTTAGGAGACCCAAGTAAAGGAGTTAAGACTAGGCATGGATTAAGAAAAGAAGTGAATCACTCCGCTTGTATTTCAATGATTAAACCCACTAGTATAAATCAAGCACTTCCGGATGAGTTTTGGATTCTAGCTATGCATGATGAGTTGAATTAATTTGCTAAAAATGATGTTTGGGAAGACCAAAAGATCAAAGTGTTGTTGGAACAAAGTGGATATTTAAAAATAAGATGAATGATTCTGGAGTGATTGTAAGGAATAAAGCAAGGTTAGTGGCTAAGGGGTATAATTAAATTGAGAAAATTAATTTTTAGGAGACTTTTGCCTTGGTAGCCAGACTTGAGGCAGTTAGAGTGCTTTTAGCCTATGCCTGTTTTAATGATTTTAAGTTATATCAAATGGATGTAAAGAGTGCCTTTCTAAATGGGATGATAAAAGAGGATGTTTATGTTGAGTAACCTTCAGGTTTTGAAAATGCACAATTTCCTAATCATGTTTTCAAATTGAAAAAGGAATTATATAGACTTAAACAGGCACCTAGAGCTTAGTATGAAAGGCTAAGCACATTCCTACTTGAACGGTCATTTGTAAAAGGGCGTGTGGACACCACTCTCTTTATAAAAAGAGTAAGAGATGAAATACTCATTATTCAAATTTATGTTGATGATATCTTGTTTGGATCTATCGATAGAAATATTTGTGATGAATTTTTAAAAATAATGAGTAAGGAATTTGAGATGAGCTTAATTGGAGATTTGAGTTTTTTTGGGGGTTTAGCAATAAGTAGGATGAGAATGGAACCTTTCTAAGACAATCAAAATATATTAAAGACATCCTTAATAAGTATGAAATGGATAAGGCTAAACCATTAAATACACCCATGAGTTCCTCAGTGCAGTTAGATAAGGATCCTAAAGGAAAATTAGTTGATCAAAAGAAGTTTAGAGGGATGATTGGATCTTTGCTTTACTTGACAGCTAGCAAACCGGATATCATATTTAGTGTTTGTTTATGTGCTAGATTTCAAGCAAATCTAAAAGAATCACTTCTGACTGTAATTAAGAGAATTATGAGATATCTTTTGGGGACTCAAAACCTAAGAATTTGGTATCCCAACAATAGCACTGCATTTGAAATTATGGTATACTCTGATTCAAATTTTGTAGGTTGTAGGGTTGATCGGAATAGCACTTTTGGAACTTATTAATTTATAAAAAACTTCTTAGTTTCTTGGTCTAGTAAAAAATAGAACTCAATAGCCCTTTCAACTGCAAAGCTGAATATATTGCCTTAGGAAGCTGTGTTGCACAAGTGATTTGGTTAAAATAACAGTTAATTGACTTAGGTTTTTTTCTTGGCACAATTTTAATCTTTTGTGATAATACTAGTGCCATATGTATTTCAAAAAATCCTATTCAACATTCTAGAACCAAGCATATTGATATAAGGCATCATTTTATTAGAGATCATGTAGCAAAAGGAGAAATTAAATTACATCATGTTGCTACTACGGATCAACTTACAAATATTTTAACAAACCACTAGCTTTTGATATATTTAGCATTTTAATGACAAGGCTAGGTGTGATTGATCTTAATACATAATTAAAAATCTGGCAAATTTGTTTTGTGTGTTATTGTGTGTTTGTTTATGACAAATATGTGTGTAGTATAGGTTGTATGTTTTGTTTTTATTTTGATTGTATTTGAACAATTTATTTTTTTAATTTAAAAAAAATTAAAAAGAAAATAAAAAATGATTTGCTTTGAAAGTTTTTTTTAAGTTTCCATGCATTGTTTATGTTCTGTTTGTACTGTATAAATTTATTTCGTACAATACAAATTTCTATAGCGTATGCATGAAATTTTTTTGAAGTTGAGAAGATGAAACTATTTTTTTATGAGTATTCATACTGTACGATGATGTCATCATATTGTATGATTAGAGCAGTTTTGTCTGTATGAATGTCGACGGTTTTTCGAGTGTTGTCAGTTACTATTACTGATCGTACGTACGAACTAGTAGTTCATCTATACGATCCTTGCTGTCGATTTTGGATAATGATGAACCCAACCATCACGAAATGATCTTTAATTTTTTTGACCATCCCAGCCTAACACATCATCTTATATACGATCTGTTAGTTAAAAATCCTATACAAAAGGATGCCTCAGGAAGGGCAGTTTACGAAAAGCTGTTTCATTTTTGGTAATTTTTATTCTTCTGTATGAAATGCATTTCATCCCGTACGATTTTCATTTCATACGTATGATATAAATTTCATACGGTACGATCAGCATTTTTTTTAAATAGAAAGGCATTTGATAGTTTTCAATTACAGTCACTTTCATAACCAAATCTTCCCGAGTTTAGATAGTGAAATGGCTAGTGTAAGTAGCAAACGTGGACGATTCTCTAAGGGTTCTTTGTTTAGAACTATGAGTGATGATAATTTCTTGAGTAGGGAAAATGAAGAAGCGTTTGAGAGGTTTAGTGTTTCTAAGATAACTGCATCTAGAGTCCTTATTCAATGTGATTTAAATTTTTCTATCATGCCTCTTTTTGATTGTACCAAACTATCCTTCATTTTAACCCTGATTCATGCCTATAGCCATGAAACTTTCTATCTCTTCTTAGCCAACATGAAAATGAATCAGGACCACACCATAATTTCCTCCTATGTCCTCAAACAA
Source organism: Dendrobium chrysotoxum (assembly GCA_019925795.1). NCBI lineage: Eukaryota > Viridiplantae > Streptophyta > Magnoliopsida > Asparagales > Orchidaceae > Dendrobium > Dendrobium chrysotoxum. Next base: position 37,457,035 of record CM034297.1, read on the forward strand.
CGTATAGAGATTACTAAAGAGGATCAAGGGAATTATCTACATCTTAGGACTCTTGGTGTTAGAGCCAACACAATGACTTCAAGGGGTGACTATGATTGGACAGATGTGAACCAGACCCTTAGAGGTATAGAACAAGTGAGTCACCTTCCTCGAGTCTATACTTTAAATTAAAATGCTAGGATCATTCAGCATGTTTTGAGAACCTCCATAATTCCTAAGGCTGGTGATCGAGTAAATATGACTCCTCTTTTGTCCACTGTCACATATCTTATCAAGACTGAGACTCCAATCGATGAAGCTCAACTAATAATGGATTATCTCTATATACTTTTTGACATTGGAAGTCCTCATAGCAAGAGAAAGAAAAATGTGGTATTAGGATATTTGGTGACTTATGCTTTGGAGAAGAAGTACAACCTGGTCCATTCTGATCCTCCCACTGAATTGCTAATTTACTTTACCAATGCTTCCTTTAGACTACTTTTTAATCAGGATCCAGGATCAGGGGGAGAAGATACTGAGGGAGAAGGAGCCCCTGCTCCACCACCAGCACCTACACCTGGACCTGATTAGAATTTTTATCAAGAAATGGTCAACTGATTTGATAAAATGGAATCTCATTTTGATCAATAATTTGATCAAATTGAGACCAGGATGAACCAGCAGGATCCACGATACACTGAAGATATGGGGTGGATTCGTGAACAATTTGATTATGTGAATGCAAATGTAGCTACCATAAATAGCTACTTCATAATGTTCAGTCCTCCACTTCTTCGAGATCAGGGCCCCTCAGGATTTTAGATGATTGTACTTCTATTTTGATTTTGTGATTCTTATTTTAGGCTTGGGTGTACTGCTTATCATTATTGTTGTACTTGGTTGTTCTTATTATATTTATAATTAATATTGGTTGTTCTTAATGTATTTTGTGTTGGTCTATTGGATGATGTTCTTGGATGTATTTGCTTTGATACTTAATGAAATTGAAAAAGTCATGTTTATATGCATATGAAATGACAAGTGAATATGATTGTGATATGAATTGTTTCAATTTTAATAATCAAATGTCATTAATTATAAATATAGAATATTAGTTAAATTTACTTTACTATATTAATTTCTGTGCAAAATTTAATCTCTCAAAATGTTTAGATTACTTTGTGACTTGGTGTAGATTAGAAGATCTAATTTATATTATTTATATAGACATGTATTACTTAGCTTAAATTGTTATAAATTTGATGTCATACTTTGCTATTGTTTCTATCTCATAGTGTTCATTATTGTTTTTGTGTCAAGAGAAAGTGGTTTTGGAAAGAAATTTTTTAAGAAGCCACAAAATAAACGTAAAATTGAAAATATGCACAAAGTGTGCCATGAATACAAAAAGATTTATAATGTTCGCCAAATTGTAAAGGGGCATAAAATTAGCCCAAAATTAACAAGATGTACAAAGTGTGCCAGGCAAATTGAAAAAGATGCGCAATGTCGTCAATTGCTATTTCCTTTATCATTTTCTCAATCACACTAAATAATGATCGTCACTATTGAATTAGAAAATTATTAATTTAATTTCATTATTTTTGCAACAGTTGTGGTTACATAATCTATCTATTACATTACTAATATAGATCAACTTTTCTTATCCTTGTTATTCTGTGGTTTAATCTTTTAAGTCTTACCTTTTGCATCTGATTTTAATATTATAATTATACTTCATTTAACATTGTCTTAATAATCAACTATTTTTTATTGGAATTCTTCCCTTTTTGTTGTTGTCAAAAGGGGGAGTTATCATCTGCTTGATATCATTTATTTGAGGTGTAAATTAGAATGTTTATTTTACGTATGTTATTTTATGTTTTGTATTATTTATTTTTTGATGAGTGTACATATGTGCATTTTTTTTATCATCATTGGAACCCCTTGTTGTCAATTGATCATTCATTTAGGGGGAGCTTGAAAGCTCGATAGGGTTGTTAAGCCCCGATGAACTAGTCCCGAGGCTAACCAAGATGAGGGGTGAATTGGTTATTTTAAAAATTTGTAAGCAACAGGAAAGACCTTTTCGATAATTTGCAGCGGAAATAAATAAACACATAAGTGAAAAAATCAATCACAGATTTCACCCAAGCAGATAATAATAGAAAAGTAAAGTGTAAAAAATAATTAGATAGAGCACACCAGATTTTATAGTGGTTCGGTAAACTGACCTACGTCCACTCCCAGGAGCCTCCTTTCTGGGTATTGCACTAACACAAAAGTGACTCTCCTTCTGCTCCCATAGCAAGGAGGAGAAGCCTATACAAAACTCCTTTCCACCAACTCTGTGAGGTAGAGAACCCGAACTCCTTTCGCTTCCACCTGAAGCAGGCAGAGAACCCAGACTCCTTTCACTTCCTCCTGAACCGGGCAGAGAACCCAGATCTTTATGAGAATGATCCTCCCACAGAAAACACCAACAAGATGAGAGACGACGAATGGAGAAGATGACTCTGAACCTTGCTTGGAGCAACCTGTGTGAATCAGGTGCATGAAGAGATTTAATGGGGAATCAAAATCGTGGTTTAAAAAGCACTTATTAGAAAGCTATTTAATCTAGTGTGTCCTAAACTAGGGTTAACGATATACCTTTATATACTTGATGGTTTTGGATGATTAAAGATGCTCTAAACTTGTAGTCTGTCCACATTTAATCCACTAGAAGACTTCTCTAGCTAAAAATGCCTTGATTGATGTGTTCGAGCCTTAGACAGAATAGGGCTTCGGTTTGACCGAGAACTCATCGTCGGCATCTTCCATTCACTATAGTTTGGCTTGGGAAATGTTGTGGAGGTCTAAAAGAGCCAAAATAAAAATGGATCTAGCTTGGAGGAGATCTGCTTGGAGAGAGAACACTAGGGTTAAATGAGAGCCTATTTTGAGGTTTTTTCCCTATTCACCCTTCCCCAGGTTGAATGGAGGGCTGGGATTAACTGGATAGGCTTCCTATTACCAAGTGGCCTAGGGTGGTTAGGAGCAAATGGAAAGGATGGGCCAAGGACATCCTAGGTGTAAAGGCTATTTTATCTCGATATGAGCATGTGGAGTGACTAGGGACCATTTGATCATGATCCAAATGTTGGAAATAGCTTAGGAAATTTCCAAAAGCTGATTAGGATTTCCATAATGGTTTACGGTGGAGGGATTTAAATTTAAGAGGTTATTTGACCAAGTTTCACCACTCCAAAGCCTTGGTTTGACCATTGGACTAGTCCTCATGCTATGTGACTACTGAGGTGGCAAGGAAGGAAGGTTTGAATGCTGATTGAATGAGTCCTAAGGATTTAGGATAAAGAGTTCAAAGTTTTGAAGAAAATTTGACCAAAGTCAAGGTATTGACTTGGTCAAACTAGTTAAAATTTGACCCATGGTGATTTTAAAAATATTCAAACCATGGATTAGAATAAGGTTGATGGCTTAGAGAGCTTGATTTGGTCAAATGGGTTAGATTAACCCATTTAAACCCTTATAGAGTAATGGGTCAACCTAGGTTGACTTGATCGACTAGGTTGACCCAATACCTAGTTTTGGGTCCAATGGGTTTGTTTGGATATTTGGAGTCTTATGGAAGTGATCTCAAGGTCTGGAAAGGTCATTTGGGTCAAATCACCTATTTGGGCCCTAACGAAGCCTTTTGGGTCAACCCTGGTTAACTTGGTCAATCAAATTGGCTCAGGGTCTAATATTGGGTTCAACAGATTTAGAATGACATTTGGAGACGAATGGAGGTAGTCCTAAGGTCTGGGGAGGTTTCAATTCAGCCAAATGACTATTTGAACCCTAAAAGGCCTATTTAGTCAACTTAAGTTGACTTGGTCAACTAGGTTGACCTAGGGTTTGGATTTGGGTCCAACAGGTTTGACTCGATATTTAAAAATTATTGAAAGTGGTTTCAAGCAATTTGGAGATCATTTGGTTTGAAATGAGTATTCAAAACCCTTGAGGGGTATTTTTGTCATTTTGATTCCTGGTCAACATGGGCTCAAAATGGGTCCACCAAAATATAATTTAATGTTCAATGAGTCATAATCAAGGGTCTTGAAGTGATTGGAGGCTTTGGAGAAAGCTTTGAGGTCAAAATTTATTGGGATGTAGGTCTAGTGGCATAGGTCATAAATATTTAAAAGTTTTACAGACTTTGGGAATTAATTCGATTTCTGTGTTAGAGGCCTCAAATTGAGCTCAAATTTAGAGGGTTTCCTCTAGAGACATGTCATATCAATATGCAACTAATAGAATTTAAATCAGAGGTCACTTGATTATGTTTTGATGTGTTTGAAAAAACACTAGAGAAGGCTTCAGGATAGGGCCTTTAGACCTTAGATTTTGGGCTGGATTTCCGGATTTGAACTGGATTTTGGGTTTTAATATTTGAAATTGAATTACCTAACTTATTTATGATCATTTAGATGATCATAAGTGATTGGGTATGGTTAATTGGTGATGATGGAGCTTGAGTGGGAACTCCGACATTAATAGAAGTAGAATCCTCACATCCCTGAATGGGGAGTCGGGGGACATCAACTGGAAACTGGACTGGACTATCTCTGATTTGAATTTCTATAGATCTGCTCAACTTCATAGGTATATAGGGTTCTTCTTGCAATATCATCCTCTTGCCCTTAACATCCACTAGTCTCAAATCCCCAACAATCTTTTTTAATTTGACTATCATAAGGGCCAGCTTTGACAATCTTGAAGGGGGGACCAACGATCTCCCACTGAGAGGGTGACCCTTACCAGATTTGATTAAAACTATCTCCTCCATCTTTGCAGATGGGAGGTGAGGCACCCAATGATATCCATCCACCAAGACAGACATGATAGACTGTTTAACAAATTTTTTGTTCCTCCTCACTGGCTAAGGAGTTAAGTTCCTTGCTTCATACTTTTCTTCCTTTAAAATTTCCTTCTCAAGTTTATGTGAGATCACCCCCTTCAGGTGTCTCATGTATTTTTCTTTAGTTTGGCCAGTTTGGGTAGCACAAGTATAGATGATATTTCTCAACATCCTAGCTTTCATAGTTTGCTTCTCCTTAAGAGTCCTCTTGATACTGTAATCCCCCAGGCAAGGTGGAGTGCTAGCTATCCTAGGGATTCTCTCCTCCCTTGTAGTAGCTACAAGGGGGTGGAAACAACTCCCTTTTAGGAGTGGAGAAGAGGCAAGGATTAGCAGCTCCTCGGTAGCCTCAGGTTCAACTTTAGTTAAGGCCTTCTACTCAGCCATCTTCCTTATTTTGGTGATCTTCTTCCTCACCCTTCTTAAATAGTTCTTTCTGGCACTCTTACTACTGAAGAGTGATCTAATACTACAAGATCCCTTTTCAAACACATAACTAACTTTAGTATCTGTAATAAGTTTTTATTCCTCATCCTCCTAAGTAGAGGGTATAATAGGTACAAGGGCGACAGCTGCCTCCATTTCAAGAATGGGGGGAACATCAATTTCGCCCCTACTACTAGCTTAACCTCAGGAGCATCCTTATCGATTTTAGTAGTGAGGTCAACAATGAAAGTATGATTAGGTTGTTAGACCTAATATATTTGTCCCAAGGCTAACTAAGAGGGGGGGTGAATTAGTAATTTTAAAAATTCACTTGGATTTTAGAAACCAATTAAAGATATTCAACATAATGATGGATTTTAATAAAAATATTTTTCAATCATAGAAATTAAAAATGCAGAAAAAAAAATAAATGAACTAAAGACACCAAATTTTATAGTGGTTCGGTCCAACTAGACTTACGTCCACTCCCTGGAGACTACTTCTCTAAGTATTGCACTACTCAATAGTGTCTCTCCTTTTGTCTCCACAGTAAGGTGGACAATCCTTTACAAACTCTATTCCACCAACTCGGTATGATAGAGAATTGACGTCTTTTACACCCACCAAGTGATGGCAGCGTACAAACTCATCCTTTCTCACCCTCCTAGTGAAGGTAGAGAACCCAACATCATTTCTCACCCTCTTGGTGATGGCAGAGTACCAATTCATCCTTTTTCACCCTCCTGGTGAAGGCAATGTTTCACAAGTTCAAAAAGATGTGCAATGTTCACCAATGTGAAAAGAGGCACAAAATTAGCCCAAACTAAAAAGATGCACAAGGTGTGCTAAAAATTAAAAATATGTGTAATGTCACCAATTGAAATTTTCATTCGGTTCTTTCCTTTATCTTTCTATCTCTTATTCAAATCCATTTAATCAACAATAATCTGCACTATTGAATTAGAAACTAATTAATCTTTATTTCATATATTTTATAATAATTATTTTTATTTAATATGTCTTGAACGAACTGCGAACCTGATTGACTTTTCTTATCTTAATTGTTCTTTGATTTAAAATTTGAGACTTTCCTTTTCACATTAGGAAGTTAATGTTTTCTTTACAAATAGTTTAAAATCTTCTTCTTCATCATCTATTTGATTTATTAATAGAAACTTCTCTTTTCAAGAGGTACATCCCTTTTTGTTGTTGTTAAAAGGTGGAGTCATTAGTTATTGTTTGATGTGTGTATGATTATTTTTGTGTGATTTATGTGTGTATTGTTTAAAGAATCATTAGTTATTATTTTATGTATGTATTATGTGTGTTGTGTGTGTTTTTATTGTGTATGTAAATTATTTATTTATTTATTATTGTTCTGATTTTCATTGGAATCCCTTGTTTTTAAATTAATCATTCATTGATCAAGTCTAGAAAGCTTTATGAGAGAGAGAAAGTCCGCAAAAGAAGGAGGGAAATCAACTTTTCAAAAAATTTTCTGTTCGCAGTTTTCGGGGTGGATCCGATGGTGGCGGAGGGTCGCCGGCCTCCGGTGGCTGGTGGACCTATAGATTGGAATCGTTCTTCGTCCAGGAGCTCTTATGCTCCTATCTGTTCTTTTCTTCCTCTCCTCTGGCATTTGAAGATGGATGTTCTTGTTTAGCTTTGGGGGTGAAAACAAAGCAAACTGGTGGTGGTGCTTTGGTCATTAAAGAAGGAGGATTATTATCGAAAAAGAAAGAAATCGTGGACATTGGTAAGGGTAAAAATGTGGTTTCTAGAGGCGTTAATGAGTTGAATTTCAAAACAAAGGTTTATCCGGGGCTAAGGAAGGAGTTCAATGGTGCTTCTTCCTTGTCTGCTCCTAGTCCAGTTAATGAGATAGTTATAGAAGGAAATCCTGGTTGCGGCGCTTTTGAAGAATTTGATGGAGATATTGATGATTTGGGAGGTCGTGGTCCCAAAGGCATAGTTGAAGAAGAGCAGAATCAAGCCATGGAAGGTATTGAAGATCCCAATATGGTGGCTATGAACCCTGACTTGATAAAGGTTCGGAGTTGTAATTCGGGAGAGCTGGGAGGCTGTGATGTTATGCAGGTGATAAACCCTCCAGTTAAGTCCTCGACTGATCACAACAATGCTTGGAGTAAGAAGGAGAATATCAAGGTAATGAATCTAGATTTTGGTAATTGCTTATCCGAAGATGGTTTATCAGTCAAACTTCATGTTGAAAACGAATTAGAGAATTCCAAAAAATAGAAGAACTCTTTAGTCATCAAAGTGTTTGGTGGCTTAGTTCCTTTTCTGGTTATTAGCACAGAATTGAGGAGACAATGGTCTATTTTTGGTAAATTTCACCTAACCCTGCTCGGACTGGATTGGGTTCTTTGTTCCCTTTATGAGGAAGAGGTGTTAGAATCGGTATTTTCTAGTGGCCCTTGGTACGTCAATGGGAATATTGTCAGAATGGATAGATGGTTGCCATCTTTTAATCCTGCTTCCCTTAAGGGATTGACGGCTCCTATTTGGATTAGGATGCCAAATCTTCCACTTCAATGCTGGGATGAAATTAATATTTCCAGAATTGCTTCTATGGTAGGGAAGCCATATTTGATTGACGGTAACATGTTCCAATGGGGAAGAAGGGAGTTTGGGAGGATTTGTGTTCGCATCAAGCTTGAGGATCAATTGCCTCAAGGAGTATGGGTGGAAGGTTGCAATGGGAAATTTTACCAGAGATTTGAATATGAAAGGCTACCCAATTTCTACTATAAGTGTGGAAGAATTGGACACCTTGATAAGAATTGCTCAGGGAATTTGGTAGAGGATGATCTCAGCTCCAAGAATAAAATTAACAATGACAATGGCTTGGTGGGAGGATGTTCAACAGTCACTAGTGAGTCAGCTTTGAATGACTCTGCTAGTGTTAAAGATGGGTATGGTCCATGGTTGCATGTTAGCTACAAGAAAAGGGGTAATAATTTTTCTACGGATAGGAGGTTTAAATCTCAGCAAAAAAAGGTGGAAGGAAGAGTCAATTTAGGGAATCCTGGTGCTATTAGCAAGAAAAGTTCTGAATCCGTACTTCCTGATACTAAGGTGCTAGTTAGTGAAGGCATTATGGCTTGTGACTCTATGTCTTTATCTTTTGAGGTTCAAGATGCTTATTCTAGAGGTGCTCCAGTCAATGATCGTGGATTGGATTTGGCGGAAAAATTCTCGAATCAGCCTTCAACTGGGAACAATGGTATGGCTTTCAAACTTCTATCCTCTCCTGTCAATAGTAACAAATTTAGTATGTTAGAAGATTTGATAGAGGAAGGGGAGATCATCAATTCAAAGGATGCTAGTGACGGTCCTCTTGAAGATTTGGAGGGGAATAATAAAAAAGAAGTGGATTTTGTGGATAGTAAATTGGAGAAATCCATGGTAGATGTTAATCGCTTAGTAGAAGGTACTTCTGTGATAAAAAAAAAGGGGTCTAAGCAACTTAAAGACCTGGGGCCTATCAATATGGCTACTAGGAGTAGAAGATGGGAAGGAGAAAGATGAGACAAGGCGGGGACTTCATCCCCTCTTGTTTAAATGTCTTCTATTTGTTTCTGGAACTGTAGAGGAGCCAGGAAGAGGATGGCTTCTCTTTACTTAAAGGAGATTTTGTTTAATCATGGGGTGTTCTTTCTTGGGTTAATGGAAACCAAGATTTCTAATTTTGATAGGAAGGGTGTAGATTTGTTGATTGGTTCAGAGTGGGATTTCTTTCATGTTCCTTCTGAAGGGTTGTCTGGAGGCTTGTTGTTGGCATGGAAAACTAGTGTTGGGACTTTCAAGGTGTTGGATTCCAACTCCCAGTTTATTATTGGTGATTTGGAAGTTCCCAAGAAAGGCAAATGGAGGACTGCTGCTACCTATGGGAACAAAGATGTTTATAAGAGAAGAAGGCTTTGGGAGGACTTGGAATGTTTCTCATCCAAAGAGTTGCCTTTGGTGATTGGAGGAGATTTTAATTGTCTCCTATCAAAAGAAAACAAGAAGGGGGGTAAAAGATTCAGGTTTTCTCTTGGCTCTAAAGAAATGAATTCCTTTTTATTGACTAATGATTTGCATGAAGTTTCTTTTGTTGGACCAACATTTCTCATCCAAAGAGTTGCCTTTGGTGATTGCAGGAGATTTTAATTGTCTCCTATCAAAAGAAGACAAGAAGGGGGGTAAAAGATTCAGGTTTTCTCTTGGCTCTAAAGAAATGAATTCCTTTTTATTGACTAATGATTTGCATGAAGTTTCTTTTGTTGGACCAAGGTTCACTTGGTGCAACAACAAATCAGGTGTGGACCGAATCCTAGAGAGGCTGGATAGGTGTTTTTTAAATTCTGCAGCTTTGTGTTCTTCTCACAGAATGGTGGTTAGGCACTTGGCAAGGATAGCTTCCGATCATAGCCCAATTTTGTTGAATCTTCTCAAGTTCCAGCAGGTGGCCGAGAAACCTCTTAGATTCGAAGATGTAAGGGACTCCAACAAAGCTTCAGCTACGGTTATTAGAGGAGTTTGGTTAAAGAAACATATGGGTTGCATGTCCCATATTCTTAATGTGAAACTGAAAAAGTCATTGAAGGCGCTTTTTTATTGGAGCAAAGCTAAGCATAGAAGTTTAGTACTTTTGAAGGAGTCTCTATTGAAGGACATAGAAGAACTCCAATTGAAAGAAGTTGAGGGAGCTGGTCTTTCAGAGGAGGAAAGCTGGGCACTCAAAGTTAAAGTGGGGGAACTTAACTCTACTTTAGCTCAATTGGACATTTGGTGGAGGCAAAGGGCTAAGGTCCGGTGGATGGTGGAGGGAGACACCAATTCTAAATTCTTTCACTCCTTTACTTCAGCTAGAAGGAACACTAACTTCATAGTCAAAATTAAAGATGAAAATGGAGGTATGGTGGAGGATCAATTGGAGATTGAAGATACTTTGGTTCGGTTCTTTCAAGACAAATGGAAAGATAGGGGTAGTATCCTTGAGGGGTGGCCTAAACCGTGGAGAAGTTTAGAAGAGGAAGATAAAAGGTTGGTCTCCAAATCCTTCTCCTTTGAAGAAGTTGAAAATGTTATCATGCAAGGTGGGAGCTTCTCTTCTCAAGGTAATGATGGAATAACTTATTCTTTCTTTAAAGCCTGTTGGGACATTATAAAAATGGATGTGTGGAATGCTATTAACCAATTCTTTGAGACGGGTATCATGGAGGAGAAGTGGAAGGATACCATCATTGTGCTTATTCCTAAAGTGATCAATCCCTTGACCCCTACAAACTATAGGCCTATTAGTTTATGCAATACTATCTACAAGGTGGCAGCTAAAGTTCTTATGAATAGGATGGCTTCTATCATTCCAAAATTAATCTCTAAAAAATAGGTTGCTTTCTTGAAAGGGAGATCTCTAATGGATCATGTCTTAGTGGCTCAAGAGGTGTTCCATAAATTTAGATATTCTAAAGCTACTAAAGGCCTTGTCTTCTTCAAAATTGATATGGAACAAGCTTATGACTCGATGGGGTGGTTGACCTTGGGAAAAGCTTTGGAGTATTTCAGTTTTCCTAGCAAATTTGCTAAGTTGATTATGGAGTGTGTTTTTAACTCTAAATTCTCTCTTTTGATTAATGGCAATCTCTCTAGGTGGATCCAAGCTAGAAGTGGCTTCCGACAAGGGTGTCCCTTGTCACCATTCCTTTTCATACTATGTGCACAACTCTTGTCTAATGTTTTTAGGGAGAAAGGTGATAAGATTGGAATTCAGGTGAGTGCTAATGGGTTGAGGATTTCTCACTTGTTGTATGCAGACGACGTTATCATCTTCTCAGAAGCTAGATTGAAGGTAATCAAGGAGATCAAATCAATTCTGGTTAAGTTTTGTGGTTGGACTCGCCAACGTATTAATTGAAACAAATCTTGTATGCTTTTTGGTAAGTTTGTGAAGAGGGGAAGTAAGAAGGCCATTGTTCATCTTATGGGTTTCAAAAAGGTCAAGGAGACTAACTGCTGTAGATTTTTAGTTTATCGTGGATAAAGCTTTCAAGATGGTGAACATTTGGGGAGGGAAGTTAATCTCTCTTGCTGGAAAACTGTTGTTGATCAAGTCTGTTCTTCTTTCTTTTACGATATTCCATTGTACAAATTCGCTGGTTCCAAAAGGTATTCTTACGGAGATTGACAAGATATGTAGAAGCTTCATCTGGAATAAATCCTATGGAAGGATTGGGTTGCATTATGTGAGCTGGAAGGTATTGTGCTTGCCTATGAAATGGGGAGGAAGAGGGCTTCACTCTTGTTGTAGTAAGACTGGGCCTTTAAGAGCAAAAGCAGCGTGGAGGTATATTCAAAACAGAGATTCATTGCTGCATAAAGTACTTTTCCCGAAATATGGGAATGTATTTGAGGATGAAATGGGGAAGAGAAATGGCTCTTCAGCTTGGAAGATTATCAGGGAGGGAGGCTATTACTTGAAACCAATCTGTAGATGGAAGATTGCGAATGGGGAGTCTATTGACTTCTTCTTTGACACTTGGTTGTTGGACAAAAGGTTTAGTAGGTGGCCTACTTTTATCAAAGCAGAAGATGTTAATAATCTTTTGGTGGGAAGGTTTATTTCAAATAGCTGTTAGAATAAGGAGGATCTTAGTATGGTCTTGGGGGCTGAATTGGTTGATCTAGTATGTCAAATTCCAATTTGCTCGGAGATGGGGGAAGATCGATGGGAACTATCTCACCAATTAACTGGGAAGTCAATTTAAGCACTAGCTTATGAAGCTTCCTGTCTAATCGGAGCTTCAGTTTCATATTGGAGCTGGATAAACTCTGCTAAATTGAACCCACGCGTGGAGGTGTTTTGGTGGAGGATTTTCAATAATGGCCTGCCTACTTATCTGTTCTTATCCCATAGAAATCTGCTCAGGGAAGATTGCTGTCCGAGGGGTTGTAATGAAGTTGAAGATATTCAGCATGTGGTGGTCAAGTGTAAGATGCTCTTAAATGTTTTTCAAAGGCTAGCTAGTTGGGGTTTTGTTTTTCCATCTCTCAACTCCTTAGATGAATGCTGCAGTGGCTGTCTATTCAAAATAGCTTTCTTATAAATATGTATTGTAATGGGGTATATTTTAATTAGAAAGCTAGGAATAAGCTTATTCACAACGGTATCAACGATGGTGCTTTGTTTATAGCTGCTAATGCCCTTAGCTATGCAGCTATTTCGATTTATGGAGCTTTTAATTCGGGTAAGCAGGGTACTAACCAGCCGATGAGGCTGTCCAATAATCATTGGTATCCTCCTCCACCCGATTGGATCAAAGTAAATGTTGATGCAGCGTTACTTCCATCTTACAAAGGCAGAGTTGGTGGTGTCTTTAGGGATCACAAAGGAAGATTATTGCTGGCCTTTAGTAAGCATTGTGTTCATTGGGATGCTTCTTCCTTGGAGTTGGCGGCAACACTTTCCATCAAGGATGTGCTCAATGATTGGATGTTCAAATACAAGGGAATCATCATAAAGAAGACAATGCAAACATTATTAAGTTTCTTCAGGAGGCTCACGACAAAGGTGGCAAAGGTTGGAAAGAGGTTTACTTTTTTAATGAATTCAACCATGTAATTTTTTATTGTATTCCTAGAAGGTGTAATAAGTTAGCATATTTATGTGCTAACTTCGCAATTAGTAGTTCTTTTATTTGGGAAGACTATAGTTTGGATGAGATTCCTCCTTCATTTATGTCGTTATTAAAGGAGGAATCAAAAGCTTATATCTTGTAGGGTGTTATTACTCCTTTTCTTTTAATGCAATTTGCTGCATTTTCTTCAAAAAAAAAAATTTAATCATTCATTGAGGGGGAGCTTAGGAGAAAAATTGCCTTTAGTGTTAACTCAAATAATAATTATTTTTTCATCATCAAAAAGGGGGAGATTGTTGCAACTTAGATTTCAAGATTAAGTTTTATATCATGTGATTTTTTTATGATACCTAAATATTATTGGTATGATTATTGTTTCTCCTAACATGTGGATATATTTTCTATGTTGTTTGTGTGTACTAATATTTCAACAAAATCATACTCCAAACTGTCGAAGACTTCAAGAGAGATTAGATTAGGGTTTCTTGTAATGAAGTCTATATTTTTTCTATATTTCTTGAGTCTAAGAGAGTGTAATTGTAATTGGATAACCGTACACACACACTGGTGGAGTGAGTCAAAACTTTAGATTTTAAAACTAATCATACTGTATGATTTTCAAATCATATCGGACGGCTTATCAAGGTAGTTCCTCCAAAACTAAGTTAATCAAATCATGTCTAAAAAAGTTTTTGAACTGTTCGTACTGTACGATGCTGGGTTCATACAGACAACTCACAGAGTATGAAATGGGGTCATCCACATTCGTGCCAAACAAAATATGATTTGTTTGAATTGTTTGTATTATATGATGTATGGTTCGTACAGACAATTCATAGTGTACGAAATGGGTTCGTACATAATCATACCGGACGAACTTGTTCATCTTTGAACAGTTCGTACAGTACGATGTTTGTTCATATAGACAACTAATAGAGTACAAAATCAGGTTTGTATAGGATCGTACATGGTTTTTAAACTATTTGTACAGACGAAGTGTGATCGTACTATACAATTTGAGTACATTCAATTTAAAATTTTTTGTTTTTTGGACGATTTTTCTTGTCTTTCATATATAAGTGTCCAAAAAATGACACTCCTAGATCTTACTACAAATTTCTCTTGAGAGTGGGTAAGGAGAGTGTTTGGGAGATAGTTTTATGAGTGAAGAGTGAGAGATCTTTTGAGAGAAAATCGCGAGGGGATTCACAAGGTTGCCCAATGGTAAGGATCTCTTGGTTATTCTTCAAGATTCTCCCTACTTCCTTTAAGGCTCTTAAGAGAAAAATTTTAAAGAAGATCATGGTACTCTGCCATCACCAGGAGGGAGATTAAGGATGTTGGTACTCTGCCATCACCAGGAGGGTAAGAAAGGATATTGGTACTCTACCTTCACTAGGAGGGTGAAAAAGACGTTCAGGTTCTCTGCCTTCACCAAGAGGGAGAAAAAGGACGATCGGTTTCTCTGCCTTCACTAAGAGGGTAAAAAAGGATGACGGTTCTCTACCACACCAGGTTGGTAGAAAAGAGATTTTTGTAAGGGCTTCTCCGCCTAATTGTAGGGGCTAAAGGAGAGTCACTAATGTTTAGTGCAATACCTGGAGAAGGAGTCTCCAAGGAGTGGACGTAGGTCTAGTTGGACCGAACCACTATAAATTTGGTGTCTTCCACTCCTTTACTTTTACTGCATTTTATTTTTCTGTATTTTAAATTTCTGTGGTTGAAAAATATTTTATGAAAATCTAATCTACAACATATTGTGAGAATCACTGATTAAATTTTCTAAAAATAGTTTATGATTATCCAAGAGTTTTTTAAAATTACCAATTCACCCCCCCCCCCCCCCTTGGTTAACATTGGGACGGTTCTATTAGGTCTAACAACCTACACGAACTTTCATTTTTAAGATCTTAGTAAACAAAATAGTTGTCATCTTTAAATAACCTTACATTAAATTATAATGTCTATGAATAAAATGATCCCAACGTAATATACACTATTTGGTAGGATTACATGAGCCAACAATGACTACTAAGATTCATTAAACTAGGCTTAAAAATGCCTCCATTTACATTATATCCACCATCATTGACCATAACTCCTAAAAATTTAAAAACTTGTCTCAATGTACAAAATGATATTCATATAAGTTCAGCTTATCCTAAACCTCTTATCAAATAATGGACACCAAACTACATATTATCTATACAAAAATAATTTTATCAACAAAACTAGATATGGACAAAGGCTTGAAAGATGGAGCTCAAAAATGAAAAGTAATATGAGTTACAATGAATGAATATATTTCAATTGAAAATAAGTTGAAAGCACATCTTTGTTAACAAACCTCATCTATAGTTCTCTTTGACTTTTGTAGATTGATGCTGAAAAGTTTTGCGTTGTAACTCCTGCATCAAAAAATAAAGTATAATTTAAATGTGTCAAATGGCTGGTTCTAAACAATATCATTGCAGTAAGCAAATAAATGATAGACAGAGGAAAATCATCAACAAACACCATTCAGGCACTAATAAAAAATCACATAAAGAAGAGTAATTTCTTCAAAATATAGCATAAAGATCTAGAGCAAAAGAGGACAAGAAAAATCTACAGCTCCATTTATCCTGAAGTAATGGACACTTAGCGAGCCAATTCCAAGTTCATCTACCTAAATTATAGAATAAAACCTCCAGTCATGTCATGCAGCAATGCCAAAGATAGTATATATGCAAGTACTTATGACAACCAAAGACACAAATTTTTGATACATCAACTCTAGCAACCTCCCAATATTTTCCCATCATCTCTGTCTACCCTCCACCATCTCCCATAACTTCAAACTCCTTGATATTCCATTCCTCCCCACACCACTAACAAGAAATAAAATCTTTTCTCAAAGTTAAATGGAAAATGTTCTATTGAGTCAATTTTAATCAATCAAGACTTAATATTAAGTTCATCAAAGTTAACTGGAAAATACTTTGCACATCTAAGAGTGTATTAAAATTTTGAAATCATATTTTAATTTACATATTTTTACTTAGTAAATAATAATTAAGAAAATTAACAAATAAATTATCAAAATACCCTAAATAATTAAAAATACAATTTAAGTTGATTTAATACTACTAGAATGCTATACATCTTAATTTGTCTATAATTGGACTAATTTATTAGTATAAAACCTCCTATGATCATTAATTTCTCAACTTGAATATGGATTTTAATCACTCATTTAAAAATGGCCTTTGATAATAATCTTTAAATACCATTTTAAAGATTTAATTGTAAATTAAATGGAAATTTTATTTGATTTGAATTAAATTAAACTCTAATAAAAATTCTATTCGAACACTATACACACATATGTATGTCGTTTTTTTTCATGTATAATAAAAAATTGCATTATACCTAAAATCATGCTAACATAACACCTGCATGGTAGTTTTCTAAAATTAATTTTTCTAGATTCAACCAAAAATCTCAAACTTTAATTTAACTATATAGGTTAAATTCTATACATTATATCTATGCACACTGATTAGCTAACCATTATTGGAAAGCTAATGAAAAAGGAGATCACACCTTCTTAGAAAAAGCATTTTAAGTTAGTTAACTTTAGCTCTTTTTAGGACCCAATGCTATTGATACCATAATGCATATAATGAACCCCTTCTAGTGATAATTCGTGTCCATCCTATTTTGTATCACTAACAAGCATGCATCAATTTGATTAATACTTGGATATTGACTTGACTCACTACCTCATGTGAACTTAGCCATACAACTGTAGTTAGGTATTTCAATATGATAATACAATATGTCAATATCATATCTTTAAAATCACTTCTAAATGCTCCCTTTACATTGTTTTTTAGCATTATTTTAGATCAAAATAATTAATTATTAGAATTTGATCCTATTTAGTCATCACAAGGATTATGAATTTAAGCTCAACATAAGCTGATTAAGCAACTAATTATATTTTTATGAGTATAGTTAGAAGACTATAAGAACTACTAGCCGCAACAACTTGCAATAGTCTTCATGGTAGTTTACAAATTTACATTATTCACTTCTTCCAAAAACTATATAATAAAATAACCAAATTTTGAAATAACCCTCTCTAATCTAATCATATAGTATATTCATAAATGATACAAATTTTATGGTGAGAAAACTTACAGATGGTGAAGGTGAGAGAAAGTTGGATAGACAAGGGTGGCATTGAACCATCGATGATGAATGGAGCACGAGACAAGCATGGCATTAAACTAATTGATGGAGAACAACACGTAAGAGAGAGGATTTTTGTGAATGGGAGCAAAATGGGAGCTTCAGAAGAAACTTTTTGTAATGGGATGGTAGATGGGAAATATAGGGCTTTTTTAAGCTGTAATTCTGATGGACAGTTTGCTGAAAACTTTCTAGCATAAAATTTGCCAGAAATAATTCACCGGCTTTGTGTAAGCTAGCAAATTTTTCAGCAAAATTTTGTAAAAAAAATTTTGGCAGAAATTCTTCCAACCAGTTTAAGTTACCTGCGAAATAGCCTCGTGAATATTTTTTATGAAAGTTTTGCTAGAACATCTGTCGATAACTTCTGCCCAGTTTATGTCATCAAATATGCAGGTATTTCTAGAGGCCTACTATCCACTAGAAAGTCTGTAGGAAATAACAATTTCTCTTGTTGAGATTGTAGTCCTTGATTGAATCTTTGATGATTCAATAATTTTTACTACATAGACTTTTTTATGTGAGAAGATGTTCATCTTGCTTGGTTACGATGATCCACCCTCTACCCTATAGATTGATCAATCTTTATGTATAAATTAAGTTATCAAGACAACAATCTTTGAATTATAGTCTTTCCTTAGATAATTAACCTAAGTAAATCAAGATAAAGAATTATTTTATATATATGAGTTACTCTTGCAGGTGTCCTGAATTATAAATAACTTTATGGAGCCTAGTCCCTTTGGGAGATAGAGTAACCCACACTCTATTGATTTTCATGAATACTTTAACATATATTTAGATAGGATTCATTAAGCTTATCACTCCAGGAAAAAAGTGCACAGTTGTGTTCTGATACCAAATGAAAGTTCAATAATTATATATGAAACTAATTGAACAGGAAGATGACACACGAAGAGGATGGGAAAATTGGTGTTCAAAACTTTTTATAAAAAAAACTGTTTGAATAAAAGCCAAAAGTTGATTTTATGCAAAACGTTTGGATAAATGAACTAACATAACTACGAAGTAAGTGTGAATTTGTATTTTTAGATTTTGTAGAAAAGCAATAATATTTTTTTCTTTTTATTTATTTTATTTTTATCTTTTAAAAATAAATATGAATCATAATTAATTAAAATAATCTTCTTTCACTAGTGCAATTAAAATCAAACCAAAGTGTTGAAAATTAAACTGTAAGAAAATGAAAGTGTTGAAAGTAAATGTGAAAAGTAAAAAAGATGCATAAAATTTTTATAGTGGTTTGGTCAACTTGACATATGACCACTCCATGAAGGTCCGTTCTTCAGGAATTGCACTAACACAAAGACTCTCTTTCAATTTACAACTAGGAAAAGAATCCCTTCTCCCTTTCCATAGGCACAGAATGCAACTTTATAAACTCTTCACACCCAAAGAACCCCATCTTTCACCTCCTCAACCCAGGGGACTCATTGAGTCCTCTTTTCACCTCCTCAATCTGGCAGAGTAACCATGTCCTCCTCTCACCTCCTTAGTCTGATCGAGTCACTTAGCCCTCCTTTCAACTCCTTAGTCTGACAGAATCACCGAGTACTCCTTTCACTTCCTTAGTCTGGTGGAGTCACTGAGTTCTTCATTCACCTCCTTAATCTGATGGAGTCATTGATGGTCTTTAGTCCCAAGGACTTTCCTTCACAGAGATCCTTTCAAGAGACGCACCAACAAAATTGGAGGACCTCACATGCAGGTCAGCCACAACAACATGTGAAAACCTCTTTCAAACACCCTTGAATCCCTCAAGGATATTCTTCCTCTCACATAATCTCATCCTTTCTCTCCCTTACTCAATGCTCTCTCTCTCTCTCACACACACACACACAATGCTCTCTCTCTCTTTCTCTATCTCCCTCTCTCTCTCTCTCTCTCTCTAAGCTCTCTCATAGAAGAAATAAAAACCCTTGACTACCCAAAGACCCTTGCTGAAGTTATAATAAGAGTTTAAATTATGGGGTTAAAATAAATTCAAATTTTTTAATTATATTGCTTATGTTTGAATAGTAGGATACTCTTATTGTACAGTATGATTAGTTCATTCTCGTAATAGATCATCCTATACGATTATAAATCAACAAATATAAATATTAAAAAACCAAACATTAAATCATACTAGATGAATAAAGTTTGTCCAGAGAGTTCTCAAGTAGTTCATACATTAAGAGACTTGATTGTATATTATAATTTATAATTAATACAAATCTAATTTGATTCCTTAATCTTTGGATATAAATTAGGCAACATTAATTAAGGATCGTACAATATGAAATAGTTCATATAGCATGAATAATTCAATTTTCAAATTAAAATTTACCTATTTTATGTAAGTAGGATTCAACGGGGTTTTTTTGAAAGTAGTTGATTATCCTTTATAAAGTGTTGTTCATACAGTACAATTAGTTATAACCAAATTTAATTTCTCCCATTTAATTAAATATTTTAATTAATTTTTATTTTGAATAGATCATATAGTACGATATAGATCGTACAATACGATTAATAGAAAAATTAAAATATTTATTTTTCATCCCATTTGTACGTGTGTGCACGGTTGCTATACCTAACTACAGATATTGACTAAAAAAAATTACATATAGTCTCAGAAAGTAACTAACCAAAAAAACATTTTCTTAAGCTTTGATTCTTTAACGGTGCTTCATGTATGCTAAACCTGAAATATTAGTAATGCACAAGAAAATTATATATAATGTATAAAGAAAGAGAAAAAAAATAAACATCTAATAATGTTTGTAATCATCAAAGCATAAGATTGGGCTCCCAGATTGCAACACAAGCTCCTTCTTAACTTTCTTATACACGAGAAGCACACCTTCATATCATTATCCTTTTCCCCATAAAAAAGTGTCTTGAAGTGTCCTTAGTGTTTTCATTTGTTTATAGAATTCCCATGTTTTGAATTGCCTCAACAAACTCGAACATAGACACCCTCAATCGAGAGTATGTGGTATTGGTTAGAGGGCGGTGTGCAACTTCTTAACGTACGGATAAATGATGCGAGTGGGTTCCTCCTCCCTAGAGTGGGTGGTCCTATAATCCTTAATGGCCTATTTTATAGGTGTATCATTGGATGTTCAAGTTTATGATGATCTCATGGTTAATTGGGCCTTCTATCCCTCCAATCCCCTGGATGAAATTTTTCTCTTTGTTTCCCTTGCTATTGTTTCTACCTAGGGATGAGTTCATAAGGGAGAGAGTCTGAGGAGCAGTTAGTCTCATTTATTGTACTCTTTAGCATTCTTGTGGTAGTTGGCCTACTCAAACAACTCAATAAGTGAACTAGATTGCTATAGTCCAAGTATATAGTGAAAAGGATCTTCTTTAAACCATTGGGTCAAGGTAGCCTAGGCGACCAAAATCTTTAGGTCTTTTACATCAATCATTTCTCTCTAGATCCTTACTATGAAGTTCCATAGTGACTCCCTTAGCTCATGCCTCATTTTATGGAGAGCTTGTGAGCTCTTCTAAGGTTTTTGGAACTATCAAACTATATCTCAAACATATTTTAGAACTTTTAGAAGTATAAGATCACTTTTAGTGCTTGGAGAGTGAACAAACTTAGTGTCAAATTCTTGAGGATTATAAAGAATAGATGACATTTTAGAGCATCTTCAATATTTAAGAGGGAATTCATAGATTCAAAGGTGGTAACATGGTTCATTGGGTCAGTCTTTCCCCTATAGAACTCTAAGTATAGCACTTAACACATGGGAGGCTATTTGGCTTCCACTATATCTCATGAGACTGGATTGGTGAGTTCATGTTTAGCTCTTCTTACTCACCTATTAGATAGGTTGTAGCCTTTACCACTTGTCAGCATGTGAGTCGAATCATGCTCTGATATTGAAGTCATTGCTCAGTCATCTAGTCTCGAGTTATGAACTAGTAAGTCAATTAATCATTAGGGGTACTATCCCTATGTGCTTATCTTGGAACCCTCCAAAGGCATCCTAAAACATCATTGTTATAATCTCCTCCATCTCAATTAGATTTTAGAGAGTGAATAATTGGTGTTCTCCATGCTCATTAATGGCTTAATGGCACTTGGCTCATTTAGGTGCGCCTATTTCTCTCCATTGGCATCAATCCATGCTCATCACACCTTGGATCCAAGTTTATCTATACATGGCTCATAATCTTACAAGTATGCCAACCCTATGAGCTAGTGACCTGAAACACCTATGTGAGAATGGAGAGAAAGGGATATGCTAGAGAAAAGTTATAATAAAGGTACTCAAAATATATATTAGTTCAAGATGAAATAATAGGTTAGCCCCTAAAAAGAAGATGCAAATAATTCGGAATTCACCCTTTGTTTATAAGGTTCGAAGGGCTATAGGAATGGCTATACCCATAAAAATTAAAAAGTACATTGCTACATAGACTGCCATAGACACTTGATTGGTTGAGGGAGAGTAGGGGCTACAGAGCTCTGACGACTATCTCTATGTGAGCTTAATAATTTTGATTATATACTAGATGATTTTAGTATCATAGAATTTGTATAAATGAGTTTAGTAATGCCAAGTATGAGGGGTTGTCAATCTATGAGTGAGTACCAAGAAAAGGGTGCTCAATAGTTAATTATTATTTAGGAGTTTGCTAGCAACCTATACTAAGCCTTAAAACAATAAGAGAACATTAATGAACTGAGGATGTGGTAAATATGAAATCAGTAGTCGACTGGTCATGGTGTGTTGAATTGAGGGCTCTTTAGGTAGGCACTTTATTGTAGTTAGAATTGAATGAGTGGTGAAAGCACTTGCCTTGGGTGAGGGCTAGTCATTGCGATGGCTTCTCCCTTCCATATGGTGAGTAACGAGTTACATGGTTTATGAGATCATCCATTGCCCCTATGGGAGGTGCGACCATCCTTTGTAGGCCAAGGTGAGTAAGGCTTAATGTTCCTTATGCAAGTTCTCTTCTGAGGCCAACTAGATGCAAGTTATCTCCTCATTACATGTCAGTTATATGTTAGATACCTGTGAAGGCATATACGAGCATGTAAATGAAATTCATTAAATAAGAAAAGGGTGATGATATATAGGCGATACATTACTTCCTCTAAATATTATATTGCTATACTGAGAGATCCCTTAAGAATTCAATCTTTAAGTAAGCATCATGTGATGAAGGAAAAAAATGATCTTTTCTTAAAAAATAATTTGGCAATTTCTGGTTGTAATAAGCTCGTAAAGCTCACACAATAAGATTTAATGTTTTATCCACCTAGGTACAAAGTAAAATGAGCTCTTAAGAAACCTCTTTCATTCTATGAGCTTTATCAAGACCGATATTTTTGTGGTAATTGAGTAAATTAAGAAATTTGTGAAGGGTTTTGATGAGACAGATCAATTTAGATGCTTCTATGGCTATCTTCGATGAAAGAAAGATTAATGTGATAAGGCATGCAGACAAAATTAATTTCACTATTATACCATTAATTTGCTCTTTATTATTTCTTTAGATAAATCTACATAATTACCATATCATCAACCTGAGGAAAAAAATAATTTAGTTTTGTATTCAAACTTGGCATAAGGAATGCAAAAATTAACCTAAATGAAAAAATTCACATTCACCTTTATTTTTAATATGAAATTAACCTAGGATTAGCTTTAGTCAACATCCAAAACATTTTTCCCCTATCTTAGCGAACTAAGATAGGGTTTATTTTATATTGGGATCTTGGGTTCCTATAAAGGCAAGCACCTATGGTAAATTACATCTTTGAAGAGAAAATTTTCAATTAAAGTGGATATTAAACTCATTCTAGGTTTAAAATATAAGTGAGTTGCCTTATATATTTTGAAAAATATCATTCACTCCTTCAAAAATATCATTTAGTTTTATAGAAAATACATTTTAACTCCTTATACTTTTTTATAAGGAATGTGAGATATGCGAATACCTCTCAGCTTACACTTGCTTGGAATGCACTGCCAGCTAATAACCTAATACACAAGCAATTATCTTAGATGTAGTGTACGAGAAGATTAGCTCTATCCTAAGAGATCAAAGAATTAGATCAAACTAAATCAATGACTCAAGATTAATAATTTTTAACTTTAAGTTCAAATGATGCTAATAAGACAACTCACTAAAAACTTTATATTTTAATTTATTTAGATTTACCTAACTAAATTTTCTAAGTACCAAAATATCTTACACATTTTACCAGCATAACTACCCTATACCAATAGGAAAAGTATAGCTTTCTCCAAGCAAAATGAGGACCCCACTACCATAACCACGGTGGGCATAAAAGTCCTAGTCTCTAGCATACGTGGCAGAAATAAAAATATGCATGTATGTATGCATGCATAGGTAAATGGGTTGGTGTCTACAGTACCTAGTGCTATATTATCCTAGAACTAGTATATATATTCCTAAAAAGTCTGGAACATGCACACCGAAAAAAATCTAGGAAAACGACTACCCACTAATGTACACTACCCCCATATGAATGTAATGTATAAAATATTATAAATAAAAGAGAAGATTGCATAAATAAAATTAATTATATTCATTTATTATTTGAATATTTACAACTAACTCAGACTCTGTAAGAAAGTAAGGTGACCAAGCTCCACCACAACAAACTTGGGTTGCTAAGCCTACCACATATATAGAATCAAATATTTATAAGGTTAATAATTTATTAAGGTTTCATTAAGGGTTATGAATTATATACAACCATAATTTCCACAAGAGGAGGCTAGCATGGTGCATGAACCCTTAAATGGTTATTTAAAATTTCTTATAATCCCTTAAGAAAATATGTGTGTGCCCTCCAGAAAGGAATCATGCAACACATAAAAGGATTATTGGGTCATTTAGAATTTATTAAGAACCTAGAAAACTAATGCTAAAAAGCCCTCCAAAAGGAAGTAAGCATTAAGCATAAAGGTCCTTTTTATTTAATTAAGATTACTTATTAAATTTATTTGAATAAAATGAAATTTTATCCAATAAAATATCAAATTAATATTTGATTTTCATATTTTATATTTTTGCTTAATTTTTTCTATTTTTTATTAAATTTTTTGGAATTTTAAATTAATTATTGATTTTTTATGAGTTTAAATGAATTATTAATTAATTATTGATTTTTTCATAAATTTTATTTAAAGTGAATTATTAATCTCTGAATTTTATTTTATTTTATTTTAATGTGTTATATATATTTGATTTATATTTATTATATTTGTTTAATTATATAAGAAATTTGGTTTTTAATGGATTATTTAAATAAATTAATTATTAACATAAGTTGGATTATTTGGTTTTGATATCAAATTAACTCAAGATTTTATGAAATTGATAACAATGGTTAGGGATGGACAATGTATCAATCACTGAAGTTTGAGATTAATTTGATATATATTTTTTAATCAATTTATTTAATTAATTAATAATTAAAATTTAATTAATAATTAATTAAAATTTATTAAAATTTGGATCTCAATTATATTTTTTAATGATTGCAGGATTGCTTTAGAGTTGAATGAAGTTGATTTCCTATTTTATGAATTTTTTATTTATTGCGGCTTCTGAAAAAATTAGCACTTAAATAAAGGTTTATTTTTTATTAATATTATTTTATAGTCAATCAGTGTTAAGTCAAGGTGAGTTTAACTC
The DNA here is from genome assembly GCA_019925795.1 of Dendrobium chrysotoxum. Lineage (NCBI taxonomy): Eukaryota > Viridiplantae > Streptophyta > Magnoliopsida > Asparagales > Orchidaceae > Dendrobium > Dendrobium chrysotoxum. Next base: position 37,481,920 of record CM034297.1, read on the forward strand.
CTAGGGTGTATAATGTGTCTAAGTTCACTATTTTAAAGTTTCATCCCTATTGGATGTATGTATGAATTTTTAAAATTTTCCTAAGTTCACTAGACACAAACCTTAGTTATTTTTCCTAGGTGTAACTAATGTTCAAATGGTTTCAAAATTAGTGTGACTAACCCTTGCATATGAATAAAGAACCCACAACAATTTGGTGTCTTAATGCTCTATGGAATAATTATAGTGAATTATCAAAGTTATAGGTCACATATTGACCTATAAACTTTAAATTCAACTATCGGAAACATGTGCATCAAACAGGATCAAGAACATTGAAGGATATAGAAGACATCCTCAAGCATTCCCCTTCCAAATTTGAGCTCATTCTCACTCATATTTTGGAAGTAATATAGAAAAATTCATAAACATTAAGTAGTCATTTACTCCAAAATTATGCATGATGATAACTTAAATTTATTTTAAAATTAAAGAGCCCATCATATTGATTCAATAGAGCCCTATCATTGAGCAAGAAATGAATTAAATATGAAATTTCAAAAATATAGGTCAAATCATGACCTTGGGTTTGGTAAATTCATGTATGAGCTATAATAACATCAAATGGCCCTAGAAAATACATAGTGTCAAGGATATACCCTAATTTACCTAGGTTTTTATAAATTCATGTGGCACCAATGGGACAGACTCTTGACATGTGGCGACAGGTGGCTGGGCCATGCAGAAGTCTACGGTCACCTGAGTCAGCCACCTATCCTATCTGCTTGCTAGTTTAGCCATCAGATCTACTACTGTTCTGATCCAATGTTCTATATCAGATCCTATGATATAAGCTAATCAATGGGGTCAGATGGGATCCAAAGTCGGTGAGCTCTCGAGCATCTAAATTAAATAGAATGAACAGATGATCGCAATTGTGTCCTCCTCATGAGCTCTCCGGAAACCCTAAGCTTAGGTTTGGTCTAATATGATCAATATGGTGGATCAAATGGTTTTAAAGTTTAGAAAGAGGTGGAATATGGTTAAAGCAAGAGTGGGGTAGTATTTCTATGGCCATTTATGCAATTTCTAACACCGTAATTAAGAACCTAGATAAACACCTAAGGTTTAGGTTTTACCTATCTACAGATGGTCTCAAATGCTAGGAAAGAGCAAATTCTCCTTATTTGAAGCTCCTCTATAAGTTTATAGAAGACCCCAAGCTTAGATAGAGGTTGGATGAAAAGTTTGACTGACTAGGATGGACGGAGCATTGGTTCTTTATGAACCTCATCATCGATAAACTACAAATGACCTGGAAACACCAGGGATATGCTGAGAGGGCTTTGCAAATACAAAATGAAATAAGAGAATGGCTAGAAAGTGTGTGTAAAGTTAATGTCATCTCAATGAATGTTTTGGGTGCTTTGCCATATTCCAACTATTGGAGCATGCTTCGACAGCTAAGATGCTTCAGGGAGCTTGCATAGATGATATAAAGTTGTCCCAGTTCATTATGCAGTATAGGAATGAGCCTGGTCATAGTGAAAATGACCTTGGGTTATTATCCCATGGGGAGATCACCTGGGTTGCCAAGCTTAAACCAAGGGCTAGGCTAAGTTAGGATAAGGTCTAGGAAGCTTCTAGTGTACATTTAAATGGGTTGGATAACCTGGCATAGAGGGAATTGCTTAAGCTAGGAGTGTTGACCATTTAAGCCTCTTTTATGAATTTGGTTGAGTATTTGACCATTAAACTAGTCAAGCCTTATTGACGTGGAGTTTAGGGAGTGTCTTACTATTGTTGGGATGAAGCATGAAGGGTTTTAGGGAGTGGGCTTGATGTTTGAGTTAATGAGTTAATGTATAGTAGAGTTTGACCACACATGGTGTCTTAACCAAGTCAAACCAACCATAGTTTGACTCAATGCAAGTTTAGAGATGTTTAAACCATATAAGGGAGTGATTTTGAGAGGTTAGGGAGTTTGCTTTGATTATTTGTATTGAAGTGACCCAAGTTGACTTAGTTTGACCAAGCATGGGTTTAATTAACCAATTTAACTGTTAATTAATTCAGGGTGACCAGTCATGTCCAATCCACTGGGAGTGATGTTCAAAGAAGTTTGGTGAAAATTAAGATTCATTTGGAGCTTGATTGGAGGTAATTGATATGTATAATCTATTGGGCTAGCTTGAGCTAGCCCAATTGGGTCTAATGGATCAATTGATGATTGAAAGGTCTAATGATGAATGATTTACCATAAGAGGTGAAAGTTTATAAAGGTTGTTAAACCTCTAAGAACGCGCCCGAGGCTAACCAAGAGAGGGGATGAATTGGTAATTTTAAAATTTCTTTAATAAAAAGAAAATCCCTTTATATGGAATCAAATCAATTTCATAATAACAAAATCAGAGTTTTTCCAACCACGCAGCAAATCATAGAAAAGTGCAAAAATTAAAATGCAAAAAATAAAAGAATGAACACACAAGATTTTATAGTGGTTCAGTCAAATCTGACATATGTCCACTCCCCGGAGGGCCTCCTTCGAGTATTGCATTAAACCTTTTAGTGTCTCCCTTTTAGCCCCTATAGCTAGGAAGAGAAGCCCTTATAAAAATCTCTTCCACCAACCCAGTGAGGCAGAGTACCTTGAATCTTTTTCACCCTCCTAGTGAAGGCAAAAAACTTGAATTTTTTTACTCCCTCCTATAGTAAGTAGAGAATCTGAATCCTTTTACTCCCTTCTGGAGTAGGCAGAGAACCTGAATCTTTTTATTCCCTCCTGGAGTAGGTAGAGAACCTAAATCTGATGTTGAAGAATGTCTCCCTAGAGCCACCAAGGAATTAGGAAAGCAGCTTGAAGAAGACAATGGAGACCTTGTCAGGAGTAACCTTATGAATCCCTCACAAGGATCTCTTTCTTTCTTCTCTCCTAAAGCTCTCTCCCTCTCTCTCTCTCTCTCTCTCTCTCTCTCTCTCTCTCTCTCTCTCTCTCTCTAACTTCTCTAATCTCTCTCTCAAAATAAGTTAACAACAAAAGATATCTCCCAACATAATATAAGAGCTTAAAAAGAGAGCCTCCAAAAGAAGCCCTAATATTTAATTTACCATCAAAGATCATCCAGTATGATCATTTGATCATCCTGTATGATTAGCACAAAATAGCCCTTTTAGATAATATGATTCACATTGTCCTATACATCAGTTCAAGTATTTATTCTGATCATCCCATACAATTCTGTGATTGTACTATATAATTAGTTCACAATACTGTACTGATCGTCCAGTACGACAAGCGACAATTTAAATATTGTCCCAAACAACTCTCAAGACATCTTATATGGTCTCTCTGTATGATTAGAAAAAAAATCATGGTTTTCATCTTGGACGATGTGGGATGATCAAGTATCGTCCCATGTATCTCTTGGGTCATCTAGTATGATCATCACAGATCATCCTATAGGATTTGATCGAGCCATTTTACCATAATTAGTCCCCTAATCATAGGGTCAATTTAGGCATGACTATCATACATCATTTAGTACAATTCATATTATCCTATATGATTAAAATAAAATATAAAAATTAAAATATTACCTAAATCATGATTGGCAGTTATTTTTTGAAATCATAATTGATCGTCCTGTACGATATGGATCATACAGTCTGACTAGTTTAATCACTCTTAATTAATAGAGGTGCCTCAATTAAGGTTTTCTATTTCAACTAATCATCTAATACAATATAAATCATACTATACGATTAGTTTAAAAACTAAAAATAACTCTAACTCACCAACTCACTCCCTTGAGTGTGTGTGTGCAAGGTTACTCAGCTTAGTGTCCACCAGATATATGATTTGACTCAAGAAAGGTAAAAGTACATTAAAATTGAAAGTACAGACAGTCTCAACCCTAGTCAACCCAATCTTGAGTTGATTAACGTTGGCAGTAAACTTGTGGACCTGAAATGTTAATGAATACGGCAATAAAATAGATATATCATAATAACAGTAATAAGGAAACAATAATGTTTGTTAACATCAAAATCACAGTACTTGGGCCCAGATTTGCAACAATCTCCCCCTTTTTTATGATGGTAAATATTGTTATTTAAAAATATTGAAAACTTTTGGCATTCTATGAAACTTGCCCTTAGAAGATGAAATTTTGAAAATAAGGAGAGTTCTTTTTTATTTTTTATTTTATTTCATTTTATATATGTGTGTGTGTGTGTATATATATATTATTTTTATATTTCTTAAAGAAGTGCATAACGATAAACACCAAAAAGGAAACTAACTTCATTAAAATAAGATATGGAAATAACTAACAATAATTAACAAACTACTACTCCTTTTTTTTTTTTTTTTTTGAGAAGATGCACTAGGCAGAAATTTTATTAAAACCAAGATAACCTACAAGCAACCATCACATTCCTCCTTTAACAAAGAGATAAAGGAAGGAGGAATATTATTTGCACTAAGTACATCCCAATTGAAGTCAGAAATAAGAGCATAGTTAGCACACATATCTGCTAATTTATTACATTCCCTACCACATAAAGAAATAAGACTTCTTCGAAATCATTGAGAAAAAGTAGATCTTGATAGCTCACCAACTTCTCATTATCTTCTTTCTTTTCTCTAAAAACCTTTGAAACAGTCTGATAACATTATAGCTATCTCCTTCAATGATAATTCCTTTACTTTCAAGCATCCAATCTTGAACAAAGTTCCTCAATGAAAGAATAGCTTTAACTTCAACTTGTGTGCTATCCCAATGTACCAAACTAAATCCAAAAGCCCCCAAGAATCTTCCTTTTGAGTCACGGAAAACTCCACCTACACTGGCCTTGTTCGAATTCAACAAAGACGCATCCACATTAGATTTGATCTAATTGGGAGGTCGGGGATGCCAAGATTGACGAGGCAGCTGATGAAGCTGATTAACATCCCAGTTCTCATAATTGAAGCTTTTCCGGAAAGAAGCCACAGCAAGACTCACACTGTTAGTTGCTATGAAAGTTGCACTATCCTCCGGTTTCCCATGAACAGAAGAACAAAAGAGATTTCCATAGAAAGGATCATGTTTTGCAAGATGTTTTAGAGCAACAATACCTTCTTCAAATGAGTCAACCGAAGGAATTTGAAATACCCAGCTGCAATGCATTTGAATAACTTGAGCAATCTTCCTACATCCAACCGTAACATGATCTACATTTTCAATTTCCCCGCATCCTCGAGTAGAGCAATCATCATCCAGCAATCTTCTATATGAGAGAAAACTATTCGTAGGAATAGAATTCTTACCCAGACACCTCCAGAACAATTCCTCCGCAGGCTTTAATTTAAGCTTTTTAATCCATGTCCAATCCTCAATTACATTGTCTTCCTTATGTAGGTTCTCCAAGACTAAAGCAGAAATAGTCTTCCTTGTACCTTTATATATTAATTCCAAAGAATCTCTAAGATTTCCTGAACATATTGGAATTGAATGGATGAGCTCCACCAGATGTTGACCAAAGATTTGTTTCAACCTTACTTCATCCCACTTGCTATCTTTGATGTAACAAGCAAGGCTTTCTGAGTCCTCATCCAAATTGCTCATGAAGGTAGGCCATCTTGCAATGCATTTATCCATAATCCAAACATCTTTGGAAATATTTATATAAATGCCATTCTTGATCTTCTAATGAAGCAAAGGTCTTAGAGCACTAGAACCCTCCATTATAATCTTCCATGTAGATGACACCCCCTTCTTTGGATCACTAATGAACACATCCGCACCATATTTAGGAACCAACATACTTCTGAGAAAAGAATCCTTTTTAGAAAGGAAGTTCCAAGTCAATCTAGCTCTCAATGAGCTTATCCTGCCAGCAGCCGAATTCAAACCACGGCCACCTCTCTTTCTCGGCACGCACAAAACCTCCCAAGCTATATAATGAAGTCCTTTGCCTCCACCGAACTTATTCCACAAGAAATCTCTACACATTCTATCCAACTCCCTCAAAATCCCCAAAGGAACAAGGGAATGTGTTGTTAAGAAGATGGGGATAGATAGAATAACCGTATTTGTCAGAATTAATTTCCCCGCAAGCGAAATAAATCTATTGCCCCAGACATTAAATCTACTTTCTGCTTTCTCCAACAATTTATTAAAATCAGCAAAAACCAACCTTCTTAAAGCAATCTCACACCTAAGTACTCCATCTCATTTACCACCCTAACTGCCATTTCTTTAGAAAGCTTTCTCACCTTATTCTTTTTTACCATTTTCCCAAATAACATGGCTGACTTTTGTGTGTTAATTTTCTGCCTAGTCCACTTACAAAAATTCCATACAATCTTCTTTACCTTTCGTATATTTCAAAGGGTAGCTTCAGAAAAGACAATGATATCATCTGCATAGAGTAAATGAGAAATTCATGGAGAGTTAGAAGCTACCTTTACTCCAACATTTCTGCCTTTACAGGAGAAACTATCTGACAGCAACTGAGAGCACATAATGAAAAGAAATGGAGAAAGTTGACAGCCTTGCCTAAAACCACTTCCAGCTTCAATCCATTCAGTTTACCCCAACTCCTTTTGATATCAAAAAAAGGAGGAAAAAGAAAATACTAAACAAAACAAAGTAAGTACATCACAAAAATAGACAACAATAGAAATAAAACAAACTAGAACCCATAGGGATCCTGATCAGGAGGAGGTGGTGGCAGTGGCTGAAAGAGGCAGGGAAGAAAGGTAAACTAATCTCCAAACTAGGCCATATCCTAGTCATAATACTGCTACTGCTATGTTATGTAGGCATCAAAGAGAGCTAAGTCTTAGTCATGCTGCAGCTACTGCTCGGCTATATAGGAGTCAAAATGAGCCTTCCACTAATTAAATCTTTGAACCAGCTGATTAATCTGAGACTATTGGTGGATAGGGATAGGTACAGGAATAGGTCCTTCCTCTTCCACAAGCTCTTTGTACACATTGTGATGATGAGTAATATAAAGGACACGGAAGGAGCTATTAGAATAGAATATAGGGAGGTGATTAGGTGGAGCTAGAAATTATAAATTGTAATTTAACTCAAGGATAGGGGCAATGAGATGTCCTAAGGCAAGGTTAGGCTTTCTTTTGTAGCCAAGATCTCTAATGCAGGTTGGATGTTCAATATAGTAAATGATAAGATCAGTTGCATTAAAGTCAATGTTAGCCATGATGTAGTAGGTGGTAAGTAAAAGAATAGGGGTAATGTGAATCTGATCCCCAGCTTTTGGAATAATTGAGTTGTGAAGGATGTGCGGGATGGTTTGAGCATCCTAAATTAAGGTGTTGACTTGGGCTACATGGTAGTTAACATTGGTTTCCCTAAGAATGGTGTTAATAAGGGCCAATTATAAACTGGATTTAAACCCAACATGTGGATTTTGTCTTGACTGGTAGATAGGTGAAGGAATTCATGAAAATCTTGGTAGGTTATTTTTATAGGCCTTCTATGAACATATGATTTTAGTACAGTAAATGCATTATTAACATGAAGGTTTACAAAGAATTCAAACAAGAGTTCAAGGTTGAATGGAAAGGCTAGTGTGAGAAGGAAACAAAGAGTTGTTAGAGTAAATAGATCATACCTAAAAATTTAGAACATTTGATTGATAATCTTAGAGGGGGTTATGCCAGTAATTTTATAATAATTGTAGGCCACTTCATCAGCTTCCTCAGTGAATCGAGGATCGATAGCATGCCTAGAAGAGCTATCGGCAAGTGCTCAAGACCTTTTGCCACCAGCCATTACAAGAGAAAGAGTGCAATGGAGCAGTAAGGGTTTAGAGGAGTTGAAAGGTGTGAAGAAAATGAAGAACCCGTAGCTATATATATAAAAATTGACAGATCGTACTGTATGATCTGCCAATTTTTATATATATGATCATGGGATCGTACTGTACGATCGTGAGATCGTACTGGACAATTGTGTCCAATTAATTCATCTAGAGAATTGGTCAAAAGGTCATCATATCATACAGTATGATCAAACATCGTACAGGATGATTAGACACAGAGCAATCATCTTGAGGAGTCAGCCTATACGATTGTTGACTGGCTGTATCATCCAGTACGAAAATGTGGATCATATTGGATGATTTATTAAAAAGAATCATACCGACTGCTTTCAAAGCATCCAATGGCTCCTGCTATGTGGATTTTCTAGTACAAAGTATGAATTGTATGGGACGATCACCAATAATTGATTAATATCAACCGTTGGATGTGATGTGCTCAAAGAAGTGATGTTCTATTAAGATTGCATAGTATGATGTGAATCGTACTAGATAATGTGAATAAATATTAAATAACTTAAGGAATGGAATGTGATGGTCATGAAGGGTTCAAAATAAAAACCAAGAAAAAATAATAAAAAAATAGATCAAAAAATATGATTAGATTAGATCCACTAGCGGTAGAGTACACCATTCGTGGCACTACCCTAGTATAAATTCAAATTTGATCCTCTGTATTTAGGAGTTCTTCCTTCTTATAAGATCATTCAATCTTCTTTTTCTTAAGGTTAGGTCCTTTCCTCCCTTAGGATTAGATCCACTAGTGATAGAGAATGCCCTCAGTGGCACTATCCTAATTTCAATTTCAATTTCAAATCCTAAAATTGAGTTTTTTCATTCCTTAGGGTTTAGGTTTTCCCCTTCCCTTAGGATTGGATCTACTAGTTATAGAGTATACCCTCCGTGGAACTACCCTAGTAATAATTCAAACGTCATTTCCCCAGGGATAAACTTTTCCATTGCTTAGGATCAAAATCCCATACTTGACCTTTCATTTCGGTCAACATCAATATGTGTAATAGAAATTCATTCTATTACACATATTGGGGGTCTATTTGTTGACCTCATTTTTTATGAGGTAACTAAGACTTTTCACAGACTCCAGACCAATCTTGATCCCAAATCAATCAAGTCTCCAGATCTATCTGCACCTAGGATCTTTCTATACTCCAAACCTTAGGATCTATCTAGACCTTAGATCTACCTGGACTCTAGGATCAATCTACATCTTAGATTAATCTAAATCCAAGTTAATCTAGATCTCAAATCAAATCAAGCTTTAAATTAAGCTATCCATACTTCAAACCTATCCAGATTGCAAACCTATCTAGATCTCAACCCTAGTCAAAAGTTTGATCTAGCATTTAATTTAACTTTAGCCCTACCCAACCACTTATGTTCATCCAAATGATCATAAATAATTTGGTTAACTAAATTTTAAATATTCAAACCCAAAATCTAGTTCAAATCCAGAAATCTTGTCCAAAATCTAAGGTTCAAAGGCCCTGTCCTGAAAGCCTTTTCTAGTGATTTTTTAAACACTTCAAACCCCAATCAAGTGGCCTCAGATTCAGAGTCTATCAGTTGCATAGTGATAGGATAAGTCTCTAAAAGAAACCCTCCAAATTTAAGCTCAATCTAAGACCTCTAACACTAGAAATTGAATTAATTTCCAAAGGCTATAAAACCTTCAAATATTTATGGCCTATGCCACTAGACCTATCACCTAGTGAATTTTGACCTCAGAGCTTTCTCCAAAGCCTACAATCACTTCCAAACCCTTGATTATGACTCATTGAGCATTAAACTATATTTTTGTGGACCCATTTTGACCCTCAGTTGATTAGGCGTCAAAATGACCAAAATACCCCTAAAGGGTTTTAAATACCCATTTCAAACCAAAAGATCTCCAAATTACTTGAAACCACTTCTAGTAATTTTTAAATATGAAACTAAACCTATTGGACCCAAACCTAGACCCTAGGTTAACCTAGTTGACCAAGTCAACATATGTTGACCAAATAAGTCCTTTATGGTTTAAACAGTTAATTTAATTGAATTGACCTCCCCAGACCTTAGGACCACCTCCATTGGTCTCCAAATTTCATTTCAAATCTATTGAACCAAATCTTAGACCTTGAGTCAACTTGGTTGACCAAGTCAACCAGGGTTGACCCAAAAGGCTTTTTTAAGGGCCAAATAGGTGATTTGACACAAATGACCTTTCCCGATCTTGAGACCCCCTCTACCATACTCCAAATTTCCAAACAAACCATTGGACCCAAAACCAAGTCTTGGATCAACCTAGTTGACCAAGTCAACCTAGGTTGACCCATTAACCCTTTAAGGGTTCAAATGGGTTAATCCAACCCATTTGACCAAATTAAGCCCTTTAAGCCCTCTAAGCAATCAACCTTATTCTAATCCATGGTTAAATATTTTTAAAATCACCATGGATCAAATCTTAACTAGTTTGACTAAGTCAATACCATGACTTTGGTTAAATTTTCTTGCAAACTTTGAGCTCTTTATCCTAAAGCCTTAGGACTCATTCAGCCAGCATTCAAACCTTTCTTCCTTGCCTTAGGATCAAAATCCCAAACTTGACCTTTCATTTCGGTCAACATCAATATGTGTAATAGAACTTCATTCTATTACACATATTAGGGTTCCATTTATGGACCTCATTTTTTTATGAGGATACTAGGACATTTCCCAGACTCCAAATTAATCTTGATCCCAGATTAATCTAGTCTCCAGATCTATCTGCACCCTAAGATCCTTCTAGACTTCAGACCCTAGGATCTATCCAGACCTTTGTTCTACCTAGACTCTAGGATTAATCCAGATCATAAATCAATCTAGATTCAAGTTAATCTTGATCTCAAATTAAGTCAAGCTTTAAATCAAGCCTATCCAAACTTCAAATATATCCAGATTTTAAATCTATCTAGATCTCAACCCTAGTCCAAACTTTGATCTAGCCTCTAATTTAAATTTATCCCTACCCAATCACCTATGATCATCCAAATGATCATAAATAATTTGGTTAATTCAATTTCAAATATTCAAACCCAAAATCTAGTTCAAATCCAGAAATCTAGTCCAAAATCTAAGGTTCAAAGGTCCTATCCTGAAAGCCTATTCTAGTGATTTTTCAAACACATCAAACCCTAATCAAGTGACCTCTAATTCAGAGTCTATTAGTTGTATATTTATAGAACATGTCTCTAGAGGTAACCCTCCAAATTTGAGCTCAATCTGAGGCCTCTAAACCCAGAAACTGAATTAATTTCCAAAGGCTATAAAACCTTCAAATATTTATGGCCTATGCCACTAGACCAACTATCCAGTGGATTTTGACCTCACAGCTTTCTCCAAAGCCTCTAATCACTTCCTGTCCCCTGATTCTGACTCATTGAGCATTAAACTGTATTCTAGTGGACCCATTTTGACCCAAATATATGATTTGACCCAAACGACCTTTCCAGACCTTGAGACCACTTCCACCAGACTCCAAATATCCAAACAAACCCATTGGACCCAAAACCAGGTCTTGGGTCAACCCGGTTGACCAAGTCAACCTAGGTTCAAATGGATTAATCTAACCCATTTGACCAAATCAAGCCCTTCAAGCCTTCTATGCCATCAACCTTATTCCAATCCAGGGTTTGAATATTTTTAAAATCACCAAGGTTCAAATCTTCACTAGTTTGACCAAGTAAATACCTTGACTTTGGTCAAATTTTCTTCCAAACTTTGAAATCTTTGTCCTAAAGCCTTAGGACTCATTCAACCAGTATTTAAACCTTCCTTCCTTGCCACCTTAATAGCCACATGGCATGAGGGCTGGTCAAATGGTCAAACCAAGGCTTTAGAGGGGCCAAACTTGGTCAAATGACTTCTTAAGTTTAAATCCCTCTACCTTAAACCATTCCAGCAATCCAAATCAATTTTTGAATGTTTCCTAAGCTATTTCCAGCCTTTTTGATCATAATCAAATGGTTCCTAGTCATTCCACATGCTGATATGGGGATAAAATAGCCTTTACACCTAGATGTCCTTAGCCCATCCTTTCCCTTTGCTCCTAACGACTCTAGGCCACTTGGCATCCATCAGGAAGCCTATCCAGTTAATATCAGCCCTCCATTCAACCTGGGGAAGGTTGAATAGGGGAAAACCCTCAAAATAAGCTCTCATTCTGACCCTAGTGTTCTCTCTCCAAGCAGAGCTCCTCCATGCTAGATCAATTTTTGTTTTGGCTCATACAGACCTCCTTAATATTTCCCAAGCCAAACTCTGATGAAAGGAAGCTGTCGGAGGTAAGTTCTTGGTCAAACTGAAGCCCTATTCTGTCTAAGGCTTGAACCAGTCAATCCAAGCATTTTTTGTTGGAGAAGTCTTCCAGTGGATTAAATGTGGACAGACTACAAGTTCATAGCATCTTTAATCCTCCAAAACCATCAAGTATATCGAGGTATATCACTAACCCTAGTTTAGGATACACTAGGTTAAATAACTTTCTGATAAGTGCTTTCTAAACCATGATTTTGATTCCTAATTAAATCTCTTCATGCACTTAAACTATGTTTCAATTTTCAAGCAACTTGATTAAGTATTTTTGGTGAACGAGATGTTTTTTTGTTCTTAGGGCGAATCCAATAGCCTATACGCATGCATAACATCTGGACTATTGATTTTATAATCACTGGTCTGGATTTTGTTGTTCCGGGGTTGATCCAACAGCGTGTATCGATCTACCACATTATCACTTTGTTCGGCTCAATCTGAGCTGTACGTTCGAAAATATGAGTAATTAAACGGTCAATAACACATGCTGACTCGGATTAAGGAAACTGCATCCCCACAGTTTTGATTGACCAATGATTGCTGGCGGCGCAAACATTACGCCGCCGGCAATGATTGCTCTATGGTTTAAAGCATCCAATTAGGGAGTGCCATGTGGCATTCTACCGTCGCCACGCCGCCAGCCTTTTAAAATAAATAAAAATTTATTTTTTATATCATTTTAAATATAGATTATTCCAAAAATTATAAAAAGTTAAATATTTTTCAAAAAAATACATATTTAATATAAAAATTTTTAGAATTTCATATCCTTTAATTTAAAAATAAAATTAATTTAAAATAATATTTATATTTTAAAATTATTTATAATATAATATATTTAATATTTAAAATCAATATTTCATTCAAAATAATTAAATATTTTAAAATATAAAAAATTTTATTTTAGATATTTTAATTAGCTTACAAAATATATTGTGAATATTTTAAAATTAAAATTTAATTTAAATGTTTAATATAATTTAAGAAATTTATATTATTTAATAATTTAAATAATTACTTAATATTTATTTAATTAATTACTTTCAAAAAAAATTCTTAAATTTATGTGGAAATACTTTAAAAAATTAAATAATTATTTTAAAATATTTTAATTTCAAATTAAGTCAATTTAAGATATTCCATATTTTAAAAAGCTTTAATTAATTAAATATGTTATAGTTAATTGATATTTAATTAAAATTAAACTCAGTTAAATTTTTTCAAAAAATTTTAGAAAGTATTTTAAATTATTTTTAAATCAGAGAAATATTCTTAAATATTTAATATTAAAATAAATTTAATTTAATATATACTTTATATTTTAAATAATTTTAAAATATTTAAATATTTAAACATTTAAGTAATATTTAATTAAACTTAAATTTAAATAATCTTAAAAATATTTAATAAAATTATTTTTAATAATTTTAAAATTTTAGAAATTATTTAAGAATTAATTAAATTTAATTTGAGAATAATTTTAAAGATTAATTAATTTTAAATTATTTAAAAATATATTTAAACTTCAAAAATTCATAAAAATTCAATTTAAATCAAAAAATATAAATAATACCTAAAAATTTTAGAAAATTAAGTTTTTTAATTTAAAATTAATTTCAAGAATTAAAAACTTAATTTATCTTAATTAATCTTAATAATTTAACAACTTTAATATTTATCAAAATTAAAAATTTATTTTCAAATCGTTTTAAATAATCAGAGGATCTCTCAAAATATTTTAAATTATTTTGATGATAGTTTTAATTATTTCATTTTAAACCTTATATTATATTATATATATATATATATATATATATATATATATATCTATTTTAAAATCATAAGTATATGTTAAATCTTCAAGCTTTGAGATCTCATGGAATTTTAAATATAGATTAAGCTCACACAAATAGAACTGATGGGGGATGATTAGTGAATAATCATATCTTAATTATTCACTAATCTAATTTTTAATTATATATTTTATGTTAATCCTAGCATGCTTAGAGTGCACACACTCGCACCTAGCTTAGGCTCTCCTAGATTTAGGAATTGATTATGATGTTTGTGTATGCATGTATGTATATGCTTATCAACGGTTAGTTAAACATCAATTCCAAACCTACGTAAACTTAATGTCATCTTAAGTATATAATAATTAAGGACCCTTATTTAGAGAACTTAAGGAAATTCTAAGAATTAGAATATACTTCCTATTGATTTTTGAAATTTCTAACTAATTTTTGAAATCATTAAGATATTTAACTAATTAATTCCTTAAATAAGCCTTAACAATTTCCAAAAATTCCAACAAATCAAATTTAAAAGCAAAAAATAAATATAATATCTCAAACTGACCAGAATTCAATTCCTAACTTCAAAAATTTGAAAGCCCTTTGATTTTACATTATATTTAGGATTAATTTAATTTTAATTAAAAATTAATATTTCATTAATTTCATTAATTTAATTAATTAAAAAATTAAAAATTCTAAAAAATTTTCAAACACTTGGAAATCTCTCCATAAGACATTCCTGACCTTTCGAGTTGATTTCAAGGAGTTGGGAGTTCATTTGAAGCAAAATCTTTAAAACGCCTTAATTAAAATAATTTTAATAATTCAAAAAAAATAGTCAAACTTTGAAAAATCATAACTAATTTTATAAAATTCCAAATTGAAGAAACTCAAAGGCATTCAACTCCAATAAAGGTCTAATATTTAATATAAAACCACCAGAAATAATCCCAAATCAAAAAGTCAACTTTTTGGTCAAACCTAAATTCAAAATCAAGTCAAAACTTCAAACCTTTATAATTAAATCTAGAAAAATCCAATTCTAGAAAAATTAATGACTAACTGCTCATCTTACGGTCTAGTATTTAATAAAAATACTAATTTCCTATAAATCAATCTTAATGTAAAAGTCAAATTTTGACCTCTTTAATTAAATACTTTAAATAATTTAGATAATTTTAAAAAAATAAATAATTGATTTAAAAAACTAGAAACATTAATTCAATCTTGAAACAAGCAATCAATCAATTTTAATCAAAGATCATCATCCTTCAAATCTTAATCAATTTAATTCACTTAATTATACATGTTACTACTAGATAACCCGGGCCTACGAGGCTATTAACTTAGCCTCAAGAAAGGTGAAATAAACTTCATGGCCCTGATTTAACAAAGGTAGTAACCACCCAACTTTTAAAACACATCATAAAATTAATCTTAAATCATTAATACATGAACTTTAATTAAATAATCCCCTTAAGCCTCTCAACCAACGAGAACATCAAACAACTTTAATCAATTACCCTATATAAGACATTTAAACCACACTTCCTACCTCACACACTTTAGATGATTTTCTAGGACAACCAACTCTAATCTTAGGCTAGAATGATGTTTACTTTTTTGCTGTGTGTCGGGTTTTTCGTGGTTTTCACTACATGTTGATTGATTTGATTGATTGATGTGCGTTGTTTATTTAATTTTATGCAATCTATGATATGATTGATTGTGCGTTAAATCTACCCCTATCGGTTAGGCATGATTTATACTAATATAATCTTATACATGTGGCCATGCTCGTACAGGGCATTGATTAAAAGGGGCAAATAAATAATTTAAGCTGTTAAAAATTAATGATATTTTGTGCAGGTGCTAAGCATGTTAAGACCCCTTTTAAAATTAAAAGAGCATAGCCTAGTGTGACTATGATTTTAGCATTTAAATTTTTAATTATTATTAACTACTTGGGATGTTAATTTAAATGTTGATTTATTAAGGTAACCTTGTAAGTGGTCCTAGTCTAGATTTTAATTTTTATTCAAATGTAATTTGATCTGAATTTGAGTAATAAAGTTTAAGTACTTTGAGATGGGATATTGAACATCTAATTTAAATTCTAAAGAGGAAGGGACATCCCTTAAGGGAGAGTCCCTCTCCATTTGGAGAGCCAAATTAGGATGATTTCAAAATATTCAAAGAGAAAAGATAACACTCCTTTCGAGGGAGAGTTTATTTTCATTTGGATATCCGGACCTGATGATTCAAGGAGCCCTGCATAAGGATGAAGAAGTGGATAATGAGAAGACCCATTCTCAACGTCACTTGAGTTTTAAGAGTAGAATATAAATTATTGTCAGTGTTACTCGGCCACTTTACTTTTCTGCAGATCTTGGGTTGTACAATTAGGTGGCACTCTCCACATGAACTTTTGATTTAAATGTTAATTTGATTAATTTCATAAATTATTGATGTGTTTATTGCGATATAGGACTGCATACTTTTAGTAGTTTTTTTGGCGATCTTGCATGTCAATTTTGTTTTAGCCAGGAACGATCAGAGGCTCATGAGGGTATGTTAAAAATTTTTCTACTTTAACTAAATTTAAAACTTTTAAGCTCACATAACAACTCTAACATTTTAAGAAGTAAGCATGGGACCGTTGGGAGTTCTCATAAGCATACTTATTGCACCTTCTTTCCTTTCTTAGGTACCTCCTCACCTGTGGGTTCTGGAAGACCACCTAGCTTATTAGGGTGCAGATCTATTAAGAGAAATCTATGCAAGCTCTATGAAAAAATTAATTTTCTAAGCCTTTTTAAAACTGCTTTATTTTGATTTAAGCATTTAATCGAGTCAATATGCATGTATAGTATCAGAAAAAAATTAAAAATGAGTCTAAAACTTAATTGTATTTTATTTTAAGCATCAAATACCCAACATAAGTTAAAGAGACCATTTAAGAATCTACTCTAGATGTCGGCCCTGATTCCTTAAACTTGACTTAATTAAACGTCCCTACCCACTCTTTCATAAGTGACCAGATACATAATTTTAAAGCGTTTAGGTGGTTTAGCTAGCTCCCCAATCTAGGATGGGGTAAGTCCGGATCTTACATTTCATTAGCTAGGTTCAGGCTACAAATTTTCAACGCCCATTTTAGACTTAGGTTCTGAGGTTAGCTTAAGCTATGAGATCTCAACCTCTGGGAATCTAATCCTAACCTGATAATAGAATTGACAACTCAAACTTAAATCTCTTTCAATCAAATTTAAGTACAATACATAGGATAGGCTAGGGTGTTTCTAAAGTGATTCCAAATCTCAAGATACCTCCTACCATTCCACCTTTAACCTCTAGAAATATGTGTTCAACCTTGATCAAATCCCTATTAAAATTCCAATCCACTCCTCCTTTGAGATTGATCTTTGAAAATTCTAAATAAAATTCTTACCACTATTTTAATAGAGAGTATTCATAGGAAACTCTAATCTCCCTATGATATAATTAACTACGCGGCTTGCGCTCGTAAGAGATTTATAAGCCTAGATCAATTTTCATAATCAAGTTTTTTAAAACTCTAATTAATTACCTTTGAAAAAATCAACAATCATTAACATCATATTCAAATAATCAATAACAAATGATATCTTCTTTCCTTAATAACATATATTATACTATTATCAAAAATTTTATTACAAAATTAATGATTCTTTTATCCATATTAATATAGTAAAATACTCTATCAAATTCCATTTTGACCCTCCAAGGTCATATGTAATTCTTCCTTGAGTTCGACTACGATAATCAGGATAAATTCAAAATAATCTTAACCTATTAGGGAATGATATGTTCACCTTTTGAGGTGATATATCATTCATAATACCATATTCAATTTCAAAACTAAAATTCTAGAAATTAATCTTTCCTAAAGAAAATTAATCTTTTCAAAACTTTAAACAACACTTTTTTTAATCAAACAAAAAATGGCAACTCCGCTGGGGAATTATCTCTCTCTCTCCATCTTTGATATCAGCATAAATTTTATTAAATCGATAGTTTTGACAACTTTTCTTTTATTGGTCCCTCTGCCCATTTATTCCTTGGGTGAGTGTGGCCGACATCAATTAAGACATGATTAAAAGAGAGGTGAGCGAGGAAACCTCCTTCCATGTCGAGCTTTCACATTTATCCTCCAATTTAATTGGTAGAGTGAAAGAGTCAAGCCAATTCTTTTAAGATCTTTCTATAAACATTAGAAATTTGCATGCTCGAATATATCATAAGCATGTTAACTTTCATAACCTATAGAAGATCCTTCAAATTCAAAAATCACAATCTCAAATTTCTATCAAAATTTAATTATTCTCAAATCTTAATTGATATTTTTATCTTATCAATATATATGGGGTTATAATTCTTATAATCCAGTATATGTGATACAGTACAGACATCTTCTTTAAACTCAAATTAAAAGCTCGATCCTTCCGGCAGAGTTTATTTTCGACATTTCACTCCAAAACCATTCGTCGGGATGGAAGAGTTGACTCAATTTTTATAGAATCTTCCCTTCAAAAATTATAAACCTTTACGTTGAATGCGAATTCAACATATTGAGTTTAGAAAATAAGAGAAGATTCTGCCATATTTTTAAACTTTCAAGTCCCTTTTCAATCATCATTGTCATGTATTTTTCTTACAACACCCTTTTGTAGTTTAACACATGTGATGCAAATTCAACCATTCCCATTCAATTTCAAATTTTAAAATTTTTATCAAATTCAGACTCTAAAATTTTACCTCTGAGCTAATCGACAAGGTAAAAGAGTTGGGTTGACTTATTAATATTTCCCCTAAAATTTGTAAACCTTTACGTTGAATGTCAATTCAACATCTTGAGTTTCAAAAATAAGCAAAAATACTGCCGAATTTCCAAATTTCCAAATCTCCTTCTAAAAATTATTCGAATTAAACTCAATTTTCATTATCATATTTATTATGAAAACACACACTTGTGGTAAAACATGTACAATGCAAACTCAAATCACTTTCAAATTAAAACTTAAAATTCAATCCCTCTATCAAATTTGGACTCTGACTTTTTACCCCGAGTCGATCGGCAAAGTAAAAGAGTCAAGTGAAAACTCTCTAATCTTCCCCTTAAATTTGTTAACCTTCATGTTGAGTAAAAACTAAACCCGTTGAGTTTAGAAATTTTGGGAAGATCTTCAAAAATTTTTTAAAAATTCAAAATCTGTCAAATCAACTTCAACCATCGTTATCATGTGTCTTCTACAACATCCTGTAGTAGTTGAACATATGCAAGGAAAATTCAAATTTCCTTCAAACTAAATCCAGTCTTCAACATTTTACCCTTGAATCAATCAGAGGGGTAAGAGAGTTGAGTCAAAATCTCTTGATTTTTCTTTAGATTTGTAAACCATCATATTGAATGTGAATTTAACATTTTGTGTTTCAAAATCAAAGGAAAGTATTTCAACTTTCAAAATTCAATCTCCTTTTAAAATCCATATAAATCAAATACAAATTGTTGGTGCTATATGTTTTCTACAACATTCTCTTATAATCAAACATATACGATAAAAATTCCAATTCTCTTCAAATCAAAGTTAGCTTCTATATCTTATCACTGCATATCGAGCCATAGTTCCCATAACTCGATATACATGATAAAATATAAACTTCATTTCAAATTTTAAATTAAGGATTCTAATTCAAATCTTTTCTTCTCAAATCTCAGATAATAAAACTCTCAATAATGGCCGAAAAGTTGCTTTTATCCGTTGACCAAAAATTATACATTGAAGAGCTGATTAACACAAATACAATCCAGTTTGGAATGGGATTCAAGTCCCTAAGGTTAACTGTCAATGGAAATATAATTGTTTACCTCGCTGTTGAAAGTGATAAGGACAATATTGTAGTCGAGCTAGCAGTAGGGGTGGGGGCTAATGTTCCACCCATTCTTGAAATGGAGGCAACCGTCGCCCTCGTACCTATTGTACCTCTACTAAGGAGGATAAGGAACAGAAACCTACAGTTGGATCTCAATTAAAACCAATTTTAAGAAGGGATCTTCCAGTTTTGAGACCCTCTTTGGTAGTAAGAATGCTAGAAAGAACTACCTGAGGAGGCTGAGGAAGAAGATAACTAAGACCAGGAAAATGGCTGAGTATAAGGCCTCTTCTCCACCCCTAAAAGGGAGTCATTTTCACCCCTTATAGCAACTGCATGGGAGGAGAGAGTCACCAGGATAGCTAGCACTCCACCATGCTTGGTGGATTATAGTGTCAAGAGGACTCTGAAGGAGAAGAAAACATTGGAAGCTAGAATATTAAGAAATATTATCCATACCTGCACTGCTCAGGCGGGTCAAACAAAGGAACAATACATGAGACACCAGAAGGGGGTGATCTAACATAAGCTTGAGAAGGAAGTATTGAAAGAAGAAAATTTTGAAGCAAGAAACTTGACTCCTCAGCCAGTGAGGAGGAATAAGAAGTTTGTTAAACAGCCTGCCACTTTAGTGTTAGTGGATGGATATCACTGGGTGCCTCACCTCCCGTCTGTAAAGACGAAGGAGATAATTCTAATCATATCTTGTAAGAGTCACCCTCTCAACAACAGACCATCAGTTCCCCCTTCAAGACTATCAAAGCTGGCCACCATAATAGCCAAATCAAAATAGATCTTTAAAGACTTGGAATCAGTGGATGTTAAGGGCAAGAGGCCCATGTTGCCAGAAGAACCCTATGTACCAAAGAAGTTAAGAAGATCTATAGGAATTCAGATTATAGATAGTCTAGTTCAATTTCTAGTTGATCTCCCCCAACTCCCCATCTAGGGATGTGAGGATTCTACTCTCATTGATGTTGGAGTTCCTACTTGTCAAACTCCTTCTTCACTTGTTAATTTGGATATCCCTCTCCCTATGAAGGATGTCACCCTCACGACTATCGACCCCAGGATAGTCAGAGGGAAGGGGACAGTCCCAGATCTTGATCAAGAAATGTTAGTTTAATTGGTGGCAGAACCTTATGCAGATGATTTGAAGATTCAAGCTATTCTTGCTAAGCAAGAATAGGAGGAGTTTGAGGAGATATTAGATTACTAAGGATACATACCCATCGATATCGTATAAATTAATGGTAGATTAGTCGATAAGATAGTTCAAAAAATCTAAGATATTTTTAAAAAGAAAGCTATCAGATCTTTCAATTTAGATACCAATGATTTGATGATAGAGGAAGATTCAGCTAGAAATATCTATATGGTTGAAACCCAAACATCAGCTAAAGATGCTAAGCCTTCAAGAAATTGGTCCGGTAAAGAGGAAGAGACTTCAATAGTAGATTTAGATTAAGATGGCTCAATCAAGTTGAATAAAAAAGATGAATACATCAAGAGTTTAGAGAGGAAAATTGAGCAGATGATGCTAAGGGTAGAACAAATATAGAGTTAGCTTATGAAAGCTCAGCAATCTCAACTTGAGCAATTGCAACCTACAGTTAACACAGTGGGTGAGTACAGCATGAAGGCATATTCAATCCCCATGATTCTAAAGGTTACTTCCCCAGTCTCTCAAGAAGACAAGGACATTCGCAAGATGATTGAGACTCAGGTAAGGGAGGCCCTAGCCCACTCTCAAGGGATCGTATCTATTCCAAAGGGTATACCCTACTCTGAGGAATATGATTTAGTTCCTTATCTAAAGGGCTTTGTGCCACCTTCTTTTAAAGTTTTTAGTGGTTTAAAAAACTTGAGATAGCATCTGGCCTACTTCCGAGCGAGCTGTTGCAACGTAGGAGGGTCGGATGCTCAACTCTTTCACAATTTATGAGTAGTTTGCCGATATTACTTTTGAGTGTTATACAAATTTTCTAAATGGCGAGGGTCCATTCTTAAAAAGATTCTCAGGAGTTCAGTAGCATGTAATCGTTGGCTATCTCAACATTGAAAAATAAAAATTGGGCGAGTATTTGGTTGAGTACATCTTGAGGTGGCAAAACCTCTCGATGAAATATAAACCCCAACTACAAGAGCAATATGCAATGTACATTCTTCTAAAGAACATCTACAAGCTTATTGCTTTTCTGCTGATAGGGTTTTTTATCAAAACCTTTGAAAAACTTCTCAACAAAGCTAGTAACTACAAGAAAAGGCTTCCAAAATGTCATTCCTGAAGAATTCTGTTGAGGAAAAGAAAGCTCGCAAACCGTTGAAGTCTTTTGAAAAGAGAACAAGAATGGTTTTAGCTGTTCATAAAGGGAAGAAACCAGTTAATACTCAATCAAGTAATCCTCCAGTTCAATAAACTCAGCAATCTCAACCTTTTTAGGTAACTTCTCAACCTACAAGGGAATCTCACCTGATTATTGTTAAAGAGAGATTGGCTCATTCATATCCATTAAAAAGGGAGTCAGTGAGAAAGATCTTCAAAAGCCTTCAAAAGAAACTAGACTTCTGATTGCCAGAGGCCAAGAAGCCGGAAGAGACAAAAAAGAAGGATAATTCAACTTTTTGCACCTACCACCACATGTTGGGCCATACAATCGAGGACTATATCATCTTCAAGGACTAGCTCGAGAAGAACTTCCATCAAGAAACATAATAATTCCAAAGGAGTACTTGGTCAATCCAGAATAGAGGTCTATCAAATCCATCTCAGGTAAAAATTCAAACTTTTCTCTATCCATTGAAGATGGTTGGGATATAGCACAATCTCGGGCATTTAAAAAGCCTATTAACAAATCCTTTCATCTTTCTCAATAATTACTGATGAGAGCCCAGGGCCTGATCTGGGAGGTTGACCTAGAGGATTAGTAGGAGGATGTTGGGATAATTTTCTCTCTAGTAGTTATAAGAACTACTATACTTAATAAAAATTAAAAAAGTGAACCTTTTGTAGAGAGGACAAGTCGTGGATGGTGGCTCAAAACCACTATCCCCACTGATTTTATCTGACATTTACTTTGCCCCATCAAAGATAAAGGGTCAAAAATAAAATAAAAAGACTGATCCTTCTGGTCAAATTTTGATGATTAATGTTGAGAATGTAATTTTAAATGACTCTTCTATTGAAAATAATCAAGAATCAATTGAGATCAATCAAGAGGTTCAAAAACTCAGCTCTCCATATTTAACCCTTCAAGAGAGAAATGAATCTAATATCTTATCAAATGGTGATATCCCTGAAATTAACTTTCAAGGGTGTCCCGTCATGATAGACTTCTTAGATTCAGACTCTCACTCATAAAATTATAATCAATCACCTAAGGAGAGTGTAGACCCCCCTGTAGCTTATCCTTCTAATGAGATTGTACTAGTATAACTATATGGTGGCAAGGTTTTACCCCCTAAGCTTCCTCCCTAGGAAAAAGGCAAGCAAGTTTCCTCAAATGATCCAATTTAAATCCCCACTCAACAATCAAATTCTCCTTCAAATCCACTTGGTCTTGATGTCAATGTTCTAAGTGTTAATTACAACATCTTAGCTCACCTTAGGAAGTTGCCTGCTAAGTTGAACATCTATGATGCCCTCATCCTTTTAAAAGAGATAAGGGAGACTTTAATTAAAGCACTTCTCAACCCAGAGATTTTCTCAGCTCAGTCAGCTTCGACTTCCAAAGAAGAAGCTTTATACTTCAAAGAAATCCTAGGAGTTACCTTCTCTGACGAAGATCTACTCCTTAGAACTATCGACTACAATCATCTACTTTATATCACCATAAATATGGGCAATTTTAAGTTATTAAGAGTTCTCATTGATCTGGGTGCATCGGTCAATGTGATGAACATAAAGACTCTTACATACCTTAGAGTTGATACTAGTAAACTCTCAATTGACAAGTTGGTGCTTCGTGGGTTCAATGAGAAGGGCGAGAAGGCCTTAGGTTCAATTACCCTTCTTCGAGAGATAGGAGAGTTGAAAACTGAAGCAAAACTTCATATAATTGATTTGATAATATCCTTTAACGCACTCCTAGGTAGGCCTTAGATTCATTAGTATAGGATGGTTCGTTCTACCCTACATGAATGCATCAAGTACCAATGACATGGCTTTGAGCTTGAAATCAAGGGTGATCTACAACCATTCTCTATTCATGAAATTAGGATCTATGAGATGCGACGTACTATGTACCCAAAGGGTCTACTACTTGTTCTAAGGTAGAGATTAACGTTAAAGAGGAGAAAGCAGAAAATTAAGGTTTAAAAGTAATTCAAAAGTTGAAAAAAAAAAGAAGAAAAAGTCAAGAATAAAAAAAGATAGAATTCCAGTAGCAAAGATTACATCAAGCTCGTGGTCTTTAGGCCTCTAAATAATTTACCTCAAATAGGTGGGAGGATGGCCCAAAGAGCACGCAGTTGAGGCCGCCCTTCAGTTGAAAAAAGAAATCCCCAATATACATTAAACTTGAATCAAGTTCTGATGAAAAATCAAAAAAGAGAGGTGCCAGAATTACTTTTTACTATCAAAAAATAAATCCTCCTCAGAAGTTTAATCTCACCTTAGAATCAGATAGTGACCAAGAGGGTACTAATTCAAAAATTCAAAGTAACGAGCCTGATTGAGTCTATATTAAAAGCTTAACAGGGCAATTACATCCTTAACCTTAACCCCACTGTTTGTCGATACCATCTCAGGGTTAGTAATTAAGGATGCCCCTAACTTAGATAGAGAAGTAAGGAAAGTCCAAAAATTATTCCCTGGCTCCTCCTCCTCAAGGAATGAAGATAATGTAATCCTTGAGGAGGCAAATTTTAATGAATTAATTGAAAGGTCGATAGGGATGTTAAGCCCTAGTGAACTAGTCCCGAGGCTAACCAAGAGGGGGGTGAATTGGTTATTTAAAAATTTCACGAATAACGGAAAAATCTTTTCGATACTTTGCAGCAGAAACATGCAAATAACAACGAAAAGATCAATCACAGATATTCACCCAAGCAGTTAATATCAGAAAAGTAAAGTGCAGAACATAATCAGAAAAGCAAACCAGATTTTATAGCGGTTCGGTCAACTTGACCTACGTCCACTCTCCGGAGCCTCCCCTCTGGGTATTGCACTAAATAAAAAGTGTCTCTCCTTTTGCTCCCACAGCAAGGTGGATAAGCCTGTACAAAACCTCCTTTTCACCACACGATGAGGCAGAGAACCTGACCTCCTTTTGCTTCCACCTGAAGCGGGCAGAGAACCCCGGATCTTCTTACAAACGATCCTCCCACAATGAACACCAACTAGACGAAAGACGACGAGCGGAGAAGATGACTCTGATCTGTGCTTGGAGAAACCTTAGTGAATCCCTCACTAACTCCCCCTCACAAGATCCTCTCTCTCTCCCCCAAACTCTCTCTCTCTCTAGGGTTTCTCTAGAAAGGAAAGTGGCAAAAGATTTTTCTTGTTGGAAGAAAAATAGCTTTTATAGGAGGACTTAAAATTTGCCCTAAATCTCAACTGGTCGGCCAAAATTGCCCAGGACGATCGATAGATCGTCCTGTACGATCATTTCAAAATCAGTTGTTTGAGCCTGGACGATCTAGCTCTTTTGGACGATCAATAGAAAAAATTGATCATATCGTCCCATGCGATCCTGCGATCGTCCGGGACGATTAGTGCAAATCGAGGAATATTGTCCAAAAGACAGTTTGGGTCGTCCAGAGAAACTTGTGTTGGACGACTAAAAAATGACTTAATCGTCCAGGACGATATGGGTATCGTCCTGTACGATTAGTTCAAAAAGTGCCCAAATCATCCTGTACATAGTTCTGGACGTACAGCTGAAATGCACTAGACGATCCGGATCGTCTAGGATGATATGATCGTATCAATCAAAAATAAATTGCTTTCCTTAATTACCAGATTAAATTAGGCATGATTGTACTAAATCGTCCAGGACGATACACGTATCGTCCGGGACGATATGACCAAATAACTTAAAATAAAAACTTGCCTAACTTGATCTGGCGGCTGAGAATTTTTTATTTGAGCATATCGTCCCGTACTATCCAAAGATCGTCCAGAACGATCTGCTTAATCAGAACCTCTTAACTTAGTCGCCCTAATTAGGGTTTCTATTTTTACCTGATCATCCAGGACGATGTGAATATCGTCCAGGACGATCTGAACAAAAAAAAATGAACAGAAACTCTAATTCACACAAGCTCTCCCCCTGAGTGTGTGTGTGCAAGGTTACTTAGTTGGGGGATCAGTTACATTACAATTGACTCAAGAAAAAGAAAAACAGTACATTGGACACACTTGGACCCGATCTTGAGTTGGCTTGAGTGGCTCGTAATCTTTTGTGCCTGAAACGGGTTAGCCAAGCAAAACACACTGGAAATATGTTTGTCATCATAAAAACCAGATTTGCAACATTAATGGAATTACCTTTTGGCTACTTTTCTATTGGTGTCAAGAATCTTATCTCTAAAGGTTTCAATCTGAGTTAATGGACTAAGGGTCAAGCTAGATACCATGAAAATATCTAGAACTCAAAATTTAACAAAAATTTGACAAGTGGTATCAGCTTTGGTATCGTTAGTTCATTTGACGATGATGAATTTTGTTTGATGATAACTAGTCATCCTAAATCTGAGAACGTCCCTACAGAAGTCATCGATTCCCTCGATAGACTTTGTTTGGAGACTTCAGATGATTCTGATGAACTTTAAGTTTGGGATGCACCCCCTAAATTCGAAGAAGAAATTAAATCGACAAACTTAAGGAAATCAACCTTGGAATATAGGACGACCTTCGCCCCACCTTCACAAGCTCTTTGTTGAATGAGGATGAGTCTAAGGATCTAATTCAACTTCTATCTGAGTTTAAGGACTATTTCACCTGGATATATGATGAAATTTCAAGTTTGTTTAATTTGGGTCTAAAGAAAAATGGTCTAATTTGGGTCTATGTTGACTATAGAGACTAGATTAAGGCATGTCCCAAAGATGAATTTCCTTTGCAAATCCTAGAACTTATGGTGGACATTGCCTTCTCATACATTATTTTCTCTTTTATGGATGGCTCGTCGAGTTATAACCAAATCAAGATGGCTATATAAGATGACAGAAATACTGCATTCATAAGTCCAATAAGGATCTTTTGTTACAAAGTAATGCTCTTTTGCCTTAAAAATGCTGGTGTAACCTACCAATGGGCCATGACTCACATCTTTGATGACCTAATCCATAATTAAGTCAAGAGTTACAATGATGATTTGGTTGTCAAGAGTAGAGTGAAAGAGGCTCATCTCTATGACTTAAGAATCATTTTCGAGTGGTTGCACCACTACGACCTTAAAATGAATCCCTTAAAGTGCACTTTCGGCATAACGTCGGGGAAATTCCTAGGTTTTGTAATGAGGAACCGTAGAATTGAAATTAATCCTGCCAAAATTGAAGCTATCTTAAATATGACACCTCCTAAGAGCCTTACTCAACTGAGGTCTCCTAAGGGTAGGCTGGCATATATAAGAAGATTCATTTTTAACCTTTCCGAAAGATGTCAACCATTCTCTGTCTTAGCTAAAAAGGATGACAAATTCATCTGGGATAAGAAATGTCAATTTTCTTTCAAGAATATTAAAAAATACCTGATAAATCCACCAGTTTTGGCAGCCCATATTCCAGGGAGACCTTTAATCCTTTATACTACGGCCTTAGACGAGTATCTCGGGGCCCTCCTAGCTCAAATCAATGATGAGGGGAAAGAGAACGCTCGCTACTACCTAAGTTGGAGACTCCTTCCAACAAAAATTTGGTACCCTTCAATTAAGAAACACTATCTTGAGTTAGTTTTTGTAGCCCAAAAACTAAGGTATTACATGCTTTCTCATTATGTCAATTTGATTTAGAGTGTCAATACCTTCTAATATCTTATGACTCTGCCTACATTGTCAGGATAGCCAGCATGGTGGTCAATGATATTTCTCCAATTTGAAATCACTTTCATTCCCTTGTGTGCTGTGAAAGATAGGTCGTAGCCAACTTCATAGCGGTACACCCACTACCAATGGAATCTCCTCTAAATGATGATTTACCTGATGAGCAAATTATGAGTATCAAGGAATATAATACTCAAACTTGGGAATTGTATTTTGATAGTCCTGCATCCTCCCAATGGGATAAAACACCTTAATCTACTATTCCAGAAAAAGCTAGAGTCGGCCTGGTTTTCATAACACCAAATAAGGGAATGATGCACTTTTTCTACCACTTATTAGAGCTTTACACAAATAACGAGGCTGAGTACAAAGCTCTGACAACTGGCCTAGAACTTATAATCTTGATGGAGATTAAAGAGATTAAATCTTTGATGACTCTCAACTGGTGATCAACCAGATTATAGGGACCTATAAAGTTTTGAATCCTAAACTCTTGAAAAATCACCAGTACACAATACACTTACTCAAGAAAATTCCCATTGTAATGATGGATAGAGTTCCCCGTGGAAGTAATTCTTCAGCGGATACCCTAACAAAGCTCACAAAGAAATTTGGGTGTCCAAAAGAAGACTCCATCCCTATAGAAGTTCAGGGTCGTCAAGTCCTGTCTCCTATAGATTTGGAACACCTCAATAGATAATCTCCCCAGGTCCTTTCAGCCTCTTCAGTAGTCGATGAAGAAGATGACTGCAAACAACTGATAATCAAATACCTTCAAGAAGGAAAACTTCCCCATGATAGGTCACTTGCTAATCAAATCAAGAAACGTGCCCTATCATATGCACTAGTCAATGATACGTTGTATCGTTGATCATTCGATCAGATGCGGCTTCATTGTTTAGACAAACGAGAGGCCCTGAAGATTGTTAACGAAGTCTTTACTGGACTATGTAGTGCTCATCAATTGGATCCAATAATGAAAATGAAAATCAAAAGGCTTGGTTACTCTGCTTACGATGTTTGATAATTGCATGATAATTATAAAGTGTTGTCATCAGCACCAGGTACATTGTGTACTTTTACATCAGTCACCTAACATGTTGCATCCTACAATAGCTTCATGACCCTTCAAAAGTTGGGGCATAGATATCATCGGGCCAATTAACCCTGCTTCTTCTAGTGGTTATCACTTTATTTTAGTAGTGACGGATTACTTTTCAAAGTAGGCAGAAGCAATTCCACTAAGAAATGTAACATCACACCATGTAATGAAATTCTTCTGTGACCATATCGTGTATCAATTTGGCATGCCCCATAGAATCATATCCGATAATGAGCCCACTTTCAAGTCTACAAATATCAATAACTTTAGAAGTCACCATAGTATCGATTGGAGATACTCAAAAATCTACTATCCACATGCCAATGGGTTGGCTAAGGCCTTCATTAAAACCTTAGTTCAAATCATCAAAAAGACCCTAGATGATAACAAATATTAATGGAATGAAAGGTTGGTGGAAGCTTTGTAAGCCTACCGGACCACTTATCAAACCTCAACCCAATCCACACCATTTACACTAGTGTATGGTTCTGAGGCTGTACTCCCTCTAGAAATTCAAATTCCTTCACTCAGAATTGCAATCCAGAACCAGATCACCATAGAACAGAACGCACAACTCTAACTAAAAGAACTCGAGGGCCTTGAAGAATGTTTTCTCCAAGCCAAGCAAAATCTAGAACTTTATAAAGCCTGAATGGTTTAAGCTCACAATAAGTTAGTGCGACCTAGAACCTTCCAAGTAGGTGACTTGGTCTTAGTTCTTTGGAGGCCTATCTTAGCTCACTGAAAGATCAGTGGGAAGTTTGAACTAACCTGGGAAGGACTCTTTGTAGTAAAGGTAGTCTATGAAGGAGGTTCATATCAACTAGTAGATTGTAAGGGAAATCACCCAATGCTTCCTATAAATGGGTGATTCCTTAAAAGATATTATGCTTGATGTAGCTCAAACTTTGAATCAATAATTTTATTTTTTTAATTTTCAGTCAAATTGACTCAATTTTGTTTAATTTTTCAAAGTTCAGAATCCTGTTTCTCTTTTCTTAAGGTTAGATGTGAGTCATCGAGCTTTCTTGCCTTAGGATTATATCTTTTAATGGTGGAGCACGCCCCTTGTGGCACTATCCTAAAATTTAAATCTCAATCTTGATCTTATATGGAGCAAGCTTCCTCCTAATATGATCACTCACTAGTGATGGATAATGCCCTCTACAGCAACATCCTAGCTTTAAATCTCAAATCCAAAATCGATCCTCTGTGTGGAGCAAGTATGCTCCATACATGATTATTCTAAACCCGATCTTTTATGGAAAGTAATGCTTCCTTCCCATGAGATCCTCCTATTCCCTTTTCCTTAAGATTAGGTCTGAGTCCTTGTGCTTCCTTTTTCTTAGTATTGAATCAACTTGTGATGGAGAACACCCTCTGTGGCACCATTCTAGTTTTAAATTCTAGATTTAACCTTTCATGCAGAGCAAGTTTTCTCTAGACAAGATCGTCCTTTAGTGATGGAGGACACCCTCTATGGCACCATTCTAATTTCAAACTTTAAACTTGGTTTCCTGTGGGAAGCAATTCTTCCTTCCCAAAGGGTCTTCCAGTTTTCATTTTCATAAGGATAGATGTGAGTCAACATGCTTTCTTTCCTTAGGATTAGATCTTCTAGTGGTGGATAACGCCCTCTGCAACACCATCCTAGTTTCAAAATTCAAAATTATAAGCCTGATCTTCAATGGGAAGCAATGCTTCCTTTCCACCATATCGTCTAGTTCTCTTCTCCTAAGGGTTAGGTGTTCCCTTTCCCTTAGAATTAGACTCCCTGGTGATGGAATATGCCCCCTGTGGCACCATCCTAGCTTCAATTTCAAATCCCAGTGTAATATTTCTTTTCCTCAGGGTTTTAGATTTTCTCTTCCCTTAGGACCAGATCTATTAATGGTAGAATATATTTTCCCTAGCACTATCCTAATATCAATTTAAATTCAAAACCATAAGGGATAGGTTTTCCCTTTCCTTAGAATCAAAGTCCAGACTTGGTCCTTTATAGTTAAGAGTTCTTCCCTCTTATACGACCATTCAATCTTCCATTCCTTGAGGTTAGTTTCTTTCTTTCCTTAGGATTAGACCCATTAGTGGTAGAGTACATCATTCGTGGCACTACCCTAGTACCAATTCAAATTCGATAATCTGTATTTATAAGCTCTTCCTTCTTATAAGATCATTCAATCTTTTTTTCCTTAAGTTTAGGTCCTTTCTAAAAGTTCATGAAGGTTGTGAAACCCTGTAGAACTAGCCCGAGACTAACAAAGAGGGGGGTGAATTGGTGTTTTAAAAATTCTTAACCAAAAAGAGAAATATTTTTTATCTTTTTAAATAATTTAAAAACTAAATATGTTGTGAATTTGGTTTTAAGGATTACGATTTATATGATAGCAAATATTTCTATCTCTGGTTACCTGTTTAATCTTTCAGGTACACAGGATCAATTGCAAGTTCAAGCTAGTCCAAGATCTAGTCAGTCTGTTTTGAAATTTAGGTCCAATGTACTGTTTTCATTTTTATTGAGTCAAATACTATGTGTTGCAAATCTAGATTCAAAAAGTATAGTTTTGATGATGACAAACATGTTTGTATTCTATTTTATTTGGTTAGCCCATTTCAGGTACAAAAGATCAAAATCAACTCAAGCCAACTCAAGATCAGGTCCAAGTGTGTCTAAATGTAATATTTTTCCTTTCTCGAGTCAAATGTAATATAACTGATCTCCTAGCTAAGTAACCTTGTACACACACACTCAGGGGGAGAGTTTAGTGAATTAGAGTTTCTATTTAATTTTTATTCTAATCATCTTGGACGACATCCACATCATCCTGGACGATCCAGTGAAAACAGAAATCCTAATTAGGGTGACCAAGTTATGTCTGTCTGATTAAGCAGATCATCCTGGATGATCCATTGATCATACAGGATGATAGGCTCAAATAAGAAACTCTCAGCCGCCAGATCAAGTTAGGCAAGTTTTATTTTAGAGATTTGATCTGATCATCCCGGACGATATGTGTATTATCCTGGATGATCTATTATATTCATGCCTAAATTAGTCTGGTGATTAAGGAAAGTAATTAAGGTTTGATTGATTCGATCATATCATCCTGGATGATCGCAGGATTGTATGGGAAGATGGGTTAAAAATCCTGACCATCCAGTGCCTTTCACCTGTATGTCTAGAGCTGTGTGCAGGATAATAATCCCAATTTTGAACTAATCGTATGGGATGATACCCATATCATCCCAGACGATCAAGTCATTTTGAAATTGTCCTGCATGTTTCACCTGTACGTCCAGAGTGGTGCTCAGGATGATTTTGGCACTTTTTGAACTATTCGTACAGGATGATAGACATATAGTCCTGGACGATCAAGTCATTTTGAGATCGTCCATCACAAGTTCCTCTGGATGACGAGAGCGATCTTCTGGACAAAATTCCTGATTTACACTAATCGTCTCGGACGATCGCAGAAACGTATGGGACGATCTGAACAACTTTTTTCTACAAATCATCCAGAAGAGCCAGATTGTCCAGGCTGAAACAGGTGATTTTGAAATGATCGTACAGGATGATCTAGCGATCATCCTGGATGATATTATCCGACCAGTTGAGATTTAGGGCAAATTTTCAGCCCTCTTATAAAAGATCTTTTTCTTCCAACAAGAAAAATCTTTTGCCACATTCCTTTCCAGAGAAACCCTAAGAGAGAGAGCTTGGGAGAGAGAGAGAGAGGATGTTGTGAGGGGGTGTTTGTGAGGGATTCACAGAGGTTGCTCCAAGCAAGAACAGAGTCATCTTCTCCATTTTTCGTCTCTCATCTTGTCGGTGTTTTCTGTGGGAGGATCGTTCGTAAGAAGATCTGGGTTCTCTGCCCGCTTCAGGAGGAAGCGAAAGGAATTCAGGTTCTCTACCTGCTTCAGGAGAAAGCAAAAGGAGTCTGGGTTCTCTGCCTACTTCAGGAGGAAGCGAAAGAAGTTCAGGTTCTCTGCCTCACTCGGTTGGTGGAAAGGAGTTTTATATAGGCTTCTCTGCCTTACTGTGGGAGTTGAAGGAGAGCCAATTTTGTGTTAGTGCAATACCCGGAGGGGAGGCTCCGGGGAGTGGACGTAGGTCAAGTTTACCAAACCACTATAAAATTTAGTGTGTTCTTTCTGATTATTTTCTACACTTTACTTTTCTGTTATTATTTGCTTGGGCGAAATCTGTGGTTGATCTTTTCAGTTCTGTGTTTACTTGTTTCCACAGCAAATTATCGAAAAAACTTTTCCTATTGTTCATGAATTTTTTAAATAACCAATTCACCCTTCCCTCTTAGTTATCCTTGGGACTAGTTCATCAGGGCTTAACATCCCTATCGAACTTTCAAGTGGTATCAGAGCGGGATTCAAAAATTAAGTTTAAAAACTTTTGAATTTGATCCATGGCTAACTTTAGTAATCATAATACTACTGAAGGTTATCCAATTACACGACCGCCATTATTTGATAACATACCTTTTGATTTTTGGAAAACTCGCATGTCCACTTTTCTTTAATCTATAGATTATCGCATGTTGATGCTTGTTAAGGATGGCTATGAAGCACCTTTTAGAATGATTAACAATGTTAAAACTGAACTGTCTTTCACTGATTGGACTTTTGATGAACGTGACTTAGCCTAGCTGAATGTCAAATGTTTGAACTGTTTTTTCTGTGCCTTAAAATCAGAGGATTACATGTGTGTTTCTACTTGTACAATTGGTAAAGAAATTTGGGATAAATTGTGTATCACTTATGAAGGTACAACTGAAGTCAAACAGTCTACGTTAAACATATTGCTTCTTGACTATGAACTTTTTTGCATGAAATCTACTGAATCTATTTCTAAAATGTATACGAGGTTCACTCAAACTGTCACTTCTTTGCATGCTTTAGGAAGAGAAATTACAAACTATAAAAAAGTGAACAAGATTTTCAGATGTTTGCCTTCTTCATTTGATGCTAAGATAACTGCAATTACTGAATCAAAAGATTTGAATAATTATTCTATTGATAACTTACTTGGGTCACTCATTGCTTACGAGTAAGAGGTGAACCAAAGATAGCTTGATGCAGGTGAGAAGAAGAAGGAGAAAACTATGGCGCCGAAGGCCAACGATACTAACACTGATTCTTCTGGGTCTGATAGCGATGATGTTGGCTTAATCACTATGCAATTCAAAAGCGTTCTAAGGAAGAAATATAAGAACTTTCAGAAGTGGAACAACGGTCAGTCGAGTAAAAATTTTAAAGGTTCATCTGATACTGTTTGTTTTGAATGCAGGAAGCCTGGACTCATTAAAGTTGATTGTCCTACACTTAAAGCTCACCCAAGAAAGAAAAAGGGTGAGGAGAAACCCAAATTCAGGAAGGATAAGAAGAGAATTCAAAATGTATTCTAGGCAGATTCTACATCCAACTCCTCTGAGACAGAAGCTGAAGAGGAGGAAACCAACTTGTGTTTGATGGCAGATGATCATCCTGGTCAGTCTGACCAGGAAGAGGTATGTGAGCTTACTTACGATCAATTATTTAAAGTGTCTAAATGAATTCACGCATCTTATAGGAAACTTAAGAAATTACATGCTAGTCTGAAATTGGATTTCTTAACCTTATAAAACGAGCATGATTCTGTAGTTAAAGATCATTCCATACTTGACAGCAATCATATGTCTTTACTTGATGAATTTGATGAGCTAAAGAAAAAGTATTCTGATTTAATTGTTAAATATGATTTACTGAAAATCTCGCATGTTGATTTAGAAAAAGCTTTTAAAAATTAGACAATCTGGCATGTGAAGTAGAGAGTAGTAGGGGAGCATTAAAATTTGAAATTGTAAGTTTAAAGAAAGAAAATAAATTTCTAAAAGTTAAAATCAGTGCTTTTGAGAAAAATAAAACACCTCCTACTTCTGTACAGTTTTATGCACCTCTACCTTTTGAAGAATCTGTTTCAAAATCATCAAAGTATGTTTCACACAAACCTAGGAAGAGGCACTATCACCCACATAGATTAGTTAACCCTTCCCAGGTGTTAGATGTTTTCCTGTGGCATGTTAGGACACATCTCCCACACCTGTACTGTTCACCATAGTACACATTGGGTGTGGAGGCCCAAATTGCCTGTTTCATAGCACAACACACATGTATTGCATTATTCTTTTCATAAGAAGGAACCCAAACCTGTTTGGATTCCTAAATCTAACATTTGATAATTTTGTAGGTGTGCTCTCACACAAGACCTCGTGAAAGTATGTGTTCAAGACACATGACTGGAGATGCAAATTAGTTCTTTTTGCTGGAGGCCAGGGCTGGAGGCAAGGTTACACTTGGAGACAACACCACCAGGAGGGTGGTAGGTTCAGGTATAATTGGTGATTCAAAGAATTTTATGATTGATAATATTTTGCTTGTAGATGGATTGAAACACAACCTGCTGAGCATCAGCCAATTCTGTGATAAAGGATACAATATCAAATTCCTGCCCACTTGCTGCATTTTAAGCTTAAATGACAAAATTATTTTGCATGGACAAAGGATCAATAATGTCTACATGCTGGATGTAATTTGCTTTAAAGCTGATGTTTCAATTTACTTAAAAACTGTTGCTGATGAGTCTTGGTTGTGGCATAGGAGATTATGTCATGCCAGAATAAAAACCCTTAGGAGAGTCACCCAAAAGGACTTAGTTAGAGGTGTCCCCAAGCTTAAGTTCACTAAGGACCACCTGTGTGATGCCTGTCAATTAGGGAAGCAAGTCCAGTCCTCCTTTCACTCTATTAAGGACATTAGCACCTCTAGACTTTTAGAAGTCCTTCACATGGATCTCTTTGGACCCATTAGCACTGCCAGCTCAGGGGGGAAAGTGTATGGATTTGTGATTGTTGATGATTACTCGAGGTTTACTTGGATTAAATTTCTGTTACATAAATCTAATTCATTTGATGAATTTAAGTCCTTCTCCACTTGGATTCAGAGGAAGTTAGGTTGTGAGATCTTGACTATTCATAGTGATCATGGTGGAGAGTTTGAAAATGTGAAGTTTGAAACTTTCTGTGAGGAGCAAGGGATTAGTCACAATTTTTCAGCTTCTAGGACCCCTCAGCAGAACGAGATTTGAAAATAATCAATGATTATTTTCTGCACTTTACATCATTCGTGGCACTACCCTAGTATCAATTCAAATTCGATCATCTATATTTATAAGCTCTTCCTTCTTATAAGATCATTCAATCTTTTTTTTTAAGTTTAAGTCCTTTTTGAAGGTTTATAAAGGTTGTGAAACCCTGTAAAACTAGCCCGAGGCTAACCAAGAGAGGGGGTGAATTGGTGTTTTAAAAATTCTTAACCAAAAAGAGAAATATTTTTTATCTTTTTAAATAATTTAAAAACTAAATACTCTTAAGCGGAAGCAGATACCAAAATTAGAGATTTCAACCATAGAACAAATCACAGAAAAATGCGGAAATAAAATGTGAAAAAAGTAATAAGAAAGAGCACACTAAATTTTATAAAGGTTCGGTCAAATCTAACCTACGTCCACTCCCCAGAACCTCCCGTTCTAGGCATTGCACTAATCAGTTAGTTTTTCTCCTTTTGCCCCCACAGTAAGGTGAAGAAGCCCTTACAAAAACATTCCACCGACCCGATAAGGTAGAGAACCATGAATCCTTTTTCACCCTCCTAGTGAAGGCAGAAAACTAGAAATCCTTTTACTCCCTCCTGGAGTAGGCAGAGAACCTAACAATCTTTTTACTCCCTCCTTGAGTAGGAAGAGAACCTAGATTTAATGCTAATGATCATCTCCCTAGAGCCACTAAGGAACCAAGGATGAAGAAGGAAGAAGATAATCGAATCCTTGCTTGGAGTAACCTTTGTGAATTCGCTCATAAACTCCCCCTCACAAGATCCTCTCTCTTTCCCAATCTCTCCTTCTCCTTCGTAAAGCTCTCTTAGGTTAGAATAGCAGAAAAAGATCGCTTAGCAGCAATTAAGA
This sequence comes from Dendrobium chrysotoxum, assembly GCA_019925795.1. Lineage (NCBI taxonomy): Eukaryota > Viridiplantae > Streptophyta > Magnoliopsida > Asparagales > Orchidaceae > Dendrobium > Dendrobium chrysotoxum. The sequence continues at coordinate 37,518,895 of CM034297.1, forward strand.
TAACTTAAATAGGAGGCTTCAAAAATAGCCCTAATTTTCATTTTTTGCGGTGAAGATCATCTAGGACAATTCAAATATCATCATGTATAATTAGTACAAAATAGTCCTTTCATCTAGTACGATTATTATTTCCCTGTATGATCAGTTCAAGTATTTGAAAGAATCATCTCGTTTGATATTTCTATCATCCGGGATGATTACTTCATGAGTGGCTATTGATTGTCCAGTATGATGGCTGGCGATTAATTATCGTCCCATGCAGCACACGGTTTGTCTAGTACAATGTAGAGATATCATTCAAGATAATTAGTTAAAAAGTTAAAGTTTTCATCATGTACGATGGGTGACGATTATTTATCATACCATGTAATGCTTGGATCATTTTAACAAATGGTCCTTACCATATTGGCTCAAATTTTTCGCCTATCTTTGATGGGTCTTCATAGCTTTAACACTAAGTCACCTACTAGAAAAGTTCATGGTTGAACCAATTTATCATAAGCTTGGATCATTTTAGCTTTATACAACTTGAGGTTTTATTTAGGTTATAAATGCTTCTCTTCCAAACCTTTAATCTCTTCTAATAAGATTTTAGCTTTCTGGTTTAAATTTACTACAACTCAAAGCAAAGTTAGTTGCACTTCCAAAGGAATAATTATTTTTGCACCAAAGACTAAAGCATACAACATAGATTGAGTTGGAGTTCTAAATATGGTTTGATATACCCATAAATCTTCAACCAACATTTCATGCCATTGATGCTTATTGTCATCTAAGGTCTTTTTTAAAATATAAACCAATGTTTTATTGAAGGCCTGTGCCAATCCACTTACCCTAGGGTAATAGATGATAGAGTATCTCCAATTAATGTTGTGATGTCTAGTGAAGCTATTTATTTTAGTGCTCCTGAATAATGGACCATTATCTGAGATGATTTGGCAAGGAACACCAAATTTATATATGATATTTTATTTAAAGAATTTTAGAATGTGATGAGCTTTGGCTTCTCTCAAAGGGACTATTTCTATTCATTTTGAGAAGTAATCTGTAGCTGCTAAAATGAACATATGGAGGATGGAGGATCTATCAAACCAACGATATATGTATCCGCAGCTTTTAAAAGGCCATGAAGTAATGGTTGGATGTAGGACATTTGATGGCTGATGTAAAACTACACCTTATACCAGACATTGATGAAAACAATGTGCAACATTTATGCAATCATCTATCATCAACAACAAGAAATATCCCATTCATTTAAGTCTTTTTCTTTATTTTGGCCCATATTGGTGTGCACCACACGATCCAGTATGCACTTCTTTTATGATCCTTCATGCTTTTGATTAATTTAGACACCAAAACCACATCTAATCAAACGATCATCTGTATAAGGTGTCGTTAATCAGAGCATAGGACAACGAACTTCTTTTAATTTTTTCTGCTACTAATTTGTCAAGAGGGAACCAATATTCCTGCAAGTATTTTAGGTAAAGTTTTCTCCAATCGACCAATTCATCACCTACTGTTAAAACAATATGCACCTTAGTTGACAATTTTCTATTTATATATTTAAAGTCTATTGGAGATGAAACTTGTCAGCCTTGCACTTCTATCGAAATTGAATCTTCTTTTGGATATGTTAGTTCTTTGGCTAACTTAGAGAGAGCATCAACCATAGAATTCTTTCCACTTGGAATTCTATAAAATGTTATATTTAAAATTTGTTCTAGTAGATGCATCATATACTAATGATAAGGAATCAAAGTTTCATTCAATACTTTATAAATCCCAACTACCTTATTAATTACAAGTTGAGAATCTTCAAAGATTTTGATCTCTTTGATTACATTTCATATTATAGTTCTAAGCAAGTTATTAGTGCCTCATACTCAACTTCATTGTTCGTACAAGCTTCTAACATATGGTAAGAATTATATATCAAACATTCATCTTGAGTGAAAACTACTATACCAATTCCAGCTTGCCCCAAAAAAATATCACTGGATGCTCCTCGTTGACTGGAAGCAGCACCATCAAAATAAAATTCCCAGGTAGGCTTTTAATTTAAATCTAATTCCATAATATGTTCATCTAGTAGTTCATTATTTATCGGGGAAACATCTTGCACTGGATGAGCTACTAAGAAGTCTGCAACGACTTATTCTTTAACTACTCTTAGAGGAGTGAATGTAATCTCAATTTCTGACAGAATCATCAACCATTGAGCTATTCTTCCTGATAATATTGGATGAGTCATAAAAAAATGTAGTGGATTTATTCTGAATATCAAATTTACTTTTTGAGAAAGCATGCGATGCCTCAACAACTAAGCGGTGAATATCAAGGCTAAATAATGCTTCTCAATCAAAGGATAATTTACTTCAGTTAGAAGTTAACATCTACTCATTTAATAAAGTATGTTTTCTTTTTCTTCCTCATTAGCCTGAGCTAATAACACACCAAGAAATTAACTTAAAGCTATTGTATATATAATTAACAGCTTCCCTAGTATGGGAGTAGCTAAAATCAGTGGGTTTGTTACATACTGCTTTATATTATTGAATGCTTTATAGCAATTCTCATTCTGCTAAAACAAAGCATCTTTCTTGCACATTGCTGTAAAAAGGTTGACATCTACCTAAAAAGTTTGATATGAATCTTCTAAGGTACTCTATGCAACCTTGGAAAGATCTCAACTAGGTAAGGCTTTTAGGTGGAGGAATTTCTATTATTACTTTGATTTTATTCAGAACAATTTCAATTCTGTGGTTTCAAACCACGAAACCTAATTTCCCTAAAGTGATGCCAAAGGCACACTTCAAAGGATTCATTTTAAATTATATTGGCATAATCTTTGGAAAATAATTCTTAGGTCATATAAATGATCATCTCTTTCAAAACTTTTAATGACTAGATCATTGACATAACACTCAACCTGGTCGTGGATAATATTATCAAAAATTATCATTATTACTCGTTGATAAGTTACTCCAGCATTCTTTAATCTGTAAGGCATAACTTTGTAACAGCACATTCATATCAGCATTTTGAATGATGTATATTTTTCGTCCTTGGGATCAATCTTGATCTTATTGTATTCAGATGATCCATCTATAAAGGAAAAAATTACATGCGAGGAAGCAATATCTATCATCAGTTCCAGTGTAAGAAGTGGAAACTCATCTTCATGATAGGCCTTATTTAAATCTCTAAAATTTACATAGACACATATCTGACCATTCTTCTTCTTGACTGAGATGATGCTAGCTAACTACGTTGAATTTTTTTCTTCCCCAATAATGCTAGCACCGATTAACTTCTTGGCTTAAATCATGACTTGCTGCTCAAAGTTGAGACGCATCCATCGAGGTGCTTGTTTGATTGGAATCATATCTTGTTGAGTTTCCAACTTATCAACTGTTGTATCTGGGGATAATCTGGGCATCTCTTCATAACTCCAAGAGAAACAATCTTTAAATTTTGATAATAATATGATAATATTGTTCACCTTATCCTCATTTAACAAAGAACTTATGAAAATCAGATGAGGGTCTTCTTCAGTGCCTAGGTTTATTTCTTTTAGATTGTCTATTATGGATTTGATCTCCTCTCTAAGTTCAGAAGGTGTATAACTAACTTGAGAGCCTTCCAGATCATCTAAAGGTTCTAAATAGAGTTCATTAAAAGATTTAACGTTTGCCAAAAAGCGACTATCAGACTCTAGATTATTTGATATAACCAAGAAATATTCATCATGTTCAAATAAACATAGAGTAGTGAAGCCAATACCTGATCTTAATAAGTATTTGTGATATTTTGTAGTCCATAGGTGTTCAAGTTGCTTGGCTTCATCTTTAGTCTAATTTGAGGGTGTTAAACCTTATTTAACAAAATTATTTACACAATTTGAATACTGGTTAAAAGATAGTTCTATTGTCTCATCCATAATGAATCATCGAGGGTTACATCAGTTTTAGGAGGTTTATTGGCGGAAGGTACAAATATATTAGCTTTACTGTTGGGGTTTAAAGGAAGAGAGGTTTTTACCTCTAACCTTTTTACATCGCTTTGGGATTGTGGGGTTAAGATAATATTTTCCCCATGCCATTTTAAACTCTCCAGTAGATAAATCTAAAATATCTTCCCTAGCAACTTAGACTCAATCCTCGTTGCTATCAATTTCTATAAAAATCTCAAACTTTTACTAATTTATAAATTTCTCATATTCTACATCCTGTGAATTTTTCTCAATCATACATGATTCATCCTTTGAGTTGGATTCAAAATTAATATGTATTGCAGGATCCCTTATTTATATGTTATTTTTTTTTTCATTTTCTTGTCTTATTTGATCTTGCCATCCTCTACGCCTTCCTCTAGATCATTATGTCATTCTACCCCTCTTAGTGAGGGAGGGGCAGATGACCAGCAAACATCATATTCGAGATCAAAATGCTATTCTTTTTTCTTTTCTTAATCTTTTTATTTTCCTTTTTATTTCTTTTATGTCATTTCTTTTAATTCTAGTTTAGCTAGTTTGAGATTTTTAGAGAAAATAGTCTGCTTCTTAGGTAGATAACATGAAGCATCTTGAAATATACCGACTTCAAGAGTTGAAAATGATTGCAAGTTACCTTTAATGCAGTACTCTACCCCCTTTAGAGAGTATTTGATACACTGATAAAGGTTAAAAGGCACCATTCTGTATTCATGAAGCCAGGGTCTACCTAAGAGAGCATTAAAAGAAGCTTCAGAATTTATTATATGAAATTTGGCTTCGATTTTCAAGGTTTTTATTTCTAAAAGTAAGATTATTGAACCTAAGTCCCTTTCACCTTTTTTGTTGAATCCTTGTAATATCATTTTATCATAATTGAGTTTGCAAGTATCCACTTTCCAATATGCAAGAGTTCTAAGGGTCATAATGTTGACCGATGCACCGTAATCAATAAGGACATGAGATAATTTAAAATTATCAATATTTATAGAGTTGTACAATGGATAATTATGATTCAGGGTAAACACTAGCAAATCTTCATTTGAAAATGTGACTCCTAGAACCTCTTTGAAGTATAGTGCTTCTTTCGATTGAGTTGATGCTAGCTGAGCCATGCAGATCTTTGGGTCAAGTAAAGCTTTGATTAAAGACTCTACCATTTCTTTAAAAAGAACCAGAGTATTGTAAATACTCTATTTCACAGCCAAACTTTTGAGATGTGCTAAGAAATTCTAATTTACTTTTGAAACTTCTGAATTTATTGTATCTGAATCTTGAATTGGTTGAGGCTTATTTGTAGCCTCTGAATTATTTGTGACTTATTTCCCTTTGTTTATGGTTAGACCTCGTGAAGGCAGAACTTTACCACCATGAAGGCTAACTTTGACTAGATCTTCAAGAAAAGAAGTATCGAGTTTCTTTAATTTTGCTCATCAATTATGTGGGCATTATTTCCTAATGGATTATCTGAATCAGATATTTCTAATCAATATTAATAAGATTACCTTGAACATCGAGAATAAGGGAGCTGCTATAGGAAAAATATTGATAATGTTCTTCTAATTCATTTATAAATATTTCTTGAGAATTATTTTCTTTGTTATTTATATTTTGATCTGAATATTCATCAAAATATATAAAAAAGATGTACGCACAATCTTTTTTCACTAATTTCTTAGTCCCATGAAGGATGAAATAAAAGTCATACAATGTTAAAGGCTTAAGAGATTTAGACTCTCCATTTGCAGAAACAATTATCTTATAAGATGCAACATTAACTTTATTATCTTATTCCTTTTTTGAGATTGTAGAAGCTTGATTAACTCGTACTTCCTTAGGCTCTTCGATAAAAACTTTATTTTGATCTCTATCTGGAGCTACCAGATCAACCTGGATGGGACTCTGCACTTCTAGAGATTCCTGAAAAGATGATAAATATATCTTGTTTAAAATTCTTTTAGATGAATAGGATAATGCTACATCATAATATTTATAAAATTTTATAGTGGATAAAGGTACATAAGGCTCACCAATTATATATTTAGCTGATCCTTGATTTAATTTAACTAAATATTTTTTGGGTATCACAACTGACCCATCTCTAATATTCCTTGCAAGCTAATCTTTGAAAGTTATGCAATCTTCCAATTAATGACTGAGCATTATATAGTATGGGTAATAATTAGGTTGTCTTGATTTACCCACATTATTCGATCTCCCAGAATCTAAGAGCTTGAACTCTAGTCTCTTTAAAAGACTTTGCATCTCTTTTAAAAGGATATGTTTTATTTTTAAACACTTCAAACTTCTCTCTTCTCTCTTCATAGGTAAGATTAGATTATGGTCTGAATAGTTACTCAATATGTGGTTTACTATACTGTCGATATTAAGGAGGTCATTTCTAACTCTTTGCCTAAATCTGCATCAGTTGTTTCCCCTTATCAACTATAGACATTGATCCTTGTTTCTTTTCTAGAACTTTCTGAGGCTTTAATTTCTTCATTTTTGAAGAAGACTGATCTTTCAGGAATGGTAGCTAAGAAGTTTCCTCTTAGAGATTGGAGGCTTTACTCAACAACTTCTTGAAGGTTTTAATTATAAAACCCTTCAGTAAAAAGGTAACCAGAAAGTGAATATTTTTCAACAGAATCTCTATAGCATGTTGTTCTTGCAGCTGCAGCCCACACCTCATGCTGAGATTCCTCCATCTTAAGATATAGTCTACCAAACTTTCACCTGGTTTCTGCTTCTCTACTATGAGATCACCAATAATAATGTGATGTTTTTCACCAGCAAACCTCTTTAGAAATAACCCTTCTAAGTCACTGAAAGTATGGATTGACCCATTGGGCAGTTCAGCGTACCAATCAAATGCAATGTTGGATAAACTACTAACAAATTACCTGAATAATAACTAATTATTGCCTCCAGCATTACAACAACTAGCTCTAAAAGATGCAAGGTATTGTTTAGGATTTCTAGTACCATCATAACTTTTAAACAAAGGAGTACAAACCTTTTGAGATAAGGGACCAAGTCATATTCTTCCAGATATGATCCACCCTTCAGAAT